>JAVJAQ010000137.1:13779471-14979471 GCA_032362365.1 Zygogramma bicolorata | reverse complement strand
CAATATTTACATTGCTTTTCTATCTGCACAATTTTTGACGAAGTACTTCCAGTCGCCATCTTGAATCATCGATATAATTATATCGATTACCACTGGGGTAATTTTTTGTAAAATCCCTATCTTGATTTCTGCTGATTTTTTTATATACAGATTCACACGAAATGGATGCCCTGTTATGTTCAAAGAACACCCCGTGAATCGAGGGACAAAAGATACGAATTAAAAATAAATTGTTGACATTTGTACGCCTTGGAAAAATTCTCTTTCGGCAAAGAGTTCCATAGTTTAGCTGTTCTATTGAAAAAAATCCTCTAGGAAAGAGAGGTTCGACAGGTCACAAAGCTCACAACCAAACATGTTATACCTAGTGTTGAATATTGATAGTAGGAAGACTAAATATATGCCCAAAGAATTATGTCAACCGATTATTCCACCTCACAGAAAACGGATTCGTTGAAATGTCTGAATTTTTTATCACTCATAGTTATTTGTTTGTTTAACTGAATCATTATCGAGTTGAGTAGATGGTCAGATTTTTATACCATGAAAATTTATATCGAAAGATCTATCCATAGTCTGGCGACATCTTAGAAACCATTCAATTGAATGAACTATAAACCACGATATATAAAAATTCAAGTATTCAAGTGTCTTGAACACTCGGTATGATATGATTCAGTTCGGTTGATATTCATTCAATTAGCTAACCTCAAATTATGAATTTCATAAATGATTACCTCAATACTTCACACGGACCCTGGCAATTCCAGGACAATTTGTTCTCAATTATCAGTTTCAATTGGTATGGTATTGAATGCCATCTTATTTTCTATTTCCTCAGTCGAATGGTGATCGATATAAGTAGTTTTATAGCATACAGAGCAACTCTAAAGTTCTGGTTTTTAAAAATACAGAAATTCAAAAGTCGAGAATATTTCATCACCAGTGATTTCATGAGTTGGGAGCATCTGATACAAAACGTATACACGTATAAAATGTTATGGGGTGATATAAAATAGGTGTGTTGAACTGCGGCACATCATTAATATCCTAAAGGAACACAACCAGCCCCAATGCATATTCTTCATAGAAGGCATTACCACATTTGTTTCTAGTAATGATGAAACTATTTTCCAGCCATGTTGGTGATTTACAGGAAGTATTTTCATTCGTGAAATATTCTTCCTGTGTTTCATGTTTCCAGTTACCAGTGTGTTCACGTTCATAAAACCGTATCATCCGTCACCCATGAGCTATTCTTGCTCTTGCCTACATCATAATTTGAAATGCAAATAGAATCATTTAAAGACGGTGACATCACTCGTTGTTTGTCTTTCTGGATCTTTGGCAGCAATTCGGTTTCAATTTTATTTCGATCGTCCCGATACCCTACATACCTTACAGATGGCACAGAGGTTTTAATTATAATCTGCCATCATTACGAAGGGGTTTGGAAGTGGGTCTTAGATTAGAATTAGACGTATGTCAAGAATAGGAGTCCATACACAAATAGTCTTGTCAGTTCTGGCGTACACAGAATTTTGTTCCAGTGATAGGAATCGCATGTTGAAAAAATGGACCTGGGTAATTTTGTGCTCGAACAACTTTCAGATTTTGAGTGTTGACGTTCGTAGAAGAAGGATATCCAGTGGATATTCATTGGGAATATTTCCGATACAAGGCGAATATCAATTTCAATGTTATTATTTTTTTCTAAAAATAATAAAATATATTATAGGGCATGGCCCAGCTCTTCAGGTTGACTGACAGTCATTCGATATCTGAAGTTAAGCAACGCCGAGCGCGGTTAGTACTTGGATGGGTGACCATTCAGGGAAATACCGTGTCGAAAGCCCGCACAGCTGCAGCGAAATAGCATATATCATAGCTCGCAGACAATATATCAATGAGCACAAGATATATTGAGGATATGCCGTCCTTCGGAGGGGACGTAAAGCCGTCGGTCCCGAGTCCATGGATGTTGGACTCGTTGAAGATCCCTACCTCTGGTTGGAATACCAGAGGGTTCGGCAAAATTTCCGGTTGGGGGAAGTGTGCTCACCGGAAATAGGCCGACGTTAAATAAAGAAATAGATGAAGAAGAAGAAAATATATTATAATAATTATAGATCAAAATGAAATTATTACTACAAATGGTATATTAAAATATATATATATATATATTGTCATGATATGTAGTAAATAGAAATATTTATCAAGAAATTTCAATAAATTATCAAATAAGTTCATTAGAAAACCGAAACCAATACTTCATCTTTACTAAACTGTACCAAATATCATCATAAATAAAGCTGCTCTACTTCAGATTTCAAAAGTATACTCAGTTTTCAAGGTGTATCAATAATACATAACAGTACGATACAACTCTGCGGAAAGATCAAAATTTTCCCAGAATGACTCTATTTCAACAAAAATAAATATATTTGACCAACTAAAATGAATTTATAAGCTTTAAGGAACATTAACAATTTGAAAAAAAAGTCAGAAAAAAGTCAAAAAGAGAAATTTTTACAAAAATCACCAGTAAGGAATAAATTAATTTGAAAACACCTAGTACATTGAAATAATCTAAGAGTCCATGACAAGTATTATCCATCAAAAATAACAAATTGAAATAGCTGTCAAAAACTCAGAGTCAATTGAGAAATTTTAGCAAAAAGAAATAAATTACAGAAAAATGTGAATATTTTATGATAAGAAAGCACAGGAAAAATCATGACATTAGATATAAGGGTTTTGTACATAGTTTTAATTAGTTATACGTTATAAATATAAAAAGTGCGGTAAATTGAAGTGAAGTATCAAAGGTATTTGTGCAAATTGTGAACATTTCCTTGGAGACCGAGGGAAAACAAGAGGAGTCGAGATAACAACGCCAAAAAAAGAAAGTTAAGAAAATTTAGGAGAGGAAGAAAAAGTGATTTTCAATCTAAAATACAAGAAAAACGGAGTTTCCAGAGTATTAAACCTGATAAACATTGTTTATGAAAAAGTGAGAGTAAAAAGCAGACTCACCTTTTCTGTTTTTTTTTTACGAGCTGAGAGTGTTCCTGACAAGAAGGCAAACACAAAGCCTTCAAGCCTTTAGAGTCCAGCGGAAAGACAAGGTATTTGTTAGTTTTCTGTGTATCCTGGTAAAATCCAACTAGCTACTCACAAGAGCACAACACCAAGCATCTTTAAAGCCAGTTTTTTTAAAAAACATTTTCTACTTCCACCTGAACTTTTCATACCGTCCTTATCATTGAACATTTAAGAGTAAAACCGCGAACTAGTGCTTATAGAATAGTCCCTTTTACACGAACTTTGAACAATTTTTATCTGGTATTAGTTAATTATCATTTTTAACCTCGACAAAACTACACCTAGACCCTAGACGGTGGACAGAGTTAGAATTAATAAAGTCATATGAAATGACATCATCCAAGACAGTGGCTAATATTCCACTAACTTTACAACACTGAACAGATGTGGGTTTTGAGGTAGAACGGTATTAAATGCTACTTTAGAGTCTAAGTTACTTTTCGCAGGAATAGGAAAGATTTAAGAGTAAGGTTTTACATGAAACATCCTGATAAAGCTGTGTGTTTATTTTCAATTGATGAATTTATAATAAATGTACAAGTTGATTGAATTTCACACTTATTTCTGAAACAATTTATTTCACATTCTTTACAAAAATATATATTTTTAACACCCTTTCCTGGAATCCAACCTGAAGATTGAGAGAATCTCATGTATTGGCGCACCGACTGAGTAGCTGTGGAACCTGAAAGAGATGAAAGGAAAAATAAGGTGAAATAAAGAGATGAAGAGTAAGTATATGGTTTTGGCAATCTGAAAATTAATATCTATAGAGCTATACTCTACGGGCAACTACTTATTACTATTTACTACATACATCTTACATACTACATCTTACATCAAATAAAATCTAAAACTACTCTATCTAAAACAACAATATCTACAAATAAAAATTGTAAGTATATATTATAAATCATATAAATATCAATACAATATATATATATATATATATATATATATATATATATATATATATATATATATGCTGGCTGGAACTTCCGGTTGATCCGCGTCTGGAAAGATTTACTTGTCTACGTTTCGACTCCCATTTCGGAGCCATTTTCAAGACTTAGTGACCTTGCGTCTAGGTCTGAGTTGTCTCACTAGCTGGCTATCATCACTGGAGAACGAGGATATATCCTATATATATATATATATATATATATATATATATATATATATATATATATATATATATATATATATATATATATATATATGCGAAATTGGTATCCTGGGAGTTTATCCGTTGACTTGTCGGTATTGACTTTCGACGTTTCGCCAACATCTCAGTTGGCATTTTCAAGAATGTTACTGCTCCTACTTGGTGCTAGCAAATGTTTTTTGAAAAACTTCTGCCACTTTTTAAATGATTTCCCGGTCGTAAATTGTAACCGATGTGGTCTGCTCCCTCAGCCGTCGGATTGATTATGGTTGTCGGACCTTTGGCTAATGACTGTTCAGGTAGTAACGGTCGGTCTGGTTTGTGGTGACCTGCATCCACCGAAGGACCATTTCCTGGACTGTTTTTCTTTTTGTTGATGAGGGCCCTTCAGACATTTGGAATATTTTGAGAGGGCCCTCTATTTTGTGGCCTGTTTCTAAATGATGTTGAAATAATGCTGAGTTTGTGTCAGAATTACGGACTGCTAGTTCTTGTTCATATGCTCTACAGGACACTCATCGGTTGATCTGGCCGATGTTTGTTCTGGGACAGTTACAGCATGGTATTTCATATATTCCTATCCGAACATATATGTTGTATATTATAATACCCTCGCTTTGACAATTTCTGTTGCCCCACGAGCTGAAAATTGCATGAAAATGATCATGTGGCACTTTTGTCACGATTCTTACATTATCTGCAGAACCTAGGCAATACCTTCAACTGATAATTTCAAGGAAGAACAAAAATTGAATTAACATTTCGGAAATATTTTTATTGTAACACTAATATTTGATTCGTACTACCATACTTATACAATGTACAGCCAACCCAACTGATAATGCATCACACCATAATAGCATAATTTATACAACCGATTACCACAACAATGAAAAAAGTAGAACAAGCCAAGCACAGTTATTTTAAACACAATAAGGACACCTTGGCGTAGGTAGAGTGATCCATCAGAGTTAATTTATAGCTCGAATAAAGTTCAAATTACAGGGTTGAACACTGAAAACTGTAAAGTTGAAATATTTTGGCGAGTTTCGAAAACAACTGGTGTAGAAAAAAGGGTGAGCTTCTATTTCGAGTTAAATATGTTGCTGCCAGTTACAACAATCAATGATTATACAAATAGAAAAATGCAATAGATGTTTTTCTGTTTGAATGGTAGGTTTTGTTTTGAGCTTTTGTTATATATGAGGGCCTGTTGAAAATTGGATCAGATCAAAAAGAAGAAATTAAAACAATCAAATTCGTCGAGTGCAAATAGTATAAGTTTTTTGTCATGGTAATTGATCTCTACAAGAAGGTTCAATATTTACACCAAAGGTTCTGATCTCATCGTTTAGAGTTGTTCTTTGACAAAATACAATACTTGAGACACAAGGAGTCAAAAAAAACATAAAACTGAATAGAAAATGAACGAAAAGCAATATTGATATTGGCAAATTATAACAATTGAACAATTGAATCGAAATGAGCCTCACAAAATTGAAAAATAAACGAAATTGAAAAGAGCAGAAATTGGACGAAAAAATATTGAAATAACATGAAAATGTGAAAATCAGGTGAATGAAACGAATTGAAGAATGGGTATTGTTTAATTCCACTGTTTTCGCTTGAATTTTCATTTCTATTGAAGTATTTTTTCGTGGAATTTTTGGTAATTATTATTTCTAATGATTTCGATTTAATTTCTAATAAAGGTTTTTTCAATCTTATTTAGTTCTTAGTTTTTTCAAATTCCTTACTTGCTTAGTATATTGGCCGGTCATTCAAAAAAGGGGGAAGTTAATAACCGATAGGACAAAAGAAAAATTCTCGAATGAAAAATATCTGTCCCACTTGCGCCAACTTCCTCTATACATTTCAATTCTCAGTTCAGTCTTTCTGTTCTAATTAGGATTTAACAGACACTAAATCATATAAATAATAAGTTTGTAACAATACTACTCAACAACGGATGAGTTTAGAATAATCCCAAACTGAACTCTATCTTGAACACTTCTTGTTGCTCATAATGATTGAAGTTTCACTGCCGATTGATTATTTATATTCTAGCAATGTTTGTTTCTGTTTCAGATGAGTCGAAGGTAGCTCATAAAATCAAATGAGGCGGAAATGGAGAAAACCTGATATTTAGTTTAGCGCGTATTTTTCCTTGGATTTGTCGAAAACCGAAGTTGACCGAATCGACACCAAAATGAAGCAAGTGAATTCCAGTTTGATCACCCTGAAATGTGTCTTGTTCCTAGTTTTTGGGGGTAAGTTGACAATCTAGTTTGCTGTTTCAGATGTAGTCTTGTAGGTGCAAGTTCGCCAACGTTTCTCAAGTTAAAAATTTTCAACAATCATCCAATTTTAAAGTGAACCATATATTTTTTGATCCCTTTCTTCAATTATTTCAAGAATCACAGCTACAAATCTGATAGTTTGCCAGTTTCTCATTGGCATTTCAACACCATTATCCTATATTTTCTGTTGTTGAGTCCAGTTTTTCTAGAACAATGAATATTTTCAAGTAAATCTCTTTATTGAAATGCGTATTCCAATGAGGAGTTCTCCATTAAATGTGTGAATCGTAAAATCATTTTGAGACCCCACATATGTATTCAAGCTCACCCTAACTAGATGTTGTTTTATGCACCACTTATGATAGGGGATACAAGAGAAGCTATTGAATAAATAGCGGTTTACAAGAGTCATTGTATTTAGTTCTACACATGTATCTGATTGCCCGTTTCTGTAGAATGAATATGCTATTGAAATGATATTCGCTGCAACTACCCAAAAATGGAATTCCATACTTCAAGTGTGTTTCAATTAAAGAATGATACACCATCTTCACAGTGGAAGCCTAATTCTCTTGTTATCGTTTTAACTGCAAAGCAAACCGAGAATGGTTTTTTTCTTAATGTTATTGGGTGCTCAACAAATTCAAGTTTGGCATCAGTGTACCAATGATTTAGTACAGTTATTGTTTGTAACTAATTCGGAGTTAATAATCAACTTATGTAAAGTACACTCGAAAGCTAGTCAGTTGTTTTCTTTAATATTGAAAGAGAGAAGATTTTTCATATCTTCATCAATTCGTTTTTTTTAAATTCGGTGTCAGAATTGTCACAAACCATAGTTCGGCAGCGAGTAATGTTAACTTGCGCGAAGTACTGATTATATATATATATATATATATATATATGTATATATATATATATATATATAAGAGGGGAAGTCTTTGCTGACCAGTTAAGAACAAAACTGTAGTTTTTTTTGGGTGAACAGCAGAACGGAAGTGTACTCTTATAACACCAGTTTTCCCAATATTTCGATAATGTTTATTACCATCTTGTACAATTTTGTAGCTTTTCCCTGAAGATGGTAATAAACATTATCGAAATATTGGAAAAACTGGTGTTATAAGAGTACACTTCCGTTCTGCTGTTCACCCAAAAAAACTACAGTTTTATATATATATATATATATATATATATATATATATATATATATATATATATATATATATATATATGATCAGTTCGATCTAAGGAGTAGGCAGATTGAGACCTCAGCGTGAAGTCACATTTACTCTTCAAAATGGCTCCAAAATCGGAGCCGAAACGTCGAGAACAGAACTCCAGACGCGGTTCAACCCGAACTCAACAACAACATATATATATATATATATATATATATACATATATATATATATATATATATACATATATATATATACATATATATATATATACATATATATATATATATATATATATATATATATATATATATATATATATATATATATATATATATATATATATATATATAATTAATCACATAAATCAAAAATAGAACTGGCCCAAGAACGGAGCCGTGAGGAACCCTACATTTAATTTCTTCCTTATTGGAATCATCACTAGTTCTGACAATTTGGTACCGATTTAATAAATTTGATTCGATCCACTAGTAATAGAGTTCTCTAAAACCATAGTAATGAAGTTTTTGCAGCAATATTTCATGTTCAACACAATCGAATGCTTTTGATAGGACACAGAACATTGCTGCCACCAAATCTCCACCATTGATCCCAGTATAAATGTCATATAATGAAATGAAAATGGCATCGCTGGAATTTTTATTACCTTGAAATCCAAACTGAGATTTGCTTATGATATTGTGTTGTAGAAAATCAATAATTCGTAGTTGGACTAATTTCTCAATAATCTTTGCAAAAGTTGGGATTTGGGCGATAGTTGAAGGGTTCATCTGGGTTTTAAGTTGATCTGAGAATTTTTCAGCATCAAATGACATATTTATAAGGTGGACTAGTACTAGCAATGCTCTGGCGGAAAGATTTTCGATAATTCTCCCGGATATTTCATCAATTCCAGATGGTATTTTGTTTTTAATATTTCAAATTACTTCTCCCTGTTCTAGGTCAGTATCATAAAGAATATTTTATAGTTCATCATCAGGCCTAACTAGCAATAATCTTCATTTCCAGCTATAGGAAGCCTCTTTCCCTTCCTGCCTCTGCACATGATTTCGCTCGGGCTGTCCAAAGACGAATCGATATTGATATCGATAATATCTCCGGCCGTGGCTCTGCTAGGACCCCTTGTGGCAGCCCCGTTGGCTGACAGGCTCGCAGGTGGTTTCGGTGGGGCTCAAAGGAGCAAGACTGGCCGGTATCTGCGAGTCATGATAGCGGTGTGTCTCATACTGGCGACGGTTTTCTACTGGCTGCTGTTACTGGTACCACCAATTGTGAGTGAAGGTGTTTCCATCATAGCTATCCGTTGATGCCGTTGATCCGAAATTATACAGGGTGTAACTGAATAAGTGTAAAACATTTAAGGAAGTGATTCCTCATTGAAAAAAAGATAGGATCTTTCGTATCAAGAAACTTCATTGAGGCATCCCTTGTTGAGATAGAGTCCTTTGAAGGGGGTACATAAAATTTGTATAACAATTTTTTTCTGTATTAATTCAATTTCGAAAATTCACAAACTGTCAGCGTCGTACCAATTTAATTGTCACTATCGCTAATAGCGACCTACTAGATAGATTAGTTTCGTATTTTCGCATTCATGACGATGTATCTCAGATAATACTGGTTTTATGTTGGGATAATTGATCCTTACAAAAAGTGAAAGAATATGTTGAGTGAATCTTAAGGGATATCAACAAAACAATTTTCATAAGGCGTCTTCTGAAAACCATTTCTTCTACAAACGATAAGTGCAACTACCAACCAATACTGACTTCAAAAGAACAATAAGCGAGTGATAAATTTTTGAAATCAGTTTGGCGCCAGATAAAGAATGATGTTATGTAATGATATTCCTGCAAAAGAAATGCATGGTGCCATTTAGAAAATGGGGGTGGAGGTGAATATTCATGGGTATGGATCATGTTCATTGATTGATTTTCTAACTCGTCCAGTAACGGAGATATCGCTTGTTCACAAAATTCTGGGACATTCTGTATATTCTTGGCCCTTACCAACAGGTCGGCTCACTGTTATGATTGTATTAATGGCCCAGTCCGTTATCATTAACCACTAGTTCGTTTTATCCATCGAAACAAAAAAAAATGAAGGACTATATCTCCAAAACTATCATGCAATTGAATTCGGGAGAAAAAACAATTCGTTTGTTCTTTTTCCGAAAAAAAGTTAGTACTCGAGTCACAACGTCCGATTCCCTACGAAAATCATTATCAATTCGAATTTTTCCCGACAATCTTTTGAATATCGAATATAATGATGACTTTTATTCACGAGGTGAAGTTTATTGCCATGAGCCGCAGGCGACTGGCCAAAATCACCGAGAGAATAAAAGCCATTTTCCGCGAGTAAGAATACTATACTTTATCCACGACTAATGAAGAAAATTGTTGAAGTTTTTTTGTTGGAAAATTATGTTACATTACATACATATTTTTGGAAACACTATTATTTTATTCTAACATATATATTATTCAATACTGTTGACAGTTTTGAGTCAAATTTGTTTGGATTCAGAAGCTATTTCGATATGTCACGCACATCCATAGTCGCTGATAGTTCAGAGTAGATGCCCCTTGCCTTTTTTTTTATGTAGGTAGAGAACTGAATTGAAAATGATTTGTGGTTTACACGATGAAATTTCAAAAACCGGTTGTTTGTAGGAAAACAATATAATATCATAGCTATATCAAGGAAGTTTTTGACAGCAGCGAATTATGACTAATTATTAACTAGTGAGTAATGGGTATAATTAAAGTCGAGCAAACTTACATATAATGGATATATTATACAATAGTCGTGGATAAATTCATTTATTTCACTGTAGAATTTCGAAGCGTCGCATCAGTGGCAGTTTCACAGGCTTCCCAGGGTACTCGTTAATTTTTATTCATCTCCTCTGAAAGTACTTTGAGAAAAACCACATAGAACTTTCTCGTGTGGACCAGGTAATCCTGGCAGAATTATTGAACGATTTTATTATTTCTCATATTATTGGAATGAGTTGTTCAAATTGAGTAATGATAATTTCAAAGATATCTAATACGTGCCACAAAATCAAAAGAACATAAAAAAATAATACATATTTGCGAAAAAATAACGAGGTATAGGGTTATTAACCATTGAATATTTTACAATTTAAAAATGTAATTCGTTTATTAATATTTGCTCCATCATCAAATGATACATATAATTTTTGGTCTAATAGTATGAATATATTTTTCATTTATATGTTCACCAAATTTCAAATCATTCACCCAATCGGGATATGAGAACAATATGACACACGAAGAATTCGTCTATCAGGACTCTCGTCTTATGACAATATTCATAGGGCTACGAATCTGTGAGATTTGTTTTCAAATTTTGAATACTTCCAGATGAGAAACCCCCCGAAGGCATCATTTGCTTGTAATGAGGAAGGAGGATTCATTCTGCAGGACCGTTGTGGAGCAGACAAAATTTGTTACGACTGGGGCACTAGCGTAAGTACATTTCTACAACTCTCACTAAAAACATCAGACTCGCAGAAAAA
This sequence comes from Zygogramma bicolorata, assembly GCA_032362365.1. Classification (NCBI taxonomy): domain Eukaryota; kingdom Metazoa; phylum Arthropoda; class Insecta; order Coleoptera; family Chrysomelidae; genus Zygogramma; species Zygogramma bicolorata. The sequence continues at coordinate 14,968,152 of JAVJAQ010000137.1, read as the reverse complement.
TATTTGAAATAAATTCAAGGTCTACCTATCCTAGACGACTGAGGATCAACTAAACTTCAAAAGACCAGCGTACTCAAAAAATCAGTCATTATTTAATTAATTATTCATTACAAATCTTGTGAAAATCACCTTATATATTCCTGAAAAAGAGAAACAGCGTTAGATGACTCAACAATACACAAACGATTTCCATTCGATACACCTTGAGGACTCCATACTCTAATACCACAAACAGAATTGAAAAACATCAAATAACTTGAGAAATCTATCTTCTGGATCTTCAATCTCTCATACAAGCATCTCTTGCTTCGCTATAATCTTTCTGCAGCAACTATAATTATTATCATCTTCACTCATTATCCTGATTATAAAACTATCAAATTCTAACGTTCATTAGGATATCGATTGGAATTATTGGTACCCAAAAGAGTAATTTTTCAGAAAGGTTCCGTTTTGGTGAAAAACTGCGAATTTTCCTGCAATGCCACTTCGGCCTACTCCAAAGAAGTGACAACAATACCGCCAGAAGACGAAAGCAGTGAATTCAACCCAGAGAGCGACTACTACGATAGTGGAGATGGCCCTTTAGTCGAACCAGACCCAGCATATTATGTGAGTTCGATTCAATGTCCGCATGAGCTGTATTCTTCATTTATATTTTGTGTCGCAATTCAACACATCTAGTATAACTACTTTTCTTCGGCCTTCAAGCCCGAAGAAAAGTAGTTATACTAATAACCTCGGCCGCGAAAGCCTTAACCATTTTGTCAACACATCTACTTTATATCGCTCTATACCATTTTACACGTATGAAAATTTCACATCAACAGATCTCGACCAGAGAAAAGCGTATTCATTCAAGTTTTTCGAGTTGATTGAATCTTCATTGGTGCGAAAAGTTGCAGCGAATTACAACTATTAAAAATGAATGAAATCATACATCAGTTGTGATAATTATGGCGTTTATCTTGGTAACATTCAGTGCTATTTTTAATATTGGCAATGCAAACTGACAGAAGATGACAGCTGAAATTGCAACGACAAATTGCATCGTCGAAAAAGGCTGTTACCTACTCCAAGCAGGTTGAGCAATTTATCAAGCTGATCAACTGGAATTTCAAACTAAGCGATACGCTATCTGGTGGCAATTGACAAACTGAAGTTGTTTATTGACAGTTGTCTTTGAAGGTCAAATATTGAAAACATCTAAATTTCCACAGTATATACATAGGTAGGCTCTTCAGAATGGAAAGATATACATTGATATCCAACACAAAATATTTTCTTGTACCAAGAAGCTGAAATCAATTATTGATGTATTTTTCAGACTACTCCTCCGCCTATTTCGAACGATAGTATAATATTCATTCCACACCCGCACATGTGCTATACGAATTCCAGTGGGGACATCGTCTGCGAAGTTTACACGGAGTTCTCGAAACCGATAGACTTCAGGATAGGACTCAAACCCAACATTGACAATGACACTGAGGGAACTTGTAAATATCCTTTCAGTGAGTATTCCTTCATGTTATGTTATGTCATTCGTTTGTACGACGGCGTAAATGCGCAACCACAAATCATAAATTATTTTAGAAAATCACATAATTTTAAGATTATTTCTCAAAATTTTAAGATTTTTTCTCAAAATTTTAAAAAAATTTCTTGAAATTTTGAGATAATTTCTCACAATTTTGGGATTATTTCGATGCATCTGCAAAGAATTCTTCACACAAAAAAAAATCTGCACATGCTCTCGGGATGTATGGCAAATGTGCATGTGCAACTATCTGAACGTCTTTCCTGTTTCGAACAGTGGAATTCTTCAGTTTCATGGCCCTGTTGATCTCGGGTACACTGTGTGTCCATTCGACCTCAAGGTCGCTTGAAGATGTTCCAGTTCTTCCCCCAGATAATAATGATGATTATTCTCCGAACCCAGATGAGATAAACAAGGTAATCAATATTATTGACAATTCCCTTAATCCGAATGGAATAATTAGCACCGCGAACTACCTGAATCGGCATAAATACAACTTGCGAAAAAAAATCTCCAGTTATCGGAGTGAATTTCAAGATGAATGAGCCTCTGAAGAAGCTAGCCACTCGAGCCAGCGAAACGTCAGGAAGAAATTCAAAAAACGACGGCCTTCAAACCCGAATAAAAGTAGTGATACTGTAACTCATATTATATTTCTGTGTACCTATCATACCTAGACGGTTTTCACGCTAGTGTGTGAAAATATTTGATAATGAGTTTATACTTCACAATAGTAATAAATATTATTATTATTGTTACGACAATCCTTGGGTTCGTCGATTGAAACACCAATCAACACTAAACTACTTTTATTATAACTCTCTATCACAATACAATACAACACAATCACTTAAATCGCTCTGATAACTATCGGTCTGTTCCTGATGTACATCTTGTGTTCACTCTTTCGTACTTCCAATGGTCGAGACGTTTCACCGATAGATTTTTGACCGCACGAACAAGTAATCTTATAAATACAATTTTTTGTGTTTTCCGTTGTGTGATTTGGTTTGGCATGTGTCAGTATTGACTGTAAAGTATTTGTTGTTTCGAATGTTGTTCCAACATTACACTTGTTGCCGATCCTTTTAATCTTTTTAGACAAACGAAGGATATAAGGTATAATGTTCCATACAGGTTGTGTATTTTGTAAAGGTTTCATGTCTCCATCGTGGAATGTTCGGATTTTCAATTTCCGTAATAGTTTTTTCTATGAATTCTTTAGTATATCCATTTCCTTTCAATACTGATTTTATGAAGTTTATCTCTTCAGTATCAATTCTTATTTTTTCAGATTGTGGTAGGTTACAAACCCAAAAAAATACGGAACAAATATTGATTCACCACAAAAAAATGACGTTCAAATAGTAAATATAAATTGCCATTTTGACATCAGTTACACGTTTCGCCATTTGCCAAAATTATAACGATATATGTTATCATATATGATAATAGTGATAATAATATCTTTCAGTTGACGAGTTCCAATGCAGAATAAACTCGGCCATTCGGAAAAACTTAACCAACGACGGTGAATACGATTGTCAACCCGTCGTCCTTTGTGAAATCCACAACGCGTACACCAACAAGGACAGCTTGCTGAAGAAATCCCAATGCGGCTACGACAGTTTCTGGTTGTACATATTTCTTCGATCCGTAGCCGACATTTTCCCGGCTGCAGCTACGGTGTTGATCAGTACAGCGGTGGTGATAGCTACGAGAGAAACGTCAACAGGTGGGTGAAGTGGGAAATTCGATTGATCGTTCAATTTTAAATAAAATAAAAGAGAGCCGAAGCTCAAGGATGTAGAGTCATTTAATGCTATTAATTTTTTTTGGATGTTCAAATTTTGCGGCAATATCAGAACCAAGAATACTTCAACAAACTGTATGGATAAACTAGAGATTCGATAGTGTATTGTACAAAATGTGAGAAAAACGACATATTCCTCACGAGCGCAGAAGTTTGTTGCAAATCAAGCGAGTGAGGAATATGTCATTTTCTCGCGCATTGTACACTGTACTTTTTCTACGGTTGCGTCGTTTTCAAGTATTGAAAATTGAAATATATATATAGTAAGACTTGTATGTCATTAACTCATTTTTATATTTTATTCGAAATAGTAATCAACAGTTGAATTTGAACAATTTTGTAAAGTATTTCCTGGTAGGTTGTTTTGTTTCAACATGTTTTCGGTTAATGAAATATTAGCTGCGGTAGAAGTTGAAGTTGATGGGGAAACGTACTGAGCTCCCACAGCATTGTTTTGTTCAGGTTCTAATGGCGCTGGAGGATGAATAGATTCTAATATACTTTATGAAATTTTCATTTCGTCAGCTATGGAGTTGTCAATATAAGATTCAGCAACATTGCTGGATTTCAAACCTTCATGGCGTTTTAAAGTTAAAGGATCTACCCCTGCATTAAATAAGTCGCAGATGACCTTCGGAAACAGTGGCTTCGGTATTTGCAGAAATTTCGCTATTTCTTTCGCCATGGTGCCAAATTTATTTATCCCCACAGGCTGTTTCGTACATTTGCTATTTTTGTAATTTAAAAAAACGTGTTTCATTTGTGCATGGTCGAAGCTTCACACATTTTTTGTATATTTGGTAAAATTCTCCTGTAACTGTGGAATTTCTAGGAACCTTGGTTTAGGTATCGGGTAATTTTTATCAAAAGGGCCGAATTAAGATCTACCATGTCATCGATTTTAAATTTTCGAAGTTCATCACAAAGGCATGCCCCTGTACGACCGATAGCTGAAGCAGCCTGAAATCAAAACCAAACATTCATTTTTCGATAACAATTTAAAAAATTTCAATTCATATCTCCATCAGCAAATAATTTTTATCAGGTGCATCTTTTAAAAATTGTTGAATTTTTTCAGAAGTTAATGTTTTTGACAGTTTTGGAGCACATTTTTCAGATTTGCGTTTCAAAAATGCACGTAGTTTCACGTATTTTGATATATCAACACAGTTTTTGACAATCAAGGTACTCCTCAGCATCGAGTATTGAGACCATAATGTTGATGATTTCAATCTTCTTGACAACTATTCAAAATGAAACTACCAAGGTATTTTCGGAACAAGAATTCACCTTGGCTTTCATTTTCCAGTCCATAAAGTTTCTGTAAGCGATTTCGTATTTTTATCTTGATGTGCTTGGTAGCAAATTAATGCAAACATCTATTGCTTCCTGAACAATTTCTGGAGGTGTATTTTCCAACTAAGAATCTTCGTATTCCATTATATTTTATATTTAATAAATCTGAACTGTTTATACTGTAACAATCAACAATAAAACTAAGTTGGGTAAGTTGACAGTAATAATCATGCAGTGCTTCGGTTTTGTTGTTATGGAAACGCCAACAATGGGCTACTTGGATATTGCACGCGAATCGTCGGCGTAGCGTTGTTAACATGGAGAACGTGTCATATCAATCTGACATGTAACAATTCATGACTGATTTGGGTTATCGTGATAACAGTGAGAAATCATTTCTCACTGTAATAGCGGATATTTCTCACTGCGCGAGAAATATTTCGTTTTGAAGTGATGAGAGAAGTGGCACATTGTATAGCATCCGTAGAAAGTTTATTTCCATGGTGATACTAACTTCATTAGTGAAGTAGTTGTGTCGGATGTTTTACCAGATTATAACGACAGCGTATTAGTGCCATTGCAAAGATAAAAAATCTCGCAATCGCGACTTTTAAGTTTTGTTAATTGACTTTTGGTGTAAAATTCAGGACTTCTTGAGATCAATTACCCTTACAGAAAACTTATATCACTTGAATGTGGCATCTTCTTCTCCTGAAGATAACGTCGTAAGTGAAACGCTGTCCGATGGTTAGGATAATCGAAAAAGTCTTTAACAATCGGGTTGGGGAAAGGGATAATACACTTCTGATTCCCCGAATGTATCATCACTAGTTTACTACCGATATGGCACATTTTCTGAACATTTGCATTTCATTCCCCAAAGATTCCTGATGATAACATTCGAAAAAAACTCGAATTATTAATATAAACGATGATTCTGATTGATGTCGATACCTTCTTGATTTCCTCAATCAACACCAGCTCTCTTATTCACAGGTAGGGGAGATGTAGGCAAGCAGTTTGCTGCTGGTGCTCTCGGTTTTGGAATTTTCGCTCCAATAATCGGAGGAGCTGCCAACGGAAGATTTTTGGACGCCATGATATGCTTCACAGTTCTCATGGCAATTGCTGTTGTCATTCTGCTCTTCGACAAGTATGTTTCGATTATAAATAGTAGACTGGATCAGCTGGATTCCAATTATTGATTTTTTATAGCAAAATGCCTTTGAGCCCCCCAGAGTGGTGGTGGCATACCAGATGTGGTCTTCTGGCTCTTCCGATGTCATCTGTAAGAAAGTACGGACTGGAAACAGCAGCTCTCACTGTGATTTTATTCCTCCTTGGTGTGTTCTGGAACGCTATAGATTCCTACCTACCATGGTGAGTATCCCAGATAATAGTTTAGATATGTAATACAATATCCGTACACATATCCAGTATCATAATGAAGCAAGAGAAAAGGTTGGTGCCCCAATTGGATTAATCGCAACTCTCAATTCTCAAAAGTGACCTAATGTATTAATAAAGGTGTTTAATTGTGACATTTGACATAAAATTCCTTCCAAACTTTCGTGTCTGTGACATAGACGCTACAAATTCAGAGCGTAGAGAAGTTATTAGAATGTTTGCCTGATAAAATGAAAAAACAAATCATTCCTCTGTATCTTTCATGATGATTTTGGGCAAAGAACATACATATGGCAAGAAACAGTTTCGGATTCACGAATTCAAGTATGGCATTTTAAATTTGTTCGCATCTTATGAAGCCCAAATAGTTGAGAATTCAAACTTATCAATGCTATAATATCCATTATGAGTTATGCCCTACAAAATGAGTGAACCTGCACATTGGATAAAATATATTCAACTCTTATGACTTGTGCTTCAACGTTATGAATTATCCTATAATCAAACAACATGTGATGAAGCCATAATAGCCTATAGACACATATATATTTTTTATTTCCATTGAAACGTTCTGGCTGATTCTCATACAAGAAATGATCATATGTCGTGCCATTCCCCTCTGAAATAAACGAACTATGATACTTGTTTCTATTTATTTTCCCTACTGATTCAAAATTCCATATGAACATTCGAATTCAGTGAAACATCATAAAAGCGGAGAAAAAATGGGAAAATAAATTCTGATACATAAAATCAATAGAATGTTTTCGACTTGCAATTTATATGAACCTTCCAAGATATAGGTCTTCTAAATGACAAGTGAAGGAACAGAATATCAATTATCATAATTGACTGATACTACTTATTGATGTTACAGGCATGTTGTCAGGATAACAGACGGAGAACCGCTCATGATAGGTCTTACTCTAACAATTGGAGCTCTTCCTGCAGTGATATTCTTGTATTTCGCAGAGCGGATAGTTGACTATTGCGGCCATAACAACATCCTCATTTTCTGTTTCATCAACTATACTTGTCATCATACAGGTTAGTAAAATGAGAAATTGTACCGTTCAATGTGAAAACGAAGAAGTTTTTATCATGGATACATTGAAACAGAAAATATCACAGTTTTCTGTACGATTCTAACAAAGAGTTCACAAACAGGATGGGAAATATTCAATTTAATGATAGATTGGAAAACCTGACCTGTTTGAAGAATATCATTGAATAAATTCTTCATCGGATCATCCCCAAATAAGTAATATTTTCGCTTTCAGCTCTGATCTACATTGATAACGCCGCTTACCTTCTATTTTGCGAGTGGATGGAAATCTTCACTCTTCATATCATGTACATCACTGCCGTCCTCTATTTGAGACATCTCGTACCTCGGAAATTCACCGCCTGTGGACAAGCACTCCCAATCGTTGCTCACTTCTGTTTAGGTAAAATTACATTAGTATTTCTGGGAAAACATGATTATTTAGGAATATATCTAACCCACTGCGCCATTCCTTTTATCTTCAACTATCCGCGTGTATACTCAACATTTATGTAGCAAATAATAATAAAAGTTAATCGGATGACAAGAATATAATCCTGTTTCTAATAAATAACTGATACTTGCTTCGCAGGTCGATGTATTGGTTCTTTTCTTGGGGGGATGGCGTACCCTGACTACAACTCCGAATACACTTTCCAAAGAGTGCACGGGGGATTGGCAGTAGCGGCAACCTCAATAGCTATATTTTACTTCGTGATCTACCACTTCTACCTGAAACCAAAGTGTGCACCGCCCATGCACTTACCCCCCGATCCGGCTCCAGCAGTCATACAAAGTGAGTATTTTTCGGAAATAGTCGAACGTCGAAAAACCATGGCATGCGAACTCATCTTCCAACATATTCAAATTTAATTTCGCAAATCAAAATATCACTGCTTGATGATGATTAAGGGGTATTCAACAATGTTCCTTCCCTAATATCAACTTATGATCAATAAAAACTGTCTGTCTGTCTATATACTGCAAATTGCATATATGTGAGAAAAATCTCAACATTTTTTCTCACAAACGTTGCTAACCTAAGAATTCCGCAACCATAAGAGTGCCTTTGCTGCATATAGAAGTTATATCTCACCACTTGAGAAGTATAATCATCTACCACCTATCTGTAAAGATCCAGAGGATAACATAATCTCAAAAAACAACTCACTATTACTACAACTAAGACGAAAGAATTCCTTTCGAAATGTCTGAAATTTGGATGCTGCGAATGCGAATTGAGATCTACCATGTCATTGATTTTGAATTTTCGAAGTTCATCACAAAGGCATGCCCCTGTAAGGCCGATTGCTAAAGCAGCCTGAAATCAAAACCGAACATTCATTTTTCGATAACAATTAAAACATTTTCAATTCATACCTTCATCAGCAAATAATTTTTATCGGGTGCATCTTTTGAAAATTGTTGAATTTCTTCAGAAAGTAATGTTTTTGATAGTATCGGAGCATATTTTTCAGATTTGCGTTTCAAAAATGCACGTAGTTTCACGTATTTTGATATATCAACACAGTTTTTTATAATCAAGGTACTCCTCAGCATCGAGTATTGAGACCATAATGTTGATGATTTCAATCTTCTTGACAACTCTTCAAAATAAACTAACAAGGTATTTTCGGAACAAGGATTTACCTTGGCTTCCATTTTCCACTCGATAAAGTTTCTGTAAGCGATCTCATATTTTTTTTTCATGATGTGCTTAGTAGCAAACTATACTTTTAGAAACGTTGCTAACCTAAGAATTCCGCAACCACAAGAGTGCCTTTGCTGCATATAGTAGTTATATTTTACCACTTGAGAGGTATAATCATCTACCACCTATCTGTAAAGATCTAGATCTGAAGGATAACATAACCTCAAAAAACATCTCACTGTTACCACAACTAAGATGAAAGAATTCCTTTCGAAATGTCTGAAATTTGGATGTTGTCAATGAGTGACTTTTCTCCAGCAAAAATTTATTTGTAATTTAGTGCTCTTCGATTTTATGTTTTTAGATTTATCCTGTTTGCAAATGCTGTTTCGATGTCTGTGAATATTCCTAGATTGAATTGATCCAATGTATGATCTGATGTAGATTTGATGTATTGACGAAACAAATATCTCCAATGACTAAATTGTGAATTGGTTCATAAATAAATATTTTAAAGCTGAATAGTTAATTACGGTTTTGTATACAGTGAAAATAGGTGTGCATGCTTTGGAGGAGTAACTGGATTATAATAAATTGTTCCACTATCTTATATTTTTCTTACTAAAAATTCGATGGCAGTGGAAATGTTTCTTCCTGATTTTGTTACGTTACAAAGTGAATTTCACTTTTAAGTCTCCTAGAAAAAAGAAAAATTAATGTACCTCTCTGTTCACACAATTTTATTATTTCATGTGTTTATTTTGTATTTTCACTCACACATATTTTTTCAGATATGAATGGAAATGGGTCGTACACCCCTCTCAGAGTCTACCACAACAGCAAGTCGAAGAAAGGACACTTTAGATATTAGTTATTGGCTTAACGTACATTTAAGTGAAACAGCTTTATTTATTTTTGTAAGAATTTTGTGAATCTCGAATCAAGCTTAACCTGTACACCACATAATACATGACAGAATTTCAAAGAGAAAACGACTGAAATATAGCCGTCATTTTCATAATCAATGGTGTCTTCAATAAAAACCCTGTTGTGTTTTATATGTTCATCAGAAATTACTGCCTATTGTTGAGACGTTCCAAATCAATTTTCCGCCAATATCATCATCGAAAAGGAAACAAATCTATTCGATGAACTTTGTTATTAATTTTTCTCGACATATGACACTGCCATATGCCCATTTTAAGTAGTAGCTGTATCAATTTTATATACTTCTAAGCAGCTGTTGATTGTAATAACTATGTATAACTACTCAAAAGGACAATTATGAATTATTTCATCACAAAGTACGAAGTTTAACTGAATAAATTTCTAGTGAAAGTATTCATCATTTTCCTGGCTCTCGACTATTATTATAGGCATGCTTTGAACTTTCTGTTGTAATTTTTTCCATTACGAATTTTTGTATTTATTTGTTTTTTACAATGGACGTTTATATTTTGATGAATAGTGAATAAATGTTGGACCAATAACATTTTTACTCGAATTCCTCTTAATTCATGAATTTGTGATTGAGCACGATCGAAAGCTTAGGTGTAGAAGTGAAGATTAATATTCCACCTTGGTAATCGATCTACTTGAAAGTTTCATGATGAAAAATGTTTTCGATAAGACTTTTGACTCGAGAAAATCGTTATCTTAACTGAAATGTACTAAGAATGAAGTTGTAGAGAATTCAACAGATGTACAATGGGTACATTATGCGATAGTCGCGCAATGATATCACTTTTCACAGATTCCTGACCAAGAGATGAGGTTCGACAGGTCTCCAAGTTCACAACAAAGGGTGGGAATTCTGTACTCGTCGAATCATCCGTGTGGATATTGCCAAGGGTGGAACGATTGATAATAATTCAGAAGAGCACCGACCCTTTTATGATGCTTCAATGAAGTGAGCGAGTCTGTGAGCGAGGTATCACCAACAAGACGGATTGCTTTTGTCTGAATGGAATCGAGGAGCCGCAATGAATGTTTTGGTGCCGAACTCCATACATGAGAATTATATTCCATGACAGGTCGTATCTGCCTTGTGATCATTAGAAGCTGACTAGAAGTAAAGTATTTCTTCACCCGAAATAGAAATCCAAGTTTCTGGGAAGCACCTTCAGCGATCGATCCCACATGGTTTTTCCATTACTGATCGTAATTCCTAGCATCGAGATACTTGACTTTGTAGGAATAGTTACTCTTGACATCTGAATACTAGATGAGGATAGATTGGCTTTCTTTTAGGAGAAAAATGCCTGGGTATTCTATACTGTCCGCAAAACTATATACTATATAACTACTTCTCTTCGGGCTTGAAGGCCGTCGTTCTTTGGAATTCCTTCCTGACGTTTCGCTAGCGCGAGTGGCCAGCTTCTTCAGAGGCTTATTCATCTCCGATGACCTGAATATACTATATACTATTTACTGAACAAGATATTTTCTCCAGCAAATCATTGATATGAAGCAGAAACAAAGTGGGCGCCAGAACTGAACCCTGTAGAACACCTGCATTTATTGGGAGAATAGAAAAGGGACCCTGGTGACAAACTCGATCAATTTCTTCGGAAATGTCAAGTGCAACAGCTAACATTTCTCCGAATTTCTCGATTGAATGCTGCCAAATATGAGAAACATAAGTCAATAAGTCACTGGTTGATCTTTGAAGGCGAAATCCGTATTGTCGCTCATTAATTATTCCCGATTTCTCTAGATATTTCATAAGCTTCATATTGATTGATCTTTCCATGACTTTGGAAATGATAGAAAGCAATGCAATTAATTGGTCTATAATTACAAGGTATGGTTTCATTTTGTCAGAAAAGAGGTGAAAAAAAGTAGTTCGATTAAAATTGATGAGCAATTTTAATGAGAAATGAAGAATAGATGAATTAGTCGGGAAATGAGAACCAACCCTGCGGTGGTTGTGAAATTGCATACTACTGTTGGTCACATGAGGGGCAGCCTGAAATCTCTATTCTAGAAATATGCTTGCTTCATCAATTCGGGTTTTGTGATTTGAAAAACATCTCTGTCTTTTTCAAATTGTTTATGGATCGCTAGCCGCGATATTTCGAATACAAAACTTTTTTACCAATACAAAACTCCAAATAACACATACTATTGCAAATTCTTGAAATATTGAGTCGAACTCAGAAATGGTCACTTTCACAGCCTATAGGCGGTGAAAGTAAAATACCTATAACCATATCAATATTCTAAATGGCACTCACAAGACGTCATTTGAGTGTAGGCTCATTCGTTTTGTCTTTATAATATTCGTGTAACTATATGAGATTCACTACGGTTCTCTGCACGGATCAACGCAATATTATTCTGAAGACCTTATGGAAATATTTTTTTTCGATGGCATGACATCAACTTTTTTTTTAATTTTTCACTCATTATGTGGAACGCTCCGATCACGCAGCCCATTTTTATGGTGATGTCATGCCATTGAAGAAAAAAAATGAAAAAAAAATTGAGGAAAGACATCAAGTTACAAGTATCTGAGTATCGTTTCCTATCTGATGGATATCCTTTCGCGCATTTCGAACTTGATGTCTTGCTCCGTTAAAATTTTATTTTCGAAGTGCCACCTTTGAGTGTAGGCTCATTCGTTTTGTCTTTATAATATTCGTGTAACTATATGAGATTCACTACGGTTCTCTGCACGGATCAACGCAATATTATTCTGAAGACCTTATGGAAATATTTTTTTTCGATGGCATGACATCAACTTTTTTTTTAATTTTTCACTCATTATGTGGAACGCTCCGATCACGCAGCCCATTTTTATGGTGATGTCATGCCATTGAAGAAAAAAAATGAAAAAAAAATTGAGGAAAGACATCAAGTTACAAGTATCTGAGTATCGTTTCCTATCTGATGGATATCCTTTCGCGCATTTCGAACTTGATGTCTTGCTCCGTTAAAATTTTATTTTCGAAGTGCCACCTTTGAGTGTAGGCTCATTCGTTTTGTCTTTATAATATTCGTGTAACTATATGAGATTCACTACGGTTCTCTGCACGGATCAACGCAATATTATTCTGAAGACCTTATGGAAATATTTTTTTTCGATGGCATGACATCAACTTTTTTTTTAATTTTTCACTCATTATGTGGAACGCTCCGATCACGCAGCCCATTTTTATGGTGATGTCATGCCATTGAAGAAAAAAAATGAAAAAAAAATTGAGGAAAGACATCAAGTTACAAGTATCTGAGTATCGTTTCCTATCTGATGGATATCCTTTCGCGCATTTCGAACTTGATGTCTTGCTCCGTTAAAATTTTATTTTCGAAGTGCCACCTTTGAGTGTAGGCTCATTCGTTTTGTCTTTATAATATTCGTGTAACTATATGAGATTCACTACGGTTCTCTGCACGGATCAACGCAATATTATTCTGAAGACCTTATGGAAATATTTTTTTTCGATGGCATGACATCAACTTTTTTTTTAATTTTTCACTCATTATGTGGAACGCTCCGATCACGCAGCCCATTTTTATGGTGATGTCATGCCATTGAAGAAAAAAAATGAAAAAAAAGTTGAGGAAAGACATCAAGTTACAAGTATCTGAGTATCGTTTCCTATCTGATGGATATCCTTTCGCGCATTTCGAACTTGATGTCTTGCTCCGTTAAAATTTTATTTTCGAAGTGCCACCTTTGAGTGTAGGCTCATTCGTTTTGTCTTTATAATATTCGTGTAACTATATGAGATTCACTACGGTTCTCTGCACGGATCAACGCAATATTATTCTGAAGACCTTATGGAAATATTTTTTTTCGATGGCATGACATCAACTTTTTTTTTAATTTTTCACTCATTATGTGGAACGCTCCGATCACGCAGCCCATTTTTATGGTGATGTCATGCCATTGAAGAAAAAAAATGAAAAAAAAATTGAGGAAAGACATCAAGTTACAAGTATCTGAGTATCGTTTCCTATCTGATGGATATCCTTTCGCGCATTTCGAACTTGATGTCTTGCTCCGTTAAAATTTTATTTTCGAAGTGCCACCTTTGAGTGTAGGCTCATTCGTTTTGTCTTTATAATATTCGTGTAACTATATGAGATTCACTACGGTTCTCTGCACGGATCAACGCAATATTATTCTGAAGACCTTATGGAAATATTTTTTTTCGATGGCATGACATCAACTTTTTTTTTTAATTTTTCACTCATTATGTGGAACGCTCCGATCACGCAGCCCATTTTTATGGTGATGTCATGCCATTGAAGAAAAAAAATGAAAAAAAAATTGAGGAAAGACATCAAGTTACAAGTATCTGAGTATCGTTTCCTATCTGATGGATATCCTTTCGCGCATTTCGAACTTGATGTCTTGCTCCGTTAAAATTTTATTTTCGAAGTGCCACCTTTGAGTGTAGGCTCATTCGTTTTGTCTTTATAATATTCGTGTAACTATATGAGATTCACTACGGTCCTCTGCACGGATCAACGCAATATTATTCTGAAGACCTTATGGAAATATTTTTTTTCGATGGCATGACATCAACTTTTTTTTTAATTTTTCACTCATTATGTGGAACGCTCCGATCACGCAGCCCATTTTTATGGTGATGTCATGCCATTGAAGAAAAAAAATGAAAAAAAAGTTGAGGAGAGACATCAAGTTACAAGTATCTGAGTATCGTTTCCTATCTGATGGATATCCTTTCGCGCATTTCGAACTTGATGTCTTGCTCCGTTAAAATTTTATTTTCGAAGTGCCACCTTTGAGTGTAGGCTCATTCGTTTTGTCTTTATAATATTCGTGTAACTATATGAGATTCACTACGGTTCTCTGCACGGATCAACGCAATATTATTCTGAAGACCTTATGGAAATATTTTTTTTCGATGGCATGACATCAACTTTTTTTTTTAATTTTTCACTCATTATGTGGAACGCTCCGATCACGCAGCCCATTTTTATGGTGATGTCATGCCATTGAAGAAAAAAAATGAAAAAAAAATTGAGGAAAGACATCAAGTTACAAGTATCTGAGTATCGTTTCCTATCTGATGGATATCCTTTCGCGCATTTCGAACTTGATGTCTTGCTCCGTTAAAATTTTATTTTCGAAGTGCCACCTTTGAGTGTAGGCTCATTCGTTTTGTCTTTATAATATTCGTGTAACTATATGAGATTCACTACGGTTCTCTGCACGGATCAACGCAATATTATTCTGAAGACCTTATGGAAATATTTTTTTTCGATGGCATGACATCAACTTTTTTTTTAATTTTTCACTCATTATGTGGAACGCTCCGATCACGCAGCCCATTTTTATGGTGATGTCATGCCATTGAAGAAAAAAAATGAAAAAAAAGTTGAGGAAAGACATCAAGTTACAAGTATCTGAGTATCGTTTCCTATCTGATGGATATCCTTTCGCGCATTTCGAACTTGATGTCTTGCTCCGTTAAAATTTTATTTTCGAAGTGCCACCTTTGAGTGTAGGCTCATTCGTTTTGTCTTTATAATATTAATTCGTGTAACTATATGAGATTCACTACGGTTCTCTGCACGGATCAACGCAATATTATTCTGAAGACCTTATGGAAATATTTTTTTTCGATGGCATGACATCAACTTTTTTTTTTAATTTTTCACTCATTATGTGGAACGCTCCGATCACGCAGCCCATTTTTATGGTGATGTCATGCCATTGAAGAAAAAAAATGAAAAAAAAGTTGAGGAAAGACATCAAGTTACAAGTATCTGAGTATCGTTTCCTATCTGATGGATATCCTTTCGCGCATTTCGAACTTGATGTCTTGCTCCGTTAAAATTTTATTTTCGAAGTGCCACCTTTGAGTGTAGGCTCATTCGTTTTGTCTTTATAATATTCGTGTAACTATATGAGATTCACTACGGTTCTCTGCACGGATCAACGCAATATTATTCTGAAGACCTTATGGAAATATTTTTTTTCGATGGCATGACATCAACTTTTTTTTTAATTTTTCACTCATTATGTGGAACGCTCCGATCACGCAGCCCATTTTTATGGTGATGTCATGCCATTGAAGAAAAAAAATGAAAAAAAAATTGAGGAAAGACATCAAGTTACAAGTATCTGAGTATCGTTTCCTATCTGATGGATATCCTTTCGCGCATTTCGAACTTGATGTCTTGCTCCGTTAAAATTTTATTTTCGAAGTGCCACCTTTGAGTGTAGGCTCATTCGTTTTGTCTTTATAATATTCGTGTAACTATATGAGATTCACTACGGTTCTCTGCACGGATCAACGCAATATTATTCTGAAGACCTTATGGAAATATTTTTTTTCGATGGCATGACATCAACTTTTTTTTTCAATTTTTCACTCATTATGTGGAACGCTCCGATCACGCAGCCCATTTTTATGGTGATGTCATGCCATTGAAGAAAAAAAAATGAAAAAAAAATTGAGGAAAGACATCAAGTTACAAGTATCTGAGTATCGTTTCCTATCTGATGGATATCCTTTCGCGCATTTCGAACTTGATGTCTTGCTCCGTTAAAATTTTATTTTCGAAGGCATCTGGTGAAAAAAGTCATTCTCAAAGCCCAAAGCATCTTATGTTGAACACTAACGGATCACGAAAAAAAACTAGCAACAAAAATTGTTTTGGAAAAATGGCACTAGCGACATCTATCGAGCAATAGCTTACTCAAAAAATTACATTGATGAAATTTTTACCAGTATATCTCACCATACTAGACGATAAAAGTTTATGGAGAAAATGGAAGTTTACGCATTCAAATGATCTTCGAGACATGAATAGTCTTATCATTGTTTACTTCAAAAAATGCCATTACTGTTTCTGAATTGATTGCCATCTTTTGGTATTATTCATGAGTTATCAAGAAAACGTGTGATTCAGGCTACGAACGAAATCACTGTGTCATCTACCCGCAAAATTCATCCCTTCAAATGATATTTCCATATGGTTGACTTACTATATCCCTATAAACACTGCCATCCGTTCATTAATGAGTTTTTGGCAACAAGTAAAAGAACGACTTTTGCCAATCCCCGATATTCTGGTAGATTTCTTCGACAAAATTTTCCAATACGTCTATTCCCCAACAGATGACTCTTCAAAACTATACGACTATACCTAATTCAAATGATAGGTAATACAGGACGAGAAAATGTTTCCTTGGAAACTAATAAACATCCCTTGGGTTTCCAGTGTTTTCGATATTCGGTCGTTTGAAGCGCAATTGAAATCGAGAACGGCTATGGAAGACGCAAAAGAAAAGAGTATTCACCACACTACGGTCAAAATTTGCGATGACCTCAAAAAATCCGTCCCGTACGTAGGTTTATTCGAGGACATTCAGGTATACTTTTTCATTTCATATCTGAACAATTCACGTAAAAATCACCCAAACAAGTTAATCAGATAAAGATGGGTACGCTTTAGAAATTAGGAAATTTGGGCCCCTTCTGAAAATATTTTTAAACGCTTTCGAATGCTTACGAGTCATGTGGTGGTATTTTTTTTTTCTCAATCTAGTAAAATTTATCTTATGTATAGAAAAATAATAACTACTTGTCAATTATTTTCAAAAAATACGAAGTGCTTTTCAATGATTATTTGGATGATCAATTGTCAGAACTGATATTTTCTTAAAAGTAGTGTTGATAACAAATAAAAGCGTCGTTTTCTTTCCGATTCTTTCATTTAATTGAATTATTCGGCATGCTTTTTATTTTAACGCTTCTTATATCTATCTAATTATTTTTATATGGCTCCAAATTGGTTGCAATGGGTACATCAATTGAAAAAATACTTTCAAAAGCGGCTAATAACGAAACATACCGGCGGTTTCTACTAAATATTCGAGATCACAGATATGTTGATTGGGTAGAGCCTGGAGAAAACCGCATTTGCATCCAATGCTATGCTTAGTTTAGGCGAGAAGATAAACTAAAACAATGTTCATATTAGCAACATTGAAGAACTTTTAATCTTATTGTGGTCTATCTTGCTGCCTCATACTGATCACCAACACTATCAATATCAAAAACTTAAAATCAAAAAGAGTGGAGTACTGGTGACAGTGAAAATCGCAACAGTAATCATTTCTGTTAGCTGATTATACTAACACCACTCTTCAATTATACATATACCAATATCGTTTGATTGCACCCGCTCTATATCAGTGCTATCAACACCACCACAACTTCTGATATGTTTAAAACCTCGCCACAGATTAATTAGTCTGTGACATCGCCTCGTTCAAAACGCTTCTATAGCACTTGAGACTTGAGATTTCATCGATTCTGCAACAAGCATATGGTCTCTATCTATGTATTACATTGCAACCACAGACCTCAGATTGCAACCCAGAATATGTACATGAGCGGCGTTGCCAAAATGTCCATTTTAGGATTGTATTGCCTTAAAAAATTGTGCGGAAGAAGAGCTTATTTGAAGATGTTCCGGAATGGTTTGGAAGCTGGAATTTTGATAAAATGTTTCTTTTTTATTGTCCTGAAATTGTGCAAAATCTCATGACCGGGAGCAGATTGCTCAGAAAAGCATACCCTCCTTTCATTGGTGGTTGACCTCTTTGAAACTATCTATAGTAAAACTGAAAATATATGTACGACGAACCTTCAACTCTCACTTAAGTGAGAAAACCAATGAACAATAAATCAATGGTTTTCTCGTCTTTCAAGAAAAACTATTTTCATCCGGTTAACAGGATCTCAGACTATTTGCCTGGAAAGCCAAATAATGGATTTTTAATACTGGCTCCAATACTAATAACGTCTAGTGACAAATCTCTTCGAGCAACCACGTATTTTTGACGTTGTCATACTTAACCTGATGTTTCCAGAAATTGGTAGTAACGCCTAGTGTAAAACCAGATGATTTCAAAAATTCTCTGCTCAAAGCAATGCAAGAAAATGGCCTAGAATCTCAATTGAAAAACAGCATCTACAGATGGATGAAAACGCGCAAAAAAGAAGTCAGTCCCCACGACCCGTTCTTTCGGAAATGCCAAATTCACTGGGACAAACGAATCCACAAATCCCTGAACTCGATGTGCAACGAGTTGGGTATACATTTAGCAAAACTGAGGACGACAAACGAGAAGGAAGAAATCACGAACAAATGGGCGGAGCTGAGTAATTTCGAAGTTGGTAAAATATATGTTCGGATGCTTTTTGTTGCGGTTAATATTCCATGTTTTTCAGGTTGATATCCATAAGTATAGACCTGTGTACGCCCCCAAAGATTTTCTGGAAGTTTTGCTCAATTTGAAAGGGCCCATAACAGATAAGAACCAAGGGTGAGTTGAATATAGAGATGATATTATGTGAAAAGATAAAATTCAATTTATCAAATTTCAGAATAGAATCTGGTAATACTTCGGTCGCTAGGAGCCCCTTTTTGGGGATTTTTTTGTGGAACTTACGTAATTCGGTCTCCTCTACGAAAATCCACATGAAATTTTCGGCGATCTCGTATATTTTGGAGATACAGGTCCATTTTGTTGTGAAACTTCTCAATTTTTCACACTGAATTTCTGTTGTTTGAACACACAAAATTCGTCCTTCTTCTGATCAAACATCACTCACTCTCTTAATCACTCGTTTTCAACATTTTTAAGCAGAGAATGAGGTTTGAGAAAATATTTTTCGCTTTTTTTTCTGAATCAAGAAATTGAAATCAAAACTGCGTGGAAAAAATCTCAACCACATGGATCATATTTCATTCCAGCCCAGGCAAGATCTCGTTTCGCTCCAGTTCAGTGTTCCGCAATTTATCCATCTTCTCACTGAAAAGCTCAAGAGAAGAAGGTATTCTCTGAACAAAACAAAATCTTTTCTGGGCTAGAATGAATTGTTAGTCTGACAAGTGAGGCTTCTTTTCTACAAATAATTAATAACTCTATATTTCGTAGATATTTTATTCACATTAGATGTGATTTTCATATGCTTGTCATACAAATTGAACAAGAAAAAGTTAAGCAGGATCATCATTCTAAACAATAAAGTAGATGAAAATTGGAATAACTGAATCACAAGAAGACATATAACAGATGGACATTCCATTCCAGATATCAAACCTCAAATCTCAATTGTTATCAAAACTGACTGAAGGAATAATTGAAAGTGGTGATAGATAGAGATAAACTCAAAATTAATATCAAATTCCTTTTCTTTTTCCAGAGACAATTGGGAGTTTTCTCAACTACCTCTGAAAGTGAAGAATCTAGCAGAACTGGTACGTGAATTATATTCCAATATACTACATTATTGTTGTTGAATCAATCATACCTCAATTCAGCCAATAGGTACATATAAATTCACTGCTCACTCCTTTCAAGTTTTCCCAATCAACATAGGTTGATTCACGGTTTTTTATTCAATTTTTCATTTTTTTCGATACATCGCTTCCAATAGAATAGTGTTCTGTTATAGGGAAATGAAATACTAACAATAATGATAATAATGATATAACTTGATAATACATTAACAATTGTCGTTTACACTTTGATAATTTGGAAGATTTTATTTTTATTTTTTTTTTGATCAAGATATTGTTTATTTATTGACAAATCAAACCTTCCGAACAGAACAAGTTCTGGTATAAGGAAGATAATACATTGTATATAATTAAGTTCAAATATTTCAAAATAAACGAAAAGTAACAACTACAACAACTTCACATGTTTATTGATTGATGAACATCATTATGATATCAATTCTAGTTTAAGTTTTTTCAAGAAAACATTTATGGATTTTGAATTTTCAATATCGTCCGGAAGATTATTGTAAGTTTCTATACAACTAGATATAGGATTGTTTTTGCCTTTATTTGAATGAATGTTATTTAAGTGAAAATAATTGGCATTTCTGATATTATAGTTATGTAATTTTGATTTTTTTTTGAAATGACTATTACCTTTTTGTAAATTATTTGTTACTTTGTATGCAAATTTTGCTCTTTCAAATTTAATCAGTTTATCTAATGTGAAAGTTTTGATATCTTTATATAATTGTAAAGAAGGTGTTTCCCACGGTTTTTTAAAAATAACTTTTATTGCTTTATTCATCAAACGATAAATGATCTCTTTTTGGTTTTTACTACAAGATGACCATACTGTTATTAAATATCTGATATGTGAGACAATATGGGCATTATAAATGAGATTTTGAATTCGATTATCTAGAAAATCAATTCTTCTTATTGCTCCAATCAAAGGAATAATTGTTCTCTTAATTTTATTCACATGGCAATTAAAATTCAAATTTTCATCAATCATTAGGCCTAAATATTTGTGTTCTTCAACTTGTTTTAAAATCTTATTTTTCATTTTTATTTTTAATTTCATTTGCTCCATATTTTTTTGTTTGAAAATCATGTTTACAGTTTTTTCTGTATTAATAGTCAGATTCATTTCATCCATCCATTTTTCATACAATTGAATATCTTTTTCAATAATATTTTCTAATAGTTTTGTATTCTTGATGGAATAATAAATCACAGTATCATCTGCAAAAGAAAAATGTTTGCCTATCAATTTTAATTTGGTTATACTATTTACATAAATTAAATAAAAAATTGGGGCCAGTACTGAACCTTGGGGAACTCCCATGGTGGATTGTTTCTCAATACTTCGATTTCCATCAATAACAACATATTGAATACGATTTTCAAAATAACTTTCAAAAAGTTTATAAGAGTGACCTCTTACTCCAGAAGTATTCAGAATTTCCAGCAATATTGTATGATTTACTGTATCAAATGCTTTTTTTATGTCTAAAAAAATGGCGACGCCATATTTACTTTCATCTAAAGTTTCGAAAATATCATTCATGAAATCAGTTACTGCGGATTGGGTATTTGAATTTGGTATGAAAGCATATTGAAATTTATCGAAGCCAGAATTTTCTTTGATGAAATTAACCAGTTGTTCTTTTAGTACTTTCTCAAAAATTTTGGAAAAAACATTCAGAAGAGCTATTGGACGATAGTTAGAAATATTATTCCTCTCTCCTCCCTTATAAATTGGTTTCAATATGGTTCTTTTGAGATAATTTGGAAAAACACCTTCTTCAATACATTTATTAATGATAAGTGATATGGGTAGGCTAATTATATCAACAATATCTTTCAAGTCTTTCGAAGTTATTTGATCTTCGCCAGGAGCAGTGTTGGATTTGAGTGATATTATAATTTCATGAATTATTTCTTCAGAAACTGGTTTCAAGAACATGGTTTTATTACAAAGTGATGACATCATTGGTTTGGTTTTGAATTTTTTTGATAAAGTCAATCCAATTTCAGTGAAAAAGTTGATAAATTCATTGCATATATCTTTGTTAGATGTTATTAGTGTGCCAGATTTATTTTTAATTTGATTTAAAGATTGTTTTTCTTAATTTTTTTTACCTATATTGCTATTGATGACATACCAAACTTTTTTTAGGTTCTTATCAGCTTTTTCAAACTGTTTATTGAGCTTTTCTTTCTTTAAATCTTTGCATAATGTATTGACCTGATTTTTAATTTTTTTGTATGAATTCTTTAAGTCATCAAGATTTGGATATTTTTTCATTTTTTTGTATAATTTATCTCGAATTTTCATTTTATCTAATACAGATTTAGTTATCCAGTTATTGTTATCTCGTGTTCTAAAGGTTTTCGTTTCACTGGATTTTTCTTTGCATTCTTTTATACAGTTGGCAAGTTCCTCAAATGTTGGTATATCATTGAAAGAATTCAATTGTTCTGAAATAGAATCGCGAAATTTACTTTTGTCTAGAATTTTTATAATTTTCTTCATCATCTTTGATTTATTTTTGATTATTTTTTCTGTTTTTATATTTATTATTTTATGATCAGAAAGATGGTAATCGTTATATTCAATTAGATAGTTGATACTATCCAAGTGAAAATTGGTTACAACATGATCTATTATAGATTTTGTCTTATTATGATTTTGTCGCGTATAATGATGTTCAAGTACATTCAATATTTTGTAACCATTGGTTCCATAAATACTTTGGTATTCTTCAACTAAATTATTTTTGTCTAATAAGTTAATGTTCATATCACCCAATAAAATTAAATTTTTATATTTTCCAGTGATATTATTGATAATTTTGAAAAATTCTGCTGTATTCGTATCTGGTGGTCGATAAATAATGCCAATCTTCATTTTAGGATGTATCGATATTATTTCAAGAATGATATATTCACAGTTTCCTGAGGTTTTTCTCTCCAGAATATTGAACTCCAATTTTTTCTTCTGGTAATTTATTGAATGCTTCTATTGAGCTTGAAATCGGATTGTTTCTACCCTTATTAGGGTGAATAACGATTAGATGATAATCATTGAACGTTTTGGTATTATGATTGTGTAAAGTAGAATTTTAAAATATCAGTATATTACTTGTTTGAAGTTTTTACGTTGATTTGTATATATATTTGGCTTTTTCGAGTTTCATATCAAACAATTCAATGTCAACTTATCAGTCAATTTGAATAAATCTGAGGATGGGGTGTCCCATGGTTTTTTATAAATTACTTTGATTGTCTTGTTCATTATACGAATAACTCTTTATTTTTCCGCCTTTTTTCTAATTTCGCATTTAATTTTTCTCCAGATTACATATGATGCTTCCTATCCCAGCTCAATTTCTCGTCCCAATATTTTTCTATTGATATCAACAATTGATTTCCCAACTTTGAAACGTTTCAATTCATACGCAAAATATTGCATTTTCAGAGAAATTTCTACCTAGAACTATCAAGAGGCGAGCAAATCTTATGCTTGAGCAATTCTCTGACATCTCCTAATTCAGCAGCCTACGAAACAGAAAGAATCGCTCTAGGTGAGAAGATTTTAGCCAAAAACTACGCCCCTTTGGCGCAAGAGTTCTTGAAAAAAGGCTGTCCGAGGAGCCTGAGAGCCAAAATTTGGAGTTTGTTGCTGGGATGCGAAATAAAACAGCACGTTAGTAGAATTAAAAGTCTCTATGAGCACCAGTTCTTTCATTTTGTTTTAGGAAGTTAACTACCTGGAAAGTCTCAAACAACACGTTCTCCACTACGATTTGATGATTGATAAACTGATAATAAAGGATATTAACTTAACAGCTTCTAATGATGACCAATATTTTGTTTTCGAGGACGTCCTTTATCAGGTAGGCAAATATTTTTGAAAGACTTGTTTTTCAATACGAAAGAACATGAACTAGAGCATTCCACAAGTTTTCATAATTATTTTTCATCCATTGAAATAATTTGAAAAAAAAAACTTTTTTTCTGAGGCAACAAACACTCCTTAGTGAAGTCAGAATTGAACATGTTTCTACTCAGACAGCAATAAGCATTAAAGAAACATAAAAGTTTGCTAAAATCCTCAACTTTTGTGAAAACTCAGCTTTTCAAAAAATGGTAGCATTTTCATTAATTCAGTGATATATGTGATGAGTATATATGAATAACTAGAGAAAATATATTATCATCATTCATTAATTCACAAAAGAACAAGAACAGTTCATGGTAGTTATATGTGAGTATGAATACCGTCTCGTAAAAAAACCCAAGATAAATGGTGAAATTTATGACTTGGTATGTATTATTTATAAGTACTATTTGATGATTGTCTTGAAGGTGATGCTGTGTTTTTCGAGAGACTCCGAAATTTTGAAGAATCTTCCTAGCCAGCCGGCTTTCATGCAAGTTGTCGTCAAGGGAAAACAAAATATCCCAGAAAACACCGTCGTTTTCCCTCCCAGCGGAGTGATACCTTTCCACGGTTTCACCATGTACGGTATGCCGAAAAAATTTTGCTTTCAACTTATTAGCATTGATTGTTAATGGCTCCAATTTCCATCTTGTATCAAATGCAGTTGCACTCAGACATCTGAGAAAACGTCTGTCTGTGACTGTCAATATGAGCCAATGAAATGCTCTCAGTTAGACCAAAGAATATTTACGTATACACGAACAAGAAGCGCATCTCACAAATTCGACAAATACACCTTGAATGCGCATGTCTACCAGCAGTGTCAGCATTTTGCAGTCGGTCAGTCATATCAACAAACAATTACTGGTGTTTCTTGCCGAGTAGTTTACTGGATTACTGCTTTTTGCTGGCAGTCATGCGTAGTCGCAACAAAAATAGTTTGGAGGTCATGAAATATGGTAGTGGTGGGGACCACAGGAATAGCGGCTGTGTAGCAGCAAGTGACGCTTCTTGTTCGTTATACGTAAATCTTCTTTGGTTAGACCTATTGCTATTTTATTCAAGTGAAAATTTCACACCAACGGTTTTCGACCAATAAAATGGATACTTTGTTTCGCGTTACCATGGCAACTTCGGCATTTTATAGGAACATTTGTTCCCGCAGCGAATTATAGTAGAAATTTTTTGACCTAAGCAGAGAATATTTTGTTCGACACAACAGGTCACTCACCCACTTTGAGCAGGAGTGAACAAAATGTGACGTTCAAAATCGGACTTGAGCAATTTAGCAGACTAATGAAAATACAATCAAATCCACATCTTTATTTATGAGCCCCTGACACACTACTATCGCACATAATAATAATAATGATAATTATGAAAACAGATAGATCAGTTCAAAAAGTTATAAATATTACTGGCAAAAATGTTTTCCAGAAACTTCAGGGTAGTGGAAAAAATAAAAAACTGGCACAAACATCACATGTCATTTTTTTTCAGGTAAGGCAAAAATATTTACGGTATCTTTTGAACTCAAGAGCATCTTTAACTTTCATCAAATAGGGAGGTAAATTGTCGTAAATTTTAACACCATTATGAAGAAGGGATTTCTTTGCAAATTCTGTTTCGACTTTGATCAAAATGAGCTCATCAGTTTGTCTAGTACCATAGTTATGAATATCAGAATTAACTGTAAATTCCAGAATAGAGTGTTTGCTATTTTTTTAAGCGAAATGAGCAAATAAGCATATTTTCATCCTGAATATTTGATCCAAATTCAATAACTTCCTTGGCATGTATAAATTCAAAGTAGGTTCCGAGACATCTAATTCTGAAATACATTTTAATATTTTATTTTCTAAGATTTTTAAGGGCCTCAATATTGATTTGTTCGCTATTTCCCAAGCTGAAATTAAATATTGCAGTTTTGAATGTATCAATCCAAAATAAATCTGTCCCAAGTGTTTCAGTGCTGAATAGTATCTGATTCGATACAATACACCAATTAGTGGTGAAAGTTGTTTTCTCAAATAACCAATATGAGTTGCCCATGAAAGTGTAGAATATAAACCTAAAAATTTAATAGAGTTTGTATAATTCATCTCATATTCATCAAACTTGATTCTTGATTTTCTATTATCGATTATTAAATGTCTTTTTGAAACAAACATGACGGAAGATTGCTGAATATTCAACGATAATTTATGTTTGGCCCACCACAGGTGAATAATTTGAAGAACACTTTGAATTTTTGACTTAATATCAGAGAATTATCCTCATAAATGGTTTCGGCACGGGATAATTTCCAAAGTATTCGTGAGTTCGAAAAAAATTCCGGAAATAATTCAAGCATTAGTGGTATTACAAGTGAAAATTTCCCTATCTAGCTTCAAAGTTGATAAGTTTTTCGAAAAGAGTTTGTTTTATGAGACTTCTGAAACTTTTTCCAACGAAAAAAAAAACAGGTTTCGAAAACTTCTTCATTCAAAAAGGTACAGTGATAGAAACGAACATAGATATAATGGACAGCTCTAACGAAGATAGTATATGAAAAAGTAAAGTATAATCAGAATGAATATAAAAATAAAATAGAAAATTATATAATAATAAAAAAAAATTAATGAATTATGTAAAAATAAAATCTTATCTATATATCAATAAATGAAAAAAAAAAACTATATTGTAAAAGTAGATGTATTAAGCCTTGCGTAGATCCAATACTTCAAGAGGTGCATTCTTTTCAATTCGGATGTGATCGGCCACTCTGAATAATGGTAGTCCAGTTGAATGTGAATGAAATCCACTCTTTCGGCAATTTGCAATAGTTTTTAGAGCATGAGGAGTTAATATGAAAAATCCAGTTGAAGTGGAATATTCTTCAAATGAAACTTCTTCATCAAAAACTCCAGTCTGAATTCCTGGGAACTAGTACAACCTCGATTGAATATTTCATTGGGAGGAAACTGAATTCAATTGGAGTTAGAGCCATTACGTTTCAATAGGCAACAACCAACAAACAACTTTATTGACAACCATATATGTGATGCTGTCATTACTAACGTCATTGATGGTTGGGAAGTGTCACATTACACACCTTTATTTCCTGCCCTCATTTCATCTATTCTAGACTTTATCTGTCATTTATTGACTTTAACTGACATTTATTTATATTGGTGAAAATTGTTTACCCCGTAGTCACGGTAACAATATATTTACTTGATTATTCTGAGAAAACCGCTTTCTTGGTGATTTGTCGTTAAATGTAATATTTTGGATAAGTTCAGAACGAAACAGAGATTTATTTATTTCAATCGAAATATGATGGTTGTAAATGAAATAGTATGCAAGCCTCGGTAGGAGGTTTAATTCCTGTTTCGAGATTATAGCTAACCTCGACGCTTTGCGTGTCGGTTAACTAACCGATCTCACGACAGGAATGAATCACTTCCCATATCGGTGTGTAATATACTAAATCATCATTGATTTTTTCGTAGCCGCACCATTCTGCTACTTGTACGAGAGCCCCGTGGAACTCTACTTCGTGTTCAGAGCTTTCTATTTGAGGTACTGGTACCGACTTCACAGGGTGTGCGCGAATTCCCAAGGAGTGGTGTCGCTTTGTCTGCAGTTCGAGAAGCTCCTTCAGTGCTACGATCCAATTCTATGGAACCACTTCAAGAAATATCGCATTCCTCCGTGAGAACTTTATCAAATTCAGAAATATTCACTATAGAATACGTACAAATTTTCTTCCTCAAAATGGCAATCGACAGTTCTGGTCTAGCTCAAAAGTTGAAAAATAAAATGCCATAGTATCCTGTGTGATCCTCACTAACAATGGGTTAGCAAAACGGCAACATGTGTTTCGCTATGCAAAAGCTTCCTCAAGCAGAAAAAATCTACTGTATTCTGTACGATTCTTACTAACGATCGTACAGTATATTGTAGTATTTTGTGTTGAATATGGCCAATTCGATTCAATGCTGAAAATCAGATAATCCATTAATGGTGGTCCTAAAAATATGATTAAGAAAGAAAAAGTGAGAAGTTATGAAATCCAACCAGTAACAAATTCTATACATAGTAACAAATCAAGCACCCAAAGAAAGGGAGTTCATTATTTCGTATTATTAGTTTGGAAATTTGAATTTTGGACGAATTCCTCGAACAGATTTTGAAAAATGGTTTTCAAAATTGTAAAAATTGTTCTGAAATTGTTTTTAGAACAATTTTCAGTTAACCCTAATATGTGGAAATCTCACAGGCAACTGTATATTATTTGTTCAATATAGTTTTACCGCGAACTAAACCGCGACACGTGTTTCGCTATACTATAGCTTCCTCAAGCAGAAACTTAAAACTAATCTTAACCCTTTTACAAGATGAAAGTTCGGTATCAGATAGATCAGAAGTTTATAGATTAATGTGTGGTTCATTTAACAATACCACAACTTGAAATTCTATATTTTGCCTTAATACAATCCCAAATAAGTTATGGAATATTAGGCTGGGGCGGGGTGTCTAAAATATATAAACATAAACTGGAAATAATACAAAAAAGATTTCTGAAAATAATTTACAATAAGGACTGGAAATATTCAACTGAGTAATTATTCAAAGGAAGTGAAAAAATTGATATAAATCAATTATACATTTATGGAATGATGATTCACATTCATAAAAATAAAAAATATATAAATTATAATGAACATAAATATGAAACTCGAAATAAAACTGTAATTACATCTAAAAATAAAATTAAAAAGAAAATTGCACAAAGAAACTACAAGTTTATGATACCATATCTTTATGACAAAATACCACATGAAATCAAAAAAATCAAATCATTATCATCATTTAAACAAAAAAGTAAAATATGGATTATCAAGATAGGCTGGGGCGGGGTGTCTAAAATATATAAACATAAACTGGAAATAATACAAAAAAGATTTCTGAAAATAATTTACAATAAGGACTGGAAATATTCAACTGAGTAATTATTCGAAGGAAGTGAAAAAATTGATATAAATCAATTATACATTTATGGAATGATGATTCACATTCATAAAAATAAAAAATATATAAATTATAATGAACATAAATATGAAACTCGAAATAAAACTGTAATTACATCTAAAAATAAAATTAAAAAGAAAATTGCACAAAGAAACTACAAGTTTATGATATCATATCTTTATGAAAAAATACCACATGAAATCAAAAAAATCAAATCATTATCATCATTAAAACAAAAAAGTAAAATATGGATTATCAAGACCTCTCGAACTTATTTTGACACATTTTTGAATAGTTTATGAAATTGGTTTCTTCAAATTGATGATTATCTAGGTATGTAACTTCAAATGTATTGATTGTAAATTGTTATTACCTTCAGGTAACCTTACAACAAGTTCTCTTCGTAAGGTTTGTTTTTCAGTTTATTCATAAAAATGTATATTCATAAAATTTTCGAATTGTAATTATTATCATCTATTCATAAACTTATATTATTATTATTATTTTTATTATTATTATTACAGTTCCCATTGAATGATCAGACGGAAATGAATAATTCGCCTCTGTTGAATATGTTCTTTCCAGAAAATTGTCCTGATAAGGATGTGACGTCGGACCATTATTTTATTAATCAGTTGCCGGACTATATTCTTATTGACCGTCTGATATAATGTTGTATAAATTCGAAACTAACAGGGTTGAGATTAGTTTAAAGTTTCTGCTGGAGGAAGCTATTGTATAGCGAAACACGTGTCGCAGTTTAGTAAAACTCAATATGTGAAAATCTTATAGGCAACTGAATATTATTTGTTTCATAGTAACATAAAAAATTTTTTTTTTCTGCTCACTAGAACCTATAATAGGAGAGAATGACATGAACATTTTTTGGCTACATAGAGACTACAAGTACAGATTTTTACGTCCAGTTGTTTATATTTGGCAAAATCCATCATCAATTGATAAAATATAAAAAAATTGAAAAATCAAAAATGAATGAATTTCCAATTTTTTCAACTCATCATTTCAACATTCAAGAATTGTATACAACTACATAGATATCAGACAATAATTACTTTTTTTGTGATGATATGATGATGTACAGAAGTAAACAGAGCCGAAAGGTCAAACACCCGTTCTTTAAATAGTTGAACATTTTTCTCATATTTTCCCATTTTTTATGACTCACTAACAATATAATGTACTGTCAAAGCTCATCAAATTTAAATTTCTCTTCATCAGAGGCGTGTCCAAAATTTCGCACACATTCAAATTCCATAGTTTAAAAAAAAATGTTGGTCAGAGTTTCGTATTCCGATGCATAGAGCGTAAATCACAATTTCATACATGGCGGTATCTTTTTTGTGGGAAAGCTTTGGCATTCAATTTTCAGAACAATGTCATTTTCCACCTCTTCTGTATCATTGAAATATCGTTTTTTATCAAAATGCTACCTACCTTTTGATTCCTTCCTAGCAGTTTTGACATTTTCCTAGGAGATTTTTTCATTTGTAGTGAAAAATTTCATTTGGAACTTTCGCGATGTTTCAGTTTGAAAATTTTCGTCGACGAAATTTACCTTCTCATTTGATGAAAAATGATCTGTTGAGAATAACTTCAAAGAAGAAGGATTGAGGTAGAAAGTAACGGGTGTGTTCCATTGGTTTGAATGTACGGAGAAGAAAATGGAATATGCCATTTTTTCAATCAAAACTTCCGGACGAAGGGAGTCCACCGCGTATAATCTATTTTTATATCAAAATTCGGAAAGAAATTTTTTTTTCAATATGACCACACTGTGTTCGCGTACTTTCAAAATGATTCTTGTGAAAATTAGTTCGAAATGTGTTTGTCATTGAAATAAAAAGGGGGATAGAATTTGAAAAATATGCCATTCGATTATACCATCATTCAATCTTATAAGTTTCGTAAAATCCTAACTATGTTTCATTAATATATGAAGAGCACACGGGAAAAACGATTGGAGTCACATTCGGCAACTTTGAAGTAAAATAGATTTGAAAGTTTGAAGGTTAACTGCTATTGCATAATGAAAAACAAAATATCTATTTGTCTCATATAGAAGATTTATCAACGTTATGTCAAATGCTGAAGCAAGTATTATCAAAAACACATTTTTACCGAAAAAAAAAAAATAAAAATATGTAATTACACAAAAGAAAATGGAAAATTTTTTTGGTTTTAGCATTTTGGACATATGTATTGAAATGTCAAAACGACAGGTTTTCATTAGCACGTGGGCAAAAGGTTTCTATTTTCAGGAGAAATGTTTTTGCTTTCGTCAAAAACGTATCTGTAACTCACTTCAAATTCGTCATCACTCCTAATATGGTTTCACTTAAGAAGTTTGACAGTGACACAGAGTCGCTGTAACCACTAGACATAATATTAATCAGTATTACTACTTTTATTCGGGTTTGAAGGCCGTCGTTCTTTGGAATTTTTTCCTAACGTTTCGCTAGCGCGAGTGGCTAGCTTCTTCAGAGGATTACTCATCTATTATTCCTATGACAGTCATCGGAATAATTGATGAGAGGTCAGTAAGCCTCTGAAGAAGCTAGCCACTCGCGCTAGCGAAAAGTCAGGAATAAATTCCAAAGAACGACGGCCTTTAAACCCGAAGAAAAGTAGTAACACTGAAAACCTCGGTCGCGAAAGCCTTAAACATTTTATCATAATATTAATATTATTTCCGACCTTGCCAGCGCCCGAAAAAATGTACTGTCACGCTTGAACACGATAAGAATCAGAATAAACGGTAAATAAACACGATTATTTTTTTCACTTGTCAAAATATGACGTTTTTGGCATTTCAACCAATAGTAGCGGGTTATTCTATGGTTATTCTAGCCAATCATTGGGTATTATACTGATAAAACTGCCTGGTCCTTTCGATAAAACGTTGTTTACCTTCGAACTGTCAAAACTATATGGTTTACCGCGTATTGAACTGGCTCTTATTTATATAAATTATCATGAATGAAGAGTTACCTTATTATTAATAGTCATTCACTTTTCACTTTTTCAGCATAATAACAACATAAACAACACATTTCAATGAACACTCAAACACGTAAATAGCTCATAACTCCAACTTTATGACAGATATAGCGAACGACCGATTAAAATTTTAAGGTTTCCTGAACTCAAATGAAGATGGCGTACAATTAGTTTTTATAAAATACAATTCATTTTTTGTGGTATGAGAAGAAACCGTTGTAAGAAGATTTTGATACAACGACATAACGAATGATTTTATGTTCCTTCTGGCGCGATTTTCATTTCATAATCATCTTGGTATCGTCAAATTTAATAAAATAAATTTTCATTTTCGAAACATTCAAACTTGTTTATTTTGAGGCAAAAGCTTTCAAACAAACCGAATTAGATAAAATCACTCGTCCTACGGACTCCTGATTTTATCAATCGGTTGGTTTTCATACTTTTGCCAAAAAAAAAGTTTTTGTGAAAAATGAAAATTTATCGATTGAATTTACCTTTGAATAAATTAACTACCTGCCGGTACTTATCTTTCAATGGGTTACTATAGACAAAATGGAAATGTATATGCTAAAATATAATTTGGCGTAACAATACTAATTTCCGATATTTTGGACTTACATCGTTTTTCCCGTGTGCTCTTCTGTATCTTGTGCTTCCGTTTCCACACTGTATACAGTGGTGGATTTAACAGGTCGGCAAAAGCGCGCTTGCCGACTGGGCCCCCCCGACGAAAGGCTTTCAGGGCCCCTCTTGCTGAAAAATACACCTTCGATTTCTTTTTGTTATTTTTTTGTTGAAAAAGTGTTTTGGTGAGTCCCTTCTGAACAGCACAAGTTCATTTCAATTCTGATAACAGGGGCCCCCTGTTATCAGAATAATTGCCTGATAACTATCGTAAATTAAATATAAATTAAAATAACATTAATATTAGATCAGTTATTTAAAACATCTACGAAAGTTTGTCGAATATTTCTGACTTTTCAAAAACGTTCTAGAGGGCCCCCCGCACATCTAAATTCAGTTGACAGTCAACTGACCATCACTTTCGAAAGTTGGAATGCATTTTAGAATAAAAAATAAAAACCATGAAAAATATAGCTGTAGAAAGCAGAAAATTCGTATTCCAGTTTTGTTCTTCAAGAAAATTTTTAGGGAGAGATATCCGATTTTTTTTATTCCCCAGAGCTGACGTTTTTTTTTTAAGCGAAGAAAATATTGAATTCTCGTGAAATGTCCATTTTTGTTAGTAACATTACTGTTCCAAGACCTTTTAAGAGGACACGGAAGACGTTCTATTCGCTATCTTGTTCCTCTCAATGCTCTCAACCGGTTTCCGTTCTATGCGTTTTTCTCGCACTCCAGCATGTTTCGTGTCCTCTTAACACTCATTACATACAATCGCTAATTTTGAAATAAAATATCACTATTTTATGCAGTCAGTTATAAAATTTTTATAAAAAAGCATGTCTTCTATAAGACGCGACTATATGAAATTGTTATTGAAACAGTTTAACATTTTTGTAAAATGATAAAATTGCAATGCAATATTTATGTATACATTAAATTTATTTATTATTTAATATTTCATATTTTGATATATATGTATAGTATATTTTTCTCAATAATTTTTACAAAATTTCATAAAAGTTTTTTATATTCATTAAATTCCTGAAACATATATCTTTAACTTTCCATGGAACACCTGACACAACATAATTTTCTGGGAGGGGGGGGGGTCCTGAAGAAATTTTGCCGACTGGGCCTTTTTCCTTAAATCCGCCACTGACTGTATATGCCTCAAAATGTGAGAAATCAACAATTTTCAGGCTCCGTGTCGTGATAAAATGGATAATGCGGGCGTTCAGCGGACATCTTCCTCCTGAGCAACTCCTGACCCTGTGGGACATTATCCTTGCTTACGACTCCTTGGAAATTGTACCTCTGCTGGCTGTGGTAATCGTGATATTCAGGAAAGACAACTTGATGAAAGTCAGTACTCTGCAGAACGTCGAGGCGGTTTTGGCCGACCTGTCGTCCATTGCTGTGATGCCCTTACTACAAATGGCTCTTATGAGAGAATAATGATAATGACAACCTGTTGCAGGAGTATGTTGAGTTTCGTGAATTAAACGACAAAACAATAAAATCTACTTTTATTCCTAACTCAACTGAATCCCCGAGGTTGGAGTACTTGGAATTTGCATCTGTTGTACTACATTGTAATTCAAATTATGAAAGTGTAGAAAATGGGGGTCTTCGCACCGATTCGGATGAGATATTTTTATGAAAATACTTTTAGGGACACAAAAACAGTAAAGAAAGCAGCAAATTTAGCTGGGTCGATAGAATGTACAACGTGATTTTGTTAAACAATTGTAAACAAATATGCATTCACAGTTCTTCTAATAATTCATATATTTCTTCTGCAAATTCATAAATTCAATAATAAAAATCGAAACTGCAATCTTCAAATTTGAATTTTTGATTATTTAAATTGCGAGGCAACGTTGCTATACTGCAAATGAAGATTTTAATATTCAAATTGAAAAAATTCTACACCTCTCTACACAATAGGAACAACTTTTTCTATGGAAATCAATACGAAGGTAGAGTTTTAAGACCGACCAACCAGAGCGGGTTCAGTACTTTTTGTACATTTCGAAGTCCCCTTAGTAACTTGGTGTAGCTTTATGTTTCTTGGGTCGCTGTTCACGTGTTTCTCGGTTAACAGGCCCAAAATCTGTTTTTTTTTGGTTAGTTGATGACAATTTTATTGCAATAGTTTCTATTTTTAACTGACATTTTGTCACATATTATTCTGATTATTGCAAATAGATTAGCATTGCCTACCAATGATTAATGTGCGATAATATCATAGGCAAGCAAAGTAACACTTTTGTCGGGTTACTTTGCCCACATTTTCAAAAAATTGAAAATGAAACGGTCATTCACGCTATGGCCGTCTACCATTCAGCAATGGACAGCCAATGGTTGATGTATTACATTGTTTGATTTGATGACTTCTTGTTGGATAGTTTGCAAGATAACTCAGAAAAATTGACAAAATCGTTGCAAAGTAACCCTATTTTACGGTACTCAAATCTTGCTTTCGGAAATGATTTTTTTTTCAAATTTATTACTACCAAAACAAGTCACTGTTTCCTGTATACAAACTCTTATATGAAGTGTTCTTCACCTGAAATAATCAAATTTTTGGCATACCGATTATTTAGAATACTTCACTCTTTTCATCAGAAAAAAATGTCTCAAGTTTATTGCAGCCAAACAATTCACCGCACATAGTATATAATCTCAAATTTTTTGCACACCGATTTTTTGGAGCACTCTATTCTTCTTTCCAGACAGAAAATATTTTTCTCCGACTTTAACACGGCCAAAACAATTTACTGCACCCTGAACATGAACTTCACCTAGATCTGTGAAATTTTTGAAAATATTTTTCGTTTGCTTCATCACGACCAAAACTGCCCCCTGCCTTCATAAAGTTGCCAGCTGTTATTTCTTGAAAAGGAAAATTGAATTGAATTTTTTAAGCAGTAGTTACCTACTGTGAGGATATTAACAGATATGACAGGGTCTTTCTTCCAACATTTTAGTCAAACTGACAGACATAACTTTGCACCTATTTTTTCCCTTCAGAGTAGAAAACTTCGTCGTGAATTGTCAAGGAACCGAAAATATCTACATTATACTGTAGATGGCGAAAGAAAAACACTTCAAATCGTTTTTACACAGGCATTGACCAATCATATCTCTATAAACAATGGTTATAGTACCAAAACTGATTACGATAACAATGTTCATATGTCATGTTCCGATATTCCTGAACAGTACTGTCCAGCTGATTCAGTCGTTTCGATTTCACTGACAATCACTGGCAATTATTTCGCGCCAATTCTTGAGGTATAGAGACTAAAAAGTTACTGGTGCTACTGCTGCTGAAGTGGTCCTGTAGTCCCAGTGTTGTCGAGTGCGTGATTTCGAATTTGAGAAAAAAACGGCAGTTGAGAGAGACACTCACCTGTTGATTCTTCAGCTGCTGGAATCCCACTCAAACGACCTTTGTTGTAGCACTGTGGATGGTTTGCGAGGTTTATGTGAGCGAACAAGAAACAGCGTAGCGTAAAATGAAAAGCGATTCGAAAAATTGCGATTTTGAGAGCGTACACACTGAATGTCGGTGCGAATGTGTCTTTTTCACTTGCTCCCCGGTAGAGGGTGTCCGTGTCACCTCAACTGTTAGGAAGCGCGAGCATTTGAAATAATAGAAAACTACCTCCAATCAGTGTGATAAATTAAAACTGAAGTAAAAGAAACTATTTGAACTAAAATTAGACTAAGACTAGGAGTGAACTTTGACTGCTCACCAAAATATATGATGAATATATTTTTATTGATCAATAGAGGGAGACGGTAAGGGACAAAGCTTCACCAGCGGTCGCTTGATCTTGCCGCCTTTGGTTAGAACGGTTGCAATTCTGGAAACACCATCTGACCCCGGATGAAGTTCCAAAATTTTTCCTAAACTCCATTTGAGAGGAGGCATGAAATCATTTTTAATGAGTACCAACGTACCAATACTAACAGGAGAAGCATGGTCTAGCCACTTTCCTCGCTGTTGTAAGGTATGCAGGTATTCAGAGCGCCATCTCACCCAAAAATCTTGTTGCATTCGAATGATTAACTGCCACCGATTGAGATGGTTCAACTTCAAGTGTGATAAGTCCGGATCTGGTAAATTTGTAAGGGGTTCAAGAGTTAAAAAATGACCTGGCGTTAATACAGTCAAATCATTTGGATCAGAGCTGAGCGGACATAATGGACGGGAATTCAACAGAGATTCGATTTGTACTAATACGGTATACAGTTCCTCGAAAGTGAGAACTCGTTTCAGATGTGTTTTTACGGATTTAACACCTGCTTCTGCTAGTCCGGTGAAATGAGGAGCTGCAGGGGGATTAAAAGACCATTCAATTGATTCTGATTCGACAGCATTTTTCATCAGAAGGACAACTTCTTTATTGGCTCCAACAAAGTTGGTTCCACAATCTGAAAAAAGTTTGCTACAACGTCCTCTGCGCGCAATAAAACGCCTCAATGCTGCCAAAAAAGGAATCAGTCGAGAGATTCGAAGCTAATTCAAGATGAATTGCTTTTGTGGCAAAGCAAACAAAAATACATATGTATGATTTCGTACTTTTAACACCTCGAAATTTTCCAAGAGTAGTTGAAAATGGTCCAGCATAATCTACTGCCACACAAGAAAAAGGTTTGATCTGAGAAATTCTTAGTTTGGGTAAATCTCCCATAGGCAGTTGATAAGGCTTTGGAGGAAGGCGCCAACATTTTTGACAAGATGATAATACACGTCTTATGGCCCTTTTCGGGGATAAAATCCAAAAACGCTGCATTATCAAATACTGTAAGGTTTGATTACCTGGATGCAGGTATATTTTATGAAAATACTCAATAAGAAGATTCGTAAAACGATGTTTGCATGGTAGAACCGCGGGATGCTTCTGTTCGAAAGATAAGAAGCTAGCCTTTGTGAGGCGACCTCCTACGCGTAGAATATTTTTTGAATCTAAAAAACAGTTGAGTTTTCTAAAGGACTTTGGAATTTGTTTCTTATCATTGATCGATGAAATAATTTCTGAGAAACATTCATTTTGAATAAATGTCACACAACAAGTTAAAGCGTTATCGATTTCATAAATAGTCAAAGAATCTCTTTTTGGAGAATGGTTACTTTTAGTATTGTTTATAAAGCGATTTACATAGGAAATGATTCTCAATATTTTTGAAAGAGAAGAGAATTTGTTGATCAACATGTCTATAAAATTATCGTTAACAATCGTCATGAATGAGGTAGTTCTTTCCTCCATGAAAAAATTCTCATTTGATTTAACGGAACATGATTTGTCTGCTGGCCAATTACTTTGTGAATGACGTAACCAAAGGGGGCCTGCCCACCATAAGCTATTATTGGAAAGTTGTGAAGGAAAAATACCCCGGGAGGCGCAATCGGCGGGATTTTCTTGTGATGGGATATATCTCCAACATGGAGGAGCGATATTTTCTTGAATTTTTGCTACTCTATTACTAATGAATGTTTTCCATTTGTGAGGCGAGGAACGAATCCAAGTTAATGCAATAGTAGAGTCTGACCAACAGAAAGTTTGTGAAAATGTAATATTCTTCTGAAATACTTTAATAATGTAGGACATTGACTCCGCGAGTAAAGCAGCAGCAGCTAATTCCAAACGTGGAAGCGAAATTCTTTTGAGCGGTGCAACTTTCGATTTTGCAAAAACAAAAAATGTGTTGATTTCGGAGTTATTTTGAGATCTTACACTGATGCATACGCCTTTTCCGAAGCGTCACAAAAACCGTGAAGTTCTAATTTGCACATCGTATTATTTGATGATATAAGTCGCGAGATTTTGATTTTCGGTTGAAAGGAGAGTTCGGCTTTGAAATGTAACCAATGTTCAACTATATGGCCGGGGGGAGAATCATCCCAGTCGAGTCCTAACGTCCATAAAGTTTGCATAAGGCATTTGCATACTATTGTGATTGCACTAAGGAAGCCCAAAGGGTCGAATATTCTAGCGATATCTGATAAGATGCTACGTTTAGTACATTTCTTTTGCAATAAATCTACATGATACGAAAAAACATCTGTACTTGGTTTCCATTGCAATCCTAAAATTTTTAGAGTATCATCTGAATCAAAAGTCAAAGGATCCATCAAGACATCGGATCTTGGCAAATCGGACAAAAATTGTGCAGAATTACTAGTCCATTTTTTTTTAAGTTCAAAACCTCCACGTTTTAAAATATCGATAAGTTCATTACGTGCTTTTATTGCCTCCTTATATTTTGAACACCCTGAGAGAATGTCGTCGACATAAATATCATTTTCAAGGATATCAGCAGCAATAGGAAAATCAAATTTTTCATTCGAAGCCAATTGTTGGATTGTTTTATTCGCCAGGTAAGGAGAGCATGCGAGACCGAATAAAACTCTTTTGAATTTGACTTGCTTCACAGGTTCTTGCGGCGAGAACCTCCAAAGAATTCGTTGAAAATCTTGATGAGTTTCACTGACCAAAATTTGATTGAACATATTTTTGATATCACATGAAAAAACTATTCGGTGAAGTCGAAAATTTAATAAAATTGAAACAATGTCCTTCTGCAATTTCGGACCGGTAAGGAGAAAATCATTTAAGGAAACTCCTTGAGAAAGCTTTGCTGAAGCATCACAGACGATGCGAATTTTTTGTGACTTGACCACAGCGTGATGTGGAATGTAATAGCAATTTTTGGGATTGTCGTTTTCAGAAATGATTTCCATGTAATCATTATCCAAGTAATCATTAATTTGCGCACGATATTGTGAATAAATAGATGGATTAGCGATTAGGCGTTTTTCTAACGATAAAAATCTACGATAGGCTAGAGAATATGATTCAACACCAAATTTTGGAAGAGGAATTTTGAAAGGCAAAGAAACAATAAACCTACCAGATGGATCTCGAGAGTGCGTATCAGAAAAAATTTGTTCACATTTTATATCTTCTGGAGACAAAAATGTTGTTTTTGGCAATTCCTCTATTTCCCAGAATTGTTTTATTGTTCTGTCTAGAGAAAACAAATTATTATTATTGCTCAATGTGAGTAGAGAAGTGCTCTCTGAAATTGCTGTCTTTTCAGCAAATTTTCCCATGATAACCCATCCAAAAGTGGTATTGATAGCGACAGGTTCCATAACACCATTTGTTATACGTCCGTCTTGTAGTATATAAGGAAATACTTCTGCACCAATAAGTAAATCGATAGAACCAGGTTTATTGAAATTCGGGTCCGCTAAATTCAAATTCGCGAGATGAGAAAAGTTAGAAATGTTTATGAATTTTTGCGGCATTTCTGAACCCAGCTTCGAAAGTATAAATGCATCAATATTTATTTTTGGAAATGTTTTACCAACTGGTCTCAAAGTACAATTCATTCCACCGGAAGTGGATTTCTCTTGCATATTGCTCAACCCATGAATAGAAAGTGATAAGTCAAATCGTGACAAACCTAGCCGGTTAAAACATTTTTTGGAAATATAGCTTGTTTGCGATCCACAGTCTAATAAACCTCGGACTGTTATAAAATTTCCATGAACATCTGAAATGTCGATAAGCACGGTCGATAAAAGAACTTTCGTGGAACTAGAAACAATTTCACAAAAATTAGTTTTTTGTTCGGCTGAATGCGAATTGGTAGCAATAATATCGATAGGATTAGCGGTTGAATGAAGCGTGTTCGTTTCTTCGGAAATTGAAGGATTTTGATTTGTTACTGAATTGTTGTGAACAGTGGCTTCCTCTCTTTTGGCAATTGAAGAATTTTCATTTTCAATGTGCAAATATGAGTGATCAGAGCCATTGCAATAGCGACAAGTATTAGAAGATTGACAATTCCTAGAAATATGTTGGCTACTAAGACAATTTGTACACCATTTATTTCGTTTAGTGATTTGTAAGCGCTCATTGGGAGACTTACTGGAAAATTGGAAACATTTGTAAATACTGTGACCACCCTTGCATAAAATACATTGGGTTTATTAGTGTTGGAAAAGAATGAAGATGATTGCTTTGTTCGACTGTGCGGGTTTGAGTGATTAGTGGATATTTTTTTATTTTCATATTTGACAAGAGAAGACTATTTACCGCTAACTGTATATTTAGCTGTGTCTAATGATTTGCAATGTTTGATTACGAATTCTTCAATAGATTCAAAGGTTGGGATTTGCGGTCCTT
Source organism: Zygogramma bicolorata (assembly GCA_032362365.1). Lineage (NCBI taxonomy): Eukaryota > Metazoa > Arthropoda > Insecta > Coleoptera > Chrysomelidae > Zygogramma > Zygogramma bicolorata. The sequence goes on along the minus strand of JAVJAQ010000137.1, from coordinate 14,927,300 downwards.
TTCTTTCAGCTTCGAACCTAGCCAATATATCTTCATCTAAATGTTTACAAAACAAAAAAAATAATAGAAAGTCCCAATCTTCAACATTAAAGCCTTGATTCTTCAATGCAGCAAGATTTTCACTGAAAGTATTTACTAGTTCACGATAACCCTTGCGGTTCTTGGAATTCGTAATTACTGGCGCATTATCGATAGCCTGCAAGTGTGCGAATGCAGTCATACGTGGATTATCGTATTCTGAGACCAACAATGCACAGGCAATTTGATAATTGTCCTCTGATAATTGAATGCATTGAACAGTAGCAAGTGCTTCTCCTTCAAGAAATGATAATAAATAATTGAATTTTTCTATTCGCGATAGACTCTGATTTTCGTGAATGACCGAAGTGAACACGTCATTGAAAGTTTTGAATCGTGTGAGATCTCCCGAAAATGTTGGTATGTTAATCTTTGGCAATTTGACGTTTGGGCGAGATGACTTCGTGCTGGTTTCGGACTGATCAGTATCACCTGACTTTGCCTCGTCTACCTTATCAAATAGAGTCAAATAGATAGCATAAACATATGACGAATCAAATTCGAAAGATTTGCGAATACCATCTTCAACCTCTAAATCTTCACCGTCTTGAATAGCAACCAAAGTAATTAAAGATTGATGATGTTTTTTAAAGTCTGAATTAATCGTTTCGAAATTTTGATACATCATATTAAATTGAATTTTTGATGTTTTATCATCTTTACAAGCTCTATCAGCAAATCCTTTCAGTTCGGACATTTGATTGTCATTTGGCGTAAGGCCCTATATTGTTTTATCTTATTCACTGTACTAGTCATTTTCGTCGGAAAAATATTTCAATAATAGTTATTACAATGATTAAGTAAAATTCCCTTCCGCACGTCTATGTGCAGACCGTTCCTAGAAGTGAAGCGAACAAGAAAAAACGGAATGTTTTTTGCGCGATTTGTGGACTGTATGAATAGAAGGGAACTGAATTATGAATGGAAAAAATTATAATTCAGATTTGAAATTGAGGATTGGAAAATTTGATATTATTCGAAAATCACTAAATACACTGACTGGAGAGTAGCATAAGTTAATCCTTGGCTGGAAGGTACCAAAATGTTGTCGAGTGCGTGATTTCGAATTTGAGAAAAAAACGGCAGTTGAGAGAGACACTCACCTGTTGATTCTTCAGCTGCTGGTATCCCACTCAAACAACCTTTGTTGTAGCACTGTGGATGGTTTGCGAGGTTTATGTAAGCGAACAAGAAACAGCGATAGCGTAAAATGAAAAGCGATTCGAAAAATTGCGATTTTGAGAGCGTACACACTGAATGTCGGTGCGAATGTGTCTTTTTCACTTGCTCCCCGGTAGAGGGTGTCCGTGTCACCTCAACTGTTAGGAAGCGCGAGCATTTGAAATAATAGAAAACTACCTCCAATCAGTGTGATACAAATTATTTGAACTAAAATTAGACTAAGACTAGGAGTGTGAACACCCAGTATACCTTAAATTGAATAAACGTCAACGGATAACAGATTAAATTTGTTGTCAGATTATTGCAATTGCAAAATTATTAAAAAGTTTCGAGTTGTACTGGAAGATATATGCGTACAAGTTGATGCTGAATTTAAATGAATTCAGCAGATCAATAAAATCTGCGGGAACCCCATTTTTCGAGATTGCAAGCCTTACTCGCACTTACCTGAAATGTTGTTTGAAAATCTTAGGGGTGCAAAAACCTACTACATTTTGAATGTACCCTTCTATTCTTGGTATTTTTTTCTATGCAACCTCTAATTTCGTCGAGGATTATAATTTCAGTCATTATATTCTCTAAAGACTCATTACAAGAGCTTGAGCTCTCTGAATTTTCTATTTCCGTATCGCTAGTGCTCAATATTTCTTCCAATATTTAATTCATTTTGAAATAAGATACGTCACACCTGTCACCGCTGACAGTTCCTTTGACGGATGTCCGATGGCGATCCGTTCCGATATCGTCAGCAGTAGATTACTATCACTGCAAAAAGGGTTCCGAAAATGCTTACTGCGGCCAGTAATACCAGCAATATCGGATGACAATAATATGCAGGGCATGGTAGGTGAACCGTTCATTAAATTATCTGAGACGAACATTAATATACTGATAGTCAAGTAGCCAGTTCGAAAGATTAAAATATACGTGAAATACATAATGCAAGGTTTCTCACTAGTTTCGCCGTAGGTTGATAGTCAGAGCAGCCAGAGCAAATTTCTAATGAGTGGAATAAACTGTAATCGAATATTTTCCTCATATATAAAATGTCTCATAAGAGCAATGCAATTATCGAAAACTTAGAGCGGTAATTGCATTGTATCAAGACACCATAACAACACATTTGAAACCGTATCGCTAGACATCAGTAAACAACACAAATAAATGTCAGATAGACTACAAAAATTGAAAAACATTTCACGTTTTGGTGAGTGCTCCATACAATCTATAGAGGAAAGTTTAAATGAACAATAAATAACATTTCTTTGAACATTTCTTTATTCGTGAAATATTCCAATGAATTACATTCGTACATAAAAATTACCAGATAATTTTTATGCACTCGTGCAATTATAACCGAATATAACACCGAATTGAAAAAAGAAGAGTGATCTTTCCCATAAATGGTCATTCACCATCAAATTGGGGAATTCAATTCATTGACTACAATGCATAAAAAAAGGAGTTACGAGTTGCTTTCTTTTGTTTTGGTGAATTGTGACTTCTGAATTGCTTTTTGTGACGGAGAAATGACATCAAGTCAAGTTATCGTTCACAGATGATATCTTCTAGTTCTAGTTTGCGTATATGCAATGAATTTGTCTTTTTGTTAACTACTTCTCAACGAATAGGTATCTGGAAAAAGATACACAATTAGCAAACTGTATCTATGAATATCTCATGAGCATTATTTAGCTATTTATTCGATCAATTCTACATGTCCTAGGTAGGTACTGGATTCAGTGGTTGCATAAATTTGTGAGTTGAAAGAGAGTAGGAATTTGATTTTTTTTGTCCTGATTCTTGAATTATTTTTCCAACAAAAATATAACGGTTTCCTGTACGATTTTCACTGACATTGGGTTAACAAATTCACGACACATGTTTCGCTTTACAATAGCTTCCTGAAGAAGGAAAAATGTCCACTGTATTCTGTATGATTTTCACTAACAATCGTACAGGATAGTGTTGTATTTGGTGTTAAATATGGCCGCTTCAATTCATTGTCACGAGTTGAAAAGCAGAAAATTCCTTGATGGTGGTCCTAAATATATGATTAGGAAAGAAAAAGTGGGAAGTTATGACATTCACCCACTAACAAATTCCATACATACTCACAAATTGTTGGGTACCTTCTTTTTACCAAGTAAAAAATGGTTGTCCCATAGTAGGAGTTAACGGTTGAAAACTCAAGTTCACCCCCAAAAATCATTGTAATTTTTTCTGAAGGATAATAAAATATCACTAATTTTCTATGGATACATTGATAGATGAGTTATGAAAAACAAAGTCAAGATATCTAGGGAATATTCGAAGTGAATGACAAATTCTAAATCCAGTTCCCCTTTGTTTGAGAAATAATTGGATGCAAATTCACCATAGATCTGAATTTTATCTCTTTTTCATGAAGAGGTAAAGAGTCATAAATACCTTTGATAAAATATATCTGAGCGAAGCGAGATTTTTGCTTTGTGTAGATATTTCCTGTGTATATCCTTTCTATTTGATTCAATTTTCATATACTTGGAATACGATTGATGCATCGTTTTTGTTTTTTTAGAGAAATGAGCGAAATGAATTGTGGATTGACTAGAGTAACAAATAACAAGCTAGCCTGTGGCTTCAATTCAATTTTTTTCTAATGAAGTTCAAAATTTGTCCATGTCTTGGTAATACCATTGTTTATACAGATATGGTTATTCAATGCCTTTGTAAAAACGATTTGAAGCGTTGCCGTTACGCCATCTACAGTATAATACAGGGTCTTTCACGACGAGCGTTCGTTAGGAATATATAGGGAACGATTCAAAATAAAAACTTGAAATTTTGTGGTAGTGGGTTTTACAAAATGGCCTTCTCAACTAAAATATTTTTAACTTCCGGTCTCTTTCCGTTATACCGGAAGTTGAGGTCAACTTCCTTATTTCAAATGGAACACCCTGTATTTTATTACATTTTTCAATTTTTCATCACATTTCAGGCCCACTTTCTATAACAATGCCTTAGCCCAAATTTGTTAGTTTTCGAGATATTGATTTTTTTCTGAAAAATTTGACAGTTACAGCACCACTCCGAAAATATCATAACTCATAGACAGTAACAGTAGAAAATGTGAAATTTCACAAAATCACACCTTAAGCATCAAGTCATGAACAGGTTCTTCGAATTTTCGACAATAATTTACAGGGTGGTCGAAATTTCCACCTTAAACATAAAATCGAGAAAACTGATGAAACACGATTTTTTCAAATGGAAACCATACACTATTCTTTTATTTTTGGATACTACGAATAAAAAGATATCAAATTCATGAAGAATGTCCTATACCTAAAATACACCCCTGGCAAGATATATCCGATTTTGGAAAATATTCGAAATGTAAATCATTCGAAGCAATACTAAACCAAGAAAGCTTTGAAAACAAATGAAGTTACAACAAATATGTCGAAATTTGATGCCATATAATTGACGTGTATTTCGTAGTTTCCTATTTGTGTGCAAAATGTCTCGTTTGGGGTATTCTAATGAAGATTTCCTGAATTTAATAATCATTTATGGTAAATGCAATAAGATAATGGACAGAACTTGTCGTGTTTTTGCAGAAAGATTTCCAAATCTACACAGACCCAATAAAAATTTTCTGAGAAGACTTCTTAGAAGCTGCCGTGATTCCGGATCTTTTTCGTCTGTCATCAACAAAAAAAAACACTCGTAAACAAATGAGGACATCGGGATTGTAGTTTTGGCCTACTTCACAGCCTATCCAGAAAATTCGTTAAAAGACGCAGAAAAGTCACTTAGAATTTCATGTTCGTCAATAAACCGGATTTTGATCAAACATAAGTGGCGTCCCTTCAAATATCACCAGGTTCGAAATCTGAAACCTCACGACTCACACCTGCACGAGTGGAATTCTGCGAATGGTTTCTTATCAAGATACAGGGAGAACCTGAGTTCACTAAGAACAAGATATGGACAGATGAAGCCAAATGTTCCAAGAATGGTATGTACCGGAAATTAAAAATATTTTAGTTGAGGAGGCCATTTTGTAAAACCCGCTACAACAAAATTTCAAGTTTTTATTTTGAATCGGTCTCCATATATTCCTAACGAACGCTCGTCGTGAAAGACCCTGTATTTATATTTCCGTTTACTTGACAGTGCACGACAAAGTTTCCTATTCTGAGAGAAAAAATAGTTGCAGGGTTCTGTCTGTCACTCTGACTAAAATGTTGATAGGAAGAAGATGGAGCTTCAAAATAGTTTAGGTATTAGAATAGAATTCTAAAAATGAATGATCAACAACATCAACAAACTATTCCATTTCTGTTCCTGAACTGGTGTTTTGTATAAATAATCAAGAAAATGTGTGATACCAGCTACGACGTACGACGTCCGTAAGAAAAACGAAAGAAAAGACATGACTTGGAAACGAAATTACTAGTGCCATCTACCAGCAGTATCCATCCCTTCAAATGATATTTCCATAGGGTTGACTAACTATATCTCCACAAACAATGGTAATAGTTTCTGTAACTATGTTTAACCCGGACTTTTTTCTAGTTCCTGGATTTTTCTAGTTTTAGGGACAATTTATGCAACAAATCATTATCATAGTCACAATCATTATCATGGTCTTAGTCTTAGTCATTGCCTTAATAAATTTTTATATTTATGCATCATAGTCATTGTCTTAAAAATTAAATAATGACAAATGACAACACTGTCTCATTTATGTCATTACTGTCACAATCAAATTCAAAAATATTGTTTATTCTTTCAAATTCAAATTTCAAAATGAAATTTGATAACAAAATAATTGCAGGCATTGCACTATCTCATCCATTTCTTAGTCTTGTCACTTTGGTTTATGTTTAAAAAAAAAGAGAGTCAGTACATGTGGTGTTCGACCAATAAACCGAAAAAGAAAAACTGAAGGTTTCTTTTCATCCCTCATAAAATCTATGAGAACAGAAGAGTTGGATGAACACAAGTCTAAACAAAAATATTTTCAAATATTTTGTCATTTGTCAAATAAATACTCATGCACATGCGCGTTGTACATGTCGTCCTAATCACAAGCATAAAAATTGAATATTACCAACTTTCAAGGTCAAATTATTATGATTATGATTGAGACTAAAACTAAAGAGGTTGCATAAATGCCCATACTGAAATGTTCAGTTTCAATTTGATTTTATGATTAAGACAGTGACTGTGATTACGACTATGATAGTGACAATGGTGCATAAATTGGCCCTTAGTTGCCTAGAATTATGTATTTGCCGTCCAGAGTATACAGAATGCATTATTCCATGATTCAAATAGCTTCCAACTTTCCTTAATCAATTTGAATTTTGAATTACTCTGAGTCGAATTTCGGTCCTTTTGCTCGAAATTTCATCATGTATCTAGAAATCGTGACATTATCCTGGAAATTTCGAAATGAATTGATTATCAACCGGTAGCCACAGATTATAACGTATCGGAATTCAAATTTCCCGCCATTATATACTGAAGATGGTCGGGGCAAAAACAACGTGAACCCTCCGTGAGCGTAGTGCACACCTACGACCAAACCAATCCCCCGACCATCTTTCCGCTCCCCATTTCACGAAACACCGTGCTGCGCTACGCCGTAACAGCTACGCCGCCCTATCACTCATCCGCCTTCCTTGCCGACTCGGCAACAGCCCGGTCGCTACGCGTTCAAACTGCGCGCGCACCGTCGTCCGTTCGATGATGTCACCAGATGGCCTTGACTCGAAAAGGAAACGCTGTCGCTATCGCGCCATGGCGGTTCGGAAACACATAGCTGGCTGCGGCTTATGGCCGACTCTATACTTGTTTCCGCTGCCTGGCAACCTTCCAGCGGAGACGTACGTCGGTTAGCTGTTCGCGCGTTTTTCTAGAACAGTTGGTCCGGGTTGGCCTTGGTGAGACACGTTGGAGAGCGGCTTGGAGCGAGAGAGGCGAGATCTAGAGGGGGAATAGGAGGATCTGTCTTTGTTTGGAGGTCGATCGTGCTTCGTTGTCTCTTTCTAGGTGCAAGCGGAGTTCCACAGAGGTTCTTGTTGGTGTTTGTATTATCACGGATCGTGTCTTGTCGTGATCTCCTAATGTTTTATGAACGCTCACCTTACATGACAACAAGAATATGGCTGAAATATGATGATAAATTAGTGGGCAGTAGGTATTATTGGAAATGGAAAAATAAAGACGCTATTATTATTATATTGTATTTTCTATATACCTATACCTACCTAGGACCATAACGGTTCCTTCAAGCTAAATTTTGACTCGTGAAAAAAGTATTATTATTATTATTATTATCGTCATTCTCGTGAAATGGGTTCTCTCGAAAAAGAGACATCGTAATAATTTGTGCAATTTTTCTCCACGTAGGTTTTCACAGGAAGCCAAAAAAGGGTTATACGATAGATCAACTTTTGCTAATAGGAATCATTTCCACGGTATCATCAATTTTGAAAATACTACCAAAAATGGGAGGGATTTACTTTTCGAGATAACTATCAAGACAACACAATATTTTCGTAAAAATAGAGAATTTTTCACTGCTTTTCAATGACAACAGTATTCGTGTGATGTTACTCCTTGCTAAGAGGGCTGTATTAACTTATCTTGCAAATGGAAGGGGAATATTTTGAAAAGTCTTCAAATCTTCGCACAATACCTACCTATTGGTTTACTTTTGAGAATCGGATAAGCCGTTTCTGAATTACCCATTAGTAAAACCTCCCTCATTTTTCTCTTTGGAACAAAACATCGCACCAATCTTAATTTTTGCCAAAGCTAAGCATAATAATTACCACGAAGGATAATCACACGTTATTATACATTGAAATATTTGAATGAAATTTGAAATTATGATTTCATGTCAGTTCTAAGATTATTGAGACTGAAATATAACAGGTTATAACTAAGGAATACACCAACCGTAAGGCGAATCATTTAAAAAAGTTGCAATGGAAATGTTAAAGTGATATCAAATCATTTTTTTTCTATTTTGTGTTGTAAGAGAGACAGTTGTTATCAACACCTTTATACAGAGTATCACCATGAATAGTTAGTTGTACTAACAGTTTCTTTATTTTGTTTTACATTTGAAGTTATATGATATTATTAGGATGTTCTATACATATATCACGTTAAGATTGAACATGATTTGTTAATTTGTTGTTGTATCTACTAGTCATCAGTACTGATGTATTCAATTATGTCCTGTAACTGGGTGTTTCCTGTTGGGCAATAAATGATATTATTATTATTATTATAACCGACCCGACAGCACTGTGGATTTTCCACAACAAGAGATAGAATTACATCTAAAAATCATGCACCCACAAACCATCCGTCAGGTCTCAAATAGATGAACGGATAGTAATTGCGAAAATGAATCCTTATATAAAAAATGATAAGAACAAACTCATACCAAGACAATTAATTGATAACTTGAAGAAAATTGGCGAATATCTTCTGAATAATAGTGAATCTGAACTTAGGATTCTTCATGTGAATATCTGTAGTGTGAGTAAAAACTATGATGAATAATTACTCATAATATTACCGAATCAGTTTGCGCAAGAATTTGAAATTATAATTGATTCTAGCCAGTGGCGGATCCACAGGGGGGGTTTCGGGTCCGGACCCCCCCCCCATTGGGAAAATAAGAGATTTTTTTTATCGGCTCCTAATTTCCAAATTTTGTTAGGGAACGAAGAAATGCCACATGAGCAAGACAAAAAAATTAAATAGAATATTTTTTTTGCTTTAAAATTGAAGAACTTCAATAATTGTTATTACATTCCATTGAAAACTAAAGAGCAGGCTACATTTAAACATTAGTAAATTTTCATTTTTCAACAGCAATTTCATCAATTTATTCAATTAAATAATCCTCCAATTCTTAAAAAAATAATTCTCAAGAATTAAAAATAGTACAAACAAGATCTGGATTGAATGTTACCCAAACAAACAAACAAATTTCCCTTGAAATTTTTGGACTCACCGATTGTCCTTTCCTTTTTTTTCTGGTTAAGTCGGTTCAGACGCTGGATCAAGCCGAGTAAAATATGAAAATAGAGTTCTCTTCATGTTGTAGGTTCAAAATAAAATGCTTTTTTTTTAACTACCAAATTGCAATTTTTCTCGATGACACTTCAAAGAAAATTGACACTTGTCAGACTTATCGAGAAAAAGTTCGAGAAATTTCTGACAGTGCCGCCACTGGATCCTTTTTGGCGCAGTATTTGAAAAATTAGACTTGTTACCTTAGTGATGAGTATTGTGTATGCCGGTAGCGATTTGAATATACTATGTATGAGTAGAATATGCTGTTGATTAGGTTAAATCAACTCGATTCGATTAAAAAAAAAGTAAAGTTTCGAACCTACTTCACCTCCTGGCTACACCTTCAAATTTTGCTCATGTCAATCTCTCACCTTTTCTTTTCTTGACTAGTTGTTGCTATACGGTAGCTCATGATTTTCTGTTTTATATATATATATATATATATATATATATATATATATATATATATATATATATATATATATATATATATATATATATATATATGATGAGTTGTTTTTTCGGGTTTCATTCCGTGTTCTGTGGTTTTGATCCCCTGAAGGATAATTGTCACAATGTTTCGGCAAAGTCTCATTTGCGAACTCGACTCAAGTCAAGTTCGGAGGACGAAACTCAATCATCACCTAGAAGATGGCAAATGAGACTTTGCCGAAACGTTGTGACAATTATCCTTCAGGGGATCAAAACCACAGAACACGGAATGAAACCCGAAAAAACAACTCATCATACTTCGTCCGTGAGAATCTTCATGCTAACATATATATGCAGGGTTTTCTGCCATTTTTTTTTTCGAATCAACAATTATCATTATTTGCGAAGGACTCAATTGGGGCCCGGTTGCCCAGAAATTTTACTTCAGAGACCCTAGTAGTCTTTTATGAACGTTTTTTTAAATGTTTTTCCAATGATAGAATTCAAGGGAAGAAATCAAACGTGAAATATATCAATTTTTCACCCTCAAAAGGGGGTAGAGTGGGGTAGAAAAAAAAGGCTGTGAATGTTTTTCAGTTCTCTTTTTTTTTATACAAATTTACACGAAAGGGCAACCTTGTAATGTTCAAAGAACACCGCGTGAATCAAGGGACAGGAAATACGAATTGACATTCATTTAAATTTTTGAAGTCTGTATGCCTCAGAAAAAACTTCCAAAGTTCGGTTGTTCTATTGAAAAAAGATCCCTGAGCAAGAGAGGTTTGGCATGTCCCAAGTTAACGACAATTCAGGAGAGCACCGACCGTGGAAATATCTATAGAAGAGAGACAAGTCGGTAACACTATTTTCAGGTCTGATCAAAATTTTGTGATTGAGGGCATCACACTCTTTTCTTCAAAAGTCTCAGCTAATGTCATTTTTATTTCAGGACTCTTTTTTCTCCACTCCCTTGAAATTATCGTCATTTGCTTCAGTGTTTGCATTTATTTTGTGAATGAAATTTATTTCGATTAGAGCAAACGGTTTCAGAAGTATTTTGGTTTGCTCAGAATTAATATTTCTTCTTGAATAGTGCTTTAGTTTTCATGAAAACTATCTAAAAATAACTTTCCGCATTGTTTTACTGAACAGATTAACGATTGACGATTGGTGATATACTAATAACCCTGCGGTTGAGAGAGCCCATATTAATTCCTTATCCGCACAAAAACGCGTGTATAAATGAATATCCTACATAAAAAACACACGTTGAAAGCTAAAAGACCCCGTTAAACCTTAGCACGCATAAGTATCGATATTCAAAGGGTTGATGTTTGTAGAGGGGTGTTAAAGAAAAGCCCAGTTTCGACCATCAAAAATATGTTTTGGAAAGCATATGAAACGCTTTTCAATCATTCAGACATTATAGACATTTCTTGACATTCTACAAAGACTTCATAAACCCTTCAAGGACTCATGTAAGAAAAAAGCTGCTCTTGAAATAATCAACTTCTCTTGGACCTTCTGGCTCCTGCTATGGCCTTATATTGAACCTATGATGGTCATAAACTTGATGTATATTAAAATACTGGGCACAAGCATTGAAGAAACTCCACCCAGATTATGGGACAAGCTCTCTCACCAACTTTTCCTCGAGAACTCTTTCTATTACATTCTTCCAAAGAGGATGATAAGTAGCCTATTACGCACGAGGGAAAAATTGTGAGCTTGAGGCGTTAGCCGAGTGTAGCAATTCTCGTGTGCAAGCACTTAGCCTTATCCTCCAGTAGCGTACTGTACTTTTTCCACTCCCACCATGATTGAGCGGAAATTTCTGCTGGCGTAGCACGAATTTCTTCATTATCTTTCATTTTCAATGATCAACGAGACACTGGATAACAGCAAGTTGGTAAAACAATTATTGCTTGCTTCATTAATTCAATCAGATACAGAACCAATGCACAAACTGCTAAACTGAGATTATATTTTCATCAGGTCGAATGTTACATATCCAATCGTTTGAAAAAGCATTAATTTAGAATACACCTGTATTCTAAATGAGTCATTACCTCATGTCAAACACTCGAGAATATATAAGTACCACAACTAATGAAAAAAAACTAAAAATATACACCAGCAGGACATCCAGTTGATGTAAACCATATGGTCGACGAAGGACATTCGACTGGAATCCTTTGTATGCCCATAAAAGGATATCAGTAGTTTGATCGGTAGGAAGCGTCCACCGGACGTTGTTAGTTTCATGCTATGAATCAGATTCACTACTACAAAACTGAAAAGTTTTTTGGTCCGACATGGTATTCGTCTGCTACTACTGATTATTCTGATTGATTCGTCAACGATAAACTAAAAACCAGGTTAACAGTAATAGGCCCTTTGTCACTATTCATGCTATTTTTACGTTTAGCTATTTCTGGACTCTCCCATGAATCGAGTCGCCTTGCACATGCTTGATCAGATCTGGCGGCCAATTCTTGAACCTCTCGTTTGATGAACATATACGTTGTTTGTTGCTAGGCAGGGGCCAAACGTAGCTTAGCAACAGCGTATACGTAGAATTTCGAGTGATTCAAGAATAGGGCCCCCGATTAGAAGAGAAAAATCAAATTTTAGGTTATTCTGTCAAAATTGTAAAATTACAGAACTCGTTTCTCTCATTCCATACATAATAATATTAGTTCTGTGAAAATATTGTCCATTTTTAGAAATTGAAAACAACTAGTAATCTAGTTAATACCAGGAAATTAAACTAATCAGGTTTATATTTTGAATTTTGACACACCTGTAGCTGTCTGTCAGAAAAGTGAGAGTTTGTTTTGTTATATCGATAGTTGATATTAGGCATTCCAGATCAGGTTATGTCTGGGGGGCAAATACCAGTTTTAACCAATCACACACTTATAAAAAAGAAAACAAACGAAAGTTCCTGGGGGGCAGGGGGCAGATGCCGCCGATTGGTTCATTTCGATTTATTTGACATTTTTGACAAGTATCTGGAATGCCTAATTTGGGAATTTGACAGTAGTTTCGAGGTTATTCTGTCAAAAATATTTGTGGTTTGCGCAAAAGCATTGTACAATGCAATAAGAACAAAGGAATTTTCGGAAACGCGTGATCGGATAATGTCGGAACCGAGGCGGCCATTTTGAAAAAAATATTGACTACTCTTTCTAATAGTCTCTATCTCTCTTGATGAAATCACCAAGTAGTGATGTGGCATAAACAGAAAGAGACATATTACCATGGAATAATCAAACACATACGTTGCGAATCTACTACTGCAACATTCCTGAGTCAAAATCACTTTCCAAAACATCAAATCGTCTAGTCCCGCCATTTCTACTTTCCTTGTGGTACGCTACAGCGCAGATTCTCGTATCTGACTTCAAATAGTTCAAATATAGTATTACGAACCTGTAAAGGAAATAAATTATAGAATTTCATTTAAAGTTTTCGAGTAGTTCGAAAGTTTTTTTCTAACAGTGTTCCTAAAGTGATAGTGTACTGAAGAAGTGCGTTATTTGATTTATTTAGATAGATTTACGTCAGATGACACTGATGGTTCCTATTTTATTTCTGGATATGTAAACTTACCGGAAAGTTCACCAGAAGATAACCTCAAAAATGGAAACTGGTAATTTTTCCTGATCGTATTGGGACATTAAAATTCCCTCACAAACTTTTTTATTTATAGAAACACTTACGACCTATGAGCAGACCAAAGAAAAACACAATGAAAATGATAGGAAAGGCGGTATTCAGGATGGTAATTTTATTCACTGCTCTGTTTATTTTCTGCAAATTAACCTCTGATTTCGTCAATTTCTAGGATTTGATTCGCCTCTCAACCAGAATGTTGGTGAAGAAAGCTCTGAAAGTATAGGTAAGAATAATAGGCCAATAATATACAAATACCTATCACTGAAACTTTACTTTCATAGAGAATATCGATAACAAGAATCTACAATTATTAGAAAATAAATAAATAACTTTTTTCAAACCTATAAAATATAACTCTGCATACCTGTTTCAGACAACTCTGAAAAATACGCTGAAAAGTCCAAAGTGGAGGAGAATGAAAGCGAAGACGAAGCTATTGATCAGGATTCAGGGAGAATTGAGGCTGAGAGCGATGAAGATTGCGAAGAAGAGGAAAAACTGTTGCTCAGTCCAACTCACAGTGATAAAGAGTATGATACAGATGAAGAAAATGGCGCAGATGAAGAAAGTGATGAGGAAACCGACAAAGTTTTCCACCAAGGTGAAATGGAAAAATCAGAAGATAACAGCAAAGTAGCAAATAGTGAATCTCCCTTACTGGAGGAACCTGAACAAACAAGGTCACCTCCTCAAGTTACGACAACAGAATGTGTAGATGAGAAAAGAAATGAAGATGTAAATGAAGAAACAGAAGGTTCACATGACACTGAAGCTGTTTATGATAAAACAGATGATTCCGAAACGAGAAAAGAAACTGTTGAAAAAGAAGGGCATCTTGAAAAGACAAATGAGAAAGCTACCTCAGATATTGAAGAAACAAGTGAAGAGTTCTCAAGAAAAGAAGAAGCGGAAGAGAATCTTGCTGAAGCTGCAGAAGAAAAAGCACATTCTGAGAAAGGAAATGATGTCAATGAGAAAGAGAAAACTGAAGATCCTCTTGCTGCTAAAGATCTGCCCAATACTAGAGATGAGGACGTCGAAAACAATGTTCCACCAATTGCTGAAGACATCCAAACTGAAGATGAAAAAACGAATTGTGAAGAAAAGCAAGAAGAGGATAAAGAAACCTCTGTGGCTTCTGAAATATGTGAAGAGAATAAAGATGACGAAAAGAGTGCTACCACTGAAGTAAATAAGATTATTGAAGAAAATTGTCTCACCAAAGAGACTCCTGCAAATGAAGGAAACAGCAGTGAATTGATCAAGGAAGGTGCAATAGATGAAACCGATACAACCAAAGATAAAAAAGATTTCAGCTGTCCTTTACTGAAAGAGTCACTAACAAAACCTGTCGATGGTGACAAATCAAAGGAAGGAGAAGGTGAGATTGAAATTAACTTTTTCTTTATTTAGTGCCATCTTTTAATTGTGTTCGAGAGTTTCTAATTTCTCACCTATAATTCTAAAAATACTTTTGATTTCCATTTTTTTTTTATGTTTCCAGTTGAAGAAGATGTTGAAATGGATGAAGATTTTGACCCTTCTCTGCTCTGTCCTGAATTGTCAATGGAAGTTGATGAAGCTCCAGTTATAACTGAAACTGGTGAGTTATTCTGCATTTATGGAATATTTGCTCATTTATGAAATATATTTCTCTTCAAAATCTGACAACTTTACCAAATTCCCCTATTTTTGTTAATATTTTTTTTATTCATTTATTTATCCAATATTCATCATATAATTTTGTACTATAACAAATTGAAAAAAATATTCGATTAATGATCATCATTATGTTAGCAAATATATTTTCAGTTCTTTTGAAAAAACATAAATTTATTGTGAAAAAAATTTCCACAGATGCAACCTTACCTGAAAATGATGGAAATAAGAGCCCACTGCGCCTCTATGAACCAATATTTTCAACTTTTGTTGATGAAATAACAGGAGCAGAAGGTAAATTTACCCTTCAATGTTCATACCACTGGGTTAATTGAATGATTTTACAGTTGAATTTCACTTGACGGAAGAGGAAAGAAAACTCAGAGAACAGACTTATGGAGAAAGTGAGTACTGTCGAATAATTATACATGCTTTTCAAATGTTTCGCTACCACCTCATAATCCACTTGATCAAAAATACTATATGAAGAATCATTCATCCCCATTTCATTTTTTTTTAATGAATATTGAAAGTTGATATAGGTAACCAATCGCCTTGGCTCTATAATTAATCCTTATAGAATCTGTTCAGTTTCAATTATCTCTTAGTATATTGGTTTAACTCGAATAATTATTTGGTAACCTGAAACATATTGCCTGTGCCACATTCTTGTTTACTTCTCGTGTAATAGAAATGGATACATTGGTAAACAATTCACAAATATGTCGGTTTAAACTATCTCCTGTGGGAATTCAGAGAATTATTACAAATGGACTATGCCTAGTAAGAGTTCACAATGACACAAGTGGTTATGTTCAAAAAGTAGGAATATATTCCATTGTTGTTTCATTTTTCTTCAAAAAACTGTCAACAGAGTTCACATACCCAACACCAAGAAGATGTTACTCACACTCAAAGCAAGTTTTCCTTTCCTTGTTGAATATCAATTCCTTCTGAAGACACTAATTTATGTCGAGTGAGAGTAATATCAGTTTGATGTTGAGATGATTGATCTCTGTTAAAAGTTTTCACTTTAACGAAAAAAATCCAATAGTTCTTGCTGATGAATATTCAAATGACAGCGACTTTAAAATAAGTGAAATATAATAATAACATTTATTGCAACAAAATACAGAGTATTTGTAACAAAAGGTACATAGTACTGCTTGGCATATTTTCATATGTACCGTGAATAGAAAAAAAAAATACATTGAGAAACATGCTCACACATATGCACATACATACTATATACAATATAGAAATTCTCAACCGATATGACTACCACACATACATACATATTGAAAATATCAGTATTTGAGTTCACAGGCTCCAGCTAAAGTCTACAATACATTTCTTCAACTTTGTTTTAAATGATTTCGCACATGTTTTGGATTTTATTGGCAATATATTATATATGCGAGCTGCCTGATAAGTGAAACTACTTTTAAAGAATTCTGTTCTATGTTTTGGTATCGATAGGTTGCTATTATTTCTGGTATTCAAGTTATGAATATCACTGTGTTTGGTGAGTAGTTCAAACAAGTATTGTGGGAATTTATTATTCATAATATCAACTATCAGGCCACTCATGTGAAGAAATCTTCTCTCTGCCATTTTCAATAACCCTGCACCCCGAAGAGGAGGGGTATTATGTTCTCGTCTTCTCAAGTCATATACATATCTTATAACAGAATTCTGTATTTTTTGAATTCTATTTTTGTTGACTTCTGATAAAAATGTACCATAAACACAATCCATAAAATTAGGTATTGACAGTACAAGTGATTCCGTTAAAAATAACTTTGTTTTACTGGGTAACATATTTTTGTATTCATGAAAATTTTTGAGAGCATAGTAAGTCCTTTTTACGATCAAATTAAGATGTTTATCAAAACTGAGACGTGTATCAAGTTGTAGACCAAGACATGTAACTTCATCAACCCATTGATATTAAGGTTATTTGTGTGAGTTCCACTTTTGTTGAAAAGAATTGCCTGTGTTTTGTCCGCTTTTAATATCAATGAGCCACTACTAGCCCATTTACTGATGTTTTCTAAATCCTTATTGATAAGTGTACTGGCATTGGCATGATCTTCAGAGTGAAATGGCAAATAAATGGTTAAGTCATCTGCATGCATATGACATTTGCAGTTTTTGATTATTTTGGTGATATCAGCAGTAAAAATTGAGAACAGCAAGGGACCAAGTATGGACCCTTGCGGAACTCCTGATCTGATGGTTTCTGTGCTTGACTTTTCATAGTTACCATTGCCAACAGATATTTTCACTTTTGATCTCTCTCGAATAGATAATCAATGAACCAATTCACAGACGTTTCATCAAAGTTGTAATGATATAGTTTAGCAAGTAGTAGCTTGAAGTTGATGGAGTCAAATGCTTCACACATGTCAAAGAGAATCAAGGCTGTACATTTTCCTTTATCTTGTGCATCAAAAATATCATTAGTAATCTTTAAGAGAGCTGTTGTACAGCTATGATTTTTCCTAATCCCAGATTGGCAAGATGGTATAATATTATTGATATTCAGATATGTGGTTATCTGACTGTGAACAATTTTTTCCATGATTTTATATGATGTGGTTAACAGACTTATGGGCCTCAAATATTTCAGAGATGGAGCTTGTCTCAAGAAATATACCTATAATTTTATAGAATCAACAAATCGAAGCTTATAGCTTTATAGCATGCCATAGGGCAAAAAAAGAAATATAATCAGATATTTTGAAACAAGAACTATGTACAGCCTTATATGAATGAACATAATAGTCAAAGAAACGACTTGATGTTCCACAAGTCTTTGAAAATTTATTGTTTTCAACTGTGACGTCATAATTACTGGTACTACTGACAATATTTATATGACTAATGCAATATTTTGTATCATATCTTTATTTGTTGAAGGTATTTATCAATATTATAGGCAATCTAATAAAATGGAGGATTGTGAAGTCCATAAAGATTTGTGTGATTCTCATGATTAGTATTACTACTTTTCTTCCTAACGTTTCGCTAGCGCGGAAGAAATTCCAAAGAACGACGGCCTTCAAACTCGAAGAAAAGTAGTAAAACTGAAAACCTCGGCCGCGAAAGCCTCCATCATTTTGTCTTAGGATTAGATTTGATACCACTCACAGCATACAACTGGGTGTTCTCAAATATATTGGGAGATAGATACCATTGCTTAATGAAAGTAATCATTTTTTGGAAACATTGTAGGCCGAGATTTTAGAAGGAGATCAGCAATCTATGTTATATTATGTTATTTATTTAAATCCCAAGAAACACATGTACTTATAAAGGGATATGATTATAAGAATACAAAATATATAAAAAAGAACAGATACAGGAATAAATAAGAGATAGATCGAAATTACAACTGAGATAACAAAACAAAAACAAAAAAAAAACGGAATTATTCATTTGTTCATAAAATATTGTTTCAAGTCACGTTTAAATTTCAACATAATTTTTTGATTTTTCAACTTTTCTGGTAAATTATTGTAAATATGTATTCCATTATGAAAAATTGATTTTTTGCCGAAGTTACTTTTTATCTTCACTTTATAAAAATATTGTAATTGTCTTGTCCTATATATATATAATCTTTATTAGCATCCGCTCTCAAGTACAAGGTATAAAAAAGTACAGAGTATATATATGATCATGAATACTAGAATTTTGAATAAAATACAATACAGAGTGTCTATTATTTGTAGAGGCAAAATGTATAAACGTGCAAATTTTTAACTAATGAATGCAATCCAAATTCAATAGGTTTCTCGACTTGTATACATTTATAGTGGGTTCTGAATACTCTTACCTGAAAATACATTTTATTGATCTGTTTTGTAGTGTTTTCAGAGGTCTCAACAGATAATTGATTGCTGTTCCCCAAACGCAAATTAAATATTGCAATTTTAAAAATATTAGACTAAAGTAAATTATTCTAAGATATTTTCTGGGTACATGGTTCCGTATCCTATATAGAATTCCAATGATTGGTGAAATTTGTTTCCTCAACTGTGTTATGTGAGTGGCCGATGAGAGAACTGGATCAATACTCAACCCCAAGAAATTGATAGATTTAACATAATTTATTATATTATTTCCAAACATTATTTTTGTCAGTTGCTCAGTTGATATCAATCTTTGGCAATAAACATGAATGAGCATTTATGAAAATTGAGCATTAATTTATGAGCCTCCAACCAAACTGAAATTTTTTTAGGGTTATCTTTAACTTCTGATTTAATTTCATCGATACTTTTTGAAAAATATACAAGAGTAGTATCATCTGCTTATAATTTAATTTCACCATTTAGATTCAGACTAGATATGGAGTTGATATGTATAACTTGTTGACTTGTATAATACTGTAATGGACTTTCCGTAAATAAATAAATAAATAGATATATATATATATATATATATATATATATATATATATATATATATATATATATATGTATATATAAGAAAAAGGACTGGTCCGATGACTGAACCTTGTGGTACTCCAGAAATTTTTTCTTTTTCCGTGCTCACTCTATCTCCTATATACACAAACTGTTTTCTATTGAACATTTTCGGGTCACCCACCTGTTTGTGTCTTATGTAGTCGACGATAATCAACACAGATTAAATTCCTCTGTCTAGTGTCATAACTATGCAGATCACCATGCGTCGTAAAAGATGATTTATGTGTGTGAGCAAATATTAGGCATTGATATATGTATAAAGAAGGCAAAGCCAGTATTTGAGGTACTATAAAAGCATGCTTGCAGTCATCTCTTCAATTGAGACCTTTAGTAATTCTTATTGCTTTTCTCTGCAAACCAAATATTCTGGTAGCTGATGGTGCATGACCCCAAGATACAAGGGCATATGAACCTTTTTCGTTACAATATATGTTAGACTCCTCAATAAAAATATTGAAGATTTAATTTTTTTTTGGCAAAAAAAAAAATTGTATAACGGCCAAGTCAGCTATACGATTAGTGCTAGCGAATAGTTACTGAAATTGTTCTACAACAAAACTTAAGAACAATTGTAAAAAAGTGAACAAGTGGTTGAATTGATTTATTGGAACGTTACTTCAACAAGAGTTGAAAATGTGATCCATTTGCTTCCATACAATATTATAGATTTTGTTGAAATTCATTTCAATTCATTGTTCTGAAGTTAGTGTTTCCATCACAGACGAATCAGCCAACTTGACCTTGGCAACAAACAAATTATTTTATCGGTGTGAATTTCCTCAAACACATGATATTATCACTCGACCCACTTCTCATTTGGAATTTTATGTCCTTCGCTAGAATGTTAAAGGGCAGAGGATAATAATATGTGAAGAAGGTGTCCCCTGCGAATGTAAACTTCACGTCTCCGAGCTTTTTTGTTTCAAATTCAAATATGCCTATTTTTCTTTGGGCCACTTTGTACGTGCGTAATGTTCCTCTAGTCTAGAAACAGCAAAATGAGAAATACTACAGCTTATGCAATTCATCTTGGCACAGAACTAAAACTTATATGCCCAGCAATATCTGTGAAGGATACTAAAATAAAAGTAACACCCATTATATGTGTTCACTGTGATGAAATGTATTCCTATCTTGCTTGAAGAAGCTATTGTAATAACGAAACACGTGTCGCGGTTTTGTAAACCCATTGTAAGTGAAAATCATACAGGAAACTGTAATATATTTTTGTTAATATGGATTTTCATCGGCCAGTTCAATTCAATTCCTAGAAGGTGTTTTTCCTTTTGTTATGGGCTACACTACCAGTGTGCAACTCTAAAAGTATCTGAGATTGTGCCAAGATGGATTGGATAAGCTGTATGTGGTCTATTTCTCATATCCTGCTGGTTAGTTTTTGAGAAATTGTTGAGAGTTCTTGAGAAATTAGACTACCTTACACTGTAAAATATATAAAGAACTAAACCTTGTCGTGAGATCCAACCTAGTTTTTCTTCTCTGAAAGATGCTAACTTTGTTAGTAAAACGCTTGTCAAGTGCAAGTAATATAAGTTTGGCGTTAGGTTACGTTATTTACGAATAAATTCAGTTATTTGGAATCATGTTCATTTAGGTAAGGCACATCATTGACTTTCCTATAATTATCTACCCAATGGTGGCCCCATTATATGTACTGAATTCTTAAAATAAGGAGACAGTATGGAATATTCAGAACGAACTTCATTATTATTATTATTATCATCACTTGAAAAAATGTATCCGCTTTATTAGCGGAAATTTCAATATTCACAGAACATTCTGAGCAAAAACATGGATACGTTTTATTTCAGCTCAATCAAGTTCCATTTGAATCATGGTATATGGGGTGTTCCTCAGTATCATGACATACTTGGGGGATGCTAAAAATTTAAGAAAAATACTGATAACTCCGCTATGGCCCTAAACCTCGCCTTGTATATTTTCGGAAACGTGGTGCATCTTCTATATACATCATAATGTTACAGCTTTGAACTTATTTTCATACATACTGTTTCATAACAATATCCAGGTTACATCAGAGTTATCATAAATAAAAATATTTTTTACTCCATACTTCAACACCCTGACACTAAGGAAACTTAATAGTATGTAGTTTTTTCTCAAAATAGACTTGTAATTGGGCTCCTTTGATATTTGCATGATATTAAAAAACCTTGTATTGGCTTCGTTTTGTTGATCAAAGTTACTTCAACATTTTTAATTATTGAAAAAGTGGTAACCAAAAATTATGTACAATAAAATCATTTGATATTTTTGTAATCATTCCATGGTTGTTTTAAAATTGTTTCATATAGCCTGCATCAAAAATATTCCATAAAATAATAAAAACGAAATTATTAAAGTGAAATATCCATAGGCAAGTCAGAGAAAAACTTTTTTTTTTTTTTAAACAAAAAAGGTAGAGAATATGATATATATATAAAAAATTTAAATAATGTTACGAAATCTCCTAGCGCCGGCCCTGTCGCTCGTAAACGCAGAATAATATGAGAAGGAAATATCGTAACAATAAAGAAATATGAAGTAATGCAGACAAATGTTGAAACCAAGTTTCATCAAGTTGAGTTTACTCGCGACGTTTCGATCCGCATT
Organism: Zygogramma bicolorata; assembly: GCA_032362365.1. Lineage (NCBI taxonomy): Eukaryota > Metazoa > Arthropoda > Insecta > Coleoptera > Chrysomelidae > Zygogramma > Zygogramma bicolorata. The sequence continues at coordinate 14,905,050 of JAVJAQ010000137.1, read as the reverse complement.
CGTCTTCGGGTGTCGTCAATTATTCTTTATTCATTTAAATAATTTTCCGTCAGAAAATCCGATTCAATACACGAAAATCCACTGTACGGCTTGCAACGTCCATCTGGGCAGCGCCCTAGACGGCCAAGGCAACAGGTTCGTGCATCCCCTGTTGAAGGTGTTGATCTGCAAAAAGTGCTATCACTTCTACACGAGCGGGGAATTCGAGAAGGACGAAGACGGCAGCGAGCTGTACTGCCGCTGGTGCGGACAAGGAGGCCAAGTCATGTGCTGTTCTAATTGCGAGATGGTTTTCTGTAAGGTGAGTTTTTTCATAGCCTCCTTTGCCCGGCAGTAACAACTATTATAACTATTACAGGGCTACCGAAGACTGTAAATATAAGTGCTTACCAGAGTTGGACAAATTCACTACTATCGTGAATTGAAGATTCTTCAGAAAAAAAATGAATTGGAGACACAAGCTAGCTTGTGAATTGCTACTCTAGTCAAGTCACTATTCATTTTACTAATTTCAAAACGAAACATGAATCGGTTTCCTTGTTTCCATAGTTCAAAATTGGTTTTGAAATGGGTTTTTCTGATAATTTGCTGACGCTCTTAACTCTCCATGAGAAGATGAAAAAAAATATATCTGTAGTAAACTCGATAAAAAGTAGAAAAAAATTAGACAATGATTTTTTGGCAATTTGTTCTGTCGATGATACTCAAGTGACAGACTCGCTATCTTCTTTGGGATTGAAAAAAAATCGGCGATTGATCCCCTTTCTATCGAAAATTGTTTCACCAATGCTCTCCTGATATATATATATATATATATATATATATATATATATATATATATATATATATATATATATATATACATACCGTTTTGGAGAGCATGCAACTTATCCCTTCTCTCTTCTGTGCTGATATTACAGAAGAGGGCACTAAGGTGTATCAATCAGTGTATTTAGGTGTATATTTATATCTGTGAATATGCATACGTCACAATTTTTCTCCCTTTCTGTTGTTATAATGTATCATGATGATTAGTGGTTTTATTTCTGGTATATACTTTCACCTTTTGACATCTTTCACAATTTCCCTGTACTTTTTACAAGTTAATTGTTGAAATAAATAAATAAATAAACTTGCCTGCCTAAACAACTTGGTCCTAACATTTTGGAAATATTAAAATGCCCTTTCGAATCAGTAGCAAGGTTTTTCGATATGTACTTATATAATTCCAACTTTCTTTTTTTCAGAAATGCATCAGAATCAATTTCGACAGGAAAAAAATCGCGGCAATCAGAGACAGCGATGATTGGCTATGTTTCAGATGTAATCCTTCCCAACTCACGCATCTCAAGATCCATTGCTCAGAATTCATGGAATATGTTCAGCGAGAGATGGCGTAAGTTATGCTGTTCTCGATGTAATTGTCCATGCTACCTGTCATGTGTAAAATATAATTCATTGTCGAGTTTTACAACGCATCAAAAATCTGCTAGTAGAAAAGATGACTTTGAGAGGTCTCAGAGCGGTTCTGGCTAACAACTCCATCCCGTTTTGTCTTCCCTAATCTCCTTGTTTCTTGTTTCCTTTCGACCTAGCATCCACATCAAACTCACCTTGTTTTTCTGTGCTTCTTGACTTGGAAAGGCAGTTTTGTTCAACTTTGTTGTAGTTTGTGTACAGGTTTTTATGGCATAAAGAGATGCCCCCTCAACATAATGAAAGTTATAATTTTCATAGGTGATATATGAAAGAATCTGATTTTTTCAACTTCATGAACACATCATAAAACAAGTTTTTATATGTTTCAGCAAATGATTATTGAAATCTATTTTGAATTTAGTCATATTGGAAACCTTTTGATTCAATTTGGCAACCCATCCCGATCTGGAAATGTTCAATGGTGCTCATAATTCACAGCACTCAACAGCACAAGGCTTATTGGGTATATTTACCCCAGCGATTTATCAAACTAATTGGGACTCTTGTCAATGGTTAACTATTTTTTGCAACCAACTTATTGGTGACAAATCATTTGTTTCCTGATCATGTATACGACAAGAATGATGCCTTTTTTATTGTTCATAATTGATTGCAAAAAAATGCACAAATCAAATTCATAAATTGAATTCTGATTTTGGGATTTATATAAGGTGAAAATTTTTCATCAAGAAGAAGAAAGGAATGATGCAGTTCACTTCATTTGATGTGTTTTTTCATTTTTATTGTTTTTATTATCACAGTTCGCCCCGTATCGAAAAATATTGACTATTGAGTATCTAGCATTCCATGTGAGAACATGTACCTAATTGTTGTCTTTGGGAAGTGCCCTTAGAATAGTTTGCCTTGAAGTCCTTATGAAGTCTGACGAAATTTCTATTAGCGAATTCCCTAGAACAACTCTTGCAGAGTCAGTTTGTTGCTTTCTTTTCTCAACACTCTCCTAATGAAGGATAAACATACATGGATTCTGTCAAAAATTGCACGAGTTCTTACTTAAGAATTCGCAAAATTTTTCACGTTCGTGTCTGTTTAGACGTAAATACAGATTTTCATCTCAATACATATATTGCAGTTAGATGCATTTGCTTTATATTCTTGATATGTTACGAGAAATTAATATCAGAAATCATAGAAACTCTTACTATTCGGTGCTGCTTCAGATGATTTGATGAGATTTTTTGAAATATCGTATCGACGTGAGAGGTAGTGGAGTTGGAATACATGGAAAAATAGTACGTCAATAGGGAAGAATATCGACCGATGGGGGCGCTAGTGGTGTTTAAACTATATCCACCATTTTGAAATAGTTACCTTGTTTACATTTATGTAATAACGCGATAAACAGTCATCAGTTGCCCTCGCTAGATAAGATTTTGGTGGTTTTATTGCTATATTTTCATTGTACGAATTTTTTCTCGTGAAGGTTAATATAACTGTGTTCAAGATGCTTTGAATATCCGCACAATACTATTCATTGGAGGTGAACATAGATGCATTGTGTTTCAAAATCTAATGGTATTCCAGGACATTTTTTAGTTTAAGTGTAGTGTTAGTGAACCAAAGAGGCTTTTATTACATGGATGATGAAATGCGCCATAACTTCGCCTAAAAATAGACAAACAGACTCACCAGGTAACAAGAAATCATCTCTCTTGAAATGCAAGTAACACACTGAAGCCGCTCTAGATGGAGATTTATGCACTTTCAGTTCAATTTTCCAAGCCTTGTACCTGTCTATTTTCTCTTTCAATCCACTCTCCGTAATGTTTTCCACCAAAGATGTATTTCTCTTTGGAAACGTGTGGGAAGACAACTTTGGATTTCGGTTCCTAGAGTTGCAGCAACTTGGCACCAAACACTTTATACGGCTCACTGAGCGATCTGCATCCATGATTGTTTGTTATTATTAATCAAAAAAAATTACAACTTCAGATGAGATTTCCCAAATCAACACCAAAGAACTCAATAAATTCACACACATAAAATGGAAGCCGTTTGTTTGTCAAATTATAGCAGTGCGTTATATTTCCGCCAGACGTCGCATAAAATTATGAACTTCCCAATAATGCTCAATAAACTGTAAATCGGGAAGTTCATAATTTTACATAACGCACTGCTATAATTTGACAAACAAACGGCTTCCATTTTATGTGTGTGAATTTATTGAGTTCATCAATACACAGAATGGTTTATTTCGAATAAAAAATTATTGCCAAGTTTAGCTGGAAGTGATAACAACACAGTATCAAAAATTTCAAATTCGAACCAAATAACTTTTGTATATTTTTTTCTTCCTTCGATAGTAGGAGGTATGGATCACTACGACCTTACAACATACACCTATTTGTTGTAAACTTCAAAACTGCAATACTGAATTTGACAAAATTCATTTCCGATTTTGAGTAAACAAAAATCTACCGTAAAAAAATAACTAGTTGAAGTAAATTGCCATAACATTTTCCATCAGGTTTTTTTGATATTGAGTAAATTCCAGCTCATTAATTTTACTTCGAGGCCAAGTTTGCTTGAAAGTGGTTTACAATGTTCTTTGCTGAATGGTAATGGTTCGGACTTCCATTGACTTTATCATTAACTCTATTGAAACCTGTTACTGAGAACGAAAGGGTAGAAATACTAATAAAATGAGGTAATCAAAATCAAATTTTTGATCAATAATAAAATTGAGTTTTGATTGATCAAAAAAATAGTGTTACAAAAAAATCGAGATATCAAATATGAAATATTAGTCGAAAAAAATAAATGAAGAAATGAATGAGATAATAATGTGACAAGAAAATTGAAATATCGAATGTGAAATATTAATCCAAAAATCCAAATAGAGGAATAAATGAAATAGTTTGAATGGATGTTGAAACCAAGTTTCAAATTGAGTGTGCCCACGTCGTTTCGATTGCTGGTATCCGCAATCGTCTTTGGGTGATGACTGTCAGTAATTTTAATATGAAATTGCAGTCAAATCATTTGAAACAGGTATGGTACCAGATGAAATGAAGATAGCCAAAGTATTTCCTATTTTCAAAAGTGACAAAGAATATGATATGAATAACTATCGACCTATTTCAGTTCTTCCAATTATCTCCAAAATAATTCAAAAAATTATGCATAGTAGGCTTTCAGATTTTTTAGAAAAAATGACTTATTATGTAACGGTCAATATGGTTTTCATAAGTATACTGAAACTGCAATCATTGATATTGTCACTAATATCCATATTGAAATCGATCGAAACAAAAAATGTAGCATTCTCTCTCTAAACTTGCGAAAAGCATTCGATACCGGTGATTACAATATTTTGCTTGAAAAATTAACATTCTTCTGGTATAAGAGGAAATAATCATAAATGGTTTCAAAATTATTTGCTTAATCGATCACAGTATGTTTATATAGACAATCACAGAAGTTCAATTGAAAAAATTTCTTGTGGGGTTCCCCAAGGATCTATTCTTGGCCCAATTCTTTTTCTCATATATATATCAATTCAATGACTCAGTTGAAACTTCATGGTAAACTCTCATTTATTTTTCAGATAACTTTGAACTGTATGAATCAAGAACTACGAAAAATATCGAGTTGGTTAAATCAACATAAGTTGAATTTTTCTAAATCTTCTCACATGTACATTTCGAACCGAATTTTGAATGACCCTAAAAATGCGTTTGAATTCTATGGTGATACAATAGAATAAAAGCCAGTTACGAAACTTCTAGGATTATATATTGATGAAAAATTGTCGTGGAATAAACTTATTGAACATTTACGACGCAAACTCTCCCTGATAATTGGTATCTTATTCAAAATAAGACACCACATTCCTCATAAATATCTGATGAATATTTATCATTGCCTCATAAATTCAAAATTTCAATATTTGATAGCTATTTGGGGTTCAGCTAATATTTCCCTTATCAAGCCTCTACCAAAATTGCAGAATCAAACAATAAAATGTATTTTCAAACTAGATTTTCGAGAACCAACCATTAATTTAGGATTAAAGAATTACTTGATTTGAAGACCACGTATAAATTCAAAGTATTCATTCAATTTGTCAAGCACAAAATGAAATCATCTAATTTAAATTTTCGTGAAGTCAATTTATTTCATCTGCATAATATCCGTCAGAACACAGCCTTGAGATCCTGTAATTCCAAAACCAGTTTCAATTCCGAAAAACTTGAAGAAAATAAAAAGCAAAATCTCATTCAAGAAACATTTGAAGAGATATTTATTGAATTTGATTTGAAAAATAAAAAAGGTGATATTCCTGATTCAATCATTTGCTGATGATACTAGTTAAATTTGTATTTATTATAACTCAACTTATTTTTTCAAGTTTAGTTTTTAATTAAGATATGTTCGTTGTATCCCTGTTATAAAGTGTAAAGTTTCTTGGGATAATAAAGTGTTAATAGTATAGAAAATATTTCATTTATTTCGTTATTTAAAATTTTTGGCTCATATTTCATATTCGATACATATCTCGATTTTTGTAACAACAGTATTTTTCTCATCATTCCCAATTTCATTATTGACAAAAAAATTTGATGTTGATTTTCTCACTTGATTTAAATTTTTTTAATCCTTCCGTTCTTAGCAACAGGTTTCAATAAAGTTAATAATATAGACAATGGAAGTCCGAATCATTACCTTCCGAGACCAAGACCGAGACTCTTGGTCTTGGTCTTGAAAGTCTAGCCTTGATCTCAGTCTTGTATCAAGACCAAGACTAGTCTTTTGGTCTCGCGAAGCCCTAGCCATAGTGTGCACCTTCATCCGGTTCCACTGCGAATCTGGGATAGGGCTAGGTTTATATTCACATTGGTGGAGCTGTAGTTGGGAGTGCGTTCGATTATCATCGCTATATCGAAACCTTCACCCGTCTATAAGATCTACGAACGTTCCAGCAACGTGGCGTCTCTAGACAACCCCGCCGCCTACCTGACGACGGATTACTGCCAGTGCTGCATACCGCAGAAGAAGAAAGCGGCCGAACCGGCGTCCTCCGAGCCGAAACGCAAGAGAAAGAAGCTGTCCGAGCCCGAAGACCCGGACTACGACCCTCTCAGAGACCAAGACTCTCCGCCGCCAATGGTCGCGACGTCCGCTTCGAACGCGACGCCCGTCGTTCCCGTCGCAGTCGCCGCGGCGAAGTCGACGCCCGCCGCTTCGAAACAGGTCGAGGCGACCAAGCCGGCAGATGGCGCTGGCGGCGTCAAACCCGCCGCTCACACCGGAGGCCTGCACAGGATGGGCCACGTGCCGGCCAACGCGGCCTTCAGGACCACGGGGCCCGGTCACCAGCCGAGACCGAGGGTGCAAGTCGTGGGTCAAGGTGAGTCTTTCGAGGACTAACTTTAGAGCTTACTTGCGTTTTCATATAGTTCATATACCATTCATACTGTCGCAAGACATCGATATCTGGTACCAAACCAGTGATACAATTGCATTGGAATATTCACTTCGAATTTTAAATATCGGTCCAGGTTATTCTTTGTTTTAATGTTGGCAATATATTCGAGGTTGCTGCAATTCACTCGATAGCAGCATTACTACTTTTCTTCGGGTTTGAGGGCCGTCGTTCTTTGGAATTTCTTCCTGGCGTTTCTCTAGCGCGAGTGGCTAGCTTCTTCAGAGGCTCACTCATCTTTGTTATTTGTATAATTTAGTTTGAGTAATAATTCAGAGAAAGTTCAAATTCAAAAATTTTTCAATTCAAATCTTTATTGACTGGTCGCTATGTTACCAGAACACCCTAACATATATAAACTGACATAAATACAAACATACAAAGTATCTTATCTACATCCCTCTGACTAAGAATAATTGAAAACATTTAAAAGAAAGAAACAGATCAATCAGAGATTCAGTCTTTGAGGTGCTTTACTCAATCTACTACAAGAGGTAAATTTTATATTGTTGTGTACCTCAGGTTCACAAGGATTCTTTTCAACTTCGGGTTTCTTTTCGATTTCTTCTTCATTTTTCTCTTCCTCTGTTACCACGTTCTCTTCCTCTGTTACCACGTCCTCTTCATTCTCACCTTCCAATTCGACATAATACCTAACTTCTGAGTTTTTATCAATTATTTTGCTATCATTTCGTGTTTAGCAGTAAGAAAATTTTCACTTTTTCCATTGACAGATTTAATGAATTTTTATTTCTAATGAGTATTGAACCATTATCTAATTGAACTTTATGAGCACGATTCCCTAATTTCTCTAAAACAAATCATGGAGACCATATACCTTTTGGTTTGAGTTGAATATAAACTTTAGAATAAGTATTTATATCTGGTAAGTCAATTGTTCCGGATTTGTTATAGTACTTTTGTTGTTGAGACTGCTTTTTCTTTATAGATTCATCATAATGATTTATACTTCTGTTTTGTAGCAAGTTAGTGGTACAAGGTATAGTACTTCTGAGTTTCTTACCCATCAAAAGTTCTGCTGGAGAAATATAATCGGTAATAATAGGAGTATTTCTAAAATGGAGTATTGCCATATGTAAATCTTTTTTCTCTTCTAATACTTTTCTGAATATTTTCTTAACTGTTTGTATGTGCCTTTCCGCCATGCCATTGGATGGAGCGTAAGTTGGTGTAGAAATGATATGGCTGAATTGCCATTTTGCTGCAAATTCCTTGAACTGAAATGATGTAAATGGTGGCCCTCCATCTGAGACCAGTGTGAGTGTTCCGAATAAAGCAAATCTATCATTCAAAACACTAAAACCCTATCAGCTGTTGTATTTTTATGCAAATTCACGGCATCAACAAATTTTGAGTAGTAATCGACAAGTAGGATATATTTTTCGCCTTTGATTTCGAAAATATCACATCCCAACTTATTCCAAGGAATAAGAGGAATTTCATGGCTCTGTAGCGTTTCTTTATGTTGTAAATTTGCATATTTCAAACACAAGTGGCATTGCATAACCCGTTGTTTACTCTGGCCTGGCTGTTGTCTACATGAGAAAAACTGGTGAAGTTGGTAATTTGTGTTCTCTTGAGGAAGAAAATGTGCTTCAAATTTTCTGAGAAGTATGTTTAGTTTATCCTTCTCATCTACTTGGAAGCTGAAGGTGCTATATATTTTGAAAGCTTCTTCGCATATGTAATGAAGGAGTTGTGCACACTGTACTTTTTCTTCTTTGGATGTTAGTTCACTTGCAATGAGGTAATTTTCGAACCGGGCTTTCCAGTTGATTCAATTTTAAGCAAGGTTCCCATGCATCGACAATGGAGCTATTCCTTTTTCTATTCCTCAAACACATGGACAATTTCAACAGAAAAGAAGTCGCGTTGAGTCTCAACAGAATTTGGAATCCCATTCTGAGAAAATCAAGAATAACTAATGAAATCACGGCAGGTAGTGCGGCAACTGATACTGATGATTATTCTCCGAGTCCGACAGAAGTAATTAACACTCCAGAATACCTGCAACCATTTTGTCACTCGATATCGTTGCGATTTGAAAGTAACAGCTTTGTGTTTTGTGGATACTTCGAACATAATTTCGCGATAAAAATCCGTGTTTTTTATTATATTGTTACGAAATCTCCTAGCGCCGTCACTGAGTCGTTTATTCCCACGATAATGAAGTATATATATACATATATATATATATATATATATATATATATATATATATATATATATATATATATATATATATACTTTGCAGATTCCGCTCATGTTCATATGTTCATCCTCTAGATTTTCCTTATCAAAGACCTCTCCAACATCCATTATTTTATCTCCTCTGTTCTTCTGTTGATTCTTTAGGAACTGTCCCTGTTTTGTTATGTGAACGTAGTGTCCTTTGTTGTTCGTCAGTCATTTTGTAAAGAAATGATGAAAATCTTCAGTTGTAATTATAGGCTGATTGTTTCAAAATTTAAAAAAATATTTTCCATATATATGTATATGTGTGTATTCGGAACCAAAATTGCCAATTTATTGATATATCTGCTTCGATAAAAATATGAACACTTTCAATTTCCAATATGAATTGAGTCAGAGTGAAACTGATATGTTTAATATTGATCTTTTACGTTGAGCGCCATGTTGTAACGATTCTGATTTATTCATATGCAAACCTTACAAATGAATCAGATCCGTATGTGAGACTCCTCTCAGGGTTGTTGTAAAAGAAAGAAAATGACTTCCTCAGTGTTTCTTATGGAAATTGAAATTTCACTTAGACTATAAATAATCTGAAAAGAAGTGTTGAGACAGTATATATCAATAAATTAAACGCAAATTTCAACAAGACCGGTGTTTATTGAATGGAGCAAAAGGATCAACGAAATGCAGGACAGCTGATTTGCAATTTCTGAGGCAGTGGTTATTCGTTAGTAGATGAATTTTATAATTTATCTATATGTTTACCTGACTATATCCTAATAATAATATACAGGGGAGTAAGCTTACTTATATATATATATATATATATATATATATATATATATATATATATATATATATATATATATACTTTCAGTGATGTCGTCACAAACCGATTTTAGCCAATGACTGCTACATAATTGGGCCTAGTATCTGCTTGGATAGTGCATACGAATGTAGAAGGGCATATTTTCAATCTACCCCGATAATTTGCTGTCAATTAAAAAAAGGTTCCTTCTAAATGGAACATCGTCTATAAGCCACTAACTTCTCATTTCTCAAATTTGCCTATAAAAAAAAATGCTAATTAATATTTATCAAAATACTCTTCGTTGTCGTTTCGGAAACCGAATCCGCTTCCGTTTTCAAAAATCTTTCAAAAATATCATCTTCTAGGTTCGGTTTTTGTAAATGTCAATAATTTAAGATTTAACCCATGTCTTTCAAGAGTGACAGCCAGGCGTGTTCAATATCAACCGAACTGTTTGAGATGCAAGCATCTGCAGACGACATGACAGAAGCAGACTGCTATTGCTCTCTCTTGCTATCATTTGAGTGTCATTCCATTCTACTGTATGATATTCTTTATGTACATCTTGTGTTCACTCTTTCGCACTTCTAGAGGTCTGGACGTTTCACCGATATATTTTTGACTGCACGAATAAGGGATTCGATAAATACAATTCTTTATGTTTTTCTATTAGAATAGAATTCATTTATCCTTTGTGCTACATTACATAGATGGGATACGTCAAACAAAATTTTGATCTAATACATATAAATTTATTTATTTATTTATTTATTCATTCCAATATGGTCAATTACATGACATGTGGACAGGTCACTAAGACTAACAATCAGTAGCCTAACAAAAGGATGAACAATTACATTTCAACACTTATTGTATACATACGAATAAACATCGACACACAATCAGTTCAACATATGGATTAACAATGGTTTGTAGGTACAAACTATTCTAAAAAATTGGTATCGAAATATTCGTCCAACGAGTATAACGAGTGCTGTATTAGGAGATGTTTTGTTTCACGTTTGAAAGTTTTAACATCTGTTATGTTCTTCAGAACATCGGGTAAATGATTGTATAGTTTCAAAGGCATTACAAAACAACTTTCTGCCGTTAGTGTAAGTCTATGTGGGGGTAGTCGAATCGCTGACCTAGCTCTCATATTGTAGTTGACAATTTCACCAGATGCAGTATATTCAGAGATATTTTAAATGAGTGAATAGTATAATGTGTATTAATAATATCATTAGCCTCATTCCAATAGATAAAGGTAACGCAGTCTGTACAGGATAAAATAAAATAAAGAATATTAGATATTTACAACTCCAAGTAAAAATTCGTCCACTGTATAAAAGCCATTTGTTGATAAAAATGATTTGAGCTTTCGTTTAAAGGCAATTGGTGACAGTGTCTTAATACTGTTTGACAATTTATTATGAATACTCGTTCCAAAAAACACTGGAGACTTTTCATATTTTGTATAAATATGTTTTCGAGTTGTGAGCATATTGTTTTTCCTGTGTATTATAATTATGTACTTCTGATCGTAGGTCAAGGTGTCTTATATTCTCATGGATGTATGTCAAGAGTTTCAGAATTAATATGCTTGCCACAGTTAATATTTCGTTTACTCGAAATATTTCCCTACATGACGCCCTGTAATCAAGGTTAAAAATTAACCTCAACAGTGCCTTTTGTTTCACAAATATGTTAACAGAGAATGAAACTTCAAACCCCAACTACTCGAAAAAAAATATTGTTGACCACATTCAAACAACTAATGTTATCCTTGCATTTCGAATAAACGCCCACTTAATAAATTCCTTTCAGGTCCCCGCCCGTTACCGAACCCCGGCTACGTAAAAATCCTGCCAGGCGGAGCGCGCATGCCCGGCAACGTTCCCGCCCCTCGAGGACCCGCCCCCCGGCTGGCCGTCCCCCGGGCAGCGCCGCCGCTTCGGCCCATCCGGCCGAACGCGCCGATGAAGCACGAATGGTTCGAAAAGACGGTACGCGCAGCGGCGCGCGTCAACTCGAACCTCTCGTACACGCTGACGCAGCTGAATAGGGCGCAGGCGAGCGCGACGAGCGTCGAAGGCTTGGCCGTCGTACACAATAAGCTGCAAGAGATTTTGAGCACTTCCATCAATTCGCTGATCCAGATCAGGAAGAATTTGAGGACGGAGTTCATTGCCGGTGAGTTTTTGTTTTTTTTTTTATATGCAGATTCACACGAAAGGGAAGTCCTGTAATATTCAAAGAGCACGGCGTGAATCAAGGGACAGGAGATACAAATTGACATTCTCTTTAAATTTTTGAAGTTTGTATGCCTCAGGAAAAACCTCTTTCGGCAAGGAGTTCTAAAGCTCAGCTGTTCTGTTGAAAAAAGGTCCCTGAGCAAGAGAGGTTCGACAGGTTTCCGAATTCACAACAAAGGGGTGGGAATTCTGTACTCATCATCCGTGTAGATATCGCCAAGGGGGAACGATTGATAACAGTTCGGAAGAGCATTGACCGTGAAAGTGGCATAAAATTTACTTTACACACAGCGAACGGCAGCTCTTCGTCTGGCGGCATTGGGCATGGGTTCAAGTTAAGTATAAATAAATATCGATTGATAGCTAAATAAAAAAATGTTAGGCGCCACTAGAATTTGATTTTATGAAACCCAGAAAACGAAAATATTGACAATGACAGCTTCATGAAATGAAAGTCAATATCCCCAAAAATAGTTTATTACTTTAGTATCTTGATTGGAAAGATGGAAATATACAATGAGCTATGTACAATCTGGAACAGTATCCAGGACAAATTTGAACAAATATGTTCTACGATATCAAATGACTGAAATAAATGAAAATGATACCTAGAGCTTCGGAATCAGCTCTTCCTTAGACGGTCCATTAGTGGTGGTGATGAACTTGTTGAGTGGATGTATCAAACGGTGAATATTCAGGGATGTACTTCTGGATGAACTAGACTGGAGTCAACATAACAGCTGCTGTTAGTGAAACCAAAACTGCTTTACAACGAAACCTGCATGCTGAACGTTTCGGTATAACTGAACTACATCAGGTCTGGCTTACTTCGGCGGAGTTAGGGCTGTAGCTACGGTTCGGTTACAATGTGACTGCTGAATACGGCCTCATGGTACCCAAGTTAGACTTCTCGACATCAGATTCAAAAGGAAACTTATCAAGGAGGACTCTCTACTCCTCGCCAAGAAAATAAAGGGATGAATCGAGCCCCAACGGAAAAACCCTGTGAAATAGGTTCAATTACAACCAATTTCGACATACAAAAAAAATGCAAAATGGCGAAGGAAAGTCCAACAAGATCTAGATACTAAATTTACATACCTCTCGGGTTTAGACGGAAATTTTGTGCTCAACAGAAGCAAAAATGAGCAGCTACATAACCAGATACTTCAACGTATTCTCAAAAAAAGAATTCAGAAGGAAGTCAGTGCTTATGACTTGCCTCTCTGAAGTCACGCCGGCAAAAGGGCAGTTTCAACCTTTTCCTCAACTCATAATGGCACTCGAAGGACTTTTTTTTTTGAAAATTCTCCAAAAATCAACATACAGCGCATTCTAACTGACACACATCTTGAGTCTGCTTTTCACGTCGATACGGTGACGTCATACAAAGAGGTTTGAATTTCATCAAAAGAAATATGTTCAAACAGGTAGAGACTATAATAGGAAATATTAAATAGTATATATAGATGTTCTCAAGTGAAAAAAAACATTTCAACGCCAAGAATGTCTACCTAATGTCAAAAGACTAATATTTGAAAATAAAATAGTTTATTCCCAAACCTCCAGATGGCATGCCTAGGAATTCACGTTTCATAGAATGGAGTAACAACGAACACATCGAGTTCACAGTAATGATGAGAACAGCGTACACTAACAGTTCGGCTCACGGAATATGAAAGAAAGTATCATTCAGCTGATTCAAGGTCGACATCCAATTGTTTATTTTTTGATGACAGATTGAAAACACTCAAGTTCACCACCAACGCAAATAGACGATCCAAAGCCTGAAATTATACAAATACAACGGTAAAGATATTTACAAATTTAACAAATGCATGGAAACTAGAGTAGCTATACTCTTTCAGCAACAGGTGAGTAAATATTACAATATAGAACACTATAACATAAACACTTATACATATACTTCAAGCAAAATAATCTTTTTTAATTTACAGGAATACTACTAATGAATGATGTAATCTCTAGCAGAAAGGATTTATGAAAGTTTTGTGTTCTCTAGATGGTGATTAGAAGATGATATGGCATCTTGAAAATAGGTACCTAATAAACATAACAAATCTTTCACAACACTACTTTTTTCCTTTTCAGAGATTTGTGAAGCATTATTATGGTTAAGATAAAAAATGAAAACTCTGTGGTATACATAATGTTTATCTAGTCACTGAATAAAATGTATAAGAATAGCTCTCACTTTAGTGCATGATTAGGTGCAGTAAGTAGAGTACGGTTTAAGTTGACAAGTCAAACGTAAGCCTCAACTTGAAAGAAATAGCATTTGAAACGAATAAAATACTGGATGAAAAAAGAAAATGCTATAATAAGAGAAACAAAGCTCCGACCCTTCTACGATGTTCCAATGAAATGAGCGAGTCTGTGAGCGAAGAATCACCAACAATCGCCTTTCTCTGAATAGAATCGAGGAGACTCCATGAATGTTTTGGTGCCGAACTCCACACATGAGAACTGTATTCCATGACAGGTCGTATCTGAGTCTTGTAGATCATTAGAAGCTGACGAGAAGAGAAGTATATCTTTGCACGAAATAAAAATTTAATTGTCATATGGATATCCAGAGCCATCATTGAGTTTCTTGGGTGAAAATGTCTTCAAGTGAAGATGATCTACCATCCGATATTGAAAATGCGGCGACAAGCGCTATTTCAAATCTGGTGACCGATAAATCCCGAGAAATATTCCGTTTAGTGTATGATAAGTATAAAAATTGGTGCAGAGAAAGGAAGGGTGTTAAATTGACGAATGAAAAGAGGTTGCTAGTATATTTCAATCAACCAAACAAATCACAGAAGCCTTCATCTCTTTGGTGCTATTACTCAATGTTGAGGACAGGATTTCTAATTGAGCGAAACGTCGATATCAAGAAATAGACTGATTTGATAGTAGGGTGGGGCAAAATCTATTTTTTATTAAAAAAATTAAAAATCGTTGATTTAAAAAAAATCAAGATTTATTTGATTTTTTTATTTTTTAAATTTGAATATGAAATTTGAACATTTTGATTCTTTGAAATAATTGTTAATTATTTTTTATAAGTCATTTTAACACAATTTGCTGCTCAAAAACTTGTGACAACGCATTTGTTGCGCAAGAAAATTCTTGGCGCGATTTGTTTTCTTTCTATCCTATACACTCGCTATACAGTGCCGAGTGGGGCACGAACACGAACGCGTTTGTTGTGCTTTTTGCAAGAATATTCCTGTCGAGGCTTGTTTTCCTTCTCAACCTATAAATTGACGTTGCCTAACAATTTTACGCATTTCGCTAGTTGTACACTCGGATATCAGAAACAGATTAGGCACAGAAAAAGGAGGAAAACTCGTGTTTTTGTTTTGATTGTATAACGAAAATGAATAGACTGAAAATATACAAATAAATGAAATAAAATTTAGGTGTTACGTTTCGTTTAAGAATTTGGAATTATGAACTTCTTTTTTGTTGTTTTTGCTAAAAGCAGATACTCTTTTTGATCTTTGAGAAAACTTTTATATTATATTGTTGTCTGGTTCTGAATAAAAAAAACAAAAATTGATTTAAATCATGATTTTAATTTTAAAAATCAAGCGATTTAAATCATGATTTTAATCGTGATTTTAATCACTTGATTTTAATCAGCCCAACCCTGAGGGGTACAAACCAAAGAAGTCAAATTTTTATTTGAATTTTTATCGTTTCCTATTTGAATTCTCTTTGTATTCATTCAATAAAAATTTATTTTGGTTGAAATTCATTTCTCACTAGTGCGGTTATAGATTAAAAAAGCACTAGTGCGGTAATAAACGTCATTATGACATTAAAAAAAGTGTCGAATCATAATCATTACTCAACACTTGTAGATGATAGTATATTATACAACGATTATGTAATGATGGTTATCAATACACGAGCATTAACCGGGATATTTTATTAAACAATAAGTACGTAAATATCAGACCGTGTATAAGTAATATACGCCACAATATGAATTCACCTTAACAGCAACTTGACAGCTGACAGTTCATAGAGGGGTACTTGCAATTGACTATTGATGAATATAGATTCGATGGTGTCGGCCAGAATCGTTGCTTCAATATAATGATTTTTGTAATAAATAATCATGATTTATAATGTAACTGTTGAATGGACATTATTGTTGTGTAAACTGTAAATACACAATTATTAGTACTTATGTTGAGTTGCCTGACTAATCTCAATTTTTTTTGTGTCAGTCTATATTGGAATATTGCTTCTGTAAAAAGTGAATTAGCAACAATTTCTATAGTGAAATGAAGAAATAAAGATAATTGAAGTTTATTTGAAAATGTGACAATGAGCAAGTACAAGCGATTTAAATCATGATTTTAATCGTGATTTTAATCACTTGATTTTAATCAGCCCAACCCTGAGGGGTACAAACCAAAGAAGTCAAATTTTTATTTGAATTTTTATCGTTTCCTATTTGAATTCTCTTTGTATTCATACAATAAAAATTTATTTTGGTTGAAATTCATTTCTCATCTCATTACCGCATTACTGCTATTTTATCTACACCCGATGAATAGTGAAGAACTCTACAAATATTATATTTGTATTGCACATTATAATACTAATTGAACGAATTTCTTTGAAAATTTCTAAAAAAATTTAAATAATGGTATTACCTCGAGTAATAACACGATGAGAAATGAAGATAAGATCGAAAATAAAAAAAAAACTCGAGGCCGAAATCGAACCCATGTCTCTTCCATTTAGTCCAACTAGCTATTATAATCTCAGCGCCTTAGACCGCTCACCTGCTGAGAGCTCAGAAAATTTGATTGAAGGAATAAAGAATTAAATCATGCATTTGTCAAATTAAAAATTCAATCATTCTAACTGAATTTCTGCCGGTGAAGGTGTCGAGGGTGATTCTCCCATACCGCTGGTATCAGACATTTTGTTATGATTATCGAAGTATGGCTATATTCTTCAAAAATTCAATACCTATACCGATTTTGACTTGACAAACGTCAATGCAGAGCATGCACATCATGCTTGATTGAAAAATAACGGGATTCTATTGGTTAAAAATCTGTATCGTAATGGATTTCATTATAAAACGGGTTGTGGGCATATAAGTGTATTATATGCGTGTAAATAAAAAAATATTTACTCGTTCCTAATCGGGCTTCTTTCGACAGGAATCAAGAACATCCGCTTCCCCCCGAAACCGGCGACTCAACAGCCGTCGACGTCTTCGACGCAAGACGACGACGTCATTTTCGTGAGCCCGACGACGTCTCCCGTCCCGCCGCCGCTGACGCCGGCACCCTCCCCTTCCTCCGCCTTGCCCGCCGCCGCCATGAGTCTGTCGCCGTCGGTGACGCTAACCAAGAAACCGTCCCCGGCGAAGGCCGGCCCGAGCGGCATCGTCTCCAGGCCGGGACCCAGCGGCGTAGGCAGAGGAGGGGCTTCCGTCGTCGTTCAGCCGAAGCCCGGCCCGAGCGGCGTGTCGAGGGGCGGGGCCAGTACTACTCCCGCCAGGAACGATCAGGTGAGTTGAGTCTCGGAAACGCCAGCAAACCGAACTGAATGCAAATTAGAAACTATCTTACTCATGAAAGGTCTAGTGATGATGAAATATGAAATCTGTTTTTATGTAGTTTTTTGGAGGCTCTACAGGTGAAGAAGGGCAGATTTCTACCCCGAAAAGTTGCTACGTTGATTAAAAATCGTTTTTCCTGAATGAAATAGTCCTATTAGTCAGCAACTTCTCGTGCTTCTCGTTTTTATCTACCAGATATCCCAAGAATCACAGACCAAACTTTGCTGAATAATTTTTGTGTAGAAAGATTAAGTGACAGAAGAGAAAGACACGACAAAATGTTTATTCACGGTGTATTAAACAGTAACAAGTACAGAAATTCCTAAATAATAAATTATATCACTTTGAATGTACCCAAAATTAAATTAAGACTACAAGCCGACCCGATATTTGGTAATGACCCTCGTTCAATTTCACCTCTCGATATAATGATGAAGGAATGTAATAAGCTCAACCAACGATTGAATGTATATTTTTTCAATATTGATGGAAAACAACTGGATGTATTGTTGAAGTCCCCGATTTTATGTTTTTAATGTTTTAAAAAGTTGTCTGACTAGTTTGATGTAATGACATGTCTGCCTTCACTTGTAATTACCTCTCGTAGATGTTTGTAAGGATTTTTAACAATAATAATAACGATTTATTTCCCAAGAAACATATACATGTTTTGGACTGAGGTGGCCTTTACTTGATGGAAATCCATAGTTATTACGCTATAAGGTAGACACGATTAAATTTCCACAAAATTTATTGTCTTCGCGACATGTTTCGGTACACTGTACCTTTATCAAGCGAATGTATTTAAACACTAAATTATTCTTCGCTAAAAGCTCCTTAAATATATCAGGGCCTACTCTAATTATCTATGATTCCTAGAATAATACCACTGACAATGATGATGATTCCTATTCCATTTATCAGCATCAGTTAGGAATCATCATCATTGTCAGTGGTATTATTCTAGGAATCATAGATAATTAGAGTAGGCCCTGATATATTTAAGGAGCTTTTAGCGAAGAATAATTTAGTGTTTAAATACATTCGCTTGATAAAGGTACAGTGTACCGAAACATGTCGCGAAGACAATAAATTTTGTGGAAATTTAATCGTGTCTACCTTATAGCGTAATATACATGTTTATTGTAGGGAAAATTAAACTGATGCCATACAATAAAAGTAGAATAGAATACAAAAAATGAGTGATGGAATCAGATCTTTATATGGCAATGAAAAGAGACAAAAAAATTATGATATGAAATGTTTTTTAAAATTATTTTTGAAACGAAATTTTACATATTTCTTCAATGAATTCGGTAGACCATTTTATAGTTTTATTCCGTTGTGGTAAACAGATTGCTGTCCTATATTTGTTTTTTTTTTTTTTTTTTTTGGCCTTGGGTAGTTACCCATTCGGCCAGTTAGAACTTAGTTGGAAATATTTGTTTTAATTTTCATCAATGCCAAATTTTCTGAAAACCTTGTTGAGTGATTGTGTTGATCACTATTCATTTTGAACTTCAAATTTGAATGCTTGAATTTATTTTTGACCAGGTGAATAAATGTGCAAATTTTAAACGTGTTTAATGAAGGAATGTCTAAAAGTTTTCTTTGTTCATATAAATTAGCTGTAGGTTCTTTTCGATCAAGTTTATAAATACACTTTATAATTTTATTCTGTAATGTTTTCAATGGTTTCATTACGGTTTTTGGAGCTGCCCCCAAATCGAAACCAAGTATTGAATTTTGGAATATACTAAAGAATAATAAATTTGAAAAAATGAATAAATAAATAAACACTGTTGCACGTCATCATAGGCGTGGCTAAGTTTTGAAGTACACTGTAGCCAGACTGTCCTTGAATTGTAGATTTTCAGATATAAATTAAAGTGACCTGTTGAATATGAAAGAAGGAAAATCGATTTTTTGATGAATACAATTCTTTGTTTTCTGTTGAGTTAAGTATGTGTCAGTAATGAACTTAAAAGTATTTTTTTATTTGAATATTCTTCTAACATTATACCTGTTGCCAATCCGTTTTTGCTCTATCACAAAGACATTTCACGAAAACTACAAAGAAAACGATCATTCAAACATTACTTTCAAACATTACGTGAAATCTGTGTTTTTACGTGGATAGAATAATTAAATGAGAGATCTTCGTAGACTACAACGGGACAAACTGAAGAAACAGTCCCACCTTTGCTTCCCAAATTTATAGAGGATCAACTATTTTTACATTTCATATAAGTAATAGAGGGCCAAACAGTTGGGGCTTTCGCGACCGAAGTATTCAGTATTACTACTTTTCTTTGGGTGCTTTGGAATTTATTCCTGACGTTTCGCTGGCGCGAGTGGCTAGCTTCTTCAGAGGCTCACTCATGTTGACTATTACTATCACGGCCTTCAAACCCGAAGAAAAGTAGTAATACTCAATAGAGGACTTTGTTCCAAGTGAAAATGTCTACCATCGGGGATATGAAATTTTGCCACAAATTGGTGATTGAATGGGTTCGTATTGATCAACACTAACAAGAAAAATTCTACTAGCTCTTTAAAAACCAGTGATTCCTGAAAAAAATATATACTGATATGTGATTGGCTGAAAGCACGAGGGCTATTCAACAACTGGATAGGGACATGAAATGTGGACTAATATCTCTCGATTTGCGAAAGGCATTCGACACAGTTGACCACCAAATTCTATTAAAAAAATTGGAAAGTATTGGTATTCGAGGGATCATTCATAAATGGTTCAGAAATTATCTGTCTAATAGAAAACAATTTGTTCACCTAGGCAGAAACCCCAGTTCAATAAAAACTATCACTTGTGGAGTTCCACATGGCTTTATTTTGGGTCCTGTTTTATTTTTGATCTATATTAAATCTTTATTACGCTATAAGGTAGACACGATTAAATTTCCATAAAATTTATTGTCTTCGCGACATGTTTCGGTACACTGTACCTTTATCAAGCGAATGTATTTAAACACTAAATTATTCTTCGCTAAAAGTTCCTTAAATATATCAGGGCCTACTCTAATTATCTATGATTCCTAGAATAATACCACTGACAATGATGATGATTCCTAACTGATGCTGATAACTGATACTGATTCCTAATAATAATTATGATATCGGACCGTAGTTACTACTTATTGATTGAATAAGTTCAACAAAGGGGAACTATTGAGATCCAATTGATCATTTAGCAAACAATTTGAATTTTTTAATTTATTGATTTCCAAAAATTCTAAATAATTAAGTCTAATGCCCTTATTTTCAACATGCAGAATTTCGAAATTTTTATCGAAGTCATGGCCTTCCTCCAAAATATGATTGGCATATGATGAATGAGTTGTTTTCTTTTCATAATTCATACGATGTTCACGTATGCGGTTTTTGAATGGTCTACCTGTCTGGCCAATATATACTTTGGAGCAAGATCCACAATTCAATTTATAAACTCCTGATTTTTCATCTTTTATTGTTTTATCTTTGTTATTCTTGATAAACCTTCCCAACGTGTTATCTGTTTTATATGCTACTTTTAAATTTTGTTTATGCAAAAATGAAGCTACTTTTTCCGTAGCAGGTCCTGAATAAGTTAAGATTCTATAATTATTGTCATGGGTCCTCAAAGTGGGGTACACTTCTTGGATAGCTTTTCTATGTAGTTTTTTAGCAAGAATATTTTCTATTAATTTGACTTGATATCCATTGTTAACTGCTATTTGTTTTATGATATTTAATTCTTTGTTGAAATTGTCCACAGAAAGAGGAATGTTTACTAATCTGTGTATCATACTATGGTATGCTGATATTTTATGTTTATATGGATGCACCGAATTATTATGAATAGTGATATCAGTGTGGGAAGGTTTATGAAAAATAGCAAAGTGGTGTTTGCTGTTGGCTTTACCTATTGTCAAGTCTAAGAAGTTAATTGAATTATCTGTTTCCATCTCTATTGTGAATTGAATATTTGGATGAATAGTGTTAATATATTTATGAAATGTATCTAATTGTCTGTTGGTGCCTTTAAAACAAACTATAACGTCATCTACATATCTGTACCAATACAAAAACTGTTGCGACAGTGGATGTTTATGAATTATATTTTCCAGATTGTCCATGAAAATTTCTGCCAGTAGAGGACTTAGCGGATTTCCCATGATCAAACCGTCAGATGAAGAGTATACTTTATTGTCGAATTGAAAGTAATTTTGTTCAAGACATATCGACAAAAGGTCTAATATCTCTTGTTTAATGAGCGGATTAACATGATTTTTATCTAGTAAACCTTCGACTAAGATTATGGTATCTTGTGGAGGTATACTAGGGAAAAGATTTTGAACGTCAAATGATATTAATTTTGCGTTATCTGGAACAGTTATGTCCTGTAACACAGTCATTGCTATTAATAGGAATGATTATGTTCAAAAAACTCTTGATTTTTTAGATTCCGGTAAATTCACATTACTGAAACGTGACCCTACTCATTTGTACCAACTACAAATCAAGGAATTTTTGAGAAACTCAAATTCTATTTTCAATGAATCCGAGAAGTTCAGACTAACTCTGATGAATCCTCAAACCCCAAAATTATATTCTTTGATAAAATTACATAAACAAAACTACCCTATTCGGCCAGTAGTATCATTTGTTACAGCACCATCAGTTAAGTTATCAAGAAAGTTAATACATTTAATAACAAACTATTCTAAATTCGAACCGAAATTCAGCCTTAAAAATTCTTATGATTTGATAAATAAAATAGATAACGAAAAATTAATATCATTTGACGTTCAAAATCTTTTCCCTAGTATACCTCCACAAGATACCATAATCTTAGTCGAAGGTTTACTAGATAAAAATCATGTTAATCCGCTCATTAAACAAGAGATATTAGACCTTTTGTCGATATGTCTTGAACAAAATTACTTTCAATTCGACAATAAAGTATACTCTTCATCTGACGGTTTGATCATGGGAAATCCGCTAAGTCCTCTACTGGCAGAAATTTTCATGGACAATCTGGAAAATATAATTCATAAACATCCACTGTCGCAACAGTTTTTGTATTGGTACAGATATGTAGATGACGTTATAGTTTGTTTTAAAGGCACCAACAGACAATTAGATACATTTCATAAATATATTAACACTATTCATCCAAATATTCAATTCACAATAGAGATGGAAACAGATAATTCAATTAACTTCTTAGACTTGACAATAGGTAAAGCCAACAGCAAACACCACTTTGCTATTTTTCATAAACCTTCCCACACTGATATCACTATTCATAATAATTCGGTGCATCCATATAAACATAAAATATCAGCATACCATAGTATGATACACAGATTAGTAAACATTCCTCTTTCTGTGGACAATTTCAACAAAGAATTAAATATCATAAAACAAATAGCAGTTAACAATGGATATCAAGTCAAATTAATAGAAAATATTCTTGCTAAAAAACTACATAGAAAAGCTATCCAAGAAGTGTACCCCACTTTGAGGACCCATGACAATAATTATAGAATCTTAACTTATTCAGGACCTGCTACGGAAAAAGTAGCTTCATTTTTGCATAAACAAAATTTAAAAGTAGCATATAAAACAGATAACACGTTGGGAAGGTTTATCAAGAATAACAAAGATAAAACAATAAAAGATGAAAAATCAGGAGTTTATAAATTGAATTGTGGATCTTGCTCCAAAGTATATATTGGCCAGACAGGTAGACCATTCAAAAACCGCATACGTGAACATCGTATGAATTATGAAAAGAAAACAACTCATTCATCATATGCCAATCATATTTTGGAGGAAGGCCATGACTTCGATAAAAATTTCGAAATTCTGCATGTTGAAAATAAGGGCATTAGACTTAATTATTTAGAATTTTTGGAAATCAATAAATTAAAAAATTCAAATTGTTTGCTAAATGATCAATTGGATCTCAATAGTTCCCCTTTGTTGAACTTATTCAATCAATAAGTAGTAACTACGGTCCGATATCATAATTATTATTAGGAATCAGTATCAGTTATCAGCATCAGTTAGGAATCATCATCATTGTCAGTGGTATTATTCTAGGAATCATAGATAATTAGAGTAGGCCCTGATATATTTAAGGAACTTTTAGCGAAGAATAATTTAGTGTTTAAATACATTCGCTTGATAAAGGTACAGTGTACCGAAACATGTCGCGAAGACAATAAATTTTATGGAAATTTAATCGTGTCTACCTTATAGCGTAATAACTATGGATTTCCATCAAGTAAAGGCCACCTCAGTCCAAAATATATTAAATCTGCTTCAAAATTATTATTGAAAGGAAATATCGAATTATACGCAGATGACTACTTTATTTTTCTAGTAACACCAAACAAATATATGATGACATGATTGATGACCTGAAATTGTTATCTTCTTGGCTGAATTTTCACAAATTGAGTTTAAATTGTGAAAAATCCTCAGTAATGTTGATAACCAAAAACAGAACCACAAACAGAGAGAATTTGGCTTTTGAAAGCAAAATTATAAAATAATTGCCAAACAAAATTTTTAGGGCTGTACATTGACGAAAGACTATGTTGGAATACCTATGTAGAAATGTTGAAAAAGATAGTCAGGCCACTTCTAGGAATATTATTTAGAACCCGACAGTTTCTTCCTAAGAAATATCTGAGATGTATTTATTTCTGTTTGATATATTCAAATCTCCAGTATCTGATTTCAATTTGGGGACAGCCAATACATCGATATTGAATCCTCTCGAAAGACTACAAAATAAAATTATAAATATCATATCTTGAACCAACATTAAATTTTTATTAATCGCATGGTTTTTTGAATATTCAATCTGCTTTTCAATTAAAAATTAGTTGTTTTATACATACAGTTAGAAGAAAAATCAAACATTCAACTATGAACTTTAGTGAAATTAATACAATTCATGATCATAATACAAGACAAACCAAACAATTAATTGTTGAACTTTATCGTTCTGAATTTGGAGAGAAATCAATATATTATTTTGGTGTTGAAATCTACAATAATCTTCCAGAAAGACTGAAAATTTTTAAGAAAATAACAAAATTCAAATCTGATTTGAAAAAATTTTTGCACTCTAGTTGAAATTCTGATCTCCATACATAATCACAATTTTATGATTGCAGCTTTTATTTATTCTCTTCATTTATACAACTTTCATTATTATTCTAACATAAAGTAATTATTAATTTGTGTTGTACACTGTTTTACTAGGTAACCAAATAATTTAGTAGTTGGTTACGATTGATTTTTCATCCCTGTTATAAACTATGTAGTCTCTTGGGATTAATAAAGATTATTATTATCGTTACTGTATAGTTGGTTATAGCGTGATTTTCAGCCAATCAGATATCAGCTTCAAGAAATATGGGTATTTTTCTGGAAATACTGGTTTTCAAAAGCGAGTAGATTTTTGAGTCAAGGATTATCCAAACGATCCTATTCCAACACAATTTACGTCAATTTTCCTGACGGTAGGCATTTTCACGAATATTTCAGATTGTCAATTTGGAACAAATTCCCCTTATCCCATCAGTTTGCGGGGTCGTGTTTCTGAACTGTTCTTGTAAATATTCGATTTTTTCGAGGCGTATTTCTTTTTCTAGGGCAACGCACCGAAGTCGTTCCTCAGAGTCAAATCCTTCTCAGCCCTGCAAAACGTCACATCCGAATGCATTACCATACCGGACGATCCCGTTCCTGACGTCAAGAAGGACAAGGTGATAGAAGAGGACGACGACGACGATGTGACGGTGATAGAGAAGAAGGTCGAGGTCGTGACCATTCTCGACGACAGTCCCTGCAAAACTCCCGACGCCGAAGTCTTCGACAAAGCCGAAGCGGCCAAGAAGAATTTGTCGCAGGAATCTAACGGATTGACTAACGGGAGCGATAAGGAGACCCAAGGATCGCTACACAAAAAGACGGAGGAATCAGTGGACGAAAATACAGACGATTCGGTGGACAAGGAGACGAATAAAGTCACGAAGGACAACTCGGATCCTCCTAAGAAAGTGAAGATCTTGAACGCCAAGATCCTGCTGCAGAGGTCCTCGGAAATAGACGAGTTGGTGAAATCCAAGTTCGGTTTGATGAACGGAGAAGCTTCCAACTAGCTATAGCTACGTTCCAGTCTCTGTGGACTTCCGTGAAGTCTGATTGGTGTTTCCAGAAAAATCTACAGCCTCGAATATTTCAGTTCGGAACTATTTGAACGTTTGAAGTGTAAGATGGATGTTTCGAGGATTGTTCGCTGTGAGTAAACGCTCTGCTTCGTTGTCACCTGTCGTTTTCGCTTGGGAACCCCGCGTCTTTTTTTGTGGGAATAGTCTCGCGATGCTGTGGTTTTATACGAGAATTGGACGCTCCTTTCAGTTTCCATATATTTCTGATTTTTTTAATGGTACGCTATTATTTGATGTAATTGTAGGTACATACTCGATAATCTTCATGTATTTTGTTCACGCGGTTTTCATTTATTATTAGAGGTGATCATTGAAATTTTGGAAAAGTTTATTTGTACTGTAAATACTTTTGTTATGTATGAATGGAATTTTGTAAATATCAGAGTTGCGTTTCATTTCCTGCTGGGAAAGGTGAAATAGGGAGGTTCAACGAGCATTTGGCAGTCATGATCGAAATCAATAAGTCATATTAAGGTTCATATAAAGTGACAAATTTCTCGTTTCTGATCTGTAAGATGGCGCTAGCGGGCTTTATCTTCTGCAATCTATGCAACCACAGTACATCAATTCGACACTTCGCGACAGAAAAATTGAAGTTTTCTGCTGCAATATTTCCAAGAATTACAGTTTTCTATTGCAATATCAACTGACTTTCCAATGTTCCACTGCCGGATATATGTGGTGTTGCCATATCTCAACATCTGTCGAAGTACTGTGTGAGTTTGTGATTTTTATATTTATATAGAGAATAGAGAGAGACAATGCCTCGTTTAATTGTGAAAAAGTCGCGAAGGGGATGGAATCTTGAAAGGTAATTATAAACTACTTATGCTATTGAAAACTTCCAAGTCTTCTCCGTTGTGACGGCACATGTCATTTTTGGGGAAACAACTTTTTTGTGATACTATCCCTAGAAGTTGATTTGGTATGGTTAATCTCGACATACCGGCTGTCTTGACAGAGCGTATTTGTTCATAATCGATTATTCTGATAAATATGAAAAAAAGTCTTATGTAAAAGTTATGTCGCCCTCCCGTTGTTCGGGATATAAACTTTTTGTCTCGCGATTTAAAATACCACTTCAGTTCCTAGGTATATAATATACTATTATTGCATTCTCAGATTCTCCCAGATGATCTATTACATATGGGGTCTAGCGAATATAATTACATAGATAAGGTGTAAAAAATATCGATTTTTCAACGTTATGAATTTTTTTAGTCGAAACTATTCATTGTTCAAAATGGTTTACATGTTCCTATCTCGACTTTTTATCCACTATCAATTAATATTCAATTGTCTGACAACTGAAAAATCCATTGAAACTTATATAACGGAATCCGCGTATCTCTTGCCGTTGCCGAGATCCTCATTCTGTTTATTCTCATCCTGGCCACACTGTATAACAACTGATCTGGACAAAAATCGCAACATCCGAACAACCTATCTTTTCTTTCCAGGAATAGAAATAGCATACATCGGTTATCTCTGTTTAGAACTATTGGCAACGTTGTACAGTAAATAACAGATTATGCGATACCTTCTGGATTGACACCGAACTTCACATTGTCTTTTCATTCCTATTCAGCAGAGGCAGCACCTGCCGGGCCAATTTCGATGGTACAGAGCGTTCGAGAAGATTTCATGACGAAATATTTTGAAATCGTTCTTAAAAATAGAAATATTGCAATTTCAGATTCGAAAACTGGTATGAATTGTTCCTCGATGTGCATTCTTACAAATTTTATTTTGAGAAGCAATCATTCTCGATTCGAGTTGATTTTATAATGAGTTTTTCTGATTTTTTAGAAATTGTAGACAAACTGTAAGTTCAAAAATTCCGAAAAAAATTATGATTGTATCTTTTCCCAACATTGAAATACCTTGATAGTCTGAATAAAAACTGTCGGATAGTTATGGAGAAAACTTGAAAAATACCCTAAAAATGACCTTTTAATTTTTTTCCCCAAAAACTGTTCTACAGATTTTCTCCAAAATCTCAAGAATCATTATATTTGAACGCTCACATAACTCTAATTTTTTTCGGAATATTTGAACTTGCCGTTAATTTTCTTATGGGTTTATATGAACCTTAAAAAACCGATAAAGCTGTACGAGGGCGTCTTCAAAAAGTTTTTAAAATCTACATTCGAGTTTAATATCGCCCAATGTGTACGATGTGAATAAATGAATGAAATTCATAGTCTCTACGATTTGGCGATCAATTTTTCTTTATTTCCTAATTTAACATCCCAAGGACACTGTGCCCTACACAGGGACACCTCATTAGTTGCCATGGTGCTTTTTTTTAATTGCCCCCCTCGCTTTATTTTTTGAACGAGTCAACTCAAAACATTGAAACTTGGGATAATGAAATTGCAGCATAAATACTATATTTTGGAGTAAAATTGTCACATGAAAATTTCAAGATGGTAAGAAAATTAATGAAAAGGGGGTATTGTGACACAAAATGAGTCCACTCAGAAGTGTAACATGTGGTGTCCCACAAGGTTCAATTCTGGGACCGGTTTTGTTTCTTTTATATATATATATATACTCTCGGTTTCAGAGCTGAATTTGAGGGGTGAAATAAAATTATTTGCAGATGACACAACATTGATTTACTACGAGAAAAAAGGAGAAATTATTCGTTACATTAATGACGATTTAAAGAAAATTTCGTTATGGTTGAATAGTCACAAGTTAACTTTAAATATTGGAAAATCCTCATTTATGTTATTAGCGAAGAGAAAACCAAATCATAGTAAGAATAACATTATTTTTAATGGGCAAAATATAGAATATTTGGGAGTAACAAAATTTTTAGGGTTATACATTGATGAACAACTCTCTTGGAAAAATCATATCAAATATTTAAAAAAAAATATCACCATTGATTGGTATTTTGTTGAAAATTCGAAACTATATTTGTTTGAAACATCTCATATCAATATATATATAACAGCCTACGAAATGGCCAGCCTGCTTGCCAGATTTGACACCTTAAGACTTCTTTATGGGGCTTTTCGAAGCAAAAAGTGGACGAAACTGAACCTGCTTCAGGCAAAGAATAATGAATATGTATTCATTATTTTATTCATTATACAGATTCCAGACAGAATAGGGTTTTGGTATGAGGAAGTCAAAATTTACATAAAATTATGTACTATAACAATAAATTGAAGAATAATATTCATTTGATAATTTGATGACTATCGTTATGCAAGCAGATATTTTTTCAGTTCTTTTGAAAACATGAATGGATCTGGATGATATTATATTTTCTGGTAGGTTATTGAAAGTTATTTATGATAAAGGAATGGGGTTGTTTTTTACCTTTATTGGGATGAATCACATTCAAATAAAAGTAGGTTGGATATTCAGGTATTCTGGCCATGTAAAGCATAATTTTTTTGACAATATTATATTACATTTCTGAAGATTTATTGTTTTTTATATATATATATATATATATATATATATATATATATATATATATATATATACATATATATATATGTATATATATATATATATATACATATATATTACCTGAATATTTATGATCAGGAACTCCAGCTATTGGTTTATCATCTATTTTCAAGTTTGATTTTATATTCGTCACATTTTTTTTGTTTAAAAATCATAAAAACAGTTTTTTACGAATTGACGATTAGGTTAATAATAACGTCCATTTCTCAAAAAAGGTCAATATCATTTTATAATGAATTTTGAAAAACGTCAATATCTTTCCCAGAGTGAAATAATTGTTATGAATTGTATACTCTTTGAGGTTTTATAGTCAGATAAATCAATGTGGACTGTATTTTTATTTTTGAAGTGTGAACAAAATTGATTGTCAAAAAAATATTAATTGTCAAAGTCTCGGCTCACAGCACAAGTGATCAGAATGCTGGCTTCAGTTCGTTAGATGTTGCCAGCAGTAATGTTTTTTCTCTAACATACCGCCCGCCTTGAACAGATAAAGTTCAACAGAACAACACACAAAAAAAATATGCAAATTCTCATAAACTCGAATGACAGTATATCGATTTCAAATCCAGTACACTTTATACTGGTAACACACAAATTTTTGTCACTGGTCTTCGGAAAATTCCATCACGAGTTTGTACATCCACAACACGGGTAACTCCGTCAGGACCAGGATGAAGTTCGTTTATTCTGGCTAGCTGCCAGTTGTTGACAAATTCATTGTCGATTTGGACCAATACTAACGCTCCTTCCTTCAACAGCTCGGGAAACTTTGTCTTCCACTTGCATCTAATCTGCAACTCCGAAAGATACTCCTTTTGCCACCGATTCCAGAAGTGTTGAACTACGAGTTGGAGACGCTGGTATCGTTTTAATCGATTCTCGGGAACTTCTACATAGGATCTCTCTGGCATGGTGCTGAATGATCGTCCAATTAGGAAGTGTCCAGGAGTCAATGGGTTAAGGTCGGTAGGGTCAGAACTTAAGGGAGGGATAGGACGGGAGTTCAGTACACTCTCTATTTGCGCAATGATGGTTAGAAAATCCTCATACGTATACGAATTTTCCCTACAACTCTTTTCAAATGAAACTTTGCTGATTTAATTGCGGCTTCCCAAATTCCTCCAAAATTAGGACTTCGCGGTGGGATAAAATGCCATTGAATTCTATCAGTCGATAATTGGTCAGAAATATCAGCATTACAATTTCTGAGTAGTTGATATAATTCCTCTAATTGCTTATTAGCTCCTTTAAAATTAGAGCCATTGTCAGAGAAAATATTAGCCGGTTTTCCACGACGACTGATAAATCTTTTTAGTGTAGCAAGGAAGGCTTCCGAGGAGAGCTCTGTCACCAGATCCAAATGTACCGCCCTGGTACTCAAGCAAATGAATAAACATAGATACGCTTTAATTTTTTTAGCATTTCGAGTTTTTCTATCCTTAATCATAAATGGGCCACCATAATCCACGCCCACATTCAAAAATGGAGCATAAGAATTAACTCTACTTTTTGGCAGATCACCCATCAGGTAAGTGTTACCTTTCGGTTTAGATTTTATACAAACAATACAATTTTTCATGATTTTTTTACAGGTATTCCGCGCGCCCATGGGCCAAAATCTGTCGCGTATGCTGGAAAGAAGTTGTAGCAGACCACCATGTTTCAATCTAATATGTTCCTGTTTTATTATATGAGATTGGTAATTTCATGTGATTTGGGTAATATAATTGGAAAACGTGTATCAAAGCTTAGATCTGCATTTTTTAACCTTCCCCCTACTCTAATTATCCCTTCCGCTAAGAATGGGTTCAGAGATAAGATACAACTTTTATTTGAAATAGCCTTTCCACTTTGCAACGCTAAGTATTCTTCTGGGAAGCAACATTTTTGTATTTCCTTCAATATATATGCTTCTGCATTATTTATATCTTCTACTGTTAATACTGCTGATTCAATCAACTTATTATTAATATCTTTAAATTTTAATTTTCGTTTAAAATGCTCCACCGCCTTGAAAATAAATGCAATAACTCGAATCAATTTTGTATATACTGAAACCTTGCTAAGTAAATTTTCGATTAACTCGTTATTATAAATTTCCAAATTTACTAATGCAATCACTTTAGCTTCGGGTATTTCAAGAATAGTAATAATATGTTCCTCTGGTTTCCATGCGGTTGAATCCGAACGAAGCCAAGATGGACCATGCCACCATAAGTCCATAGATTTGAGCGTTTGAGGATAACAACCACGGGATAATAAATCTGCGGGATTACATTCCGATGCTACATGATGCCAATATTTAATTTTAGTGAGTGACTGAATCTCGCTAGTTCTATTTGCCACAAAGGTATGCCAACGGGAACTATCACCGCGTATCCAACATAATGTGATGGCCGAATCGGTCCACAGATAAATATCATCAAATTCAATACCAAAACTGGTATTTACTTTGTGAAATAGTTGAGCCAATAAAAGAGCTGCGCATAATTCTAATCTAGGCAGACTGATTTTTTTTAACGGTGCGATTCTTGACTTAGCGCATAGTAAATTGGATGTTATGATGCCATTTAATCCAACACATCTGATAAAAATTGATGCTCCATACGCCTTTTCTGAGGAGTCAGCGAAACCATGTATCTCAATTTTTTTATAAGGATGCGACGCGATTTGTCTCGGTATTTGTAAATTATTAATGTTACCTAACTCGGTTACAAAATATATCCATCGATCAGCTATTTCCTTTGGTACTTCCATATCCCATTCTAATTGTTTACACCATAACTCCTGAATAATGAGTTTAGCGATAATCACTGTGGGTCCTAACAAGCCAAGCGGATCGAACACTTGACATAAAACAGCTAAAATTTTACGTTTTGTAATTATTTCATCAATTTTGATATTTATCGAATATCTTAGACAGTCATTTACCGAGTCCCAATAAACACCTAGAGTTTTACCTGCTTCATTCTCCCCTATCGGTCGGAAACTTATTTAACGTCATGATCTAGTTGAAACCCGGCCATTAATTTTTCATTATTGGACATCCATTTCCTTAATACAAACCCCGCTGCCTGTAAGATGCTAAATACATCTTTCTGAATTTTTAGCAAGTCTTCTTCAGAATTAGAGCCGGTTATTAAATCGTCCATATAGAAATCCTGTTGGATTACACTACTAGCAGTAGGAAACTCCGCTTCATTTTCTTTTGCTAATTGCATGAGACATTTGACCGCGAGATAAGGTGCTGAGGCAGTTCCATAAGTCACCGTATTTAATTGAAAACATTCTAGTTCCTCATTAGGTTCTGGACGCCAATAAATCTTCAAATATTTCTTTTGAGAATCATTAATTAATATCTGCCTGTACATTTTCGATATATCAGCTGTCATGACAAAATTATGTTTTCTAAATCTCATTAAAATGGTAAATACATCCTGTTGTAAGGTGGGCCCCACAAATTGGACGTCATTTAGAGACAGTCCTGTAGAAGTCTTCGCCGACGCATCAAAAACCACCCTACAAGGAGATGTTAAGCTTCCAGGTTTAATTATAGCGTGATGCGGCATATAATATCCACCCGCACTTTGTCCATTGTCACTAATCTTTGACATGTCCTAACTCACGATATTCATTCAAGTTATTTTTAAATGGCATTTCAACAATAAATCTGCCCGACTTGTCACGTTTAGATGTCTTTTCAAAATGATCTTCACAATATTTTTCAGTTTCAGACAATATCCTACCTTTCGGAGTAACTTCCTCAATCTCCCAAAATTTTTTAATTAAATTGTCTGATAACTCGATTTTTTGTTCTTCAATAATACAATGACAATTAAGTGACTTATTTTTTGAGAATTTTATATCTAAGTTTCCTGCTACGATCCATCCGAAATGACTATTTTGCAACACTGGCAAATTTTCTCCCAACCGTTCTTGACCTTCACATAGACGAGACCAAAAAACATTGGACCAATAATAAATCGATCTCACCGGAAACATTAAAATTCGGATCGGCTAACCGCAATTGATCAGGTACATTCAGATACTCTCTTTTAAATGAGCGTATCGGTAATCGGTCTGTTATTTTTGGCAAAATCAGACAATTTAATTATATTCTTACTAAAATCATTATGGCACGATTTCACTGTAATATTATTAGCCTGTGTTTGAATGTTCGTTAAAGTTCTAGCTACTCCTTTAACGACATGATTTATTTTTGTAGGCTGAATATTTAGTTTTCGCATTAAACTTTCCGTCATAAAATTGCTTTGCGATCCGCTATCCAGTAATGCACGACAATAACTGTAATCGGAGCCATTTTGTACGCACACAATCGCTGTCGATAACAAAATTTCAACTTCCGAGTATCCACAAAAACTATTATTTTCCAATGTCGTATTACTGACCGTCTCGGTTTCTGTCGAATTCAACTTCGCAGTGTTCGAAGCGTTTGCTTGCGATGAAGATTGCAACTGTGCAGGTTGCTTCGATTCAGTACCGTACGTATGGGATTCAATACCGTACGTATGGGTATTACTACGATTGTCGCTAGGCCCCCTTTCTAAATGTAATGAAACATTGTGGGATTTAGAACATTTCAAACATCGTTTCCCTTTACATTTCCAAAATGGGTGGCCTGCTTTCAAACAATTCCCGCACAACTTCAACTCCCTAACCTTTTTAATACGATCTGTTATTGTCAG
Organism: Zygogramma bicolorata; assembly: GCA_032362365.1. Lineage (NCBI taxonomy): Eukaryota > Metazoa > Arthropoda > Insecta > Coleoptera > Chrysomelidae > Zygogramma > Zygogramma bicolorata. The sequence goes on along the minus strand of JAVJAQ010000137.1, from coordinate 14,870,787 downwards.
ATTTAAAAACATTTCGCAATTATATATTTTGTGATCTTTGTGACGCAACACACAATCTTTCTCTGATGACGTTAGAAAAGTTGCAGATTGTCTCTTTATATTATTAGAATATTTATCAACAGCAAGCTTTTCTAACGTCTCACACTTTTCTTTCAAGAACATTTCTATAATTTCGAGTGTAGGACGTTTATCCTCATATTTGTAAGATTCCCACTCTCTTTTTGTTATTGAATCAAATTTGGACGTTAAAATATATATTATTAGCCTATCCCAAGTATCCATACCTTTTACCCAATGCAGCCAAATAAGCTAAATTATTCGATACTTGTTCAAATAAGTTTCTTAGTGCTATAGGTGACTCCTTATAAACTGGTGGGCACTCAAAAATATTTTGAATATGGCTGTGGATTATCATACCCTCGTTTTCATAACGATCTTTCATTTTCTGCCAAGCTACTTTATAATTGTCAGCCGTAACTTGTAAAGATTTTATAGTTTTCAATGCTTCTGGAGATAGGGCCTGCTTTAGGTAATAGAATTTTTGATAATCATTCATATTTACATTATTGTCTACTAGACCACAAAAGGCATCCCTAAACTCCAGCCAAGAACCATACTGACCATCAAATTTAGGAAGTTGAATCGGAGGCAATTTAACACTATCAGCATTTCGAACATTGTTAGCCGTGACAGAACTCTCCCTGGCATTTGAAACATCTGCTACAGAATTAGTTTCGAAAATATGAATCAGAGATTTAGCTTCTCCTAATACATCAAAATATGAATCTTCAATCTCGGCAACTTCTTGCTGTTCTACCAGGGTTAGTTCTTTTTTTAGTTCAATTTCGGTTTCAATTTCTGAAAATTCCTGATATACCGACCCTATACTGTCTAACCTTCCACTCAAAGCTTTAATTTTCGCATCATTCAGATTTTTCGTATCTATTTTATCAAAATAGCTTTTAAATTTTGTCAATCTGCCCTTTAAAATGCCTCGTTTGAGGATGAGTACTCTTATTTCCTCTTCCAATTCTGCCATCACTAACAAATAGCAAGTGCAACTGCAGTGTAAGGAAATAAAGGAACTAGGTATGGAAGGAAATAAAGGAATTAGGTATGAAAAGGAACAGACTCACTTCTGCTCTCCGATTCTGCGCTGGTGGAATGGACGATTGCACCTGTGTTCGCCTACGCGGCAATTGACTTCCGAACCTCAAACTTTTTCACACTTTCTTCTACTTTTGAACTCAATACGGCTCGAACTGACCAAAATGTTATGAATTGTATACTCTTTGAGGTTTTATAGTCAGATAAATCAATGTGGACTGTATTTTTATTTTTGAAGTGTGAACAAAATTGATTGTCAAAAAAATATTAATTGTCAAAGTCTCGGCTCACAGCACAAGTGATCAGAATGCTGGCTTCAGTTCGTTAGATGTTGCCAGCAGTAATGTTTTTTCTCTAACAATAATGTTATATCATCTGCAAAAGAAAAGTGCTTTCCATATAAATTGAGTCTTTTAATATTGTCAATATTAAAAGAACTGGAGCTAAAACTGAGCCTTGAGGGACCAATTTTAGAAAGTTTCCCACTACTTTTATATTTGTTTATTTGTACGTACTGTTTGCGATTTTGAAATTAGTTATGGAATTAATTGAATACATGGTCTCCTATACCATTATTATAATAATAATATTAATAATGTTTATTTCCATAAATTTAAATTCAGACCAATCAGAAAGCTGTCGGATCGTCGTACCATCGGATTTCGGATCTGTCTGAATCCACCTTCACACTAAAGTTTGAAAATTGAAATACAAATACATACATCAACTCACAGAAATAAAACAGATTGAAATTTGTTTTGGATTTAGCAGTGCATACTGAAAGCTGTTGAACCAAATTTTTATCATGAGTCTCCCTCGACAACTTGTTATCTAGGTGCAAGCCAATGAATTTTACCTTTTCACTATGTTTCAAAGATAAATTTGGTACCTATTTCTCCTGTTCGTAAACAAATACTATGATCTTTTTTGTGCCAATCGGACTAAAATACATCAAATCTGTTTTAGGAAGATTCAATTTCAGGCCATCTGCAATGTACCAAGTTTTCAATGGACTAAATACAATGTGTGGAATTTTTCAAAAGCTGTTCATCACTCGTCGCCTGTACAATAGAAGACGTATCGTCAGCACAAAAAGTTAAAAAATAACTGTCAAGATTTATATTCAAGTCTTTAATAAAAATGAGAAATAGTCTTGGGCCAATAACACTCGCTTGAGGTACTCCACAAGTAACTTCTAGGTAATCTGATGGAGAAACAACCCCAACGTCTTTCAGTTTTTTTCTCAGGCTTCTTATATTCAGCTAGAGAGGCATATGCCTTTTCGAATATTTCTTTATATTTCAAAATCGTGCGGTGATTTTATCGACAGAAAAAAATCGTTCAAACATCTACACTTTAACAAACTATATAGTAGTAGCTTCACTTTTGCTAACGGAAAGAACCTCGGAGAGAACAGTCAGTTGTGTCGCTGTCTTGGGCTCATCACTTTCGGCTATCGTTTCCCCAGTTAGCATGTCCGCATTGCTTTCACCAACGTTTTCGATTCTTTCTTTACTTGAAGACTTCCCTTTGCCGTCATCTTTCTTGGTAACCTCCTCTCCAGTCAGCAGGATTTCCAAGTCCTGTTGAGCTGGTTTATCGGTGCTGCCTTCATTAGTTTCGTCCCCTTCAACCAGCCCATTTTCGTGTTCTATGCTCTTTACCGCAACAGCATCGCTACTTTCCGCCCAGTTTCCATCAGCCGTTATAGGCTTCCAGTTCCCGTTAAGTCTACGCTGCCCACCGATATTCACAGTCATGTCCATTTCTCTGGGTGCGACCTTACCAGCACTGATGATCTCGTAAATATTTTTTGGTTTCCTCGAACCATGCTCGAAAGTGATCGGTTTCATGTTTGAATGGTAGTACTCGCTAGCACTGCTCACTCCGTAGCTAGCACCATAGTTCTCTGCGGGATTCTCCATGTCATAGATGCTCACTGTTGGCTCTTCTTGCTTTTCTTCCTGACTGCCGCGGTCATCTCTCAGTTCACCAAGGAGGAGGCTCTGTGTAGCGTAGCTCTGGGGTTTGGTAGTATCGATGAAGTAGTCTTTGGCGTACGTTGTTGGGTAGTATATTGTTTTCCCTGGGGGCATCATGTGTCCTAGAGGTTTCGGAGTATCCATGTGGGGTGAGCTCTCCAACATACCTGCAAAATTTTCAGAGTTTAGTTCAGTAAATAAATAACACGGGAATATATCAACGCTCAGTGCAATGAATCAACGAAGTGAGAAGTGAAGTGTTTTTTACCTCAATAGGGAAGAATATCGACCGATGAGGACGCTATAGTGGTGGTCAAACTATATCCACCATTTTGAAATAGTTACCTTGTCTACATTTATGCAATAACGCGCTAAACAGTCATCAGTTACCCTCGCTAGACAAGATTTTGGTGGTTTTATTGCTATATTTTCATTGTACGAAATTTTTCTCGTGAAGGTTAATATAACTGTGTTCATGATGCTTTGAATAGCCTCATAATACTATTCATTGGAGGTGAACATAGATGCATTGTGTTTCAAAATATAATAATATTTGTTCCAGGGCATTTTTGAGTTTTAGTGTAGTGTTAGTGAACCAAAGAAGCTTTCAATACATGGATGATGAAATGCGCCATAACTTCGCCTGAAAATGGACAAACAGACTCACCAGGTAACAAGAAATCATCTCTTTTGAAATGCAAGGAACACACTGAAGCCGCTATAGATGGTGAACTATGCAGTTTCAGTTTAAATTTCCAAGCCCTGTACCTGTCTATTTTCCTTTCAATCCACTCTTCGTAATGTTTTCCACCAAAGACGTATTTCTCTTCGGAAACGTGTGGAAAGACAACTTTGGATTTCGGTTCCTAGAGTGTTGCGGCAACTTGGCACCAAACACTTTGTACGGCTCACTGAGCGATCTGCATCCATGTTTGATATTATTAATCAAGAAAACTACAACTTTAGATGAGATTTCCTAAATAAACACCAAAGAACTCAATGAATTCAAACACAAAAAATGGAAGCCGTTTATTTGTCAAATTATAGCAGTGCGTTATATTTCCGCCAGACGTCGCATAAAATTATGAACTTCCCAATAGGTTAAAAAATTTCAGGAAACAAAATACCAGCAAAACACAGACTGCTTTGATTGGAATAATAAATGTCTTCAGATTGGGTGCGTTCCGGCGAATTTGAGCCTATATATTATTCTTCTTTTTCACCGACTGTAGTCACACCAAAATACCGTTTCAGTGTTAATAGGCCAGGCGATATAGACATGATATTTCCAAAGTTAAAAAATAATTACAGAAGTTTTGAAAATTCAGTAGAGTGAAAAGTACGTTCAAATGATATCGAGTCTGATTTTGCAACCCTTTTTTTCTGAACGGAACATGTTGAAAATCATTTTGTGAATATTCGCATTATTTGTACGGAGATATTTGCAAAAGTTCTGCAAACTTTCGAAGTATTGCGAAATTGCAGTTTACATCTTCTGGTAAATACGCAACCATTTAAACAAAACGGAACGTTTCGTTTTATAAAAAAAAATGGTAATAATACTGATTTTTCCAAAAAAAAAAACAAAAGTTCTGCAAACTTGCATTAATAACCGAAATAATGTTCTTGAGTAGTACTTCAATTTTCAACCTTTTGCACAACAACAACAAACAATCAAAACAAGTATGGATTTTTTTTTAAATACGGTTTGCAAATGCGAAGAAGTCCTCACATAAAACGTTTTTATAGATTTGCAAGCACTTCTGCAATATGGAAATGAGGGTATAATCAAAATGAAAAATATTATGGTATTTGTTCTCTACCAAAAAAAAAAGTTCTGCAAATTTGTGAAGTATGGAGAAATAGCTGTTTACATCTTTTGATAAATTTGCAACCATTCAAAAAAAACAGAACCGTTTGTTTGAAAAAAATGTTTTCAATCCTAATTTTTCGAAAATAATTCCAGAAGTTCCGCAAAACTTGGAAAAATAACCAAAATCTATTTGTTGGGAAGTACGTCAATTTGCAACCTCTTGCTTCAAACAGAAATATATTTGCGCAATGAATTGTTCGTTTTGATTAAAACAAGTGTCGAAATTTTTACAAAAGTTTCAGATAAAAGTTGAAAATGGAGAAGTACTTCCGTCGAACGTTTTCGTTGATTTGCAACCACGTCCGTAACACGGAAATACGGGTAAAAACAAAAGAAAGATAATTTTGTATTTGTACTCTTTCAAAAAAAGCAAAACTTCTGCAAACTAATGAAGTGTTGAAAACTAGTAGTTGATAATCTTCTGGCATTGAAATAAAACGGAAACGTTCTGAAAACTCGAAAAAATACCACAATCAACTAAATAATATGAAACACCGGTACCTACTAACAGAGGAATTCAGATCCAATAAACCAGTACAATATGTAATAAACATAACCCGAATGATAATCAAGTATTCAGCTGGACAACTGTTATGTAAGTCTCTTCCTGGGGTTGTAAAAACTCGATTAGTATTTCTTGAATAATGAAGGTTCCGTTTTAAGTTCGAGGTTGCAAAGTTTCATATCCACTGAGACCGAGTTCATCTTCATTTGCAACCACGTATAAAAACTTTTGTAATTATCCCCATCCGTGTGTGTACTGGACACATGGCGTCGTTGGGGGAACAAGTTTAATGAATACATATTCCGTTTTTCAGAAATGGTTGCAAATGTAAGTAACTATGTTGAACATTTTTTTCATTCACTTATTAGTTTTACAGAACTTTTGTAATTTTTTTAAACAAATTGCAATGGAAAACTACTACAAATGAGACGAACATAAGGTTCCGTAACTGTAACAAAGTTTCGAACTTAATGCATGTTGTAAAACAATATCACTAGTGATATTCCTAGTTTGCAGAACTTTTGCAATTTTTTGTGCGAAAATAAAGCATTAAAACTTTTTTGCGATTTGAACAATGTTCCGTTCATCGCTGGCTTATGCAAAATTTTATAGTTTGTTTTCATTCACACGTTTACATACCAATAAAGTTTGAAAACTTTTGGAACTATTGTGAATTGATTGTCAATATCTACTGGCCTATAAATGCAGTATGTTCTTTCACATGATATTAGGTTTGAGTAACTTCAATTGGTGGAAAATGTTTCTTTGGGGTAGAAACTCTAGTAAATAATTTTTTATCTGCATTCAAATTTCATACATTTCGGGAAATTCTAATCTATAAATTCCTAATTTCCACCACTTGTATTTACACCAAAATACCGTTTGAATATTTAACACAGTATATTCTTTCATATGCAATTAGGTTAATGGTACTACAAGTAATCTATATCTTAATTAATAACTCACCTGAATTGGGATCCTTCATTTCGCTAGACAGAACTGGACCTGTATATTGTATCTCCGGAATCTGAGGTACTAGAAATTGTATGGGAAACCTAACGTTATCTAAAGCACCAAGATCAACCCCCTTTGAATATATCGGCTTCATCCAACTCAAGAGCTCCTTATTGCCTCCACTTTCAAAATTGTAGTAGGGCGGGAAATGCAATGGGCCCGGCCTGTATCCCCCATCTTGGTTCTGAAACTGAGCAGGATGCCGAAAAAATAGAGAGCTCCCCCTGAGAGGGGTTTCTTTGGGGAAATCTGTAGGAAGAACTATTTCCTTGAAGCCCCGAAAGTTTCCAAATCCTAGCGATAAAACCAGCGGTGCTGTCATCGAACTATCTTGTCCCTGCAGTGGAAAACTAGGCTGAAGTTGTTGGATGATGGGGAAATCGTATATGGTCCTTGGGTACTTTTCATAGAGGAGTTTGGTTGAACTATCGATTTTATTTCTGATTTTGGTGTCTTCGTTGCCCTCTTTCAAAAGATCGCAGAATATCTGATTGATGAGGAAGGTGATAATGATGATCTGAGCCTGGAAATGATACTATATAAAGAGAAATGCCTTATCTGAAATAATTGGATTTTTTGTAGATTTTCTGGTGGAATGATAGCTAAGGATATTATCTTCTTACTACAAATTGCATTCACTTCACTCCACGCTCGTCCTTCAATCACAGAGTCTATCAGTGGCGGATCCACAGGGGGTTGTTTTCGGGTCCGGACCACCCCATTGGAAAAATAAGAGATTTTTTTTCAATTTTTATCGGCTCCTAATTTCCAAATTTTGTTAGGGAACGAAAAAATGTCACACGAGCAAGACAAAAAAATAAAATAGAATACACTTTTTTGCTTCAAAATTGAAGAACTTCAATAATTATTATTACATTCCATTGAAAACTAAAGAGCAGGCTACATTTAAACATTAGTAAATTTTCGAGGTTTTTTGAAAAATTCTACTAGAATTTCGTCCTCGGTGAGTTCAATATGGGTACGGATATTTATTTGGACTCACCGATTGTCCTTTCGTTTTTCTTTCTGGTTCAGTCGGTTCAGACGCTAGATCAAGCCGAGTTGAATATGAAAATAGAGTCCTCTTCATGTTGTAGGTTCAAAATAAAATGCTTTTTTTTAACTATCGAATTGCAATTTTTTTCGATGACACTTTAAAGAAAATTGACACTTGTCAGGCTTATCGAGGAAAAGTTCGAGTAAGATGCCTAGAACCATGGTGTGTTTACTTATACCTGTAGAAGTTTGGGATAAAAGTGGCGAAATGTGGATTGCTTGATTTTTGGTGGATAATTGAGCTTTTGGAGGTTTCCGTACAATATGTCCAGATGTCGCCAACACACTCTTGTCAGTCTTGTCTGAAGCTAAATTTGCACTAAGCACTAAGTGAAAATGTGCAGTCGGGTTTCTCCACTTAAATTTGATTGGCTAGCGAGGAGAGATCGTAACCTAAAGGATAATGGGTGGACAATGAGATACCAGTAACAACGTTTCGATATTCGAAAGCTATGAAATCAACAAATAAACACAATAAAAACATCGTAAACATCAAAATTTCAAACTGACATGACAATAAACTTGACACTTGTCATCAAATTTGAAAAATGGGAACATAACGCCCTCTACCGAAAAAATAGGGGAAACCTTCAAAAGCGTCGATTGTTTTTTTCGCCACAAAAATCTAAACAAAATCTAATCAGTTGAGTCACCAGGACTTCTAGACATCTTAAGTTCGAGAAATTTCTGACAGTGCTGCCATTGGATCCTTTTTGGCGCAGTACTTGAAAAATTAGACTTGTTACATTTGTGATGAGTATTGTGTATGCCGGTAAAGATTTGAGTATACTATATGTATGAGTAGAATATGCTGTTGATTAGGTTAAATCGAATCGATTCGATTCAAAAAAAGTAAATTTTCGAACCTACTTTACCTCCTGGCTACACCTTCGAATTTTGCTCATGTCAATCTCTTTCACCTTTTTTTTGGATCTTGACTAGTTGTTGCTATACGGTAGCTCATAACTTTCTGTTTTATATATATATATATATATATATATATATATATATATATATATATATAAATTTTGAGTTATAGACCCCCCCCTTGGCCTGACCCTGGATCCGCCACTGGAGTCTATCAAACACGAAAAGATCAGGTGATGACTGCTGTTTCAGGCAAGATATATTCGATACTTCTGTGATATCCAAGTAGATTTGAAATAAAATAGAAAACGAGGAGTGTCTTCCATTCACCACATTCATGTATCAACCCAGACTAATTCAAATATAATATATTTTTGAGAATTCCTTGAAAAAATCCCTGCACCAATGCATATTTGAAATACAACTTTATATCATATGTTGATTCATCAATCCAAAGAAAAACTATCCTAAAATATTGCAGAATGCCAAACTTTTGAAAGAAAAAAGTTAGCCACGTTTTTAAATAACGAGATGACTTGATGAAATACCTCTTTGAACGAATAGCAATTTTTAGATTTTTTATTCTTGAAACTATTAATGTGAAACAATTTTGAAATATGAACTATTGGTACACACATATCTAGAACTTTCTATCTAGTTCTGGTACAGACGACAGAAAACACCAGGTTATATAGGATCTAGGACATCCTGTAGAAATGTGTACGAAATTAATATTTTTATATTTACGACTCATACATAATGTAAGTATTATACTCATGATTTCTGTGGTATAATATGCCATATATTATTCCTTTAGGAAATATTGGCGAGGGGCTAATTGTTTCTGCTGTATAGATAGATTCTTTATTGACCATGTTTCAGACATAATGTACATTTGTAGCACGTCCTAATGACGAAAGAAAATGTATAATCTGGAAAAACATAATTTTCATGAATCGCTACACAATAACAGGATGTAGATCGCATGTGTCATTTTTTGGATAGAAGCAACAAATATAAAACAGTTGTGCGAATTCTATTTGAATAATAATGAAACAATAATGCCATTATCATTATTATTATTATATATAATGCCACATATTATTCCCCCAGGGAATAATGTCGAGGGTTAATAGTCTTTATTCCCTCTTGTAGTCCTATCAAAAAATTTCTCAAATTTGATAATGCAGTAATGACTATTATTATTGACGTCATATAATATACTATTATTTTAATTTTTCAAAATCCTGAAAATAAAGAAAGTATTGGTATACATTTTGGCACTGTGCACACCAATCACAATTTCAAACATTATATTCGTTCACGGAATAATTTCATCTCAAATGTTAAAAACCTGATAAAACAAAATTTCGTGCACATATAATGCGACCTAACAGCAGATAAAATGAATTTGTCGAACTTTTACCTTGTAACCTGACATTTTCACACACTAAAACATCAGGAAATCGGTTCATTCCTGCTGAAGGATCTTCAATGAATTGGTCCGAAGTGATACGAGCTGTCGGATTTTATTACCCTTCCTTCAAAGTAATTGTAGGTAGTTAATTCCATATCGGGTGCACTACTAAGATTACAACTCTTCTGCATATATTATAATGAGAAGTATGAGGAGAATTCTGCTCTATAATGATGAACAATTGAATACTTCCTCTTAATTATTCCACCATTTCCTGGCGGATAAAAGTAAAATGGAAAGATTACAGGGTGGATTTTTTATTACTTTTCATAAACAAATGTTTGCATTCTGAAAAAAGTGCGTTTTGAAAAATTGATCAACTAGGAAAAATGAACGATGGAAAGTGAAGAACGTATTTTTGAAATGATCAATCGTCCGATATTAGAGCTTGCCCACATAGCAATCAAAAGCATATTCATAACTCGAGCACATGCTGAGGATATGTTTCAACTCATATTCCCCAAACAATATCCCTAGTATATTCCCAGCATTAGTACTTTACTGCTATGAATGTTCCTTTCATCATATCTGTCTAGGAATATTGTAGCATATTCTAGGGATCTTGGGACACATTCCCGTAAATACTTCAAAGAATATTTGTTTTAAGAAATACGTTCACAATTCAACATTTACATTTTTGTGAACTAACCACTCAAATCAACCCCGTAACCTTGCTTTTTAGAATCTATATCACATTCTAATACATTTTCAACTTGACTTTTAGTACAAACTGGCTAGGTTGAAATCCCAACTGTTGGTACTTCGTTAAAATCTTCTTGGCAGCACTGCATGCATGCTTTCATTTTCCAAGCTTCTTGTTCTTTGTTCTTGTTGAAATTGAATGTTATCTACAATCAGTTTTCCAGTTGAATTGTTTATATTCAAAGTTATCCGTGTGTGTTCAGTGTTCTCTATTGTGGATTGTGCATATTCGAAACCGATAGTGAAGTGTGGGGAAGTTATCGAAAAAAAAGTTAGGTTAGGGTAAGCTTTCTTCACGGCTCTTTTTATTGATAGAATAAATATCTTGTATATCTATTTTAGATGCTGGTCAATGTAATAAGAGAACACAAAATGCCTGTGAAGATGAAATTATCCAAGAAATAAAGATATAGTTAGCTAAAACCAAAGAACGGGTTAAAAATGAATTAAAGAAAACTGAGATGAGGTGAGTTATGAATATTGGACCCTACCACTGTCCCAGTATACCTACATGTTCCAATGGAATATCTCATAAACCAGAAGTGATTTCCGATATTTACATTGCTCAAAGCAATATGCATAATAATTATCTATATTGATTATTCAGAATTTTAAATTTTTATTATTTCAAATAAATGAAATATTCCATTGTAACATGTATACCGGGACACCCGGTATATTGTTCTAATCCATTATATTATTAGGTCCCAAAATCAGCAGCGTTCCCAGGACACTGAAATAGGATAAAAAACAATGAAATGTGAATAAGAATTTCTTAGTTTTTCATAAATGTTTTAAAAGTATTTGATGTCTTTTGTTTGAAGATAATCAAGGATGGCATTCATGCTTCAGAAAATGCCAAGAAACTAACTACTAGAACCTTTAAGGATAATGATGTTGCATCTCCTAAAGTCCCTCACCAAAATATATATTCATCTTGGACATATCCAGTTTGCACATATAGGGTATATTGAGCATATATATAGCATATGCTATGTTGGTGGTAATATAGGTATATTCTGAGAATATTTGAATATATTCAGGGTATATATTTCAATCATATACGTAGCATATACTACTTGTGGCCAAAAAAATATACCTAGCATATTCTCAGCATATAGTAACCATATTCTTTGTATATGCTAGGGATATAATCTCAATATTCTTATGCGTTTAGGAATATGTTTAGCACATACTTGGTATATAATTTTGCTATGTGGGATGTATAGAGAGATTGCCTGAGAAAATGAAAAAAAAAGATGTTTTAATGGGTTTTTCCGATAGCCAGCTGTCGTTCCAGTACTCACGTCAACCCCCAGAAAATCGAAACTAATGCGGACTAAGGATTAACGAGGTCTCATATACATATGATTTACACTTTTTTAAAATTGAATCCTAAGAAAAAAGTTTGTCTTTTTTACCTAATTCTATTGTAAATTTTATTGTTTGTTTCGGTTTGTTGATGTATTTCGAAACAGACGTCGCTTGAGGAAGTAATACAAGCAGAAGAAAACAGAAACAATCATAAAACACTGCACGAATTTTGATTAGATTCTCAGTTCTGAAAATGAACAAGACTTGTTAGTGAAAATCGAATATCTCGTAAAAATGTGTTTATTTATGAGGATGTTTCAGTCAATATGAAAAATTGGAACGGTTAAATTCATGTAGTTTTCCATGTTTAGAAAACGGAATATTTGGGGTATCAACTTTATTTTTTTTATATCAGGATATTCACAACACATACATATTCGCAGAAAACGACACTCTTAATTTTTCTAATGTTTTCATAACATTTGCATTTTTCGAGCAGAACTTGAATTTTTTCAAAAAATTACTAGATACCATTCAATCATAATTTTCGTTGAAAGTGAAAAGGCAATCTTTACTTATACAATAAAAGTCTACACTTGTATGGATTCCACAATAACTTTTGAATTTATCAGATTCTACCGAACCATGAACCCAGAAAGCTGGAAAAATAAGAACTCATCCGCCACACAAATTGGATTTCAAACAGTAATTGAAATTATGTTATGACACAAACAAGTTTCAAAAAACTGATATGAAATGGTAAAATGGAAAAAAATAAGAATTTCGATTCAGTAGAAACCACTTGATAATGAAATGATTATTCAGGAAAGAAATTGCAGGCAGTAATTACATGACTGCCACCTACCTATTATAATGAAATTATACTTTCGATATTGAAATTATCTTATGCTTACGCTTTTAGATGGATGCTCTTCTATTATTTGTAATCTTTGATCTTCTCAACACTCAGAAAATATAGCTGAAGAGGCTTAGTAATACTTATTCAATGCGATAATATGGTACACTAGAGTATTTTCAGCATGAACAAATTGTATTATTTGATAAGGGCGCGTATACAGCTCAAGTTTATAGGGGGGTAATCACTGAAAAATTATACGTTTCCATCATTTTACAAAAACACAAATTCATATTGGGCTTTTTACAAAACTTACCCTTCACAATGACATGAATTATTAGGAAACTGTGAAAGAAAAACGTCAGATTTGTTTAATGCTCATTTTTGTCATAAAATAAAATTGGAAAGAGAGAACAATGATTTTCGATAAAAATAAACCTCAGATAACTAACTAGATAACTTATATTTGCCTTGTCAACGTAAGTAAAAATAAACCGTTATAATGATAATCGTTCATGTATTTATCATACTACATATCAATATGAGTAGAATGAAAAGTAATTTCTATTTATATTGATATCCTTGTTTTCTGTGTGACTTGTATGATTTTTCTATGTGAAATATGATCTTATAGATATTTACTTATTTGTAAATTGCAAATATTTTATGTTCCTCTGACCTGCTACAAATGTATATTCTTTTACATAACGTGGTTAAATAAATATATCTATCTATCTATATACTTATTGAACACAAGATAATGCAACAGAAAAATTAAATAATAAATTTAAATTTCGGTTTTTCTCATCAACATAACGATCTATTAATGCATCAGCTTATATGGGTAAGTCCCAGGAATGAATGTGTCATAGTGCTAGACCAGTTAACCGATCCTGAGATATTGTCAGACCAGGTCGAAGTCAATAGCATGCATTTTTTAATGAGAGGCAAAATGTTAGAATAGCACTTTTTGAATGCGGTATCTATCGAAGTGGAAACGCACGAACGTTCTTCCAGAACTGTTGGTAATAATCAATTTCTTCCGAAATACTAGACTATATAATCTGAGATATTCTATAATTTTGATAATAATTTTGAATTTAATTACTGGATTCTACGATCTTACAGGGTTACAGGGAATAAAGGTGAAATAAAATTGTGATTGATTTTTCATTCATTCATTTTATTTTTTGATATCTCCCTGTATTTTTCAATATATATTATAATATTTTATGTGACTGACTGGTGATCATGGGGGGGGCTATTCCCCCCTTTACCTCCCTTGTATAAGCGCCTGATATTGAAACAACAAAAGACTTGGGTATTTTTTGTTGTTTCGAACTGAAACAACAATTTGTCATTTTAGGTTTGTAATTCATTCGGAAAAACATTCAAAATAATCTTCAAATACAAATACAAAAGGTAAAGAATCATAGGCACTTTTCAAGTTTAGACAAACACAAGTGTGACAAGTCTATTAACACTTTCGTCATAACTGTCGATTTCTGTTCTGACGCAGATGTCTGCTCTCGAGTAGCCGCTGCCTTTCAGGTCGAAGGAGGAATCATCGACTTCTAGAAGGATTCGATGCCCGAAATGCTCGTTCAACTCTGGAATGCACACTTTCGTCCCGTATGGAAGACCCAGCATATTGTCCATAGCCAAAGTGACGAATTCTGCTCGATTATCAACGTAGTCCTGGAAACAAATTATTGATGGGGATGACGGCTGCAAAACTCTACCACTAGGAGCGCCACCACTGCATGTACCTTTGACAGCTTCTCAAGTCAAATGACAACAATTCAAAACATTAAACGTCCCTTCTTTGCAATAATTAAGAATATAAAGAATTGAAATCGACATAAAATGGTCTTTTGTAGTGCATTCGGATGTAAAAATGTAGGTACGCATTTATTTCCAGAAGAAACAAAACTGAAAAAGCAGTGCGAAGTAGCCCTGAAAAGAAAGAGCTTTCATGCTTCAGAACATTCTAGATTATGCTCCAGTCACTTAGCAGGGCTAGTAGACGGTTATTATGATGATTTTTAACGAAACACCTTTGTAATCAGTTTGAATTTTTTACCTTTCACTCAGATCTTTTTTTTTCCTTTGAGGGATCCACCACGTTCCCTCAACAAACTTTTCAGTTCTGGTACAGACAAACATCCATATCTATCGGTTGGAGAAAACATCCTTATGATTCCATAGTATCTTTTGAAAATATTCATTAAAATAAAAATTAAACAACATAACCTGCAAAATCACTCGTTAGGCACATGCAGTCGTGCTGCCACCTACTAAAAGCTTTGGGTCATCTTCCCCGTTGTAACTATGGAATCAGTGAAATAAAGTTTCGGGAGTAATTACACAAGTGCTTCAAAATTACCGATAATTTTCCATGAAAGCATGTTGTCTAAAGACTGCATGAGTTTATTTTCATATTCTGTCGAAAATAGTTGTCAAAATATGAAAATAACCGAATGCAGTTTTTTTACTGACAACATGCTTGAATGGAAAATTATCAAAGGTAATACCACGAGTCCTTCAAATGCAATCGATAAATTTTCATTTTCCACAAAAACTTTTTTATTTGGCAAAAGTATGAAAACAAACCGATTAATGAAATCACGAGTCCGTAGGACGAGTGATTTTATCTAATTCGAAAATGAAAATTTATCTTATTGAATTTGAAGAACGAGTTGTATTCGAAGAGATCATTTTTGAACAAATAGAAGGAAGAAAAATTTAATTGATCAGTATTTCATTTACATAAGAAGGAAAGGAAAATAGGTGAAAATTTTACAAATTTGAAATGTCAAACAACGATGTATGCCCTCTATGATCCAGAAGAGATATGATGCTTACGCATTGAATATGATAATGCTTGCCGACGATACCAAGAGATGGCGTCACACCTCTCATTGTACAAGGTTGATAATTGAAATTTTTTTATGAAATGAAAATCGTGCCAGAAGGAACATAAAATCATCCGTTATGTCGTTGTATCAAAATCTTCATACAACGGTTTCTTCTCATACAACAAAAAATGAATTTTATTTAATAAAAACCAATTGTAGGCCATCTTCATTTGAGTTGAGGAAACCTTGAATATTAGAATCGGTCGTTCGCTATATCTGTCATAAAGTTGGGGTTATGAACTATTTACGTGTTTGAGTGTTCATTGAAATGTGTTATGTTATTATTATTATGAAAAAGTGAATTACTATTAATAATAAGGTAACTCTTCATTCATGATATTTTATATATAAATATGAGCCAGTTCAATAGAATCGACGCGGTAAACCGTATAGTTTTGACAGTTCAAAGGTAATAAGGTAAACAACGTTTTATCGAAAAGACCAGGCACTTTTATCAGTATAATACTTGGCTAGAATAACCATAGAATAACCCGTTACTGATGGTTGAAATGCCAAAAACGTCACATTTTGACAAGTGAAAACATAATCAAAGGTAATACCACGAGTCCTTCAAATTTAATCGATAAATTTTCATTTTCCACAAAAACTTTTTTATTTGGCAAAAGTATGAAAACAAACCGATTGATAGAATCACGAGTCCGTAGGACGAGTGATTTTATCTAATTCGGTTTTTTCGAATGCTTTCGCCTCAAAATGAAAAAGTTTCACAAGGTTCAGTTTTAGCACCAATTCTTTTTTTAATTTATGTTGACAGTATTAAAACATTGAATTCATTTGTAAAACAGTATTATTTTTCAGACGACATTGCTATATTTTATTATGGAGAGAATATTCAAACTTTGGAAAGTAATGTGACTAGTGATATAAAAATTATTGAAGACTGGATAAATAACATAACCCTAACCATTAATTCAAACAAAACTGTCTACATTATTTTCAAACAAAAAAATATGATTGATATTGAAATAAATATAAAAATAAATGATAAACCTATTACTGAAGTTCGAAGGCATAAATATTTGGGCCTTATCATTGACAATGAATTGAATTTTGAAATACATATAAATAAAATAAAAAACTGTATAATTCCGATTTTGGGTGCAATTGAAAGAATTTACTTAATAAATAAATATGTTCAAATTCTGATATATAATTCTTACATACTTTCTCACATCAGATATTTAATCACGATTTGGTACTCTTGTGATCAAAAACAAAAAAAATCTGTATATCGTCCATCTTCAGTGTATGTTCAAATAAATAAAATAAATGAAATATAAAACTAAAATGATTTTAATTTTTTTTTTTCAATGCACTAAACATCCTCTGGGTCTACGCAATGATTATGTACAGCTGAATAAAGATCATATGGAGCAAGAATCGGTAGTTTTCAGGGAGCAGTAGAACTATTGACAGGTCAAACACTTGAATAGAATCAATCCCTACCTGAAGAGTCCTCAATTTATTTCCATGTTTGTCCTGATAGCCCTGTTCATGATCCTGGTCTGTATAGTCCGGATAGTAGGCAGTAAGGGTCACATTTTTGAAGGTGCGACCATGGCATTTCAAAGTTATTTCTAAAAATTTTTATGAAGGTGATTGTCAGCAAACATACTGTATGGCTTTGTTTTACACCTCAGGTAAGTACACTACTAATAGTCAAAACAAAATCAGCTACAATGTTTTCAGTTGAGACTCAGTAATATTTCAGGAAAACTGCTTTGTAAATTCAAAAGAATATCTAGTACTGTGTGATCCACGAAATAGATTGATAGTAATTTGATGAGAAAAAACATAATAATAATAATATCAGCTTTATTTCATAATACTCCACAGTGTGAAACAGGATACAAATTGATGAAAGAAAGAAAGAAATCAATCATAAAAATCGGAAACGGAGTAAAATGCTTTATAAAATGTTTAAATTTGTTTTTGAACTTGTATGTGGAGGGTCTTATGGATTATTGAGGAATACAGTTCAACATTTTTAAAATTTGACACTCAACATTCTTTTGTATTTGGGCAAATTCTGTTTGGGGTATTTTCAGTTTCAGATCTGGTGCAGGGGGAATGATCTGTTTCATGAATTCTTCGTAGATTGTCATCGCAAAATAATATGCACATTTATAAATATTAATATAGGACAGAGTAAGTATTTCTTGTTTGAATACCTTCCTGCAACTGTGTCCCTTCTTGAGATAGAAATACTTCGTTTACAGATTTTTTGAATTTTGAAAGTCCTGTTTATTTCAACAGAATTAAAAAAAACTCACCGTTATCAAAAAGTGAATCAACCCTTGAACATACACCAATCAGTATCAAAACACCAACCGTCTTCATATTTCAATAATCTTTCGAGTAAGTCTAAACACTAATGCATTTTTCGATATCATCGCGAACTACTTACCACAGACTTTCCTATTCAGCAATTTTTATTCGTGATTAGGTGAAACGATAGCATAGGTCATTAACTTTTATTACCACAGTAACACAACTATATTATTTAAACTTGATATAGATGAGTAACATATTTCACGAACAAGGATCATCGGCTCTTCTTCTGGAAGAAGGTAGAGGCTCTGTGTATTGTTGGCGACTCTTGATGATGTTGAGTCCTACACGACTGAAGGTATCGTGGTATTCGCTCTCCCCTGTTCTAGGCATGAACCATTCATCTACAAGGGTTGGAGCTGAAAAACGGTAGATATTACCTCCATTTTCCATCCAAATTATCCCAAAAATGAATGTAGAAAATATTATTAATCTAGGTCTCTTCATATTTTCTTGAGAAAACTTAAACAATTTCTGTTTATACGTTGATGTTCAACGAATGATCTGAGAGTAAATTATTAAGGAATTACTTAGTTACATTATTGTATGATATCAAGATTGTGACTCCCTTATACCAGAACTATGTTCTGCCTGGGAGCTGTATGTTCAAATAAATAAAAAAAAATAGCCGACAAAATCAGGCCTCAGGTAGTGAACTTGAATAAAATTCCGAATATTGTCAATTCATTCTTCATCAAAGTAACTAACGAAATACTAAAAAACGCACAAATCGCCTTGTATTGATGGTATACGATCTGAAATATTGAACACCATGTTTTTTAGTAAAAAAAAACTCGACTGCATCTATCAAATACAATTATAAAAACTGGTGCATCCCACATAGTATATATCGAACAACCTCTTATGACAGGTATCATAGATTTCACCAGTAGCAGAATTCATGAAAAATGAGAAATACATTTTCTTGAGAAAACTTAAACAATTCACACCATCCGTCAATCAAAACACCTCTTAAGGCAGATGCCATTGATTTCAACAGTAGCAGAAGTCATGAAAAATGAGAAATTAAACTTCCTTGTTGCTTTTATACTACTCATACTAGCAAGGGTATTTGAAATATAAATTAGAGAAGATTAGAATTGATGAGTATCTCGAGAAAAACAAATATCATTTCTAGTAATGAATTCACTGAACATACATCATGTCATCTAACAACTAAAAATTCCCTTTCGATTCAGTTCAGTGAACTCATGAGTTATTATTTCAAAAATTTGAAAATATTGGATCCCACGGACTAAGTTTTATATTATATCAGTTATCTACAGAATTGAAAATAGTTCTTTATGGTGCGCGATTATGTAAGCTGGGAAAAATATTCGATGGATGGAGTTCCACAAAGAACCCTTTCAGGACCTGTACTATTAAAAATATATTCATCGGTAATATTAATTCACCAACAAGTTATTTCATACATAGTTTCTTAGATGATATACTGTCATAAATAATGAATAAAGAACGTGGCAATCTGTCAAGGACCTCAATCAAAATCACTTAGGAAATATCGAATAAATTGAATAAGGACCCCTAAAACATAATTATATAATCTATTCTGTAAACTTTCTGGACAGCACTGCCAAATGCTTTTTTCGAAACCAAAAATCTTTTTACAATCTAACCTTTCATCTACATGATTCTAAGGGTCACTTAATGCAGATTGAGTTTTCGAATCTGGTTGAAAAGCTTTTTGAGCATTATCAGATTGAATATTGTAACTGATGATGTTTGTCAGTTGAATTTCAAGAATTTTCGCAAACTGAAGCTAACTTTTTTTGACAAACGCTTCAAAAGAAACTTAATGAATTATTTTATCCAATAACACTTTTCTTCTTCCTTCTGACATAGGATCGATTTATCATTATCAAATTATATTAAATAGAGACCGATTAAATAGCGAAAAAAACATATTTTTCAAGAGAGCTAGTGGACGGTAATTTGAAACATTTTTTCGTTCACCTGCTTGGAGTAAATTACTTATTGAAACGCAATCTGACCGAACAGAAGAGGGCTAGATCCATTACTTTAATTTAAAACAGTTCTAAAAAAGTGTAATACTCGTACGTTTATTTTTACTTACTTCTAGCAAAAGTTACTTGCGGACAAATATCTATGTGCGGTTTCAGGAAAGTACTTTGTCTGAATTTTGTTGGGTCCCTATATCCGCGTCCCAATCCGATGACTTCTCCCTTGACTGGAATGCCCACAGGAGAATCTATTGCAGCTGCCAACTTCCTGTACTTCGCCAGAGGAAGGCCTGGAATTTAAAAAAAATTGTATCGTGAAAAAGGATGCAATTCCTAATTAGATTTCGGTGTCCATCTTGCTGCCTAACAGCACATCAAAGAACTGGGAACTATTGAGCCTGAAGTTTTGTGTCATAGAATATAGATCATTAGATCAATCACAATTTAGCACACTGGTAGACGTTAGAAATAAAAACAGAGTACCCAAGTATGGAATTCCGAACGTTACAGGCCAAACACCCGATCACTGGCTATTCAATCATTTTTACAGTTCAAATTAGAACCGATGAAACAAAAACTGAATTAAAATTTTGTGTTCTTTTTTTATTAAGCGTCTTCTGGTGTTTCATAGGGAAAAATCACAATGCATAAAAGTTAATGAACGAGAGATATAAAATCCAACCATACAGAAAAATATAAAATCGTGATATAACGATAAAATTCTTACTTTTCTTTTTGTAGTCTGTTTGATAAATAGTCTCCATCTTTTCGTCATCGTCATCACACGGGTGGTCTAGGATGTCGCTTGCCAATATCGCCATCTGAAAAAAAACGTAGTTTTTCAAGAATATAGAAGATTGAATATGACAATGCAACATTTCATGACTGACGACGGATTCGCAAATCACCATAAGGCTCCTGAGGTATAGCACAAGGAATTAGTATTAAAGCCTACTTGCTTGCATGGTTTGAGAATGAATGAAGTTTTCCCAACCCTTCGAAATGGTCTCGACTTAGAGATCCATTTTAAGGTACAAATCACACTGAGAACTTTCATAGGAACGAATTGAAATCAAGTTCGAATATTCTTTCTCTTGATTCACGAAATGTTTTCTGAACATCACAGTTTTTACTCGTGAAAACCACAATCCAGAGCTTATAATATATTCTACTATTGATATATATTCTAGAATTAAATTCACGAGAAGCAATTCAGAAATCACGAATCATCGAATAAAGAGAGCAACTCATAATTCATAACTTTCTTCATTCTAAATGAATTGAATTCACTGAAAATGGAATCAATTCATCTCAAATGAGTTAAATTCACAACTCTGATACAGATTGGAAAAGATATATGTGTTTGTGGTGAAGGTACATGAACATTGTGTAAAACACCGAAGAAAAAAAGAAGAATGCTTTCATGTTCCTACCTTTTTGCTCAGCTCATCAAGTTGCTGGTAGAGACTGGTTTCTTTCCTCGCCAGTTTTTTGTATCTGCCCATCTCTGGTTCATAAAGGTGAGCATCGCAGTGGCAGTAAGGTTCAACTAACGTAGCTACATACGAATTCTTCATTTTTGTTTGGATGGGTGGTTGGGAGGGCCTGAAAATTTTCATCATTATCATTATTTATCCTCGAATAATGGCGAATGAGTATGTTCTCGTACTCCCAACAGCTCCATCGTCTAAATCAACCTTAAAAATATGAAAGTTTATTGAAATTAGCTTTTTTAAGACAGCAGTTGATAGCAAAAGGCTGTTGCCGTAATATCTATTTGTACAACAAGGGAGGAAAATGCTACTTCTCCTCCCGATGATGAAGTTTACTCTCCGACGCGTAGCGGAGAAAAAGGCACGTTACCCCCATTATATTCATATGATTTATTTATGAAACTAACAAACAGAATATATCAAAGAACTAAAACTAAGAAGTAGGTACAGTATATCATGCTCCTGAAATTCCCAAAATGATGATAACCTACAAGACAAATATATATATATATATATATATATATATAAATATATATATATATATATATATATATATATATATATATATATGTATGTATGTATGTATGTATATATATACTTGAATCCTCTTTGATTTAGTAGTTGCTTGGTTCTTGGGATTTGGATTCTTTTGGGAAAATAATAAAATATTGTTTTTATTTGTATACAAAAAAATTACTTGAATACAAATGCACGAAGATATTAACACTGAACAAATCAAATTCCAGTGCATGAATATGTCATATCCGTCCTCATCTCCGTTCAATCAGCAAAATTACATACATTCACAAAAAATTCCTGCGCCGCCATTTACCAAGAACAACGCTCTTTCACTACCCATACAAGAAATAAAGAATTATAGAAATATCGACAACATGATCAAAAATTATGATATAGCTAAACACAAATGCAGATTCAAATGAATATACAGAATCACATAGGCAAAGTACGTACAAAGGTTTTTAACAATCAACGAATGTATGCTTTTGGAAAAGAAAAGACAAAAACAGAAATAAAATGTGCATTCTCTTACAGAAAATGCCGTATAAGTTATTACATTGATGACGTACCATAACATCACTTTTATTTTTCTTCCCTAGAGAGGAAAAATACGACTTTGCTCCCTACAATGGGTCGGGAAATGTATACTTTGGATAGAGGTTGGCGGAAAAATATTTTTTTAGGGGTTCTATACTAAATGTGTATTGAATCCATGACGGAGGGGGGCAGTATGCCCCCTTCTCGCCTTGTACAAAATGTCATTTTTATCACCCCCTTCGATTTAATACAACCCTAAAATGAAACTCAGAAATCACCAAACGTGGCTATATGCACTTTTGGTAAGATTTAAAAATATGAAAACCCACGTTGGATCCACAAGATAAACAAATGTTGAAGTTTCAGCAGCATGGTGATTTTGCAGTTTGATTTGTATTTGTTAGATAAACTTCGACCAAGGTCCTTCAGTAAGGAGGCCTTGTTACTAACAGCCTACGCCGTTCCCCAAAAGCAGTATGGTTATTCGCGAGCCCTTCAATTATGGAACATGGCATAGTAATAAGGATTATGTGCAAAATGATTCGTCTACACTCTCGAATAGAAGTGCAACCCCATCCATGGGGGACCTGATTCGTTGAGTAATAATAACTATAACTGTAACACAATGAAGTCGTCGTTTTATCAGGTGGGAAAATGAAATTGAACACATACTACAACGAAGGCATTGTGTTGTCAGGTACAGAAATTAAATTGGGATCATACAATGTACTCCATATTGTTCTATCAAGAATAGTTAAAATAGAACAGTTTCGTTATAGCTGTAGAAAATTATGATTAGAGGAGGTGCTATACATGAAAACTAACAGTGGTATCAGTGCAAGTCGCGAATATTTTTGTGCTATTGTAAATTTCATCTCTCTTTTCATGTTGTCTCTTACCTGGAAACCATTGGCTTCGGATAAGGCCATTTGTAGTCCCTCCTGTTACTTGTGAGAAAAGTATCCTTATCTGCGGTCATTTTCGAATCTGGATTCCACTTACAATTTGGACTAACACCGACACGTTCACTTACTGGTAATTTTTCTCATCACAAAACTCGACACTGTACGAAGTTGTGGCCAAATGAGATTGAATGAAAGCCTTAGTACCACATACACCGCGAAATTTTGTGACAATCTTATTAAAATGTTCAAATATTCCATTTTGTGGTATACGAGTGACAAATGTGACAGTTCATTTTGAAGCTAACAAAAAGTATCAGTGTACAGTGTTTGTCAAAGCTGTCAGGTTTCTGCCAATTTTTTTGTGTGAGAATTATTGAATATAGTTTTCATCACTGCATGCATCTCAACATAACCCCAGAGGTGAATTTTTGGGTATCTTCAGTCATTGCTCTTTCGGTGGGTTGAAGCTGATATAAGTACTAGCACTAGGAATTTCACGTAAAAAGGGATTAATTTTCTCCTTTCTATCGTCTAAGAATTATACACCCATTTTATATCCTCAAAGTGGAATTGGAGAAGGAAAAAAGCTGAAATATTTCTTTAAAATTCGTTATTTGTGTAATTATGATACTCTTACACGAAATATATCGAGAAAAATTCAACTATAAAGACTAAATTATAAGTCCACTCCTACATTTCAAGAACTATGAATAAGATGATACTTTGAATTTATGCTACACTAGTTGATTGATTCGGTTTCATTGATAGTGACTTGTCATCTGGCAATTGCGACTTTAACAGCCGATTGCACTTTTTGTTGTTATAAATAAAGGGATTCTTTAAGTTAGGTGAGAGATTATTGATGGGTGCTTAATAATCTCTTGAACTATGCTGCAATCGCTGCAGTACGTTTACTGACCTTTGATAACCCATTAGCTTAAAGCTCCCATAAAAAAGTCGGTGCAATCGCCTTTGAGTTTGGTATTTGTTTTCTTCCTTAACTGATAACACCATCTATTCCCGAATTCGGTAATTTGTCTTGTAAGAGACAGACAGTTCGGAAGGCATTGTATTCGCAAGTCCAGCCAAGTCTGAAGAGACCTGGTGGGTCGAAACACCTATCTGGCATTGGATTTGTGAGCGCGATGTTTCCGAATATCAAAATTCTGATTGTGTCCATAGCAATCCTAGTATCTACTTCGATGAAATTAAAATTTTGTATGAATCAAATTGAATATTTGGATTTTTCAGAACAAGGTGAAGACTATTCTGATGAGAGCTGGGAAATGAGAAGACTCAGACCTTGGCTTCAAGTTGCTCAAGAAGCTTGATAAAGGCAGTTCGGCCAAAATTGAGGTAGAAGTATCAAAAAACCAGTATATCTGAGGAAGAACAGATAATTGAAGTCAATGCTTTGTCGTGGTTGATTATTTCGTATCCGTGAAAACATTCAATTTTATTTGCAGGTGTGAATGACCTCAGGCGCCTTAAAAATCCAGAGGTCCTTTACTTTGTGTGATCGTCGATCTCATAAGCATCTACTTTTGATACTACTGCTGCATCAATAACTTATATCTCTGGTTTATTCAAAGAACAAAGCACTCCACTTCGTAGTTCTGAACATTCACATTGAATATTTCCTTGAATAGCTGTACCATAAACATGAAGACAGTGAAATACACCAATTACGAGCCATTGTTTTTCAAATCAAATCTAATTATTGAAAATGCCATGAAAGTGGAAGAAATTATGCTGCAAATTAATCTAATTCATATAAACAGTTGAGCACCTAAGTTGCGTTCATTTGTTCTTCGGTGCCCGGCTAATTAGGATATGAAGTACTTCTTGGTGAGTAAATGATATGATACAGTGTATATTCTGTTAGTTTTATCTAGAGCATAACACACACATTTAGAATAATGAAGCATATCGGAGAGAAACATTTCTTCAGTGCCTCGTTAATTGTCATAAGAAACGCATGTGAAAAAAAGTGAAAAAGTTTCTGGAAAAATATGAAAGTGCTACTGTTTAGGGTGAGTTACCCTTTTGATCGAAACGCCATTTTCAATGTTCGCAACATTTATGAGGTTTTGTCAGGAACAAAATACACCATCAATTTCGGGTAGAATCAAATTCTGCAATTTTTTTTATCCAATCTCACTGCAAAGATCGCAAGGATCATTTAAAAAAAAATTGGAACTATTTTGTCAACTTTGAAGAAACTCAAGTAGATACATATATGATTATTTTTCAAAGCACAAAATATACCAAATTATATGAAAGAACAGTAAGAATATCAAATTTGAAAATCACTATGTCATTATTAAACTGATTCATTTTCTGAAGGCAACAAATTCTAATAATTCAATCATTTTTGGAAAATTGGTAACAGCAAAAAAATTGTTAGGAAGAGAAAGTTTATACTCGATGCAAGCTGTAGAGGGATGAAATGGGGTTTGTATTTGCGTGGCCATTTTTTTACATGGCAAAATTTTCTTAGAAACATCGGAATAACTGAGTTTTTGTTTGTGAAACAAAATTCATTTGTTTTTTCAGAAATAAAAGTAGTATCAGTAGTACCATCGAGTAGGTACAATTTTCCAGTCTTATGGAAAGAAATTGAATAATGGATTTACTGACACTGTTAGAGAATATTCTATGAAATTGGAAATAATTACTTAATTATTCATTGATTTTTGATATCTGAACTAGTCAAGCTTGACATTACTGCACTCGAAAGAGATGCTGCAGAGTTTCTGGATATGAAATGATTTCAGAAATCGACGGAATGTTTATATATATATGGATGTGAAATGATTTCAGAAATCGACGGAATGTTTATATATATATATATATATATATATATATATATATATATATATATATATATGTATATATATATATATATATATATATATATATATATATATATATATATATATATATATATGCAAGCTGAATTTTTCTGGGTTTTTTATCCGTTAGGTTTATTCTGATCTGTTCGACGTTTCGAATTCCATTTTGAATTCATTCTCAAGAACTGTGAGACGAATATCTGTCCATACCGTCCTGGTCAATCACAGAATAAACCTAACGGATAAAAAATCCAGAAAAATTCAGCTTGTATATTGAAGATCCGTGAAAACATCAAATTCTATATATATATATATATATATATATATAGTTATCAAAGCTGGAACTCTCCGGTAATCCAGGAATGACAAAGCCACTTTCACCAAACTGTCCTGAACTCTTATAGTGAAATCCTGAAGCTACTAGAAAATCGAAATGTTCCCTCAAAACAACTTAACTGAGTAATAATTAACACCGAAATTGCTTCCTTCGCCCAACAGTGACTAGAAATACTTCGTATTTCAATGGACTCCGGAGATTCCTCAGGATTCATAGGGAATTTAACCGACCAACTTATGAGTTCGTTCGCGACTGCCTTTTTCGACTTTCAAACCGTTTTCGACCACCATCTCCGCTTGGGTTCAAATTCTAAAACCAGAAATTCTTCCGATGTCTCTGCCCATACGATGACTGAAATTATAGTACTGTTATTGCCCTCTCTCATTTCGACGAATAAGTCAGCCAGATTTATCGACAGGTTTCAGATATTTCTAGCGTAGTGTGTCAACTACTCACACCTAGATGTCGCCTCAATTGCTGCTTTCAATATTTTCACAATTTATTTCAGGATGCTAGACAACAATTATTTTCTTATCGAGTAGATATTGTATTACTCCAGTAAAGGAAGTAGAAACTGGCTGGACTAATTCGAGACCAATTGCAGATACTTGGAGTAACTTGAATTTTGTTAAGAAAGGTGTCCAGTATCCGAGTAAACAACTTCCGTTACTAGGAAAAAGCGCAGGGGGTGGGGTGGGGGGGGGTGGAACTCATTGGGGGGGGGTTTAAAAAATAATAATAATGGAACCAATCGATGAATTATAATTTTTTAACATAAAAATATTGATTGCAATTTTTCATAGAAATGCACCCCTTTCAACTAATAGCGCAAGGAAAAGTGTGATTTTTGCAAAAAAAAATTTAAAAGCTTTTGAAATTTTTTTTGAATTTACTGAAAATCTGTTACTATTACAAAAAAATTATATATAACTTATATGAAGTATTTTAGTTGACAAATAAAGTGTTTTTTGTTTTATTTTTGTACGATTAATATTAAAGGAGATATGACATGGCAAAAATGGTTGCTTAACGAAAAATGAAGAAACCGGATCGTTCTGGCGTAAATATCTCGAAAAATATAACTGTTACAAAAAAAAATGATTCCTATCATTTTGCAAGATGACAAAATCGGGAAAATTTTGAGACCAACCAGAACCGTTTAAAATAAGAAGAAAAAAGTTATGGGCAAAATAATTTTTTTTCAAAAATTTTTAATGCCAATTTTTTAGCCATATGGGCTGAGGTGCATGGAAAAAAAATCCTTTGGTGAGAAGTCGGAACACTTCGTCCTACATATGTCCAGCCATTTTTCGCCCTATCGGGTAATTATTGTTTATGTTTTGGCCTGCTGAAGTTGGGTAAAATCGTGTATTTTTTTTAAACATTTTCAGTTTTTGGCCAGCAGCGTGAACATTATTTATTTCAAACAGCCAAATTTTTCAGCATATTTTCCAGGATAGTTGTATTTCAATTTTTTTTTATAATTTTCCATCTGTAAGCAAATTTGTCCGTTTGAAATTGCCTATTTTATGTTTATAACGGTAAATGCTCTTTTTTTGTCGGGCGAAATAAAAAAAAAATGGCCCATCCAACTCGAATGTTGCATATGACATGAAATTTCGGCGATAACCTAAGCTTTAAAATGGTTTCTGGTACATCTCGTTATCATTAGCCAAAAAAAAGTTATGGCCAAAAAACTTTTTTTTTCCATCAATCCCATAAAAAATTTATAGTCAATCCATTGAGACCCTCTATTTATAAGTTTCATGAACATTTTTCGGGCAGTACTGTATGTTAAGATGATAGGCCAATAAAATTCTGCTGTCAAATTTCAAATCCCGACTCAAAACCTAAAAAAGGGGAGTTTTTACGGTTTACAGGGTGTTTCAGAAATTTCTGACATTAAAATCGTAATCAGTGACCCAAAAAACCCCCCGGCACCTATTTTCACGAAAATTCATTTAATATTGCCAGAGATATTAAATATTTATTAATTTTGGGCCAAAAAAACAGTTTGGACAAGTTTTACAGCATTTTGGAGCTTTGCCCAGTAACCAAACTTGTTTACTCGGATACTAGACACCTTTTTTGACGAATTCCAGAAAAATTCAAGTTGATCTGATTGGTCTCGAATTAGTCCTTCATTTTACAAAAAAATTTACTTCCTTTACTGGAGTATATGTTTGAAGTTAACGATGTGTTTTCGTCTGTAACCCTTGACTTCTCAGCAATGAACTGGTTTTCGTTTTGGACACTTTTTATCAGTTATTTCTAATAGGGTTTAGTTCAATCTTTCCGACCCTTGGGAAATAAAGCTGATTTTTGTTTATCTCATTTCTTGAAATATCTGATCAGCTATTTTCGAGTTTTTTTTATTGGCATTGCCTTATTTGACCTTGAGATCGAAACTGAAAGTTTCCCTTGTTGATCATTTATATTCTACGAAAAATAATAAAGATTATACTTTGTTACACTATATAATTTTTCCATTCGGTTTCCTGGTGTTCTCAACCTTCTGAAATCTATAATAGTTATGTTTATTTGTGAATGAATCGAAGACTTTTGTATAAAATGTATAATTGTAAAAATTTTGGAAATATAACACGAAGATGTTCTAGATTTTAAAAAACACAACAAAATACCCTAATGCGTTTTTGTTATTTTAATTTTTTGTATCATTGAATCGCAGCTCTTTAAAATCATTTACTGTACCCCTTAGAAATTCCATTTGAATCAGGCGAAGACTTTGGTTCTACCCGCGCTTGAGAGATTTATATTTCAATTGAAATTTTATATTTTGGTTTCAGATTGCCCTTCTCGTTCTACTCTCTCAAAATGCAGCGAGGTCTTCGAAAACTGTGAAGAAAAGAAATGCAGACGATTCTTTTGACATAAACATTGGGGCGGGATATGGATTCGGAAGCGGTCAAACATCGTATACCCTACCAAGAAGTACTACAAAAATCAATCATTCCACTACCTACCTATCGAAATTATTAAGAGATGAACCCAATATCAATCAGAATTACTACTCAATTCCAAATACTCTAGAGGTACAGGAATCTGCGAAAAAATTTGTTACCGAAAAACCTTATGTCGAGAGTTGGAAAAATAATTACAGGCCAGGAACTCACCAAGTAAGGGAAGTCATGAACATGGGAGATATTCAGAGCGTTCTTCACAATTTAGACGATAAATCAGAGTACTCAAAAGTTTTGCAAGTGGTCAAAGTGCCAGCAATATACGAGATACATTTAGAAAAAATCCAGAGCAAAAATCCGCAACATCAACAGAAGAAAAAATCCGAACATACTCAAACTGACAAATGGCTGCAAAAACAGAACGTCAAAACTGAAGACATAATTTACGGAAATACCAGAAACACTAAGAGTGGTTTTAAGGATTATGTCAATATCGATGATTGGTTAAAGGATACTACTGGAGATTATAATATCGAGGAAAATGAAAGAAAAAAATCAACCTCCCAACAGATAGAAAAAGCAAAATATCACAATGGTCAGCCGAAACTAACTTGGAGTCCCTTCATTGGTAGCGAAATCCCAGACAGTAATTTCAACTCCATGAGTCCTCATAAAGCAACACAGAGCAATAATATGTTCTACCAATCGGAATCCCTCGGAACAAATCAAAAAGGTACCCCTTTGGTATACTCTCCCGAGTATACCACTCAAAAAAAGAAAACCAGCAATTATAATCCGACTGATCGAGAACCACTCTTTGAATCCACCAGGAACATTTATAGCGTAGCTTTCTCAAACCAACCTCAAGCTATGTATGAAGTTGCTCCCCCAGCTTTAGGAAATAAGCCCATCGATAATTACCAGCAACCTCAAAGACCGATTTTAAGTTCATACTCCACCTTATCACCAGTGTTACCGTATGACCTGAAGGGCATCAGAGATACAAGATTTTTCAGGAATACACAAAGATCCGATGGTTCTGTTGAAAGTATCAGTAACACGAACCCAAATGGTAAAAATTTTGCTGGACAAGTACCAGATGCAGTCAACGCTCCTGTCAAACCCGGCATGGCTGCAGTATTTTCCAATCAGGATACTGATTCTATAGATGAGAACTATAACAAACAGTTCAATTCTTATGATAAGCAAGTTTATGCATCTTCCAGAATCGACAACATTCATTTCACAACCGATAGACCGGAGAAAAAAACTTTTCGATCTCTTTCCAGAGGCCCCAAGTATATATTTCCAGACATATTCAGGACCAGAGGTAATAGAAGAAGTGGGGAACCTCTCAGATATGTTTTGTATATCAAAGAGAAATATTCAGATGAAGATGACAGGAAGTGAAACTACATTACATCATTGAAGGAAAGAGAAAATTTTTGACAGAATTGAGTAATTAGCCTTAATAGTATATTGTGATTTACTCCAGTAAAGGAAGTGAATTTTTTAGAAAAATGAAGGACTAACTCACTCAGATCAAGTTAAAATTTTTTGGAATTTGTCAAAAAAGGTGTCAATTATCCGAGTAAACAAGTTTGGTTACTGGGCAAAGCTGTAAAACTTAGCCAAACTGTTTTTTTTTGCCCAAAATTAATAAATACTTAATATCTCGGGCAATATTAAATGAATTTTCGTGAAAATATGTACCGGGGGTTTTTTTGGGTCACTGATCAAGATTTTAATGTCAGAAATTTCTGAAACACCCTGTAAACTGTAATAACTACCATTTTTTAGGGTTGTTTTTTAAGAGTCGGGATTTGGAATTTGACAGCAGAATTTAATTGGCTTATCATCTAAACATCCAGAACTGCACGAAAAATGTTCATAAAACTTATAAATAGAGGGTCCCAACGGATTAACTATAAAAATTTTATGTGATTGATGGAAAAAAAAGTTTTTTGGCCATAACTTTTTTTTGGCTAATGATAACGAGATGTATCAGGAACCATTTTAAAGCTAAGATTATCGCTGAAATTTCATGTCATATGTAACATTTGAATTGGATGGGCCAATTTTTTTTTATTTCGACCGACAAAAAAGAGCATTTACTGTTATGAACATAAAATAGGCAATTTTAAACGGACAAATTTGCTTACAGATGAAAAATTATAACAAAAAATTGAAATACAACTATCCTGGAATAAATGCTGAAGAATTCGACTGATTAAAATAAATAATGTTCATGCTGCTGGTCAAAAACTGAAAATGTTTTAAAAAATACACGATTTTACCCAACTTTAGCAGGCCAAAACATAAACAATAATTGCCCGATAGGGCCAAAAATGACTGGACATATTTAGGACGAAGTGTCCTGACTTTTCACCAAAGGATTTTTTTTCTAAGCACCTTAGCCCATATGGCGCTAAAAAATTGGCATTAAAAATTTTAGAGACATTTACGCCAGCACGATCCGGTTTCTTCATTATTCGTTAAGCAACCATTTCTGCCATGTCATATCTCCTTTAATATTAATCGTACAAAAATAAAGCAAAAACCACTTTATTTGTCAACTAAAATACTTCAAATAAGTAATATATAATTTTTTTTAATACTAACAGATTTTCAGTAAATTCAAAAAAACTTTAAAAACTTTTAATTTTTTTTTGCAAAAATCACACTTTTCCTTGCGCTATTACTCGAAAGGGGTGTATTTTTATGAAAAATTGCAATCAATGTTTTCATGTTGAAAAATGATAATTCATCGATTGGTTTCATTATTTTTGTTTCTAATCTCCCCCCCAATGAGTTCCACCCCCCCCCCACCCCCGGCACTCTTTCCCAGTAACGGAAGTTGTTTACTCGGATACTGGGCACCTTTCTTAACAAAATTCAAGTTACTCCAATTATCTGCAATTGGTCTCGAATTAGTCCAGCCAGTTTTTACTTCTTTCACTGGAGTGATTAGGAGTGAGTGATTTGGTACCGTCGCAATCTGTAGTAAAAGTAGAACGTAACAATAGAAATGACAATTTATATTTAATTTCTGGTGTTTGAAGAAAGAAATGACACTGATTATTTCTCTAAGTTGTGACAAGTCTGAAACTTCCCATAAAAATCAATTAAAACATACTTCATTATTGTATAAATTATATTCGTTATTCGATCTTTTGTGAATAAACCTTGAATATGATATTACTATAATCAAATATCGATTAAATATATTGAGGAGTCCTGAAACATACTAATGTCAGGATCGAAATCTAGCAGTGAGAAATTTTCCCAAAAGATATTTTTTATCATGCCATCGTTACCCCTCTACGAGCAGAAGTCTTTCAGAGATTTATGCAAGCTGAGATAAAGGGACCTTCGACCAGAAAGGTAATGAAATTGATTTTGACAAAATGGTTGAGGCTTTCTGGCGGGTCAATCCAATTCTCTCTCCCACTCATTGAGCTCATGGATAATATAAATGGCGATATCTCCGCAGTCATTGGAGATAACATCATCAAACCTGGTATCGTTGGATTCCTCATGATCATCCCTAGCCGATCATGTAACAATATACAGGGTGTCCCATTCAAGAATCGAAAGTTGATGTTATTTCCGGAAAAATTTGAAGTTGTTTTTTTCTTTCAGATATGTCGAGAAATGCTGTTCAGTGAGCTTATTCGATGTTCCGAATCTCAAAAATATAGCTAGAAAAACAAAGGAGAAAACGGGGGTGTACCATGAGTCTGTGACACACGGTATATTTGCAAAAACACTTTTGTCCCAAACGGCGCCTCATAGCAACTGACGCCCATATTTTGTTGATTGACAAACATTAATCAACTGCTTGTAGTGAGAATCATTCGGTATGATGTCCTTAGAAAAAATTATCCTCCATGACGATATTTCACTAATGACAAATAATTCGACAGAATGAAATGCGTCATTTCATGCAACCTAAATTTTCTTTGCGATTGAACGGATCAATGAAATTTTGCCATGGCTCAAGCATTCATTACGACTTACAGGAATAATTACAGATGGAACGAACAGCCCAAACTCGAACCGTGAGTGATATACATTCAGTTACCCTCAGCTCATAACATATGCTAGGGTTATTCAAATTAACCAAGATACAAGATTTTTATGCATCTTGAATGAAGCAGAACAGACAGTCGTATGATCCCATATATTTGACTTTTACTAACATACGTTGAAATAGGTACCTTTTATTACCTTTGTTTCATGAGTTTCCACAAACTGTTATTATTTCATCAATAACTTTTCCATCATCTAGCATCATCGCCGGTTCTTACGTTCCCGATTGTAACACAGATAAAGATCTATGGATAGAAGTGGATGACAACGTAAACACAGAGGACAATGTAAGTACGTTGTCAATCTGTAACTGTAAATGATACAAAAAGACTCTACTATCAGAGTTAGATTGACGGCTTTGTTGAAATCATTTGAAACAGTACTTTGTGAAAGAGTCGCAAGAGAGTATGATTGCCAATTCTCACCTTACCCTCCATAGTTCAGAAAATGGAGCTAACATGCAGCTTTCTTTTTGAGTGTTTCAAGCCCCGGGGCTCTTAATTCTAGCTTCACTATTGGTGGAATTTGACACATGTCATTTTTCAACCAATGGTGAAGCTAAAATTGGCTGCCCCGGGCTTGAAACTCCCAAAAAGTAGGCTGAAGTATATTGGTAAAACCTCTCAATTCTCTCGTCCAGCACTGATTTGTACAAAAATTTGGCATTAGGCTTATTTTACCCTCTAGTTCGTTTTCTATATTGTGCCGTTGTACGCTTTTTATTTTTTTTAGGGATGAAAACTACTGTCAAAAATTATAAATTAATATTAAAAACCTAAATATGGGTGAAAATAATTAAATAATGATTGTTTCATGTTTCAGGTTACAATTTCATAATCTTTCAACCTACCCTTGTTAGGAACTACCCTTGAAAACATTGAAATTTTTATAATATGTCTTCGAACTTTAGAATACACTGGTGAGAAATCAACGAAATATAAAGTGAAACATATAACGTATAACGGCCGAATATACCGCTTATGTGTAGATTACTACGCTCCGAAGCGGGTAATTCAAATTTTTACAAAAAAAATTGATCGGTTTTTTAAGCATAGCTCCTCCATTTTAGGTGATAGAATTTTTTTTTTCGGACTCGATTTCATAGGGCTTATCAAGAGCAAGACTATGTGAATTAAATTACTTAAGATCCCTTGATTTTTGAAAGGGGAGAGTTTAAAGCGCTTGAATAAGGTGATATTCTATCGTAAATGTAAGTGTTAAACGGCTTTATCTATCTCGTTGAATATTCATTTCATTTCAAATTTTTTTTCATTAAAAAAGCTACAAATTAGTACATTATCGTTTTTTTCGTATCTTTAGTATTTTGGGAGATATTTTGAAGAAAAGTGTTCAAAAAAAGAAATTGGAAAAAAACAAATTTTTTTAAAATTAGGTATTTTAAATTGGTCAAACTTCGTGGGAGTATTAATAGTTCATATATAAAGAGAATCACAGAAGGGTGGCGATCAATTTTGATTAGGGGGTTCATTGGGGGTTGTTTTCACAGATTTATTTCGTAGATAAAAACGGGTACCGATCTTGTTTTGATCATAAGTCGGTCAATTTTCATGTTAGAGACACTTTTTTGTTTTTGGTTGAAAGCTCTTATTGAATAATTTGAAAAAGATTCCATGAGCATTCTTCGGAAAATGCAAATTTTTCTCGTCATTTCGCTTTGAATCTTCCAATTCATACATTTGACGAAAAAAGCTAAGCATCAATTTGTCGTTCGTATTTATCGCAGAATGATAAAAAAACATTGTTTTTGTTTTTTCAAAAGCTACAATTTGGCTTCCCACACTTTTTCTGATGAAATGCATATTTTTAGAATTATTCGCAAAAAAACATTTAAATTTTTTTTGTCAAAAAACTGTTACTTTGTACTTCGAATAACTCGAAAAATATTACTTTTACGGAAAAAACGTATCGAACATTTTTTTTCTTAGAATTACTTTTCGTCGTTTCATACAGTTAAAATATAATAGAAAATTTCCACCCCCGAGATGGGGTGGAAACCACCCCCAAGGCTCTAGTGTATGATATAGAAAATGATCCTTGAGCTATTCCCCAACTTTTGTGAAAGTTTCAAGCAAATCCAAGGTGGACGAAAAAATTGCGAGCCAAAATGCTTCATTCCTGGACTACCATTGAAAAGTCTGTATGTAGATTTTTTTTAATGTTTAAATGTCTGAATGTGATCGATGTTTTTTGCTGGGTGGTTTTGGTTGGGACTTCCATTGTCTAGACAATTAACTCTTTTGGAAACTGTTGCAAAAAAAATGATACTGAACTGTCTACATTGTGCTGATAGAAAGAAGGAGACATATCCAGCGGAATTAGCTGAAAATGAGACATATGCGTCAACCCCGGTTTTTTTATCTTTAAGGGGGGGGGGGAAATATTTCCAAAACTAGTTGAGAGCCCCAAAAATTTCTTTTGAATATTTTGTTCAGGAGGCCAGAATACGTAAGTTCCGCCAAAAAAATTTGTAATTCAAAGGGGAGCCCGATAACTGTATATTTACCCCTCAAACTCCATTCTCTCCACAAAAAGAGCCAAGTTCCTATTTATTCACCGGGGGTTGCTGATTGTTATTATGGTAACACTTTACTCAAAAAATCACACAATTTGTAACACGCCAAGTAATACACATGTTCGAAACCAGTTTTATGAACTTCTTACAATATTATTCTTTTGTTATCTTCAAATTTTCAAGGGAAATTTGGCGAAGATCAAACTTGCCGTGAAACAAATGCAGCTGAAGCGTATGAAATCAGTTTATCAATCCGACTATTGCAAGGATCTGTCAAAAAGTGAGTCGTCCTTTGATCGAATACAGAATGCCTATCTTGATAAAAAAACACCCTACATCAATCCACAATGAAAATATCAAAAATCCTCGAGATCATCAGTTATAACCATGATTTATTCTGTGTTCACGTATTTTTTATACTTCCAAATTTGATAATTGTGATCAAAACTGTGTATTTCGATGCTTCTATAGAAAGAATCAGTCTCAGGCTCTTCAGTCAGCTCTTTAGAAAATTAACATAGGGGGTTGCGTTTCTCAGGGGATGCAATTTGATTTTTCTGATGTGTGGGGAGGGTTGAGGTAAGCTTGAATCCAAGTTGAAGGGGTTGCAACCCTCGTCATGCAGCCGCCATGTTAAAAAAAAGGTTACAAATAGTTTTCACGCATTATCTGACAAACTATACATCCTATACGAAATTCATCTGGGCATCTTTTGTTGAAACTTGAATTTTTTCAACACTTTAGTTGCTTCACTTCTTATCGCGAAATCGTCATTTCACATTATAAAGACCTCAGAACTTTTTTGTCGTGTGCTCAAACCCTTAATTGAGAATCGGACTTGTTTAATGTTCATTGGCTTATCAAGTATGTAATAAGTTTACAACAGTGGCTTATACAACTTCCCATCATGAGACGTGGGAGTAAAAAAATCATCATCCAACCTCAAGGGTCTCAAGGATTTTTTATATTTTCAGATATAGATATATATATATATATATATATATATATATATATATATATATATCGAGGGACGGTTGTACAATCTAAGATTGATATTCAAGTGGCGACAAGGAAGCAGAATCTGACAGAAAATGTATGAAAATTATGTCAAAACCTAGTTTTATCGTCAATTCGAATATTATTGGAAGAATGTACAACTGGCCCAAGGGTTAACATTGAGCACAGTGATATCCTAGGTACGTCCCATACATGTCCTTAAACGTACCGTAGCCTTGGTACACAGACTCGAGTGGGATTCCCTAGGGATGTCCCACATAACTTTTTCAATAGATATCCATGTCGCTATATTCAAACGATATCCCATATTTTTGATAAAGGTATGGCTTTCGTGGGAGAGTTTTTCAGTGGCTTGAAAAATATTCGAGTAATCGTAAACAAAAAGTACGGCAGATTATACATCAAGAGCCTGTGCTGATGTGAGTTTAGAAAAGAGCTCTTCACAAAATAAACTATAAATACTAATTGATGTTTACAAATATCTCAATATCAATGAACTCCAGTTTGATGTAAGCAAGACGAAAACAATACTAATCACTTTTTGTATAGATCAATCACCCTAAAACAAAACTGATATTATTTGCAGTCAATGCGCTTTTAATTTTTTCAACGGGTCAACTCGAAAAATTGAAATTCGGGATAATGAAATTGATGCATGAATACTATATTTTGGAGTAGAATTGAAATATGACAACTTCAAGATGGCGACTGTGAAATGAAAAGGTGTTCTTGTGATATACCATTTGGAAGCTCCTGACGAATACTTCACAACCCTAGAATATGAAGTCAATATCTTCACCTACTAGAAAATGGCGGAACATGTAATATGTATCTGAAAACAAACACATTGATATGGATATTTCTAGAAATATTCGTTTTTCTCTGTCATATGGCAATCCCAACAACAGGATGAGGTTAGATAAGTTATTTTCTGTTGATGGAAAAAGACAACATGCCAATACAACAAACATCATTGTTCAGTTCAAATATTCTCATTTAGTTTCCGATTTCATGAGTAGATAGGTAAATTATCTCCAAAATGGTCAATTGAACAACTTCAAAAGGGGAATTCTATTTGAATATGCTGGCAACTACTGTTTGTCTTCTAATCACCGAAATTGTCGAAGTGAATCCGAATGATCCGATAAGACAAGTAAGAAACTATTTGGGTAATACTTTCCATGCGCGTTGGATTGGGCTCGAGGTACTACGGAATGGCCAGCCCACTTGCCAGGTTTGACACCCTTAGACTTTTTTAATCAGGTTATTCGAAGCAGAAGGTGTACGAAACTGAACCTGCTTCAATATTCAATATACGGCAGAGAATAATATTTTTAGAAGTACCTAGACATTGCTGTGTTCGAAAATGTTAGAAGTGAAATATCGAATAGTCTGTTCTTATCTCAAGACATTTGAGGTAACCATTTCGAGCATCTTCAAGAAGAAACAAATGCATTATGACTATTGTATACAATAGTCGTGGACACAATAAATCAACTATCGGAACTGTAAAATAGGAGAATGAGAGCAATCCTCAGAACTAATCTTGTAATTACAATTGCTCTGATGCTCAACACACTGAAATGGTTTTCTATTGCAAAAGAGTTATTGTACTTCACAATTGTTCTAAATTGTTGTTCTGAAATTGTTCGTTAACCAGCTGACGAACGTCAATCCTCAAAAGTCTAAACTTGTGCGAGCAATGGATTAACGAGGCCTTACCTTTTCACGTGCGATTACCCAGCACAGTGGCCTGACGGGGATTTGAACAATATTATTTAGTTTCAGAATATTGAATGATGATGAGTCCCAGTTTTAAAAAATACCTTGAATTCAATAGAAACGTGCATGATCACTTCACAAGAAAGATTCTTTATGTTTTCCAGAGGTTCTCTTGAATACAAAGAATCGCCAACTCACATGAAAAACACTAGTTGTTGCTTAAGGAAATTCAAGAGCAATATCAGAAACTTCATGAGAAATAAGTAAAAGGCTGCATAATATATATTTCTATGATTTTCAAGGATGTTTATATTATTCGGTTAAATTCTTTTCGACCTCCTATTAGGTGATGTAATCCATCTTTGCCGTAATATATATGTTTTCCAACTGTATTAGCAGAGAGGAATTAGGATATAATGGATGTTTTTTTTCTGTAAAATGAGAATTGTTCTTTTTGATATATTTTTTATTCTATTATTTTTATACTTATCTTTTTCCATATTATGAATATTAAGATATCATATTTGACAAAAAAAATCATATAAAATCGCGAAAGAGCAGTAACAAGCTAAAATGAAATCAAATTAGTATATAATCTTGTAGATACGTTATCAATCTATTCTCTATCACAGGACAGAATTAATAATAGTAATAGAAAGTTGTTCTGAAAGTGAACGTACGTACTTGGTACTCAATGGTCATCCCTTGTGTGGCCATTTTGGTGAATCGAGGATATTGTTGGAACGTACCTAGAACGTCTCAAAAGCGAATGTCCCAGGAACATCCCATTGTTCTTTTAGGGATGTCCCGGGTGCTTGTAATGTTCAGCTCGGGACAACCTGATATAGTACGTTGTTTTCAGAGCAGCCCGAGTCCTTCGGCGTTGGAGAAACTTTCGAGAATGAACTTTTAGAAAGCTGCAAAGTATTGTATGGAAAGAAGCAAGAGAAGATTTTGCCACCTTTGCCTACCTCGAGACAAAGTAACTAATCTGAAAGATGCATTATTTTTCCAAACCTTTTTCAACAGAACACATCCGATACGAAAACAGTTTTTGCATCTATAGGTGGTATATTTAACTATATTTTTCTTTTTCAGTTAATGGATATATTCGTCCTGCACGACTATTTACTCCCTTAACACGTTACCAATATGACATCGGCAGAGTTGCCTACGATATTTTGAACAAACCTTGATTGAAAACAAAATAAACACTTTCATAAAAAAAACCTTATTTTTTTCTGACTAGCTTTTTGTTCTATTCCTCATTTTCGATTCTCATAACAATATATAAAATAATTTGGTATATGCCATCCAGTCACGGGTGTCCCTGCTCGCACAAGCTGTTTTTTATGAGTATTCGTTGTCGTTAGAAATTTTTAGAGAAATTCTGGAAACGCCGTTCATAATGTGATTTCCGGCAGTGGGTAATTTACTGGTGACGAAAAGTTACTTCAGAATTGTCTTACTCGGGATTTGACCCCTTATCCCAGATTCTGAGGTAAAGATCTCAATATTTCAAAATCAAAGTACAATGTCATAAGCATGTTTTTTTTTGATAATATTATTTTTTATTGAAGTAAATATATTATACAGTAAAAAATATAAATGCCATCTGCGTCCATATTCACGAAACAAATTCATCGAATTAGTATTTTATGGGAATCTATGCTTTGAACTACGATAATTTTTTCCCCGCCCGGTAGATGTCGCGAGCATTTAGTTCCAGAAATAATTTGAATCTTTGAACGAATACGCAAAAACTTCCCAGTTTGAGAAAATACCTAAAGAAAACGCAGTAGCTTGAATTCGCTGAGAAAAGCACCCATTTTTTGATTGATTTTGCAAGTGACACTATTCTAGAGCCTGAAGGGTCTTTATGAAATCAAATTTATTTTGGATTTTGCTGCCTGGTCTAGATAAGAAAAAGTCTTGTACATTAATTCTATTTTATAATTTCATTGAATCATTTGTGAGTTCGTGAAGTTGATTTCCATATTATTTTTAGAACGTGAAAACACGAACAAATTTACGAGATTTGAAACAAAGCCGAATAAATTGTTTGGACTCCAATCCTGGCTGTTTTGGTGGTCGAACCTTTTATTTATTCCTGTTTAGTTCTGACTGACCTTATATATCTTCAAACGCATTGATTGGTTTCCTTGGAAAAGCGAAAAACGATCAGGCAGTACCTAATGAAATAAAGACCAGTTTTTGCGAGTTCATTCAAGTTTTATTAAATTTATGATTCAAACAGTTGCATTTCGGATGTTCGATTTTTCCGTGCATTTGATTTTCAACAATGA
This sequence comes from Zygogramma bicolorata, assembly GCA_032362365.1. Lineage (NCBI taxonomy): Eukaryota > Metazoa > Arthropoda > Insecta > Coleoptera > Chrysomelidae > Zygogramma > Zygogramma bicolorata. The sequence continues at coordinate 14,829,545 of JAVJAQ010000137.1, read as the reverse complement.
ATTCGCCCAACCTTCCATATGTTGTATTATATTCGCTATCACCAGTTTTCACGTTCAGAATGTTATTTATTTTCTCTGAAAAAAAAATTACTCCTTGAATTTTTTGACGAATATTCAAACGTCACAATCTCGTTTATTCTGGCAGCACTTGTATACATGGAAAAAATATTATTGGACGTTAAATGACACGAAAATAGGTATGTACTGCTCACAAAATTACCCATGGCCGGTGAGAGATCGTCACGCTATGCAAACGTGTTAGAATAGTATATTATGCAACGATCATGTAATAACCATTGCATGAGAGTTGCATACGCTATTTTATCTACACCCGATAAATAGTGAAGAACTACAAATATTGTATTTATATTTGTATTGCACACAATAATATTTAAAAAATTTCTTTGAAAAATTCAACAAAGTTGTAAATAATGGTATTACTTCAGGAAATGAAACTATGAGACTTGAAGAGAAGTTAAAAAAAAGGTTACTCGAGGCCGCAATCGAACCGACGTCTCTTCCAACCTAGCTGATATAATCTCAGCGTCTTAGACCGCTCGGTTACAGAGAGCTCAAAAAACTTTGTTGAAAAAATGAAGGAATAAATCATGCATTTGTCAAATGAAAATATTTAATCATTTTAACTGAATTTCTGTCGGTGAAGGTGTCGAAGGTGATTCTCCCATATCGCTGGTATGAGACATTTTGTTATGATTATCGAATTTTGGCTATATTCTTCAAAAATTCAATACATATACCGATTTTGACTTGACAAACGTCAAAAGGCAGAGCATGCACATCATGCTTGTTTGAAAAATAATGGGTTTCTATTGGTTGAAAATCTGTATCTTAATGAAAATCTGTATCGTAATGGATTTCATTATAAAACGGGTTGTGGGCATATAAGGGTATTATTAGAGTACGGGTGTAGATAAAAAGTATTGTGAAACAAGAAGTGCAAACCATGTAATGGGTGTTCCTTTTAAAAAAATATAACTTTGGCTGAATTACCCAGTATGCAAGAAAATAATTTTGTAAAGGTAGTATTTATCGATATGACTGCGAAAAAAATTATATTCCCTGATAGCAATGGACCGAGGGAATCTTGTTGACTCACCCTGTACATTTCTAAGCACGATGATGCGTGCCTGATACTAGACCGGGCGGCAGTAACAAATTTTTTGGGACAACTTTTTACCGTCTGCCTTTGGGAAGGAAAGTAAGTAATTGAAGAAAAAACAAATCGTAATCCACAAGAAAAAATTACACAATTGCATTCGTTAAGTTCAACAAGAATTTGGATGGAAGCCTTTCTACAGACTGCTTTACATTTGTTACCCATAAAAACATCGATCAAAGTAAAAAAAAACTAAAAAAAGATATACTGCTTCAAATGATACAGGGTGCAGGGTGATTCTCAAATTCCCCGAATGTTTTGCAAAAAAAAAATAATGAAAACCAACTTTGCCCACTGAAATTAGTCTCATCGCGAGAATAACGAAAATTCATGAGGAGTAATCTTTGGAAGTATACAGTCTGTTCTATCAAAAACAACTTCTGGGTTGGCCATTTTCAAAATATGATAGGCCATGAAACTCGTGCAGATGATGTTAACCTCCATGGAGCAACGCCATCTGCTGGTGACGACCAAAGTGTCAAACTCCTACTGCACTTAGCAGAGGAGACCTCTTACAGCCTACCTCTTATCTGCGCCAGTTTCAGAGATTCACTTCCAAGTGTCACTGATGAGACCTGGTTGGTCGAAACAGCTGCCTGGCGTTGGATTTGTGAATACAATGATTTCAACATAGACATACAGATTTCTGTGAAGGGTTGCAGCTTTCTGCAAGTTGACCGAAGTCGATTCTCGATCGCGGCGGGCTATTTGTTGCGGCTTCGCCGTACGATGGCCCGCTGTAAGAGGTCTTCTCTGCCTTGGGCAGTGGGAGTTTGAGACTTTGGTCGTCACCCAGCAGATGGCGTTGCTCCTTGGAGGTTTACACTATCTGCACCAGTTTCAGATATCTACTTCGATTTGTGAATTTAATCATTTCGAACACGGAAATTCTAATGATAGGCCATGGTTACTTTTGTGAGCTCAACCTATCTGTGAAACACTCTTGCATACCATTTTGACCAAGATTTCCCACAGGTTTGATGATTAAAGGAGGATCCATAGCTTGTTCGGATAGGATAATTGGATCTCTGAAATCACAATTATGGGTCGTCAGAGGAATAACCCATCCTTCCGGAAGTGTGAATTTCTTTTTTGATTCATGGCTCAATTTGTTTCTGATGTTCTCCTCTGAAATAAAAAAATACAGCAATTGACTAAACAAATACTGCGGGGTGGTGGTCACTTAGAAAGACAATGACATTCCTTTATTTTTTTCGATTGTGTGGCGAATAACCATTTCGAATTATATTATATATTTTAATTATATTCATATATGTATAGATATGTTATGAAATAATATGAATATGAAATAATTCGAAATTTTTATTTCTAACTTTCAAAATAAAGATGTTTATTTACAACTTATACATAATTTAAGTATTATACTTATGGTTTCTGCAGTGCAATGCCATATATTATTCCCTTAGGGAATAATGGCGAGGAATTAATAGTCTCTACCTTTATTCCTTCTTGTTGTCCTATCTCAAAATTTCTAGAATTGAATATTACCATGGAAACGATCCAACCAAACTCCAGAGTGTCAGTGACAAACACGTAGGTAATGTTTGTGTATTTGTATTGAGATGAATGAAAGTGAAGAATCATTTATTTATAATGAATGAATAAGTCGTTAATAGATAGGTATAATATTCTATTATCCACGACTATTGTATAATGTACCCTTTATACGTCTGTTTGCTCGACCTTAATGATACTCATTATTCACTGGTGAATAATGAGTCATCATTCACTGAGATCAAATACTTCCTTGATTTAGATATAATATTGAGTATATTTGTTTTGCTACAAACAATCGGTTTTTTGAATTTTATCGCGTGAACCACCAAATATTTTCAATTCAGCTCTGACCTACATATAAACAAAATAAGGCAAGAAGCATCTATACACTGAGCTATTAGCGACTATGAATTTGCCTGTCATATCGAAACAGCTTTTGAATCCAAACGAATTTGACTCGAAAATGTCAACAGTATTGTATGAAATATTTGTTAGAATAAAAAAATCGTGTTTTTGAAAATATGTATGTAATGTAACAAAATTTTACAACAGAAATACTCTTATATTTTTTTATTAGTCGTGGATAAAGTATAGTATTCTACTCGCGTATAATGGCTATTATTCTTCTGCTGATTCAGACCACTCACCTGCGGCTCGTTGCCAGTAAACTTCAGCTCGTGAATAATAGCCACCATTATACGCTCGTTGAATAATATACTATTATAGTCGAGAAACTTAGTATCGACAATAATTTATATAATTTCACATTTCTCCGTTTCAAATTTTGTTTGATTTTACTATTTTAGTTTTGATATTTCATTTTCATCGCAGTGTTATATTTTCTGATTCGTAATCCATTGTTTCAAATGCAGATAGTTTCGATTTCATGAGTTTTTCTAAGAGGTTACAATAAGAGTGCAGTAGAGTTGATAATAGCTAGGCAATGGTCCGAAACAAAACCACTCAGCATACGTCATTTGTAATGTCTATACTAATTTTTTGAAATGAACTTGTGAATATTTCTCGTTCAGTATACTATAATTTTCTGAATGATAATTGGTAATATTATTATTATTATTTGTTTGAATCCCAAGAAACATTTCTCTAGAGATTAATGATGCATGCAGTTACCTCTACGTTAAGTGATATATACTATCATATGGCAAAGTATAAGAATAAGTTGAATACCTATGTCACAATAATCGACTTGGTAGATAGATTTTCCTTCCAAAAGCTGTGTTCCTTTTATGGTCAAATGATCCAGAGGTGTTTCAAAATACATTCGCCCAACTTTTTCACGGTCTTCCTTCACCTGAATAATATTGTTAACTTTTATAGTAACACTAATTTTTCATATTTATATATATATATATATATATATATATATATATATATATATATATATATATATATATATATATATATAAACCCTCTTGCTGGTTCAGATACGTAGATGACGTTTTCGTCATATGGCCTCACGGCTCCGAAACTCTCCATAATTTCCTTGATCACCTTAACGACCGCCACCCAAATATAAAGTTCACAATGGAAATCGAAAGCAATAACTCCCTTCCATTTTTAGATGTCCTCATCACAAAAACCAATGACTCCTTCACCCACACGGTCTACAGGAAACCAACACACACAAACCGATACCTTAACGCAAACTCCCACCATCATCCAGCACAAACCAATTCCGTTGTGAATTCCCTCATCCACAGATCCATCAACCTCACAGACCTCCATAACAAACCACAGGAACTAGCCCAACTCAAATCAGCCCTTCTTCAAAATGGATTCACAGACCATCAAATTGACAGATCCATCCGCCGCCATCAAACTTCTCATTCCATTCCCAGAGACCCAACAGACAACAACGTTCCCCACAAAGCTTTTCTTCCCTACATTAAAGGTGTTACTGACAAAATCAGCCGAATTCTCAAAAAACAGGACATAAAAACGATATTTACAGCCAGCAACAAAATCTCCACATTCCTCCGTTCCCCCAAGGACAAAATTGTCAACGAATCACAGGGTATATATGAAATACCATGTTCTGATTGCCATAGAACATATGTAGGCCAGACCAACAGACGTGTGACAAGTAGAGTATACGAACATCAACTTGCTGTCCGAAAATCAGACCCATCTTCAGCTCTGTCCAAACATCATCAAGAGACAGGACACAATATAGACTTTGCGAACACAGCAAAAACACTACAAGCTCGTATAATTCGCGAAGCCATCGAAATCGAGAAGCGACCTTCCTGCTTAAATAAACGTGACGACGGCCAGAGACTTCCAACTGCATGGAAACCCCTATTTTCCAGATGCCCAGTCCCCACCAAGACATCCGACGGTCCTTTAGGAGCACCCGCTGCTATAAATCCTACCCAACATCCCTCGATACCTCAGTTCGATCTAAGGAGTAGGCAGATTGAGACCTTAGAAAGAACTCGTGACGAGACCTGGGGAGTAGGCAGATTGAGGCCCCGGCGTCAAGTCACAAACCCTTGCCCCCTGTGACAACACCTGAGGAGTAGGCAGATTGAGACCTCAGCGTGAAGTCACATTCACCTCTTGAAAATGGCTCCAAAATCGGAGCCGAAACGTCGAGAACAAAACTCCAGACGCGGTTCAACCCGAACTCAACAACAACACACAACTGACCGCGGAAACCTATCCGAACACACACACATATATATATATATATATATATATATATATATATATATATATATATATATATATATATATATATATATATATATATATATATATAACACTGCATCAACAAAGCTTCGAAAAAATTGAATCAGCTTTCGTATCAGAATCATTCGATCTAATTCCGCCTTCTTCAAATCATTTTTACTGTTATATGTATTTTTCACGAAAATATTCGAATAAAAAATGTCCGACAAATATACCACGGAATATCCGTTCTTTGGTGACAAAAATAATCAAGCAGAACATGCCCTTCATTTAAAGTTTGAACGGCTATAACGAAAGAAGGAAAACTTTCAGATTCGATTTCAGAGACAAAAAAATCGATAAGGTTACCGTATTCGCTACTTTTTCCCAAAATACTTGAGTTTGCATCGAGTTTTTGGTAAAAGTTTGTTATCCTCATACCTGAGCCTTTTGGAAAAAAAATTATTGCTACTAATTCACCTTTATGCGTAGAACACGAATCTGAAGTCGAAACGCGGCGCTCTGCCTTTATTCAAAAGTTATAACCCATCAAAGTCGGAAGAAGGGCATATTCCCCCTTTTTTTTGGATCAAAAACGATAGAACCACACGTTTCTATTCGTCAGATGCCATTTACAACTGATTCTACCCAGTTCATTAACTATTAAAAAAATATATTGACATAAATTGGTCATTATAGTTTCAAGAAATAACTGTACCTACCTTTTTCAAGAATATATCTCCATCCTCATTTGGAGCGATCAAATTATGTTTATCAATTTCAAGAAAGTTCCTGAAACCCTCATTGATCGGATCCTTGAATTCCTGCTCACCGATGAATTTGCTTGAACTAAAATTTAAATACCATAAGTATACCTACTCGCATCCAAAATCTTTTTGTAGATTCTTTACGGTTTGGGACTTCTCTTGATATAATCTTTGTTATAAATTGTTAAAAAGTTGTAACGAGTCACATCTTCTTGGGTCATTTCACTAACTTTCTTCATTTTTGACAAAATTTTGATTGTTAATCGTGACACCGAAATGTGTTCCTGTTTTCCATATGTTAAATCTCATTGGGTGAATTTTGAGAAAGAAATCAAGGTATCCTTGAATATTTCTTCAGGTCCAAAATCGATGATACTCAAAGAGGAAAAAAGTCAGTCCAAGGTACATGAAAGATTCATAGCTGGAAATGAGAGTCTGGGTAATCGAGGCGGGTGCGTTGCGTTCTACCCACAGTCTCCGAATATACCCGAATGATGCCTTTCGTAAAATTCACAGAATATTCTGCGATTTTTTATTAACCCATTCTAACCAAACCTAACTAACCTGACCCAGTCTAACACATTCATTGGGAGCCTATCGACAAAAAGGATGAATTTTGCAAAAGTTGAATCATTCGGGTTTGTTCGGAGACTGTGGGCAGAACGAGATGCTCCCATCGAGGCAATGGTGAGAGCTCAGTGATATCATTTTTTATAGAGATCATTGTTTAGAGATATAGTAAGACAACCTTATGGAAATATCATTTGAAGGGAAGGATACTTCGGGTAGATGTCACTAGTGATTTCGTTTCCAAGTCATGTCTTTTCTTGCATTTTTCTTACGGATGTCAAAGTCTGAATCATTCAGAAATAGAAGTGGAATTTTTTGTTGATGTCATAGATCATTTGTTTTTGAAGATTATTTTGATGCCTAAACTTCATTTCCTTCATGAAATTTTATCATCAACTCTATTTTGAAGCTTCATTATCTCTCTATCAACATTTCAGTAAAAGTGACAGACAGAACTCTGCACCTATTTTCCCTTCAGAGTAGGAAACTTTGTCGTGCAGTGTCATGTAAACGGAAATATCGACATTATTCTGTAGATGGCGTAACAAAAAAGCTTGAAATCCTTTAAAGACAGACATTGACTAACTATATCTTTATAAACAATAGTGATATCGAATTCCCATGTTTTATATTGCGTATTTTTGTTTCTAGTTAGAATAAAAGGTACTATCACTTGATACGTGTTATCCTTTTCTGACCCGAATAAGAGATTTCTGTACCTGCCCATTTTTTACATATCCTCATCCTATAGTAGCACAAAATATTCAAGTGATATAAAATTACATGCTACAGTCGATAATCAATTCTAGCATATTTTATCCTATAATTTTTCGGATATCTGAGTTGTTTTACGTTTGGGTGTAACAGAGTTTTGTACGTGAGATTGATGAACACAACCTGATCTCTTGTGGTCAAGATAATAGGTTAATAAATAAATGCAGCCTTATATTATTTCCATAACATTTTCACTCGTATCTGAACCTTAATGTGCATTTAGGCGAAGCCGACCCTCAGAGTACACCAAATCGGCGTTTCAAGGCCCCTGAAAACTCCGAATAGAAAACAAAGACGATGTCGTCGAGTCTCTTTTCTGATTGGTGTATTCTGTGTAACTAGTAACAAACGAACAAACCACAAATGTCAGAACTGTCAGAAAAGAAGACACCTACAAACAAGAAACAAGTCATCAAGATAAAAGTCAAAACTTCATCCGTGAAATGATGAATAATAGGCTATTTGTGAAATGTTTCAATGAATATCTCTAAAAAATTTACGTCGCCAAAATGACAAATCTTCAAGAAGTACCCACTGAGGAGTTACTGTCGTTCCAGGACTATCCCACTGTCCACACGTCAGGACACAATACAATGATTTCAATAAGTGAAGCCCAGATCAATGTTGAAAATGTAAATGGTGATTTCCAAAATGCCCCTGAAATGCAAAGGACTAACCAGTCATCTGACACTAACGAAGAAGGTGGGTGGGCCAGAGCCAGTTCTCATTGATGTTCACTGTTTTTATTTCAGGAAGTAGTAAATCTTTCTGGTCCATAGAATATTATCAGAAATACTTTGATGTAGATACTGTCGAGGTCCTAGATCGAATAATTGCTTCTGTCACACCAAAGTGGGATAACAACTTGAAACACCATGTTCGTGCCAAACCAGACCTTTATGGCCCTTTTTGGATTTCAGTCACTCTTGTATTCACCATAGCAATTAGTAGTAACATTGCCAATTACCTGACGCATGCTAATGAGATCCGCCACTGGAGATACGACTTTCATCTAGTCTCATATGCTGCTACTACTATATTTTTATATGTTATCATAGTTCCTTCCATACTCTGGGGATTACTGAAGTGGAGTACACAAGTCCATAGTATTGAAGGTTTGGAAGAAGATATGACTCCTGGAGCTCTAGAGCTAATTTGTGTCTATGGATATTCATTGTTCATTTACATTCCTGTTTCAGTTTTATGGTCGATTCAGATAAGTTTAATGCAGTGGATCCTTGTGTTGCTAGGAACCTTTATATCAGGTTCAGTTCTGTTATTGACTTTAATGCCTGCTTTAAGGCTATCGAGGCATAAATTTCTGCTCTGCATTGGAATTATTTCTTGCCATTTGCTTTTGGCTACAGGATTCAAGTTGTACTTTTTTCATGATCCTAGTATTACAGTGGAAAAAAATCCACTTGCAAGTAAGGCAGTAACTGAAGCTGTGCGAAATTTGACAATTGCAGTAAACCCAAAAACATAGTTATAATATGTATATTTGAACACTATTTTTAAGCTGAAATTTGCTATCAATATATCTTTGTCTTTCAGTAAACAAATTGAATATCTTTTTTATTATTAATCCTATCAGATTCCATAATGAAAATATAATGTATTCTCCTGTAGTGACATTTTTAGGAATTTTAATTGATGAACATTTAGTTTGGAACAAACATATTGAGTTTTTGAGAAAACAAATTTCTCCAATTATTGGTATAGTTTTTAAAATTCCAAATATGTTACCTTCATTATGTCTGAAATCAATTTATTATTCTTTAATATATTCCAAAATTCAATACTTGGTTTCGATTTGGGGGGCAGCTCCAAAAACCGTAATGAAACCATTGAAAACATTGCAGAATAAAATTATAAAGTGTATATACAAACTTGATCGAAAGGAACCTACAGCTAATTTATACGAACAAAGAAAACTTTCAGACATTCCTTCATTAAACACGTTTAAAATTTGCACATTTATTCACCTGGTCAAAAATAAATTCAAGCATTCAAATTTGATGTTCAAAATGAATAGTGATCAACACAATCACTCAACAAGGTTTTCAGAAAATTTGGCATTGATGAAAATTAAAACAAATATAGGACAGCAATCTGTTTACCACAACGGAATAAAACTATACAATGGTCTACCGAATTCATTGAAGAAATATGGAAAATTCGTTTCAAAAATAATTTTAAAAAACATTTGATATCATAATTCTTTTTATTATTACCATATAAAGATCTGATTCAATTACTCATTTTTTTGTATTCTATTCTACTTTAATTGAATAGCATCAGTTTAATTTTCCCTACAATGAGCATGTATATGTTCCTTGGGAAATAAATCGTTGTTATTATTATTGTAAGTACCCCGAAAGTTTTTTGACAGGTAAGAAAAAGATAAAAAATAAGATATCGAGGGACATTCTTTGCAGTGCATTCATTGTTTGCTCTTGTTTTCCTAATTTGTCACCATTTTTTACCAGTATCTAATAATATATACAATCGATTCTTGATTTTTCAGATTGTGTTAGGCCAAAAACCCAAACCGTGAATACAAAAAAGATATTTAGTAATAATTGAATTGAATAAATCATGAAACTGACAAACCTGCATAACGGGATAACAATGATCTATATGTTTTGGCCATTTTAATGGAAATAAAAAATCCGTGAAATGAGTCAACACTCATCAATCAATATATCTGTATATTTATCACTAGGAAAAACGTTATATATACAATTACAGAATAAACTATCTCTAAAATATAACACAGTAACTCAAAAGAGATAAAATATAATGTTCCAGTGGAGTTGAACTTAAGAGTAGATTTGTGTCAACAGCAAATAATTTCATGAAAATATAAACTAAACTGTGAACTAATTAAAACCAAAAGGAACCACCAAGTCCTCTTTGTGGTCCACCTTAATGTCACTGATTGAAGCAGCTGCGGCTGCAACAGTTTTTATTAACTGAAAAAAAAATGATATTTGCACTTCATCATTGAAATAGAATCACAGAAAAACCGCACTCAAAACATTAAATCACATGGAAGGCAATTATAACAATATAATAATAATGAGTTTATGAAGCTACTGAATACAGTTATCTAATCACATCAAATGTATAATATTCAAGTATTGATTATTGACACGAAAAGTAAATTTGAATATATTATTTTCACAAGTACTCTTATAAAATTCAATCAAATCAATAAAAAAAATTATAGATCATTATTTCATTGTCTATGAGTCATCTAGAGACGAAAAATCCAAATTTTTCAGGAGTTGATGTTCTTTTTAACAAAATTTGTACATATTTTTCAGAAATTTGTTGAACTTCCACAATATTTTATTCCTAGTGGCAATTCATTGAAAGTTTTTAATTCTTCATAAAATAGTTGATTTTGTCCAAAACTTGTGTACTTTTTCAATTTAATATCCTTGGAATTTTATACTCAAAAATGTTAAGAGACTCATGCATCCATGGTACTTAGGTATAGATATCTTCATTGAAGTTTAGCAATGTTTTTTGGGGTAGTGAAGGGCTAATCATCATGTCCATTGGCGTACCGGAACGTACCTTAACCAATAATTTTTCCAAATATGCGAATTTTTTTTCGCATTGAGCGACTGAAACCATAACTTCATATTTCTAGCATTTTTTTGTACCTTGCTTCGTTTTTGAAAAAATTAGTGCCCTCAGGGACAAAAATATTCATGCGGATTTCAATCTAATTAGAGCTGACTTAGCCCCTAACTCAACTAACACTGCCAAATTCCTACAAAATGTGGACACCCTCTGTCTCTGGAAACGTAACATTTAGCGGATATATATTTATATGAACTTATCTGACGACTTGTATCTTGTATATTATGCAATACCAATGGAAAAATCGGCATTGAATAATACTGAAGATTTTTCAAGGGCAGATTGAATAATTTCAAATTAATTATATCAGAATTCTTTGTTGTAATATTTACATCAATACACAGCAAAATTATCACCGATACTATATCAGTTATTTATTCTGTACAGATTATTATTGAATACACGGCACACAATGTAAATATAGAGTTCAAAAATGAATGTGATTTCGTATCCCAAAGAATTTGTTTCCAATTATAATAATTGAAACAAATAATCCCAACTTTCATTAGCATTTTGTTTGTTCCAAGATAACAAAACTTCAGACTCATTCTTTCAACAGGCAAGGGGCAAAAGTGATAAAACGGAACAAATTAATGAGAATTAATTGTTTTTCTTTCATATTGAGATAGGAAAGAAAAGTTCCTTGAAAAGTTTTTTTATTTATTTTTTATTATTTTTATGAACAAACAATTGTAACTAAGAAGGAAACAGTGTCACAAAATGATTTCAAATTTATTATAGCTATACATCTTATTAAATGATGATTCAATTATGTAGGTATTCCCATAAAGTATATGTTTCTAAGAACTTAAACTTTCACGGCCATAAAACCCCCAGAATCAATATGGTTCTAGTTGAGCTAGTTTGAGCTTTTGCATGTTTTGATCTTCATTGGAAGACTATTAAATAGTTTCACACACATATACTGTGACAATCTTTCTGTCTTGTTAATCTATGTAAGTAATAAGTCATATCATTTGTAGGAGTGGGATATATACTTATGTGTAGATATTTCAGGAAAATCAGGCTATTCTTAAAGAAAAACAACAAGCATTCATATATATCCAGAGCATAAATGGTCAGTATCTTATTGTGTTTTAATACTTCTCTACAAGACCCAGTGAATTTTATATTTGCTATTATTATAACTTCTTCTTTGTATGAGAAACATCTCAATAGAGCTGTTACCTCCCCAAAAATTATTCCATATCTTACCACTGAGTCAAAATTGGCGTGGTATCATATTTTCAACATTTCTTTGACTATTTTTTAATGACCCTGAATAACATATTTTTGATAACTTTAGGCTCGTATTGTTAATGTGTGAATTCCACTCCTTAGTTCAATCAATTTAAGATACCAAAGGTTTGGTTACTTATTACTTACCATATTAAGCTCATCAAAATTTATTGGTTCAGAATTTAGCACTTTTTCTGGATTAGGTATATCTTGCAAAATAGATTTCGGCCTAGAAGTTAGTTTGTGCCTGTTATTTGCGAGTACTTGCTGAACCTTTATATTATAAATTTTCATCCTTTCAAGATATTCATGCTGTTGCAAATTGTGGGAATCGAGAGCAGCTACGTCAATAACATTCCTGGAATGAAGAATTTAGCAAATCAGCAATACCTCATAAAGATAAACAACTGTTTCACACTTACGTTGCAGTTTCTTGTAATATTCTATTCAGTGCAGATTGTTCATCAGTCTTCTTCGGAATAGTGTTTGAATTTCTGTTCAGAATCTCCTCACTGTAAATCACAAAAGTTTAATGAGCTCTTATATGTATTAAGTGCAAAGCATCACCTATTTACTCTTTGAATGTGAACATTGTTCGAAACAGGATCTACAAGAAGACGAGTCCTCTCATTTGGTTCACCACTCTGAAATTGTAAAAATGCATTTCTGGTACAAAATATTAATATTAACAACTACTGACCTGGGAAGAATTATCGTCTTTGCAGAAATAACTATAGCAGCAGCCCATTTTTTCGAAACGTTGGCTAACCTACTTTGTACTTGGTGGTCATGTAGACGTAGAGGGATATCTCCAATGTATCACTGTAGACAGTGGCAATGTCCCTTTGTACTTTGCTTTATGAAATATTTTAGATTTATACATATAACTCACTTTTATTTACACATAAACCAAAAACCAATGAAAAACAATTCTTCTTCTTTTTGTTCCGATTGGTTTAGCTTTAGCGTTAGCGAGCACCAACCTATAATATAACATAAAAAAAATAATATTATATATTATAACTATAATTGGTGACGTTTCACGTTCGTATATAGAAAACAGGTTTATGAAATGTCATCATTTCGATCCCTCCATGGACGCCAATGGCAGTGATGTCCGATTATCCTACCGTCAGGCGGCAATGATTGAATTGTAGGTCAAAATCATAGACAATTGGCCGCATCTATATATAGGGGTTGTGTAGGCAGAGACCAATTGCTGCTTGGCAACAGCGTATACGCAGAACTGCTAGTGATTTAAGAATAGGGCCCCAGCTTGCAGCGGTTTATGCTGCTTCACAAAATTCAACATTTCACGACGGAAAACTGTCGAATGTTGTGCAGCCGCTTCGAGTGCTGAAAGCTGTTAGACGCTGCCATTATAACTAATGGACTGGGGGATGCGCTGCGTTGCACCCACATTTCGTAACACCCACACTCTACGAACCAGTGCTGTTCCTGCCCGATAAAAAAGTACCGGATTTCATTTCGCAAAAGTGCTAGAATTGCGAATTTAGTATTAGATTTTATTTTTATTCAAATTTTCAGCAATCTAGGTAGGTACTGGGTATTGGCATTATTGGCAAAGAGGCAGAGGTAGGTTTTTATTTAAAAAAAAATACCCAGATAGAAAACTAACATCACAATTTGAAATTACCTGAAAATAATATTTGAGTAACTACAAAATGAACAAATTCACAGAAAAGTTCTCTCTCTCTCTACTTTGGATGGTCGGTGCCACAGAAAAGTTGATGAAAATACAAAATTTGAGATAATTAAGTGATAACTTCATTTGTGATAATAGTACATTTCCAAGATTTCTTGGGATAGGATCTGGAAGTTGTCAAGTCAAACTACAACTTTCAACAGTTTCAACTTTTGACAAAGCAGTCACAGAACAACAGAATAGTTAGAACAAGAACATGAGACGTTGACACCTTAGACCCTCTTCTTCTTCCCATTTTTTTCTCTTCTATATCTCTTAAGTAGACTCAGGGCTGCTCCTGGCTATACAATTGTACGAATTGCTATACAATTCAATATTTTTTCGTACATGCATACCACATTGACGAAAAGCATACATTTTGACTTCATTTGGTTTTGCATTTCGTCATTGATTCGAACGAGACCACGATTACATATTTACAAATTTCAATCACTTCGATAGTCGAATAATCTATCTCTGTCTTCCGTCTCATTTAAGATAGGCGTATCCAGCCAGCGTGTACATCTGTCATAGAACTCATAGAAGTAATAGATCACGATCACATAGCACAAAGCACCTAATTTTCAGATCAGTCAAATTTCAAATCTTTCGAAAACCGCTGGCGCTAAGAGAAAAATTAATTCACAGAGAGAAAAGACGAATTTTAAATAAATATTTATGAATGGTTGTTTAAACTGAAATGAATTATCAGGTAACCATCTATAAAGCATTTGAATTATCAATTTCAATTCAGAATTTTCAATTGATATGAATGCAAATAGTAATATAATCCATATATTTGTAATACCCACTTCAAAATATTCATTTTTCACATACGAGGGCAAGTCTGCGCATGCGCAAAAAGATTTATTAAGTCTTTGCATCATGCGAGAAGCTGTCACTTGTCAATTATTCTGATGACAGTGTTGGCGACCATTGATGCTATACAATTCTAGTGAAAAGCATACATTTTCATCTGTCATTTTCGTACAATTTGTTTTTGCCTTGGAGCAGCCCTGAGTAGACTTGATTTGTCTCTACTCGGGAGCATCTCGTTCTACCCACATTTCGTAACACCCACAGTGCGTAACACCCAAATGTCATAACACCCAAATTTTGTATGCCCACACTCACCGAACATACCCGAATGATGCGCTGTTGCCAAATTCATCCTTCTTTTAGGTTAGGTTAAGTTAGATTGGGTTAACAGGAAATTGCAGAATATCCGGTAAATTTTGCAACAGTGCATCATTCGGGTATGTTCGGAGAGTGTGGGCATAACGAAATTTGGGCGTTATGACATTTGGGTGTTATGCACTGTGGGTGTTACGAAATGTGGGTGTTACGCAGCGCACCCCTCTACTCTCTGCACCGATTCGGAGATTTTGTGACCGAAACATTGAACTCAATCTCATACCTGAAATAGTACTAGTTTTCACTAAAAAGTACTTTGGTACTGAATCTAGTACTAAAGTACTGACTGGAACAGCCCTGCTACGAACATACCCGAACAATGCGCTGTTGCCAATATCACTGAATATTCTCAAATTTTCTGTTAACCCAATCTAACCTAACCTAGAAAAATGGATTTGGCAACAGGGCTTTATTCGGGTATTTTCAGAGACTGTGGGTGTAACAATTTCAATTCTGATACAAAATTCATGGATATACCGTTGCCCATTTCAACTTACCAGTACTTAAATCTGCTCTTCTAGTTGCTTGAATCCACAATTCACGTCTCTTAACAGCAAAAGGATTAACATATTCTTTCCATTGTCGAAAATAGAAAGGAATCGATGGATTGAAACTTCACAATCACTCAAAATCGAGTATCACCGAGAGAAAATATTTTGAAATATGACACAAATGCACAATAAGCCTCTTTAGATCGGTTTGTTTGTCCAGCAGGCTGAATTTACAACTGTCAGATTTAAAGTCGTCTGACAAGATATGCCCGCGGTCAATTGAAATTAATAAAACTGAAGAATAATTTCGACGTGAATAGAGTATACTACTCGCAATAATGACTATTATTCTCTCGGAGTATTACTCTCTCGCCGCTGACGCGGTTAGTGAAAATTCCTCAAGAATAATAACTATCATATTGACTCGTAGTGCGATATATTATTATTACACCAGTAGGCGCGACAATAGCTGACAAACCATCAGCTCTAGCATTTCTGTTCTTAATGTCCTTTATATATAGAACTGTTCACTTCCGGCTCTGTTGGAAATAGAAAGTTTTCGTGTTAGGCGACACTAGATTCTTCTACTCTTCCGTATTTAATATGTCGAAAATGTTCCGTGAAACGGGTTTTGATAGCTCGTCGGCTCTGAACGATATATTTGTGGTTGAAATCTTGACAACTGATTTCGTAAATTCCCTACTTTTCCGTGTTTTTTAATTTATCTTCTGGGTTAACAAGCTGTTGTAATTAATAAGTTTTTTATAAAAATTTCATAATTACTTCGTCGAATATCTGTTGAAGTCCGCCGTGTATTGAGGTTCATATGGGATTACTATAAACTCATCGTTTACATGATTCAAGTGTCGAGAATAGAGAGTTTGAACGTCATCATTTTGTGGTAGATGAATATTTGATCCAGGTTTATGGGTTTCTAACCTTCACAATCTGAAGAAATAGTTATTAATATTGGAGTCTATACAAGTGTATACATGTCCTTCGTTTCTCTGAAAAGATAAAACGGATCGGAAACAGGTATAATGTTAAAACAACAAATAATTTACGGTCAATACTGACAAATACCAAACCAACAGACACAAAAAATTGTATTCATCAAATTCCTTGTTCGTGCGGTCAAAAATATATCTGCAAAACTTCTCGACCATTGGAAGTGCGAAAGAGTGAACACAAGATGTACATCAGGAACAGACAGATAGGTGGAGAGAAAAAAATAAAACATGAAAAATGCCATTTCTTCACCCCCAGAGGGGGGAAGATAGGGGGAGGTATAAAAAATATGGTGAATGTTTTTCAGACCTGGGTAACATCATTCGAGGGTCAAATCGAAATTTCGTGATCGAGGGCATTTCGACCATCTTAACCGAGGAGACCCTTTAATCGTGTTCCACCTTATAGCGTAATAACTATGGATTACCATCAAGTAAAGAGCACCTCAATCCAAAAAATAGGAATAAATATATATTAATTCTAATTTTTTTCAGATTGTGGTAGGTTACAAACCCAGAAAACTACCGATCAAAAAGGTGAGATTTTCATTTGTCCTTTGTTGGTCCAAAACCGTTCCCAAGATGCATATAACCCTGGTGCGTTGACTTATACCTGAAAAAACGTAGATCATAAACTCTCGATATCTGGCATTCTTGACTTTGAAGAAATATAACTGAAGAAATCCCTTCGAGAGTTTGTCACCAGAGGCGCACCTCACGAATCTGGTTTATAGGTTATGTCATGAATCATAACTTGATGCTTTTTCCTTTCGCCTTCAAGTTGATGAAATATGAATTGAAATCTCTGTGAATGTGATTTTAAATGTTCCTAATCAATGGTCGTGAGTGAAACTGGGAAGTATGGTGGATATCTGACGAACCGAAGAGGGGTAAGTAATGTTATGCGAGCGATTTATTATGAGTTTCGTACAGGGGGTTAGTGAATTGAATCGTGCACTCCTCAAATGATGTATATCATTTCAAATCGATTTGAGTTGTTCAAGGTAAACCTATTCTATCAAAATCATAGCGAGTATATATCTAGGATGTGACGAGAAATCTGAACGTTCGGATTCGGAAGTTTCAGTGAAGCTCCTGCCGTTTCATTATGGAATTTTGTTTGGATCTCTCTGGATGGAGAATTTACCTCGAATATCTATACTTCTTGTGGCTCGATCCTGACATTCTAGTAATCTATTGAAATGAAATAGTTTCACAATATGAACTGGTTTTTCAAATTCAAATCGAAGTGTCAAACTTTTCAAAATAATTGATAGGTTTCTATTAGACGAACTTGGCCTCACATATTTTGTATACTGATGATTCTATTGGTGGCGAAAAATCCCGTGAGGATTCAGCCAATAAGACCATCGGTATCGCATTTCATCACTACCAGTGTCACTACCTACCGTCAAAGAATATAAGCTTTGGCTTCGGTTTCTCAGATCGAGAGGATTTGACTAAAAAAAAGCATATCGGTCAATGCACCAGGGTTATATGCGTCTTGACCGTTCCATGGTTGACGGGTAAGATTAAAAACGATCTCTTGGTCCATCGTAATTTATCAAAGTAGAAATAACATTTTGGTATCAAAAGTAAAAAAGGAATGACGAGTGTACGTCTTAGATATGGCAAAACAACATTTCTTATTGATCCTAAATCTAAAATACCTAACAGTAACCTAAAAAATAAATTATAAACTGTACAAAAAAATTGCGACGCTCGCGTTCGTTCGCCGATCGTGATTTCCTATCCGTCTGTTACGATAAAATGGCAATCGGTCGCTTGCAGTAAAATGGCAAATGGTCGCGGTAGATATGGCAGAAAAATAATCCGACTAATTTCCTCGTCTATCCGAACTAAAAAAAAAAAATCTCTAAAATCGTGCGCACCTAGTGTATACATGTATATAATGAACGAGATTCTAAAAGTAGTAAAATCAAGGCACATAAAAAGGTACCGCGTTACTGGGAACAGTCTTCAGATAAAAATTGAAAAAATCCTTGTAAAATCATTGTCCGAAAAGCGGAGTCTCGTTGGGCTTCAGCGAAGCTACGCTCAAGTACTTCGGCGACTTGTACTTGTCCTGGATGGCGTGCTGGGGGTTGGTGGGCGCCTCCGCGAACATGCCGCTCAAAAACTCGACGCAAGGCTTGAGCTGCGCCAGTTCGTAGCCGGTCGATTCGACCATCTGCTCGGTCCAAACTTCCTTCTCGCTCAGAGTGTGCCTCGCGATCGCGAGGGCGGACGCCGCTATCACGGAGGGCAGGAAGTCCAAGCAGATGTCTCCGTTGAGGAGGGACAGCTCGCTCAAATACTGGAAAAACATCGTCGATTAGGAGTGACTATTATTTAACATATTGGTTTTCAGTATCACTACTTTTATTCAGGTTTGAAGGCCGTCGTTTTTTGGAATTTCTTCCTGACGTTTCGCTGGCTCGAGTCGCTAGCTTCTTCATAGGCTCATTCATCTTGAAATTCACACCGATGACTGGAGATTTTTTCTTCGCAAGTTGTATTTATGCCGATTCAGGTAGTTTGCGGTGCTAATTATTCCATTCGGATTAGGGGAATTGGCATTAATATTGATTACCTTGTTTACCTCATCTAGGTTCGGAGAATAATCATCATTATTATCTGAAGAACTACCTGCATTTATTATCGATTCTCTTAAAATGGGATTCCATATTCGGTTGAGGTTGACAGCTTCTTCTTTTGTGTTGATATTATCCGTGTGTTTGTGGATTTCTATTGTCTCCCGTACCAGTCGGCTATGGTTTCCCTGGTTGGGTGCAATCAGTTTTGCATTTTCAAACAGAATCCTGTGGTTACCCTCACTAAGTGCGTGTTCCGCCACAGCCGACTTGTCAGTTTGCCCTAGTCTGCAGTTTATCTCATGTTCCTTTAGCCTCGTTCCCATGGATCTTTTGGTGCTACCGATGTATACCTTCCCACAGGTGCACGGTAAACCCCTAAACGCGATAAACCCCTGCTGCAGACAGTGGATCTCTTTTGTCTTTAGCCGATCTGAGGCTCTGTTGAATGTATTTAAACCCACAAAGAAGATTCAACAGAGCCTCATATCGGCTAAAGACAAAAGAGATCCACTGTCTGCAGCAGGGTTTATCGCGTTTAGGGGTTTACCGTGCACCTGTGGGAAGGTATACATCGGTACCACCAAAAGATCCATGGGAACAAGGCTAAAGGAACATGAGAGAAACTGCAGACTAGGGCAAACTGACAAGTCGGCTGTGGCGGAACACGCACTTAGTGAGGGTAACCACAGGATTCTGTTTGAAAATGCAAAACTGATTGCACCCAACCAGGGATAACATAGCCGACTGGTACGGGAGGCAATAGAAATCCACAAACACACCGATAATTTCAACAGAAAAGAAGAAGCTGTCAACCTCAACCGAATATGGAATCCCATTTTGAGAATATCGATAACTGCAGGTAGTTCTTCATGATAATCATAATAATGATGATTATTCTCCGAAACCAGATGAGATAAACAAGGTAATCAATATTAATGCCAATTCCCCTAATCCGAATGGAATAATTAGCACCGCAAACTACCTGAATCGGCATAAATACAACTTACGAGGAAAAAATCTCCAGTCATCGGAGTGAATTTCAAGATGAATGAGCCTCTGAAGAAGCTAGCCACTCGAGCCAGCGAAACGTCAGAGAGAAATTCCTAAAAACGACGGCCTTCAAACCTGAATAAAAGTAGTGATAATGTTACTACTACTATTATTCAACATCTCCATAAACAACATTGTAGCAAGTATTGATGAGGGAACAGTAATCTGCTTTGCCGATGATATTGCCATAATATTTTTTCTTGTTTTCATAATGGCTGAAGCTGCTGTCTCAAAAATAAAAAATCGGCTTGAAAATTTTTGGCTTACTTATAAATCCAATGAAATTTATATATTTGAGGTAATGTGAATGAAAATAACAAATTAGAGCAACATTACACTGATAACAGATCCCATGGGCTATTTTCACTTCGTTGCTACTAAGATGTCTAAAAGGATGGTGCTGGGACCGATGCGATACTGTTTAGAATTGTATGGCGACACTTATCTGTCATTAGTGTCATTTTTACGTATCGTGGTGTGTTTCTCAATTTCATTGCTAGTTGACGCTAATTGGAAGTGCATAGTCAACCGATCGATCGACAAACTATATTCTTTGATTCGAGAGTCAACAAAATGAGCAAAATCTAATGGCATACCCATAAAAAACAAAATAGAATGAAAGGAACACAATTATAGGTAATTTGGCCAGTATTCTAAACAAATAATATAGGTTGTTGATCGGTCAGCGTCCAAAAGTAAAAGTATAGCCAGCCGTCATGTCGGCCGTTTATACATTTCCTAGGAAATTTGTAACTCTTCGTTGCAAATGGCATCTGAACTGATTTGATGTTGAAAAGCTATGATGCTTATTATCATAGTAGGCATGTGTTGCCAAGTATACCCCAAACATGCCCAGGTATAACTCAGTACACCATCCTTCTAGACATCTTAGTGTACTGAGTTATACCTGGGTATGTATGGGGGATACTTGGCGACACATGCCTACTATGATAATAAGCATCATGGTTTTTCGACATCAAATCAGTTCAGATGGCGTTTGCAACGAAAAGAGTTACAAATTTCCTAGGCAAACGGCCGACTTGACGGCTGGCTATACTTTTACTTTTGGACGCTGACTGATCAACAACCTATATTATTTGTTTAGAATACTGGCCAAATTACCTATAATTGTGTTCCTTTCATTCTATTTTGTTTTTTATGAGTATGACATTAGATTTTGCTCATTTTGTTGCCTTCTCGAATCAAAGAATATAGTTTGTCGATCGATCGGTTGACTATGCATTTCCAATTAGCGTCAACTAGTAATGAAATTGAGAAACACACCACGATACGTAAAAATGACACTAATGACAGAAAAGTGTCGCCATAAAATTCTAAACAATATCGCATCAGCCCCAGCACCATCCTCCTAGACATCTTACAGTACACCATCCTTCTAGACATCTTAGTTGCTACAGATACGCATGAATGTCAATTTTGACGATTCTCATAAATTAATATAAATTCGACATGTCACGTTTTGGTTGTGATAATGATGAGAAGATAAACGAAATTATCAAGTCAAATACACCCAGAAGTTTCTCCATAGACGTACGCAAGTAAATAAGGAGACACTTCATCGCGAAAGGGAGTTTATTGGCAGAGAGAGTTTAGCAGAGTTATTGAGATAGATAGTTATCAGAGTTTCTAGCTTAGTGGAGAGACGGAGAGTTTTGCAGACTTTTCATTGGAGAGAGCTTTGGTATTGCCAAGTGCAGAAGTCGAAGTAGGGAATTTCTATTACAGACAATTTATTAGTGTTCTAGCACAGAGTGTTGGATAGTTTGCAGAACAATTCGAGTGGTTGTATTGTGATGAAGAGTTCTCTCTCTCTCTCTAAGGACCAGTCCATTAGTTGAAATGTCAATGCTTATACTTCGTTTCTTGGGTTGTTGATGTCGCCAAAGAAACTTCAAAACTGGAGTGTTTTGAAATTTGGATTTAAATACGTTGAAACTTACTTCAAGGAAAACACATACTCCAGTAAAGGAAGTAAATTTTTTAGTAAAATGAAGGACTAATTCGAGACCACTCAGATCAACTTAAAATTTTTTGGAATTAGTCAAAAAAAGGTGTCAAGTATCCGAGTAAACAAGTTTGGTTACTGGGCAAAGCTCCAAAACGCTGTAAAACTTGGCCAAACAATTTTTTTGGCCAAAAATTAATAAATATTTAATATCTCGGCCAATATTGCATAAATTTTAGTGAAAATAAGTACGGGGGGTTTTTTTGGGTCACTGATTACGATTTTAACGTCAAAAATTTCTGAAACACCCTGTAAACCGTAAAAACTACCCTTTTTGTTTTTTTTTTTTAATATTTTGATTTGAAATTTGACAGCAGAATTTAATTGGCTTATCATCTAAACATACAGTACTGCACGAAAAATGTTCATAAAACTTATAAAAATAGAGGGTCTCAATGGATTAACTATAAAAATTTCATGTGATTGATGGAAAAAAAAAGGTTTTTTGACCATAACTTTTTTTTGGCTAATGATAACGAGATGTACCAGGAACCATTTTAAAGCTAAGGTTATCGCCGAAATTTCATGTCCATGCAACATTTGAATTGTATGGGCCATTTTTTCTTATTTCGCCCGACAAAAAAAATACAGTCACAAACATAAAATAGGCAATTTTAAACGGACAAATTTGCTTACAGATGAAAAATTATAACAAAAAATTGAAATACAACTATCCTGGAATGAATGCTGAAAAATTTGGATGTTTAAAATAAATAATGTTCACACTGCTGGCCAAAAACTGAAAATAGTTTAAAAAATACACGATTCTACCCAACTTTAGCAGGCCAAAACATAAACAATAATTACCCGATAGGGCCAAAAATGACTGGACATATTTAGGACGAAGTGTTCTGACTTTTCACCAAAGGATTTTTTTTCCAAGCACCTTAGCCCATATGTCGCTAAAAAATTAGCATTAAAAATTAAAAAAAAAAATATTTTGCCCATAACTTTTTTCTTCTTTTTCTAAACGGTTCTGGTTGGTCTAAAAATTTTCCCGATTTTGTCATCTTGCAAAATGATAGGAATCATTTTTTTTGTATGAGTTATATTTTTCGAGATATTTACGCCAGAACGATCCGGTTTCTTCATTTTTCGTTAAGCAACCATTTTTGCCCTGTCATATCTCCGTTAATATTAATCGTACAGAAATTAAACAAAAATCATTTTATTTGTCAATTAAAATACTTCATATAAGTAATATATAATTTTTTTGTAATACTAACAGATTTTCAGTAAATTTAAAAAACTTAAAAAACTTTTGAATTTTTTTTGCAAAAATCACACTATTCCTTGCGCTATTACCCTCCCCAATGAGTTCCCCCCCCCTACCCCCCGCGCTGTTTCCGAATAACGGAAGTTGTTTACTCGGATACTGGGCACGTTTCTTAACAAAATTCAAGTAACTCCAAGTATCTGCAATTGGTCTCAAATTAGTCCAGCCAGTTTTTAGTTCCTTTACTGGAGTAAGTACCGATATATAATGCATTATTGAAAGTACTTACCATTGCCAGGTACATAGTTCTTTCATTCAACTTGTTGCTGACACAAGTCGCAGTTATGAACGAAAGCGGTGTAGGAACCGAAAGATCAAATCCCAACACTTTCAGGATCAAATGCTCCATGCGGATGACCTGTCTCTTATTGTAAGTATCGTCTGTTATGTAAACGAACTCGCTGACATCTGGCGGGTAAATTTCCTCGTATTTCCTGTAGAGCAGAGGGATGCTTTAATGTATAGCAGTTTTCACAATGAATGGTATTGACTGAAGGATTATAATAAAACCAATTAGACCCTTAAGTTGTAAAATCCGAGATGCACATCATAAATGTAAAAGGACCGGATTCAGGTAATTTTGTTTCTTTTGTTCTTTGGAAGTGTTCACTTGTGTTACGACGTGCAATAATTTTATAACATTTATTTGTTATTACAGACATCAATAGCAAAGATTTTATACCCCAACGTACAGAATAGGCAGTATGTGGCGTCCGTGGATAAAAAGTAATAGTGCTTCTTCCAGTGGTTCGTTAAAGAAGAATCACTTATCTTGTGACGCGAAAATCATTATAAAAATGTGTATAGTTCCTTAATTCAGCAAGGATATAACGCGGGTGCTGCAGCAAAAGTAACCAGTAATTTGACGAAGGTGCCTCTTACTTCAGTTAGACGAATTGTTGAAAATTCCATGGAATCAAGAAAAAAGCGTAAAGATTCCGGTGTCACAAAAAGTCTAGACGACTGGGAAAAAGCTTTGATATGGCAAAAAATCTACACTATGTATGATGAGCAGCGTGTCCCTACAATCAAAAGTCTGAAACAGCGGCTCATCAATGACGAAACTCACATCAACTGTGGCCTCACTACTCTTTGGCAAGCTCTGTCTGTAATGGGCTCTAAATATCACAAAATTGACGAGAGACAAGTAATAATGGAATCCACCCGTTTAATAAACTGGCGTTCTGAATATATAACGTCAATAAGAAAATACCGGTCTGAAAATCGGCCAATACTCTACCTCGACGAGACGTGGTTTGAAACGCATGACACCCCTTCCAAAGGATGGTCCGATTCCTCTTAAGTGTAAAACAAAAGCACCATCAAATGAAGGAAAGAGAATCACAATATTACACGCAGGATCAGAAAATGGTTGGATCCCAAACGCTATGTGGCTTTCTGCCAAAAATATTACGGACTCTTGTGTTGATTATCACGAAGATACGACAGCAGAGCTTTTTGAAGGTTGGTTTAAAAATTGTCTGTTACTCAACATTCCGCCAAACAGCGTTATAGTAATGGACAACGCAAGCTATCATAGTCGACAATTGCAAAAAAATTCCTGGCTCAAAGAATACGAAATTGGAGATTCAAAACTTCATGGCTGCAAATGACATATATTTTGAGGAAAATTATACAAAAATAGAACTTTTACAAGTGCTGCAGTCATTTTCTTTAAAAAAAAACGTATGTTTCTGATCCCATAGAGCTTATGTGGCACCAACTTAAATCGAGCGTACGCGGAAAAAATACTTCTTCGACTTCAAGTGGTGGTGTGGTAGAATTAATTAGGAACTGTATGAATGACATTCCTACCGAGAGTTGGAAAAGTTCTGTTAGTCATGTTATAAATGTTGAAAACTCGTACCTTTCTGTAAAATCAATTGCGCCAATTATAATTAATTTAGATGAGGATAGCGATAGCGACTCTGAACTAAATATAGAATAGAATTGTAACATTTAAATAAATTACTTGTATATCTCCTACATTATGCAAAATTCAAATTTCTTAAGTTCGACCCTGTAGCACATTTGCATCTTTTACCAGATGATTTTCTACATAATGGTATTAAATCGGGTAGTTAATTGCAGTTGATAAGCCAATACCATTTACTGTGAAAAATACTATAATAGTCGCCGTAAAATTGGTAAATTCACCTTGGAAAAATAGTATTGGAATTTTTTAAAATTTTCATTTCTTTCTAGAATATATCATCATTTGTGAAAATCACAACAAGGAATAGGTCATACACAAGATGCATATATTACTGGTGTAACGACTTCTATACCAGTACAATGTCAATGTTTTTGTCAAAAACGCTAGACCTACGGCTCACTTGATAATGACATCCAGGAAAATTCACGTTCTCGAAATTTCTTTACAGATGGCGTCAAGCGGCAACTCTAGACACATGACATTATGAAGTCTGACGAAATTTCTATTAGCGAATTCTCTAGATTACTCTAGAAGAACTCGTGCAGAGTCAGCGTGATACATTCTTTTTTCAACACTATACCTTGGGTGAGTTCGGCTCGGCGGTAAGGTGAGGGAGCGGAAAAAGAGTGAAGTTTCGTCAGGTGGTCATGGAGTGCGGTGCGTCAAATTGAAGTCGAACGTGTCGGAGCGCGAAGCGAAGACACAAAAGAGCGCAGATTCTAAATTTGAAAATTCAAATCATGATGGATCCTAAATTAGTTGTTATTGAATACGCGAGAAATTATTTTTCATGATTTATCCGATGAAGGAGATTTTATTGGGAAATATGCGTGATCAGCAATACAAGCGAAATTTTCATCTAACCTGTTAGATCTACTCTGTTTATCCTGCAACGGTAATTTCCCATCTGTTAGATATACTTGTTCATCCACGTTGATAACTGAATAGGTTTCGGGGGATATAATTGCTGCCATCTTAGAACAAATCGGAAGAAAACACAAAAATCATATGAGTCTAGAATATTATAAGACGTTTTTCGAACAGTCTGACAAGTATAGTGACAATCTCATGACAACCATATCCATAACACGCACCCTCAGCCAACGGTGTCTAGAGAGTTAGCTCCTTTCGATCTACTCCTACCATACCCGAACACAATGGAGTCAACTCTTTGCGTTCTAATGAGCATACTCGAACGGCTTGGGGGAAAAAGGAGTGAAAAAATCGAATGGAGTTAACAACCCGAACTCACCCCTTATGTAGGATAAAGATGGACAAATTCTGACAAAAATTGACGTAAATACAGATATGCATCTCAATACATATATTATAGATAGATGCATTCGCTATATATTCTCGATATATATTACGAGAAATTAATATCAGGAATCATAGAAACTCTTACTATTCGGTGCTGCTTTAGATAATTTGATGATATTCTTTGAAATATCGGTATCGACGTGAGAGGTAGTGGAGTTGATATACAAGGAGGAAAAATAGTACGTCGATATACAGTTTATTGAGCATTATAGTGTTTGATTCAAAATGAATTGGACCCTCCATAGTTCAGATCAACCTGAGTAATTTCAATTCATAAGGAAGATTGCAATCTGCTGTACGAGAAAACCGTGTTTGAAAAAAATTTCCCAAAAGAACTTTTATTCCATGATTTTAGATTTATGTTATTGCATCCTTTGTAACAACCAGTGTCCCTAATGATGGAACTTGAAATAAATATGTAAAGCTGGGAAATTCTGCAAAGCAATCAACAAATAAACTTCTACCAAAGTAAAAACTGAGCAAGATGAACTGTTTTTATTAGCGTCGGAATAATCTCGCGTTATATTGACCAGTTGAACTTGGGTACTTGTGTTTTGAATGTTTTGTACTAACCATCTGAACTTGATATAGATGAATAGATGATTGATTGTTCCGTCCACAAATGATACCACATCGTTTGATTATGAAACACTATTTAAAACAACACTTGAATGGAATACTAAACAAACGGAATACAACTAATAATTGAAAGCAACGGCAGATAAATGACAAATAAGTAAGAAAACTACGGTAGACAATTTATCTGGAAACGACAAATAGCTGATTGAAAGGAACAGTAAAATTATGGAAAACTTCGAGCAAAATTCGAATAAATTGGAATGCAAATGTCAAAAGATGACAGAATTCGATTCTTGCACCATCTACTGGAAATCGCAGTAAATTCCGTGTATATGATTGATCGTGTCTAGAGTGTTTGACCAAAGAATATTTACGTATACACGAACAAGAAGCGCATCTGACAATTCGACAAATACACCCTGAGTGCGCATGTCTACCGGCAGTGTCAGCATTTTGCAGTCGTTCAGTCATATCAACAAACAAGTACTGGTGTTTCTTGTCGAGTAGTTTACTGGATTACTGTTTTTTGCTGGCAGCCGTGCGTAGTGGCAACAAAAATAGTTTGGAGGTCATGAAATATGGTAGTGGTGGGGAAATCTTCTTTGGTTTGACAAAACCAAGATGAATAAAAACCCTGGTGCGTTGACCGATATGCTTTTGTTTAGCCAATTCCTCTCGACCTGAGAAATCGGAGAGTAAACTTATATTTTTTGACGGTAGGTGGTGTTGAGGTGGTGATACAAATGCGATTTTCTAAGGGTGCATTTTCATTGAGGCGGCAGCTTACGAGTGATTTTCAATACCGGCGGTCCCATTGGATAAACTCTTGCGAGATCTTTCGTTCACCAATAGAATTATCAGTATGCAAAATACGTAAGGTCAAGTTTGTCTAAAAAAAAGCTATAAATTTTTTTGAAATGTTTGACAGTTCGATTTAAATTTGAATGCATTTGAAAGTTCCTTTCATATTCAAAATCTTGTACCTAGTTCTTGTCTTTTTTCTTGTTTATATTCTTTTCAAGTGTTTATCGTTGCTGTTCCTGTATTTGTTTGATTTTATAGTGATAGTTAGATTTATTATGAACCGATTTACAAAGCTCAAAATAAAACGCACGTGTAAAGTGTAGGTATTACTTATCCCACATATCATCGGCTCGTAATCACATTAAAATTGCATTTTATTTAACACTATGAAGAAAAAAGTACTTACCTATTTTCGGTTCCTCAGAAAGTAGAAAGACAAGATATCAATAATTTCCAGTTTCACTCACAACTATTGTTTCGGAAGATTCAAAATCACAATCACTGAGTTTTTGATTTATTTTTAATCAAATTGAAAGCAAAAGAAATACCTAATAATCAGTCAAAATGTGATGACTACATAATTTCTAGCATTTCGCGGGAAAGCAAGAAATTGCATGCAAAACATGAGACCATGAAATAAACATAACCTATAAATCTCTAAATAATCGAATGGCCGTCGAGCAGACGGATACCATGGCATCACAGATTAAAATAAAATCGCGTAAGGTGCGCCTCTGCTGGCAAACTCTCGAAGGCATCTCTTCAGTTAAAATTGATCAAAATCAAGATAGCGAAAAGTCTAGAGAATTTGCTTACAATCTATCAGGTATAAGTCAACACACCAGGGTTTTTATTCATCTTGGACAAAACAATATCAATTCGGAGATCGCACCAGGAATATATACATCTTGGTCATACATCTTCTCATCACACAAATTATTATTTTTGAAATAAATTATATGATAAAGACGAGTATTCACATTTCTATAATAATGCCTGCAGAAGTTGAATATACCAAGGCCAAATAATGCTTTGAAATTCGTAGAATGTTGAGGAGGAATTTCAGAACTTATATAACCAAATACTTTCACTCATCACTTACGACTCTTCAAATTCTGCTTGAGGTAACATTCGTTGACAGTTTTGAAAACTACATGAGAACTGAACATTTTCCAGGTGAATATACTCAAAAAAAACCATACATTCATATGTTATAATAAACTGAGAATACTTACGCAGCAAGAAACATAGCAGCTGTTCCAACCAGTTGCAACTTGGCTCTCACAACAGACATGTAGCTAAGGAATCTGTCAATATAGTTGACGGCCAGAAACAAAGTTTCCGTGTGAAATTTGTACTCTTCAGACACCTCAACCAACCAATCGACCAAAATAGTCCTCATGTTTGAAGTAACGTCAGGCTGTTTCTTCATGTAGCCGGGTTTGGGCCTATGACGAAGCTAGAAAAAAATAAGAACTCGAATCAGAAAATATTTCGCGTCAATATGGCGTTTGTGAAAGGTGAAAGTGAAATTTTTCTACACTTTTCGAATGGACAATAAAGTGGAGATACCACGAATAGTGATTTGGCCGAATACCGAATATTCGGCTATGTACTTGGCCGAAGCGCCTAATATTCGGCGGCCGAATGATCGGCAAAAGATGTGCCTTTCGAGCGCGACAGGTTACAACTTGTCTCAATGCGGTACGTGCGGGAACGACGCGAGCGGGCGTATTTGTTCAATTTTCATGTGAATCGTGTCACAACGCTCATCATTTGTTTGATTTTGAGTCAAAATATCATTGTTTGTTTGCCAAAAACTACAGAATGGCATCTTTCAATAAGAAATCGCCCATTTGGAAATATTATGAGATTTTTAGTACAGATAATAAACTGGCTGTGTGTTTGCTATGTAACAACAAGATCTCGCGGGTTGTCACCAGAGAGAATAATAACAAACAATTGGTATTTCATTGTTTTTAGATATTGTTAATTAACTACGAGTACCTTACAAGTATACCTACTTTGTACAACGTACAGACTTGCGCAGTCGAATCTCGAGGTTTAGAAAATGTATAACTACTGCTCTTCGGGCTTGAAGGCCGTCGTATTTTGGAATTTCTTCCTGACGTTTCGCTAGCGCGAGTGGCCAGCTTCTTCAGAGGCTTATTCATCTCCGATGACCGAGTCATCGGAGATGAATAAGCCTCTGAAGAAGCTGGCCACTCGCGCTAGCGAAACGTCAGGAAGAAATTCCAAAATACGACGGCCTTCAAGCCCGAAGAGCAGTAGTTATACTAATAACCTCGGCCGCGAAAGCCTCAACCATTTTGTTTAGAAAATGTATCCTCATCTATCCATTTTTAAATCCAAACAAAATTAATACTTTTGTAAAACCAATTTTAATAAGCTAAATAAGCCGTCTGTAACAGGCTGTTGATGATGATGATGATGTGAGTGAAACTAATTATTTTAATTATTGTTTTCTTTTTTGTTCACAGCTACAACTTTTTGAGGAATATGCGCTTTTTTTACATAATTTGGTATTCGGTATAATACTGCATGCTATTCGGCCGAACACCGAATATTAAAAAAGTAGCTGAATAGGCCGAATACCGAATAGTAGCCGAATATTCGTGGCATCTCTACAATAAAGAACATTTCAGGAAACAAAAACTAAGACTATTTATTATCCATTCACAAATCAAGCAGAGAGAGTGGTTCACCTTCTTTTTTGTCAGAACAGTCGAGTAAACAAAAATCATGAGAGTCAATAGGTTTGAAAGTGGAAAAAAGCCTCAGTTTCAATGGATGTGCCATTTTTCCATTTTCAAATGGTCACCCAAGTGGCAGTCTCTTGGGCATACTCATCTTCGACTTCAAACTGGTTGATAAAAAAAAAGAGGGGGTTTATGTGTTTTCATTATAGCGAGTACACAGGACTATCATTCCGAATTACATTCCATACAACTAACTATGGAATAAACAGTCCTTCAACCAGATTACAAAGAGTATATACGGTAAAATGGGGTTACTTTGATATTATGGGGTTGATTTGATAACAGCTTACTTATTTTTGAAACGCGCGAATCACGAGATTTCTAAACGCAGCCGAATGTTTTCTTTTCAGTATTGGCAACACTGATACCGATTTTACAATATGTCGGATTTTGTTCAACAACGGCCCACGCTGTGCCATAAAACTTTGTGATTCTGTAATTTACATAAATGAAATTCCAATATTTTTTCACTAAATCACAGAATCACAAAGTTTTAAGTAAATTTCAATGAACATCATTAGAAATATAATTTTGTGCCTTTAGACATAATGTTTCTCTCGACCCCAATTTCCATTTGATGAAAATAGAGTTGTCATCCTTGCTAGGGGGTTCAATGCATGCATATGTTAAATAATATGTCCAAAATGTGCCCCCCTTGCAATCATACTCTACGTATCCAAGCATTTTTGGTTTAAATTACAGAGGAGAAAAGCTAGTTGCATACTCTTCGTTGATTCATACTGTATATAACTTCATGTGGATTATAAGCTACTTTGAATAGACAACTATTTAGGAACAAATCAACTGGATTCAGCATTTACATACCTCATGTTCTCGAAGATATTTGTAGATATCAGTCCTGTACTCTTCCATTTCAAAGAATATGTCCTTTGAACTTCTATTACCTCGAAGGAGAATATCACCAGCTGGCTCCACATTTTCTTCAAAAGATTGCTCCATTTTCATTGGACTCGACATAGACATGTCGAAGGGTTCTTTTAGCGCAGGGAAATTATTTTTTGCCTCATCTTCGAGACGTTTCTCTCTTTCCAACTCGACCAGCTCAATTTTTGAGAAAATTTTATCATCAGTTGTGCCTTTGTACGCTTGAGTTAGACTTGAATGTTTGCTTTTATTTTTGTGCTCGATGAGTGACAACCTGTCTTCATAACTTTGATCTTCATATACTTTGAAGGCCTCAAACTGGGCACATGGTATAATTGGATTAACCAGGTTTTTGCGATTCTCTTTGACAAAATCATTGTTTTCCTTCTTCAAGACCTGATTTTCTAGGTTCTTAGAGTTGTTCTCAAATATCTTTGAATTACCAATGTTTTTCAAGATGGCGTTATTTGCACCAGTTAACCCCAACGGCTAAAAACAATTGAACGTTAATTTCATGACAAACTGTCTACTAGATTCACTCACTTGCTTTCCTTTGGCATTTATATTGTTGGTCACGTTTCGTTGACCAAACGCGGTTCTTTTTTGATGAACGGCCATGGCAGTATGCTTATGCAGTTCAGGTAAACTATTCTCTTTATTTTCATTACGAATTGAATTCATTTTGTCGAATATAAATTCAGCTGAACTCACCGCTTGTCTTATTAACGAAACTAAAACTGGAAAACCAAATACCCAGCTTACTGCCACCAGAGGAGCCTCCTCTCAGAAATGCGGGAAAGAACAGCTGAGTAGCTGAGACGGTTGCTCAAGATGTTCGTTATAAATCCTGAAACTGTAGAAGGTAACCAATAGAAGAGGGGATTCTTATCACGTGATCTCATTCGCTCTACCTTCAAACACAGTAACTTCAAACATCTATTTAGGGATTAGGGATATAATTAATCAAGGAATGAGTAGGGAGGCCGATAGTAGTATAGTTTTACCTATTATGCAGGAAATTGATACGAAAAAATGATCGAATTGTTTGACGAATATGGAAACTTTCAGTTTAATGAATTTAAATGGACATTTTATCCAATTTCAAATGAACCAATCACGATTAACGATTAACAACAAATTCAACTGTCAATGGCCGCGTCTAACAGCTAATTGCGCTTTAAAGCAGCTTCGAAAAATTTGACGTTTCTCTTTTATAATAGATAACTGTCAAATGGGCATGGCCCAGCTCTTCAGGTTGACTGACAGTCTTTCGATATCTGAAGTTAAGCATCACCGAGCGCGGTTAGTACTTGAATGGGTGACCATACAGGGAAATACCGTGTCGAAAGCCCGTACAGCTGCAGCGGAATAGCATATCATAGCTCGCAGACAATATATCAATGAGCACAAGATATATTGAGGATATGCCGTCCTTCGGAGGGGACGTAAAGCCGTCGGTCCCGAGTCCATGGATGTTGGGCTCGTTAAAGATCCCTTCCTCTGGTTGGAATACCAGATGAGGGTTCGGCAAAATTTCCGGTTGGGGGAAGTGTGCTCACCGGCGTCGGTGATTGGCCTTGGTAGCGGAAATAGGCCGACGTTAAATAAAGAATTAAAAAAAAACTGTCAAATTTTATGCTGTGAGCTGTTTAAAGGATCCTTTTCATGGAGCAGTTCTTACTACAAGTGCAGCATGCTCCGTAGAGATTTTGCTGCAAATGCAGTAAAAATTTCACTGCTCCATGAAAAGGGGTTGAAAGCAGTGGAATCTGTGATTTTCATGTCATTCATGCTATTTATATTTATTATTATTTGTATTGTTGGCTACCTTTAGAGTCATTGGCTTCGTTCAGCGGTGCTCAACCGTTGAGTGATGTGCCAACGTGTTCGGCTGAACGGACCGCTGCACCATTGATCACTCGAAACCGTTGAGCAGCGGCTCAACACGTTTAGTGATTATTCTCAACGGTTGTGCACCGCTGAACGAAGCCATTGTTTGCTGTCAAAATGTCAGTATTCACTTAATATATATATATATGGTATTCACCGTATTAAAAATCAAAGGTGTTTGAATTGAATATAGTGAAATAGTGATTGTGAACGTGAACGTGAAACAGGTCAGCTCCGTTTAATCGAAAATAACCAGAATAAGAATCGTATGAAAATATTGATTTTTTGGTGGGTTGGAAAACTGTGACTTGTGAGCAGAACCTATTGAATGAATTTTCAGTTTTTCATGTCAAATCAGTGTTTGTAACTACACTTTAGTGATTTTACACTCGCACAAACACTATAAAAAAACAGTTTGAAGGCAAATCATATCAGTAAGTGGAAAAACTGAGAACAGATAATAGTTCTATAGTCCGAGGGTTAAACATCATATTTGATCAATAATAGAATGGCCGACATTTGTGCATCGTGTGAGCAAGATCTGGGTGATAAAACTGTCACCTGTGACAGTTGTCACATCACGCAACATCCATCAGAAGTATGTACGGGTTTGAGTTCGTCTGAACTTCGTGCAGTGGTTCTCATCAAAAGAACTCTACATTATTTTTGCCAAGAATGCCGCATATCCTTCAAGAGTGTTCCATTACTCGTACGGGAAATTCGAAGTTTCAAGGTAGAAGTTGCCGCCCTCACAGCAGAAATCGCCACTCTGAAGTCAGAAGTTAGTGACTTGAAAGTTGATAATACTGATCTGAAATCAGAACTCAATGTCCTGGAGAACGAAATCGACCAGCTGAAAAAAGCAATGATAAAAGAAACTGGTTCCCAGGAAAATATCATTGTGGAGCTGATGGAGAGACAAAGAAGAGAATCAAACATCATGATAGCAAATATAAAGGAATCGCAAGCTGCTTCACCTCTAAACAGGAAAGATGAAGATATTAAGACTGTGCAGGATTTACTCCGAAATCAAAATATCGACATAAATAATTTAAAAATATTTAGAGTCGGAAAAGTTGTCCCTGATAAAAATCGCTTAATCAAAGTTATCACATCGAGCAAAGAGGATGCAACTTCGGTGCTCAAGAATAAAAATGCTTTTCCACAAGGCATCAAAATCTTCAAAGACCAAACAAAAAAACAACAAGATTATTATACGAGTATCAAGAAACAGCTTCAAGAAATAATTGCGAAAGGCGACAACTCAAAAACTATTAGATACATCAACAATATACCCACTATTGTTAACATGAAAAAAAATGAAAAAAACTAACAGCGCATCCTAATATACCATTGAAAACAAATATTATCTACGGTAATATTGAGAGTCTTACCGCACATAAAGACGAAGTAATCGCTAGAATCCTTCCCTACAAGCCAGATATGTTATTATTCAGCGAAAGTCGTACTACTGAAGACATACAAGATCCTGAGATTGTGCTCCCGAACTATAACATCATTAGATGTGACTCATTCTCAAGGCACACAGGAGGTGTTTTGATTTATGTTAACTGTAGTTTACATTATTCGATCCATAAACAATATATTCTCAACAAAAATTACTGGTGTATAGTAATAAAAATTAAGTATAATCAAACAAACATGATAGTCGGTGTTTTGTACCATTCACCTAGTGCAAGTCACTCGATATTTCTTGATGATTTTGAAAACATCTGTGATGATTTATGTACATCTAACAAAAAATTCATTTTAGCAGGAGATTTTAACATAAATTGGCTCAAAAATGACACATATTCGACTCGTTTTCGAGATATAATAAACAGTTATGGAATTTGTCAGCACGTCAATGAATGTACCAGAATTACAAGTACTAGTACTAGTTTAATTGATTTTGTTCTCAGTAATTTCGAATTTCAAACCATTGTACACCATGTTCCTAAGTTAACTGATCATTCCTTAATCTCAGTCAATTTGCCTAATAAAATAAAGAATAACTCTAAAACTTCGACTTCTTACCGAAATTTGGGCAGAACAAATATGGATACAATATCCAAAGAATTAATAAACAACAATTATTTACTGGACTGTATTGATGTCAATCGATTTTTTAATGACTTTATGGTCCAAACAGAAAATACTGTTAATATTATAGCTCCTTTCCAAACATACCGATGTCATAAAAATAGTTTACCATGGTATGACCAGGATGTACATAACTGTGCTAAAGCAAGAGATGATGCATATAAGACTTTCAAGAATAGCAAAAATGAAAATGATTGGCAATGTTACAAAAAATTAAGGAATGATGTAGTTAATTTACTCAAAACAAAAAAACAGGAGTACTATTATAATAAAATTGACTTGAACGCGAGAAATCCACGGGGCATGTGGAAAAGCATTAAATCACTGATCAATACAACGACTAATCCTAGTTTCAGTAACGGCATCCAGTTTGAAATTAACGGTCAAGTAAAAATTTACACCGAAGCTCGTGAAATTGCTGAAAATTTTAATATTTATTTCAAAACCAGTATCGAATCCATAGTTGACTCTATTAATGCTAATACAGTCTGGCATGCGGAAGATGTGGCAGTATCAACTTTTTCTGAATTTCAACAGCTTACGATGGCAGATCTTGCTAAAATAATTAACAACTTGGAAAACAAATCTGGGGCTGAAATTGTTGATATAAAATTCATAAAATATACTTTTGGTGTCATTGGACATGTTCTTTTGCATTTTATAAATATTTCTCTACAATACGGACAATTTCCAAATGCACTAAAAGTCAGTACTATTGTTCCAATACCAAAAATCCCAAACACAATTAAATCCAGCGAATATCGTCCCATTAATACACTACCGGGAATGGAGAAATTGTTGGAAGTGGTTGTATATGATCAGTTATTAAAATATATCAACAAGAACAATATCCTGATAACAAATCAATCTGGATTTCGAGAGAATTTCTCTTGTGAATCTGCTTTGCAGCTGACTGTTACCAAGTGGGTGCACTCAATTGATAGGGGAGAATACGTTGTTGCGATTTTTCTTGATTTACGAAGAGCATTCGAAACAATTGACAGGAATCTCCTTTTAAAAAAATTACAGTCAATTGGGATTAAAGGGGTCGTGCTAAATTGGTTCGAAGATTATTTGAATGATCGACAACAAGTCACAAAGATTGAAAATGAATTATCCAATCCAGTCAGCACAAATTTCGGAGTGCCTCAGGGAAGTGTTCTAGGGCCCTTGTTATTCTTGATTTACATAAATGACATAAACACATACCATACTAGTGACTTCATCAACTTATTTGCTGATGACACGTTACTATCTATAGCACATAAAGACCTGAAAGTAGCTATAGATAAGATGAACTCATCTCTGATTCAAATTGAAAATTACTTCTCGGCTAATAAAATGAAATTAAATATTTCAAAAACGAAAGCTATGATTCTCACAACCTCATACAAATATAAACAAATAAATATTAATAATCTTTTTCTGTATGTTGATGGTCAAAGAATTGAATTTGTGAAAGAGTTCAAATATTTGGGTTTTATGTTGGACAGTAATATGTCTTTTGGTGCACACTTCAATTATATGAATAAAAAGATATCAAAAAAGCTATATTTCTTCACTAGGATTTCGAAGCACCTTTCCACAAATGCGAAAATAATCGTCTATAATACAATAATACAGCCCCATTTTGATTATTGCAGTACGCTGTTATACAGTTTTGACAAAAATAAAATGATGTCGCTGCAAAAATTGCAGAACAGAGGTATGAGGGTGGTTTTGGGATGCAATCGTTATACAAGCATAAGCTTTATGCTCAGTGCATTACAGTGGTTGTCTATTTGTGAAAGGTATTATAGATCAGCAATGATATTCATTTTTAAGATTACCAATCATATGTTACCTTCTTATTTCGAAGAGTTTATCATTTATAGAAATTCCACTCATAATTACAATACTAGACAAATTGACAATTTCCACCTGCCACGATGTAGTCTTTCAAACTCTATGAAAATCTTATTGTATAAAGGCCTCATTGAATATAATAAACTTCCCCAAAATGTGAAGGATAATAAAAACCTGTTTCAGTTCAAAAAAGATTTGACTGATTATATGAAAAGTATCAATAGATAGTAAGTCACTCTGTATATGTATTTTTTCTGTGTACATGTATTTATTATAATTTGCTACAACCTTGCTATTTAATCGGCATAACATGGAAGAGTATGTATAGATATATTATGTTTGTATATTAGGATAATCCTACTAATAAATCATTCATTCATTCAATTGAATGTTTCCCCGATATGAGCTGGCAAATTGCACCAATTGAAGGAGCAGCGCTGAAAAAAAGGAAGAAGAAGCTCGAATGTGAATGTTTTGAATTTTGAATTGTTGGTGAAGATCAAAGAAACCCATGTGAATGGTATATCATATCTCATATCATAGTATCATAGCTGAAATGGCTGAACAGTATAAGTAAGAAATGGGTTTTTCCATTCACCCTACGAACAGCTACCCTTGGAAAACGAAACATCTTATTCAAGGATTCACTACCTAGGTTTTATCTTTAACCATGTCTCACAGTCAAACCAAAATTCTGGATAACTAATTTATTGATTGGAAAATACAAAGGAATGCGACTCATTTTGACTTCAAATTCCCGTTCTACGAATGGAAAAATAGTAGGATCAATACATTTTTGAAAAGCTCTGGTGTGGGTAAAACAGACCTTTGAGCTTGTGTGTATATTCAAGGCAAAGTAACGCAAAGAGGAAAGATAAACTATATGAAGTTCATATGAGTGTTCTTGATATAAAGTAAGAACATAGCTAATATCATGAATGTTCATACTTATGTTTTCTATTATAATTATCTTTCTTGATTTCGTGCGTTACTTTACCTTACATCAACATTAACTCAACTTAACCAAGAATTACTGTGCTACATTTCATAGGTGATGGGCCACATAATCTATGTTGCTTCTGTCAGCAGTTAGTAGTAATCAGGTTCGGTCTCCTAATGAAAGAAGTTTCACAAAGAATTCCTGGAGTTGTTTGTAGGAGAGAACCGTTTGAAAGTGCTGTCATTCCTTTTTCAAGTTCAACATTAAAAATGTACAAATTTACTCTTTTCAGATCTTTGCATCCTTTAAAATATTACCGAGACTACCTCTCCCATGAAATACGCCCTGATGGCCGAGAGTTCAACAAATTCAGGCCAATTATCTTGAACGTTGGATCACTCGATACAGCTGACGGTTCAGCATTGGCCAAAGTGGGGCAGACCACAGTGATTTGTGGAATCAAAGCTGTAAGTTAACTTGAACATTGACTTTGACATGACCAAGCTATGTGATATTTCAGGAACTGTGTAAGCCTAAGCCTGACTCTCCCGATAAAGGTTTTCTTGTTCCGAATCTAGAACTACCCGCTTTATGTTCTTCTAAATTTCGACCAGGCCCCCCAAGTGATCAAGCACAGGTATTGACTCAGCTGATCGCAGATGTCATAGAGAACTCCAAATGCATAGACTTGACAGATTTCTGTATTTTTCCTGATAAACTAGCATGGTGTCTTTTTGTGGATTTCATATGCTTGGATTTTGATGGTGCCGTTGTGGATGCATGCATTGTGGCATTGATGGGAGCCTTGAAAACAAGTAAAAAAATATTCGATATCATTTTGATGAAATGAATATTCATGCCAATGAAAATTTATGGTCTCAATACTATGGAAACAAATCTGACAAATACACAATTATTGTACTGAACATTTCCACTATTTGAAAAAGTCAGAGAAATAAAGTTTCAGAGAATATTTCCATCGTATGTTAAAAATCCCATATGAAGCGGGACATTATCGATCAATTACAGCGATAAATTCCCGGCGGGATATTTTCGGGCTGGTAAATACTAAATATTTACCCAGTAAGGATCGAAAGGTACCCGCTCGGTCCGTGTATCTATAGTAACGATTGTTAAAATGTACATTTGTCATCTTGATAGGCATAAATACTGAATTTTAAACGTTGTTTCAACTCCGGAAATATTCTACCGAATTACACTCGTGCATCAAAATAAACCTGATAATTTTCCATTCAAGCATGTTGTCAGTAAAAAAAACTGCATTCGCTTATTTTCATAAAAATATGAAATAAACTCATGCAGTTTTTAGACAAGATGCTTTCATGGAAAATTATCGGTAATTTTGAAGCACTTGTGGAATTACTGCCGAATATTAGCCCAGGTAAGATACATCTGGGCATTCTCATTGAACTTCTCTAAAAGAGATTTCAGTGATAATTTGTGTATTGCCCACTGATTCCTCAGTTGCATATTTGGTATTGGCTAAATACTACAGATTAGTCTGCAGTTGGTAAATGAGTTATCCAGTAACTTGAAATTTAAATTATTCACAATTTCGAAAATGATGCAATATTTTGACTTACAATTATAATTAAACACCTAACGATTACTAACTAATAGATTCAACATATAAACTATTTGAAATGTCGATGTACAGCTTATTCATTTTATATTGGCACGAAAATAATGGTGTATTGCTGCAGGACAAGCAGCCATTCGAAACCTACAGAGAGTTCAATGTGCAACTGGCTATGTAACTATTCCTTTTTCTGAAGGAAAAGATCTCTAAGAAATGAAGAAGATTCACTGTATTGATAACACCATTTCAATATTCATTACAGTTATCTCTATTTTAGCCACTTTACCATTTGTGGACTATGATGCTGCTTTGGATAACATTCAAGTTAATTTAGAAGAAAGAAAAAATCTCACTGTTCATTGCACACCTGTATCTACTACTTTCGCAATATTTGATGAGTAAGTTAGTTAATGATACATAATCACATTCTTTTTTCTGTAACATTGTTTTCTGAAGTATTTCAACTGAAAGATTCAGCTTCACAAAGATCAGCCTCATCAACTTTCTTATTGTCAGAATCCATTGTGAACTAGGCTACTTATAATTCAAAGTTGAAAACTTGACAATTCCTTTCATAAAAAGATAATATTTGTTCTTGTCCTTACAGTGCTGCTTCAGTTTCTTTCAGGACTTATTTCATTGAATTTACAGCAAAATAATCCTGGCAGATCCTACAGTGGAAGAAGAAAACTTGTGCACAGGCATTTTGAATATTGTTGTGAAAGACGATGAACTGTGCTGTCTTCACAAACCTGGGGGAAGTCCATTGTCAGATGAGCATCTCAATAAATGCATAGATGAGGCCAAGGAGAGAGTACCCTTGGTGCAGAACCTAATCGCAACTGCTATAAGAAATGTTCGAGGATTTGATGAAATATAAGTTTTTTTAAGTAAACTCATGTTTTTTTTTGCACAGTTATAGATAAAACCTTTTCAATTTTTATCAATACTTCTTTGCATTTATTCTAATTCTTTGTTTCGGGTTTGAAGGCCCTAATTTTTTGGATTTCAAAACGTCAGGAAGGAATTCCAAAAAAACGACGGCCTTCAAACCAGAACCAAAATTCGGTGATGTTTGGTATGTCTAGGTATATATAATAATGATGTTCGTTCATTTTGTGAGCTATGATCTCTAGGAAATGTATCAGTCGCAATTGGTAGAAGAGGTAAAAAAACTTAATTATACACAATACAATATAAACATCATTAACGTACTTAATCTATACATACTTCATAAAAATCAAAATAAATTAATCTATTTCAACAAAGTGACAGAGAATAACAAAAACTACATCACACGTGTTCTATATATGTCATAGTTTCACCTATTCATTAAAGTATTACTTAGAAGCAGAGTCCTACTTATTAATATATTTTAAATATAAATTGGTTTTGATTTAATTCGAAGATATGAATGCTATCAACTCCCTCTTGAACAGACGGATAGAAGAAGAATTTTTTATATTATTTGGCAGATTATTAAAACTTCCCAAACCCTTGAAAAATAATGAATTCATACTGCCTCGTTGGTTGGTCCTTGGAATGTGGAAATTGGTGTTTGATCTAGTTTTATGATGATGTACTTCATTATTTGTGATTAAAACGTTTTCTAGGTATGTTGGTTGCAACTTATTATTTTAAATATAAATATCATTGTTTGATTATAAAGTCGCTGAGAGACTGTAAGCCACCTCAAACTACATAGCATATCTTGTATAGGTGTCATTCTATTGCAGCGTAATATTATTCGCATTCCACGATTCTGTAATTTTTATAATTGATTTTTATTTGTTCTGATTCGAAAGATATAAGAGAGTTCCGCAGAAATCAAAATGAAGTTTAATTATGCAATTATAACATACATAACATATTTTGGCATACATTGATAATAAAGATGACACTCTAGAGAAAAAATAAAGTTTATTAGATATTTTACTTATTTTAGTCTGCATGATCATTTAATGAAATTGTAGTATCTACGATAAACCCTAGATATTTAATTTTACTGAATATTTCCATCGTATGTTAAAAAATTCATATGAAGCGGGACATTTTCGATCAATTACAGCGATAAATTCCCGCCGGGACATTGGCTGGTAAATACCCGGTAGGTATCGAAAAATACCCGCTCGGTCCGTGTATCTATAGTAACGATTGTTAAAATGTACATTTTTGTCATCTTGACAGGCATAAATACTGAATTTTAAACGTCGTTGTTTTAACTCTGGAAATATTCTACCGAATTACACTCGTGCATCAAAATAAACCTGATAATTTTCCATTCAAGCATGTTGTCAGTAAAAAAACTGCATTCGGTTATTTTCATATTTTGCTTTCGACAAAATATAAAAATAAACTCATGCAGTCTTTAGACAACATGCTTTCGTGGAAAATTATCGGTAATTATGAAGCACTTGTGTAATTACTCCTGACAATTTCTACACCTTTTTCGTTTATTTTGATTTTGATTGTATTCCTTCCGAAGTTATTTTGTTTATACTTTGTTGTGATGATCATCGCCTTTTGTTTTAATGATATTAAGTTTCAGTTTATTTGGTCCAAGTTACAACTCAATAGACAATGATATCTTGGAAAGTTAATTGAACACAAGATTTCTTGGTGTGTTTATTGATGATAAGCTTGAATTTGATGAACACGTCAGACAACTCAAGAGAAAAATTTCCTCCAGATTTTATGCAGT
Source organism: Zygogramma bicolorata (assembly GCA_032362365.1). NCBI lineage: Eukaryota > Metazoa > Arthropoda > Insecta > Coleoptera > Chrysomelidae > Zygogramma > Zygogramma bicolorata. Next base: position 14,786,426 of record JAVJAQ010000137.1, on the reverse strand, counting down.
GAGGGTGGTTTCCAACGAGTTGGGTTTTCACACAGCAAAAACGGTTTAGTACGCTTTAATTGACTCCCAATAATAAGATATGGAATACCATTTTGGGGTACATGCAGTGCAATCCTCCTCTCTTCTGTGTTGATATTACAGAAGAGGGCAGTATAAGGTGTCTCTGTGAAGTCAAACTTCGGGAATCATGCAGGAATTACTTTGCGGCCAAAAAGATTTCAACTGTCGTTGCACTAGCTGTTTATTCTTGAAACTGTAGGTATGCCTGGTGTACAGTTGTATTCACGGAAAATGGGTACAAGTCTTATGACTAGATTTTGCCATATTTGCGTAAATCAGGCTTTTCTTATCGACGGCGATAGACAACAAAAACATAAAATGTGATTAATGATTTTATCTACACCCGTACTCTAATAATACGCTTATATGCCCTCAACCCGTTTTATAATGAAATCCATTACGATACAGATTTTCATTACGATACAGATTTTCAACCAATAGAAACCCATTATTTTTCAATCAAGCATGATGTGCAAGCTTTGCATTTTGACGTTTGTCAAGTCAAAATCAGTAGGTATTGAATTTTTGAGGAATTTAGTCAATTTTCGATAATTGCATGAAAATGTCTAATCGCAGGGATATAGAAGAATTACCAGCGACCCTCCACAGATGTCTTAGACAAGAAAAAAATACAATCGAAAGGATTATATTTTTCATTTGACAAATGCAACACATATGCTTTTATTTTCAACAAAACCACATGAGGTGTCGTGTCCGAGTGGTCAAAGGCGCCGAGTGTGAATAAATACGTCCGGGTTCAATTCCTGACCTCGGCAGAAGTTTTTTTTTCATTTTTTTTTTAATTTCTCACTGATGCATTTTCCGTGGTTATACCATTGATTATAATTTTGTAAAATTTTTCAAAGAAATACGATTGATTACCTACTATCATTGTGTTCAATATAAATACCTAATACTATAATATTTTTAGTTCTTCATTATTTATTGGGTGTAGATAAAATAGCGTATGCAACTCTCATGTAATGGTTATTAATACACTCGCATAAACCATACGAAACTCACCTTCGGCTCGTTTCGTATCCCGGTTTATGCTCATGTATTAATAACCATCATTACACGATCGTTGCATAATATACTATTAAAGTATTAGAATATTTCTACAACGCAAAGTTTTAAACACAACGTAACCAATAACAATAATAAAAACAGAAAACTATGTATAGTGTACTCATTTTATATGAATACAACTGTAAAAACATAAAACGGGGTTAGACATTGTTTCTTCTCCTTATGCTACTCCTAATAGCATATTTAATATCAGACTTCCCATACCCAACTCAACATTAGGCAAGGATTCCATTTTTTATAATGATGGAAAATTATTTAATAACTTAATTACCAGTAGTATATATAAGGTCCGCAAATCTAACCAACTTACAACTCAAGAAAGCAGTCAGAAATTTGCTAGCTGATATATAGACCCTATTACAGGCTACAGAGTATTTTAACGAATCATTTAAAAAAAACGTGTATTCTATTTTATTTTTATTGTATTTGTACGTGTTTCATTTTTGTTGTAAATCAGTTTTTATCTATACATCAATAGTTTGTTTATATTTATACCTAAAAATCTTCGTTCTTGGGATAAGAATCTTCTGATAATAAAGTATATTTTGATTTGATTTAAATATTCAATAGGCAGTAAAAAGGGGCAGAGGTAGGTCAGCAGACTTGCCCTGCTGTTTTTCAATAAGGAGAGGCCCACGCCTGTATGAAAGTACAGTCTTAGGGATCACTCGAAAAAAATATTTTTCCGCAAAAACAATCATGTTCCTTAACTTGCTATCTTGTAAGGAATAACCGAATGGGCAAGAAAAGTCAAACGATCTTTACAGTAAAATATTTTTCCTGTGGGATATAAGGTTGTATGGTGTTTTTGGTATTTTATATCACAACTTATTGAATTTTGCCGAAGTTCCTCAATAAGTAAAGTAGGCCTTGTACCAACGTCATTCTAAAATAGCTTCCTGTATTGGCGAAAGGTCATCAGCCATAAGATAATAAGGCACAACTTTCTATTCGTTTCATTCCACTGATTAATGGACAAAAAAAAAAAGTTTAGGCCACAGTTCAGAGGAGAAATTCTTTTCTGGTGTTTGTGATTTAAACTCAACTTGAATAATTAATTCCTCCACGCATTTTATGTTTTAGAGCAATCAAATAGGAAGAAAGTTAGCAGATATCTGGATGTCAATTCAACTAGGAAATATTGTCAGGTTGAGATTAAGAGGAATTTCTGAAATTCTTGTTCATCCTGTATAATTTACTAATGTAAATTAATTATGGTAAAAGTGTATTTCGCATACGTGTTTCCTTAAATAAGCAAAATTTTAGAGTTTTTCCTAAAGAGCCAAAGCTATATGTAAAATTTTAATTTTTAAGAGTTTTTGGTCTTGTTTGAACTTTCAGAATTATAAATCCTACATGTAACTTTACAATAAGTAGGTATACGTTGAAAACCATATTGAATAAATATATTATCAGAAGCAATTCGTAGTGATTTTTGGCGAAACTACTATAAAATATACTTCCTATTTGTGTATAAATATGCTATAAATGATATCTATTCAATTCAAGTATCAATTGATTGTAATAGAAATTGAGCAAGTTTGATTCAGCGCCCGTAGCACCATATAGGCAGGGGACCAGCTGTTCCAGATAAACTTTCTTACTTTTTGAGGATTACCCTCACAACCAAAATAATATCATTTGCGCTCGACGCGCGTTTCGCTAACAAGGTTAGGCGGGTTAGGTTAAAAAAATTGATACTAAATACTGATCATTTTTCTCCTGGAAAAAAAAGGGTAATTGATCCTTTATAAAAGTTTTTATTCTTTCTATAATGTAATTGTAACTCAATGATTCGACTCCTCTAATTATTATTCCCTTAAAGTTTGAGGTGAAAAATAACTCATGATGTCAACTTATAGCGATTCTTTTGAGGCTTTGTCATTATTGAGTTTTCCAAATTTGATTAACAACAAAATAGCATCAAATTCGCTGGTGACATTTAGTTTTCCATATTTCTTGAAGTGTGTCAATAAAACTTGATATATACATCTGAATACTTGAACTGCGTTGGTTTTGTTAAATCTCATGTAAATCAAGTCACATTATATTATAAATTACAGGCTTCATTCAAAGGGAAATGGATTCATTAGGCAATGCAAGTTATTTCATTAACCATAACATAAACCACACAAGTTCGATTTGTACTATATGGAAAGTTGATCATTTCTAGGAGTTGATGTTTGGGTAATTATCCGTCAAGCGGGCTCCGTCGTGAAATTAAAAAATTCTTGGTGGAACTTACGTATTTCGGCCTCCTGAAAAAAAATTCTAATAAAGTTTTTGGGGCTCGCAACTAGTTTATACGGCCCCCCAAAGACAGGAAATCGGGGTTTTACGCCTGTTTGTTTCTCAGCCAATTCCGCTCGAAATTCCTCCTTCTTTCTATCATCACGATATAGTCATTCTATATATCCTGCTTCATCACTTCCCAACAGAATTATAAGCATTTTTCCATTTTCACTACAAAACTCTGAAAGGTAAATCGTCATAGAAATTCGAGGTTAGCAAAACAATAGAACACTCATCGCGCGTTCTACTGTTTTGCTAACCTCGAATTTCTATGACGATTTACCTTTTACAGTTTTGTTGTAAAAAATGAAAAAATGCTTATAATTCTGTAGGAAATTGATGAAGAAGGTGGTATAGAATCTGTATATTGTGCTGATAGAAAGAAGGATGAATTTCGAGCGGAATTGGCTGAATAAACAAACATAAACCCTGTTTTCCTGTCTTTGGGGGGCCATATCTCCGAAACTAGTTGCGAGCCCCAAAAACTTGATTAGAATTTTTTGTTCAGGAGGCCGAAAATACGTTAAGTTTCACCAAAAATTTTTTAATTTCACGATGGAGCCCGCTTAACGGATAATTACCGAAGTTTGAAATGAAACAATTTCTAGCTAAAGAAGTTTATTATTGCATCGCATCAATTCATTACAAAAACGCAAGCTAAGAGGAAAAACTAAAAAACTTATAAAACTAGAGTAACATAATCGCAGAAATTCAGTCTCTTTGGTAACATTAAGAAATGCAAAATATTATTCATTCAGAAACAATGAAAACTTTACTTTTCTTTCAATTTCTTCTCTGCGCCTTTCTCATCCTTGATCTCTTTGGCAGGTTGTCCAGTTTGTGTTATAGGGATATTTTTGTGCTCGACTTCCATCTCTTCAATTTTCGGAGCTGTGATGCTAAGGACACCGTCGCTAGACAATTTAGATTCGATTCTACTGATATCGCAATTCTTGGGAATATTATAGGTACGAATGAAATGCCTGTAAATCTGGCCATGCTCATCCGTTTTTTCCTCGTGCTTACCCTCGATGGTGACGGTATTCTCCCCAGTTATTTTCACAGAAATTTCTTCCGGTTTGAACTGCTGCACGTCGAGATTGGCCTGGAACTTGTCTTTGTCGTAGGTTACGGTGGATCCCGAGTCTTGTTGGGAAGCTGTAGATCTCCAATTTCTCACGTAACCGGCAGGGCATACCACAAGAGCTCTCGGAACTGTCAAGGGTTGAAGGAAGTCCTCCGGGTCCAGAGTCAAACCAAAATGTTGGTCCAACAACCTTGAGGGACGTCTCAAATAGGCATCATCCAGCAAATACGGTAACAGAGACATTTTTCCACTTATTCTTCTATCACTTTATCACACTCGCGTCAATAAATTCGCTTCGCTTAGTTCGCAGTTCGCACTCACGTTAGGAAGTAAACTGTTCACAAATTCAGTCGCTCCCGATTTTATAGTACTTGCGATTATTCTAGATGGCTCCAGAGGTTATATTCGATTTCGATGCGCCTGACCGTTGTCGTTTGTTCCCTGACGCGTCTTTTCTAGAACAACTAAAATTCACAAGGAAACAACTGACACCTCTCGCTCCTATAGTTCTCGCGATTATTCTAGATGTCTCTAGAGGTTTCACGCTCGACCAGCTGCTGCTTTGGAGTACCTGATTCATCGGAAATTAACATTAGACAAATGACCGGTGTGGGATCATTTTGAAATGAATGGATTTTTTTTTTATGAATCCCTATTTGAAATAAATTGGAAGTGTGAAAACGTTGGATGATATCATACTATTGCGGAAAGTAAGAGATTTCTGGAAATTCTGAAACACATTTGAATTATGATTTCCTGAATAATTGTTTGAATGAGAAAAAGTGTGTTTTCACTTTCAGTTTTCTACGAATGACACATTATTATGAGTAAAGGTGAAAATTTGGGTTTCTATCTTGAAATGAAAGATTAATTTCTTCTACGGAGTATTACAAAACTATTTTTTCTTTATAAAATTTATAAGGGTATTTTTGAAGTCAAAATGAGACCTGTTTTCTACAAACCTATAGGTGCGGGTTAAAATCTATTCCCCTCAGTTTCGAAGAAGTACTTGGGTGTGATATGGTTAGTTTGTTAGTTGTTTTTTGTCGCTCTTTTTGATTTCGATATTGAGAAAAATCGGCGATATAACGGGAGGCCCTCAGTGAGGCCCCTGCGACGATTTGCAAATGCCACTTTCTTCCCCTGTTGGCAATTAAAAAAAAAGTATAGAATATTCATTTATCGTAGAAGAAATTTATTGACGGAGAGACATTTTCCTATATGAAGGGTGCGGGGTCCTTTGAGAATTAGCCCAACATTACAGAAAAAGTTTCCATTCAAGTTCTCGAAAACAACTCGCTTTGGATGGATCGGAAGAAGATTCAAGTCATGAAAAACTTGTTTCTAATATGCCATAAATTTATGAAGCCGTCCACCCACAGCAAAAAATCACAATGATTTCATCACGCATGCCCTCGAAGGGCACCTATGGGTGAGTTAACCTATTCTATGAAATGAAAAAAATAGTAACTTCAGAACATGCCTGAAATTTTTATTCAAATGTGAAAAGTGGCGTTTTACCGTTATAGGCAAACGTATGCCGAGAATGCCCAAAAAAATTACTCATGCATATAATATCGATATTTCTATAAGTACCATTTCTATATCTTCTATATATTTTTTCGAAAAACTCTTCACTTCGGACATACTGAATTCCTCGCTTTTCAAGAGCGCTGTATACAAAGTTTTATGGTACTAAAATGAATAATTTCAAAGATTTTTCATATCCGCTCGTATGGGAAACTTTGGGGGTTTTTGGCAAATACCCTGTAAAGGGTTGTAGCTACTGAAAAAACATAAACTCTTTGGAGAATCCAGATACTACTGAAAATACAGAAGTTACTTTCAGTCATATATTATTTTTAATTCTTTAGTTTACACGACAATAAACCTCTCATGTTCAGTGAACATTTTGAGAATCAAAGGAAAATAGATGCGAATTCGTTTTCACTACAGATTCTTGGAGGTTTCAAGTCGATTTTGATGTAAAAACGATACCTGAGAGAGAAACAGAGATTTGGAAGGTTCCCAAGATCACACACGACGAGTATGTGGAAAAAATGTACTAGTCGGATCCAACCAACTGTGACGAAATATATGATGAAATTGAAACCTTTTTGGTGTTGGAGTTAAAACTATTTGCAGTGATCAATTACTCATTGATCAGTTTTCATCAGAACTGATGATCAGCTTTCCACTTGAAGATGCGAACCTTTCTAGCGAAATGATCGTCGAGGGCAATTAATATCAGTTTGAGATAATTGATCAATTGATCTCTTCAGAATGTGATGGGGCATGGCCCAGCTCTCCAGGTTGACTGACAGTCATTCGATATCTGAATTTAAGCAGCGCAGAGGGCGGTTAGTACTTGGATGGGTGACATTGCAGGGAAATACAGTGTCGAAAGCCCGTACAGCTGCAGCGAAATAGCATATCATAGCTCGCAGACAATATATCAACGAGCACAAGATATATTGAGCATATGCCGTCCTTCGGAGGAGACGTAAAGCCGTCGGTCCCGAGTCCATGGATGTTGGGCTCGTTAAAGATCCCTACCTCTGGTTGGAATACCAGAGGGTTCGGCAAATTTTCCGGTTGGGGGAAGTGTGCTCACCGGCGTCGGTGATTGGCTCTGGTAGCGGAAATAGCCCGACGTTAAATAAAGAATTAAAAAAAAAGATTGTGATGAATATGCCTGGGAAAGGAAGGACGTTTGATGAAAAAACAAATGAGTTTTGATAATGAAATTTCAATCTCCTTTATGTATATATATATATATATATATATATATATATTTATTTATTTATTTACGAATACACCAATAACAGTAATACATAAAATATGGATAGCAAACAGTATATATATATACAGTGTGGTCCAACGAAAACTTAACACCTCGATTTTCCGGCGTTAACATGAAAATGTGGAAAATCGCTCGAACCCGTCAATTTCTGATTCGAGGGGGAACAATTTTTCCGCTGTTTTCATCCCCGTGAGCACAACCCCTTGATTTTGAATAGGGATGAGGGGTGTTGAGATACCTCATTTTGAAGATCTTATCGTGTACTATCTGACCGTAAAATTTCGCTCCAAAATATCCATCGATAACGACATGACAGGTAAAATAGTGGAAGAGTACGTACTTTTGTGATTACTTTATTAAATGTTCGAAATGGGCACCATCCACTTCCATGCAGTAATATAAGTTTTGCTGAAAACGTTCACGTACATTACTCAAGATGTCTGGTGTAATTTGACGGCATTCATTAATGATTCATTATGACTCAGGCTGGGTAGCGTAAATCTTGGATATCAGGTGACCCCATAGAAAAAAGTCCAGTGGGTCCAGATCAGGTGATCTGGGTGGCCACTCAATATGTCCCCTTCTTCCAATCCAGGCGTAAGGAAAATTGTCATCTAAAAACTGACGCACCGGTTGAACAAAGTGAGGTGGTGCGCCATCTTGTTGGAAAATAATCGTTTGATGGTCTTCTGCATTCTCCAATACTTGCACGAGGGCTGGATAAATAGCGTTCTCCAATAGATCGAGATACATTTGGCCTGTGAGATTACCGGGTAGAAAAAAAGGGCCGATTATGTGATTTCCATAAATACCCGCCCAAACATTTAATTTTTGGGGGCGCTGTGTATACACCTCACGAAATAATCGTGGATTTTCATCTGACCAATACCGACAGTTATGCCGGTTTACAATGCCGTTAAGGTAAAATGAACACTCGTCCGAAAAACAGATATCGAACATGTAGTTTTGATTGCCGTTAATTATTTCACTGATCACTTCACAGAACTGGAGTCGGCGATCGGGATCATCCTCATTCAGTTCCTGAACCAATCGTATCTTATACGGATGGAATTTATGTTGTTTCAGGATTCTCATGATTGTTGTGCGTGAAACACCAGATACCTCGGACAATTTCCTAGTACTAACGGTCGGATCCATTGCTATATGACCTAAGACAGCCACGTCCCTCGCTTCGTCTCTTTCATGCACCCTCTTTTTGTTTCCAACTGACCCAGTAGCGTCAAATTTGGCAACCAGTTGCACAACGTAAGCAGCGGATACATTTTTTCCAGGATGTCTTTCGTTAAATAAAGCCGCTGTTGTGCGCGCAGAGTCGTTATTTCGGAAAAATAATTTTATCATTTCCACCCTTTCTTCTACGGAATACACCATTTTAATTCCACTACAAATTTACAATCGCTTGGACACACTTGTACCGTTCTTAACAATTCACGATAGACTAAGGTACAAAAACAAGGTCCGTCTACTTTTTTGGACAAAAAATTAACCACTCAATACCTTTGAAATGCGTCGGATACGAATAATATTCTCGAGATAAATTCCATATTGCCTCTTTCACTATTTTCGCTGTTATTTCATTATCGATGGATATTTTGAAGTGAAATTTTACGGTCAGATAGTACACGATAAGATCGTCAAAATGAGGTATCTCAACACCCCTCATCCCTATTCAAAATAAAGGGGTTGTGCTCACCCCCGTTAGGGGGTTGAAGTTACGGGGATGAAAACAGCGGAAAAGTTGTTCCCCCTTGTATTAGAAATTGACGGGTCCGAGCGATTTTCCACATTTTCATGTTAAAGCCGGAACATAGAGGTGTTAAGTTTTTGTTGGACCACACTGTATATATATATATATATATATATATATATATATATATATATATATATATATATATATATATATATATATACTATATATAAATATTTTTGTGACAATTGTGTTAGGTTACCGTTTCGCTTTTATATACATATGCTGCATAAACCAGTCCATTTTTGTATTTTTATTCATAGACCGTTGGCCCATGACACAAACATTGTCGATAATCTATGTTCGTATGCCCTTTTGGGGATATACTCAGGAGGCTTGGGAAATCGGGAAAAAGTGCCTCCGAGCGTCTGTGACCAGTCCTTGCACCTGCTGACCTCCACTTCCGGTTGAAAAAAAAGGGTTAAGTATTCAAGGAACGAGGAAGCTCGGCCATGTGGATACATTATCGTATCTTGCAAAAATAACCGGGCGCTAGCCGGTTTGCATACGTCTAGGTCGCTGCCGGAAGGAGGCATACGAACCGGAAGTGGCAATTTCCCACTGGTGATGGACGATGATCGAGGAAAGTATGCCCTTTCGTGGAACGACTCCTTTCGACCCATTAAACACTATCCGACATTTGCATACGATTTCGGAAAGGGCATCTCGATTTATGCCAGCATCAACTGACCGGACTAACCTAGAAATAGTCGATAATTTATGTTCGTATGCCAATCTCGGTGCCGATAGAATACGACATTTTAAGTAACAAAAGCTGGTTTGCATACGCCCAGGTCACTACCGGAAGGAGGCATACGAACCGGAAGTGGCAATTTCCCACTGGTGATGGACGATGATCGAGGAAAGTATGCCCTTTCGTGGAACGACTCCTTTCGACCCATTAAACACTATCCGACATTTGCATACGATTTCGGAAAGGGCATCTCGATTTATGTCAGCATCAACTGACCGGACTAACCTAGAAATAGTCGATAATTATATATTATATATATAATTATAGCTTTGAAACTAACGAGAGGATGCTCTCTGAATCGGTAAGAAACTGAAGGTTCAGGGGCGGGGCAAGTACTTCAGTGCCCCGGTTTATAGATCGTCTGCCCTTTCGAAAAAAAAAAAACGAATCGCTATTTCTCCGCGAAAAGTACGCGAATCGCTAAGGCTGGATTCACATGGACATCTGGACGTTGAGTTTGGCGGGCAAGTTTGAATGAATGGATCCCACTCGTACAATGGGAGATTAATATTTTCCCGACTTTTTTAAGGTCCGATTGTATGTTATTGGAAATATTAATGTAGTAAGCCCTGATTTAACCCATTTACACACTATCAACCATGTTTGGACACTCGCAAATAGATGTGCTTTTTGCTCAGTGGAAAACCCTGGAAATGGGTTTATCGGGGGAAAAAACTTGTGGTCCCTAATGGGAGGGTAATTTCCACTTTTTTCACTTTAAATTGTTCATAAACAATAGTAGCGCGATCTTCAAGGTGAAATAATTGGTATATTTGGATTCAGCGGGACAAAAAACATAAAATAAACATTATCTTTTATTGAAAGTTTGGGAATTAATTAAGTAATGTTGGCACCGCGCAAATTGTATGCAAACCATTACTTGATAGATACTTTCACTTCTACTAACCGTGGTCAAAATTTCAACATTTCCTCAATTATCGACTATTTCTAGGTTAGTCCGGTTAGTTGATGCTGGCATAAATCGAGATGCCCTTTCCGAAATCGTATGCAAATGTCGGATAGAGTTTAATGGGTCGAAAGGAGTCGTTCCACAGGGCATACTTTCCTCGATCATCGTCCATCACCAGTGGGAAATTGCCACTTCCGGTTCGTATGCCTCCTTCCGGCAGCGACCTAGACGTATGCAAACCGGCTAGCGCCCGGTTATTTTTGCAAGATACGATAATGTATCCACATGGCCGAGCTTCCTCGTTCCTCGAATACTTAACCCTTTTTTTTCAACCGGAAGTGGAGGTCAGCAGGTGCAAGGACTGGTCACAGACGCTTGGAGGCACTTTTTCCCGGTTTCCCAAGCCTGCTGAGTATATCCCCAAAAGGGCATACGAACATAGATTATCGACAATGTTTGTGTCATGGGCCAACGGTCTATCATGCTATTCCTCATTTCTATACGCCTACATTGATACTGTGTTTACACAGCAAATAAGATAAATACGGAATGAGATATAATAGAGTTATGTTTTTTTCAATCCTACGTTATATAGTTCATTTTAAATTACCTATAAAGTTCACAGGCTTCAATTCATTGGAGTTGAAATCAAGAGGAAATAGCAGTTATTTCAATGACTACCATTGAACACAAACCAAGCAACAAATTCAAGTTGACTAAGTACTCATTTATTACTTATAAATGATCGAAAGTTGAAAATTGATAATTAATGCTGATAAATTTTCTCCTGAAGATGCTAATCTTATCAGCGAAACGCGCGTCGAGTGCAAATAAGATCGGTTTGTGTTAACTTTGTTAACTTGATCATTCGATTTCTCTAATCATTCGCTGAATGTTTGAGGTGAAAAATAATTCATGATATCATCATATATAGCGATTCTTTCGAGGCTTTGTCATTATTGCGTATTTGATTAGCAACAAAATAGCATCAAATTATGAAGACATTAAGTTTTCCATATTTCTTGAAGATTATCGACAACTTGATATATATGCTCTATATTTGAACTTCGCCAGTTTTGTTAAAACTCATGTAAATCAGTTAATATTATATTATAGATTATTTCCCTCAATGCGAATAAACGATGAAACAGTTGAAGGTTAGACTGATTTTACAGAGTTTTACAGCGATTAAATGCACTAGACCTTTTAACCGATTAAAATGTTCGAAATAAACCGGGCGTTTGGATCACTTTTCAGGTACAATCTCTGGTACTATATTGTTCCTGTGATCGATTTTGATGTTTCCTGAGTTTACATGTTTTCTGGAAATAATCTAAACATATATCCCTCCTTCACCAAGTTCAATCGACCAAAATGCGTGCATTTCCATGATTTTCAAAATTTTGCTTTCAAGCAAATGCTTTCGTGTATAATAATTTAAAATAAAATCCCTCGACCTGCGGTCTCGGGATTTTATCAAATTATCATACACTCAAGTCATTTGCTAAGCAAAATTTCGAGAATCATGGAAGTGCAGCACACATTTTAACCGAATAAACTTGGTGCACTCGGGATATAACCCCCGATTACAGGCTTCATTCAAATGGAAATTAATTCAGTAGGCAATGGGAGTTATTTCAATAACCATTGAATATAAACCACGCAAAAAGTTCAAGTTGTACTAAGTATAAGTAAAGTTGATCATCTTTAGGAGTTGAAGTTTGATGTGAAACAACTTGTGTCTGGCTGAAGACCTTTATTGCCTAAATAAATTCATTACAAAAAATGCGTGCTTAGAGTTGAAACTAAAAAACTACAGTAATACTTATAATGGCAGGAATACAGTCTCTTGGTTAACAAAGAATAACACAAAAATTATTCACACAGAAGCAATAAAAAATTTACTTTGCTTTCAATTTTTTAGGTGCATTTTTCTTATCCTTGATCTCCTTGGCCGGTTGTCCAGTTTGTGTTATAGGAATATTTTTGTGCTCGACTTCCATCTCTTCAATTTTTGGAGCTGTGATGCTAAGGATACCGTCGCTAGACAATTTAGATTCGATTCTACTGATATCGCAATTTTTGGGAATAGTATAAGTACGAATGAAATGCCTGTAAATCTGGCCATGCTCATCCGTTTTTTCTTCGTGCTTACCCTCGATGGTGACGGTATTCTCCCCAGTTATTTTCACGGAAATTTCTTCCGGTTTGAACTGCTGCACGTCGAGATTGGCCTGGAACTTGTCTTTGTCGTAGGTTACGGTGGATCCCGAGTCTTGTTGGGAAGCTGCAGATCTCCAATTTCTCACGTATCCGGCAGGACATACCACAAGAGCTCTCGGAACGGTCAAGGGTTGAAGGAAGTCCTCCGGGTCCAGGGTCAAACCAAAATGTTGGTCCAACAACCTTGAGGGACGAGTCAAATAGGCATCATCCAGCAAATACGGTAACAGAGACATTTTTTCACTTATTATATCACTTTATCACACTTGTGCCAATAAATTCGCTTTGCTTATACAAATCTACTCACGTTAGGAAGTAAACTGTTCACGATTTCAGACGCTCCCGCTTTTATAGTACTTGCGATTATTCTAGATGGCTCCAGAGGTTATATTTGATATCGATGCGCCTGACCGTTGTCGTTTATTGCCTGACGCGTCTTTTCTAGAACACCTAAAATTCACGAGGGAGCAACTGGCAGTTCTCGATTTTATAGTTCTCGCGATTATTCTAGATGTCTCTAGAGGTTTCACACTCCACCAGCCGCTGCCCTGGAGTACCTCATTCATCGGATATAAACATTAGACACTAATCGGCGTGGGATTGATTGTATTGAAATGAATTGAACTTTCTTTTGGAAATAAATTGGTTGTGTGAAAACGTTGGATGCTATCCTAATAGTGGGGAAAGAAAGAGATTTCTGGAAACCCTGAAACACATTTGAATAATGGACCCCTGAGTTGATAAACGTTGAGATTGAAACCTTTGGTGTAGAAGTGATACTGGTATCAATTTTCTTCCCTGAAGATGCTTATGTTAGCGAAACGCGCGTCGAGTGCAAAAAATATCAGTTTGGTGTTAGGGTGTAATTGATCTCTAAGAAAAGTTTCAATCCTTGAGTTGTTGGAATGAGGAAACGTGTTTTTTTCCGTTGTTTAGTATCCGACGAATGACACATTATTTTGAGGTGAAATTTTGAGGTCGGTTCTAGATATGAAAAGATAATGTTGTAAATGGCGTGACATAAATATTTGTGAATATCTATAAGGGTTTATTTTTGAGCACAATATACCTGAAACCTATCTCCTCTGCGAACCTGTGGTTGGTTGGTATGGCAGCTGTTTTTTTCTAATATGCAAAAATGTAACAAGCGTCCGCTCGCAGCAAAACATTAAAATTATTTCGTCACTCATGCCTTCGAAGATATGTGCAGATTTGTATAGTAAACAAATTGAAAAAAAAAAGAAACCGTAGTACATGTCGTGTAAGTGAAATTGTTAATTTAGTGTAGAATATATATATATATATATATATATATATATATATATATCTGCCTATCAAGCGGAAGGCCGGGGTTCGAATCCTCGCCGGGCCACCGTGCTGGGTAATCGCACGTTAAAAGGTAAGGCCTCGTTGATCCATTGCTCGCACAAGTTTCGACTTCTGAGGGTTGACGTTCGTCAGCTGGTTAACGGAACGAACAATTTCAATATATATATATATATATATATATATATATATATTAGAAGAAAAACTCTTCTTTACACTTTACCGAGCTAGCTTTCGATAGCGTTTCTTGTGTTTTCCTTATCGAGATATCTTGAAAACAACATTTTTCATTTATTTTCTCAACATCAACTGAAAATGAAAGAGCTTTATTATCGGTTTTCAGGTTAGATTTTGCATCGATATGTATAACTACAATATTATAAAAAATAAAAACGTTTCGATTTTGGATATTGAATTGAAAAAACATCAACTTTCTTTTGCAGAAGAGGCATCTAACATTGATCTGTATTCAATAAACAAGGGTTATAATCTTAATTTCTATTTAACCAAATTTCATACATTTTTGTAATTCTATCTCCCAATTCCAAAAAATTAGATACGTAACTGACAAAAGAGTCAGTCACTTCTTGCCTTTTTATAATATTGCACTAACGTATCGAAAAATAGATAATATATATATAGTTTATTATATAATTTTTTTTCAGGAGGAAGAAACCCCTAAAAATGGTTTCAATATACTAAGAGAATGTTTGAGGTTAAGTAAACATTGTTAAGTGACACTTCACCTCTTCATTTTAATTGTGAACAATTCTGAATAGAGACGTTTATAGTGAATATTTCCGTCATATATAAAATGTCCCGTAAGAGCAATGCAATTATCTAAAACTTACAGCGGTAATTGCATTGTATCAAGTCACCATAACAACACATTTGAAAGCGTATCGCTAGACGTCAAAAATAGAATAACATTTCGCGTTTAGGTGAGTACTCCATACAATCTACAGAGGAAAGTATAAATGAACAAAAAATAACATTCCCTTGAGAATTTCTTCATTCGTGAAATATTCCAATGACCAAATGACCAGATAATTTTGCATTCAAGCGTGATATCTTATACAAATTGCATTCGGTTATTTTCATATTTTGTAAAAGAGTCAAAATTCTTGCAAAATTATCGGTAATTTTTATGCACTCGTGACATTATAACCGATAATTATTATTATTTGATGATGCTTAATAGATTGTGTAAAGAAAAGGGCTACTATTCTTCACAACCCTTTTGGAAGAAGCAACCATTGTAACATTCAAAAGTTGAGAGATTGTTGGTGAAAATAATCAGGACCCATAAAAATGTTCCAATAACTTGCCTGTGTTTACTCAGTTTACATCAGTTTGTCGCTATATTTAGTACAATACCGTCAATTGTTTTTATAAGATAAACATATATACCATCATCAATTGTTGATTGAAACAGTGAAAAATTGTTACACTGTAACGTATCTCGTAACGGAAAGCCCACCGGCCAGGAGCTTGATTTTCAAATCAGATGAACCCTCATACCCAGAGAGAGTCCAATGTCTTTTTCTATTTCGAATAGTCTTTGCTTAGAAGATAGGACGAAACTCCTGGGAGAGTTCACCCCATTTGAAAATCAGTCCCCAGAAGCCTTCGGCATAAAAATCCAATTTATGCTTCTGGTATATAAACAATTATGATGGATATCCATTGGACATATCATAAGATGTCTTTTGAGTACCATTGCTGACGTATCTGTACTACTATTATAATCGTATATTATGCAACGATCGTGTAATAACCATTACATGAGAGTTGCATACGCTATTTTATATACACTCCATAAATAATGAAGAAATAAAAATATTATATTGTTAGGTATTTATATTGAACACAATAATAGTAGGTGATCAATCGTGTTTCTTTGAAAAATACTACAATGGTATAACCACAAATTCTAATGGTATAACCACGGAAGAAACAACAATGAGAAATGAAAAAAAAAATGAAAAAAAACTGCCGAGGTCAGGACCAGAACCCGGACGTTTCTGATCACAGCCGGCGCCATTGTCCACCCGGCCACGAGATCTCATTTGATTTGGTCGAAAATGAAACCATATGTCTTGCATTCGTCGAATGAAAAATATAATCCATTCGATTGTATTTTTTTTTATCTAAGACATCTGTGGAGGAGACGCTGGTCATTCTTCTATATCACTGCTATAAGAAATTTTCATTCGATTATCGAAAATTGACTAAATTCTTCAAAAATTCAATACCTACTGATTTTGACTTGACAAACGTCGAAATGCAAAGCTTGCACATCATGCTTGATTGAAAAATAATGTGTTTCTATTGGTTGAAAATCTGTATCGTAATGAAAATCTGTATCGTAATGGATTCCATTATAAAACGGGTTGTGGGCATATAAGTGTATTAGAGTACGGGTGTAGATAAAGAGGTAAACTAACTGTTTTTGTTTGTTTGTAGGAGGAAATCTTCGAAAATACTAATCCCATCATGAAAATTCTTTCACCAATAGGATTATGATTGAACAAAAATTAAGTTAAAAATGAAAGTACATGTCAATAAAGTAGAAGAAAACCGGTCCTGATGTGATGCTTGACTTCTACGCGAACAAAGTCGCGGGCAAAAGCTGGTATACCATATTTTTCAGGAATATCCATTTTTTTATTAAATCATTCCTTAGAAATTATTGGCAATGCTTCATTCCTGTTTTTTTTTAATTTTTGTTATAAACTATTTTTTCAAATCTTATCTTCTCATTAACTTCAACATATAACATGACAATTTTACTGAAGTGACGGCAGGTAATGAAACTCAAATGCTTTTTCATTCAAAATCATTTGGAGGACTCTCTGTTAACTCAATTGTGAATAAACGATGAAATTGGAACCTTTGGTGTAAAAGTTGAAACTTTTCCTAGAGATAAGATAAGATAATCAATTCAATCAATTTTCTTCTCCTGTAGATGCTAACCTTGTTAGCAAAACGCGCGTCGAGTGTAAAC
Source organism: Zygogramma bicolorata (assembly GCA_032362365.1). Lineage (NCBI taxonomy): Eukaryota > Metazoa > Arthropoda > Insecta > Coleoptera > Chrysomelidae > Zygogramma > Zygogramma bicolorata. The sequence continues at coordinate 14,769,107 of JAVJAQ010000137.1, read as the reverse complement.
ATATCAGTTTGGTGTTAGGGTAATTGATCTCTAGAAGTTTTACCCCAATTGGTTTTGACTACACACTGAAATCTGGTTCTGAAGGATATCTTATGACGTTCATACATTCATCTGGACTTCCAGGTGTGTCACCATCCAAAGAATTGGACATGGAATGAATATTAATGTACATGATCTATATTCTTCAGAAGCCCTTTTGCTATCTTGGGTCAGAAGAAGAATAATAAGAGACCTACACCTACTGTTATTTCTCTAAGATACTGATTCGAGTCATAGGCGCCGGAACTTCAAAATTACTATGGGGGCTCAGTCTATATACATATATATATATGTGTTCGGATAGGTTTCCGCGGTCAGTTGTGTGTTGTTGTTGAGTTCGGGTTGAACCGCGTCTGGAGTTTTGTTCTCGACGTTTCGGCTCCGATTTTGGAGCCATTTTCAAGAGGTGAATGTGACTTCACGCTGAGGTCTCAATCTGCCTACTCCTCAGGTGTTGTCACAGGGGGCAAGGGTTTGTGACTTGACGCCGGGGCCTCAATCTGCCTACTCCCCAGGTCTCGTCACGAGTTCTTTCTAAGGTCTCAATCTGCCTACTCCTTAGATCGAACTGAGGTATCGAGGGATGTTGGGTAGGATTTATAGCAGCGGGTGCTACTAAAGGACCGTCGGATGTCTTGGTGGGGACTGGGCATCTGGAAATTAGGGGTTTCCATGCAGTTGAAAGTCTCTGGCCGTCGTCACGTTTATTTAAGCAGGAAGGTCGCTTCTCGATTTCGATGGCCTCGCGAATTATGCGAGCTTGTAGTGTTTTTGCTGTGGCGAACACTAAGACCATCGCCACCCGAACTCAACAACAACATATATATATATATATATATATATATATATATATATATATATATATATATATATATATACCTTCTTCTATCTTTGAAAAGGAGCTCTGTAGAAGTTCAAAATAGCATAATCGTTTAGTCTTTGCTGTGTCATCGTGGACCATGAATACGTTTTTGATTTTATATATCAGATATCACATCTTTTTATTTTTTATTACAATGTGTACCGTATACGTACGCACCTTTGTTAATAGTGACTACGGCTTCGAGTAACTGCGGCGGTTTTGTCACTGACACTGCTGCCAGCGTGATAATGAAAATCTTTATAACCCGACACCAATGAGACCAAAACATAATTTGTTCTAAACGAAAAATTTTTGCTATGAGAGCAAACCGAACTTCACTATGGGGGCTCCGCCCCCATAGCCAATTCTCTATGGGGGCTCGAGCCCCCATTGCCCCCATGGTTCCGGCGCCCCTGATTCGAGTTGGTTCCTCCACTCAGCTTACGCTGTTTACATTGTCAATTGTTCATTTACTGCGGAATAGTTATAGCATGTTTCGACGATGCATGAATCTTTTTTGGTGCGACTTAGTTATTTCTATGGTGAATTTGTTGCCGCAAACCACAAGTATGTGATGGCATCATTGTGAAGAATATTGATTTTGAGCAATTCAATTATTATTCGAGACTTGAGGAATCAAGTTGAGTAATAAGGTGATTTAATCACAATATTAATTATTAGAAATGAATGAAACTATATATCAGTTGTGATAATGTAGACGTTCATCGGGGTAACATTCAGTGCTTTTTTTAAATATTGGCCATGCGAACTAACAGCTAGATGACATATCTCGCAGCGACAAGTCGCCGCGAGAAATTGCAGCGACAAATTGCATCGTCGAAACAGGGTGTTTCCTATCATATATATCTCATACACCTACATACAGAATCAGCCCATTAGCTGAATAATTTCAGATAGATATCATAGTTTTTCGTTTCAGTTCATGAAAATTGCCGTCGTGTATTCAGAAAAAAAGTCTAAGCAAACTTGTGCTGGAAACTGATGAAGTATCTCCTAAAAAATTCTCCAAAAAAACAATTTTCAATGTAATTTTTTGAGGAGTGTATTTGTGGTACTTTTTTGCTTGTATTTCTTAAAATTAATCGTCTTGAATATCAGCGATATTCACTGTATGAATATTGCATACACTTCTGGAATTAAGATTAGATTTCTACGTATTTCACCCCATTGAGACTGTCAGAAAACTAATCGTTTAAAATGTATTCATCTATGATTATTTTTCTGTACATAATTCAATTTCCAGTCATATCAGTTGGCCTTGATACGATTGTATTTTGTCGATTTTTGAAAGAAAGGTGAAATAGTTTTTCGATATTATGTGAAACTCTGAAAATGGACCAATTCAAAATAGTAAATAGGGTGTGTGTCGGAGTAAAACAATTGCAACTTTAATTTTTCTATTTTATTCCTGAAATAACAAAAAAGCAAGAACAGGTTGAACAATACAAATTGCAACTTTTCTCATTTTATTTTTGAAATAACAAAAAAGCAAAAACAGGTTAAACAATACAGTCTTCTTGATATTATAACAATACAAAATACCAGATATTCATTCAGAAGCAACGAAGACTTCACTTCACTTGATTTCCTTCTCCGCACCCTTCTTATCCTTGATCTCTTTGGCCGGTTCCCCCGTCTGGGTTATGGGGATGCTTTTGTGCTCGACTTCCATACCTTCCACCCTCGGAGCTACGATGCTGAGGACCCCATCGCTAGACAATTTAGATTCGATTCTACTCATATCGCAGTTCTTAGGGACAGTATAAGAACGGATGAAGTGTCTGTAGATCTGGCCATGCTCGTCAGACTTTTCCTCGTGCTTACCCTCGATGGTGACGGTATTGTCCCCGGTTATTTTCACGGAAATTTCTTCCGGTTTGAACTGCTGCACGTCGAGATTGGCCTGGAACTTGTCTTTGTCATAGGTTACGGTGGATCCCGAGTCTTGTTGGGAAGCTGCGGATCTCCAATTTCTCACGTAACCGGCAGGGCATACCATGAGAGACCGGGGGATGGTCAGCGGTTGGAGGAAGTCCTCCGGGTCCAGAGTCAAACCGAAACGCTGGTCCAAAAGCCTCGAAGGACGTCTCAAGTAGGCATCTTCCAGCAAATATGGCAGCAGAGACATTTTGTGGCTGTTTTTTATGAAATCGTTCACTTCGCACTCGAAAATCGCTTGAGAAACTCTCAACGACGTTTAGAATTGAACTGGCTTGAAGGTTCGCGTCTGCCGCTTATATAGTTTCCACTGTTATTCTAGATGGCTCTGGATGTTTGTTATCGAGCGTCTAGAGTCTAGACTTTACGATTACCTTCCCTGCGAAAACAACTGTTGAGTGAGGTTGTGGTAAACATCATTCATCGGATATTAACATTGGACGGCGCGTCGTGGAATGTGAAAAAATTAACATATTTTTCGTTTTGCAAATCGTTGGTACTCTTTTACATGCGAAAAATATAGTGGTTTAGTCAGTGCCCGTCAGAAGGTCAATATTTTAGTAGATTGAGGGTGGATTTATGTATACTTTTAACACTTAGTATTCAACATTTATCACCTCGGGACTGACTGCAGGATAGTGGTAGTGGACTCAATCATAAAAAAAAAGATTTGAGAGATAATTTGTCATCTGAACATTGACTATAGCAATAAAAATGCTTATTTTGAATATCAGACTTCGTCGTTTTTTCATGAGAGTATAGAAACCAAACACAGATATTAATATACTTGAATAGATAATGATTCCCATTGTTTGCTTGAAAATATGTTATTGCATAACATAACCTCTCAATTCTCATCAACATTCGTAAAGAAAATGGTTATATGCGTAAATTTCTTGTGCGCATACTGTTTCATTTATCAAACAATTCTTAAGTTGGAAGTTGACCATCTTCTCAAATCTTAAATGTAAAATGTTAAGCCATTAGTGCTTTAATAACAGTTTCTGTGTTATTCCTATATTCCACCCCCCTTGAGTGATAAATCTTAAATGATAAGTCATAAATCTAAGCTGTTGAAGTTTTTTTCAAATCCACCCTGGATTCTTTTACTAGAGATCGATTGCGCCAACACTAAACTGATGATACTTTCACTCAACGTGCGTTTCGTTAGCAGAGTAAGCATCTTCAGGAGAGAAGAATTGATATCGATTTGAAAAAGTTTCAGTTTTCTTCTCCTGAAAATGCTGGCCTCATTAGCGGAACGCTCAGCGAGTACAAGCAATACGATTACGATCGGTTGTCATATATGTTATACGAGGGATACAAAAAAATATAATTGGATTGGATTCGAAATTGAACGCATAGTCCCAGCTCAATCTATCTGCACCGGTGGAAATTTCAGATATTTTAAAGAGTACGGGTACTTCAACGCTTGGATGAATTTTACATTTTTTGTTGCCCCTCCTATACTATATAAAAAATGCAATTCGACTATAATATTTTGAGTCGTAGACAATGGACCAACTTTTATCAAAAATGATATTCTCAGGGGAATAATGAATGATGAAAAATGTTTCCATATACATAGGTTTTTGGAGGGCACTGTATGTTCTAAAGTTGTTTTCGATAAGTTTCGGCATTAAAAAACATCACCGTGAAGTGTTCACTTATCTCGTGGAAAACAGACTCATGCTAAATCTTCATTTCCTGTATTTCATTATACTATTACTTTATATAATCCATTTTTCTGAAATTTGGAACATGCGATATCAGTACAGTACAGAAAGGGGGTATAAAACAATTATACGAATTTTTTTTTCAAAATATTGATGAAAATTGGTGCATTTGAAAAAATTTTTGGATGTAGGAAATGAAATGCTCAGGGTTGATCCTGTAAAATAGTTCTGAGTAGCATTAATTGTCGAAAAAATGAAGAGTTCCATTGAATTTCAGTTGCAATTTTCAATATCCTTAAGGGTTGCAACAATAAGCATATAGTCAAAGAGTGGGATCGAAAATATAGTATGATAATAGTTATTTATGTAAAAAGGATAATAAAGACGATCATTATGGTACAAGTCGTGAATGTTATCGGGCGAGGCGTAGCCGAGTCCGATAACACGGCGTGTGCCATAATGATTGTTTATGATTCGTATTACATACAAAATTTTATCTGATGGCATTTATATCAATACATTTGAATAAACTTTTTTGATCAAACCATAACATGTTTTCCTTATAGAATTTCATTATGGTACTTAGTACCATAATGAATTCATTATGGTACTTAGTCCCATAATGAGCTTCCTTATGTCATCAAAATTGAGTGACATAACGTTGTCATTATGACATGCCATCAGATAAAAATCGTTTATATAATCGTACATCAAAACTATACCCCAGTATACCATAGCCATACTGTAAAGGCACTCAAATGTCAGTTTGACAGCTCGGGGTGTATAATATCATGTTTTGGCGGTAACTTCAAATTCACGGGATACTGAACAGTAATCAGTAAGTCATTTTGCATGTTAAAAATAATATTTTGTACCTATACAATAAGATTTGAAATAAATTTGAAATTCATCAAGTATCTATAATAATGCCAAACATTCACGTTATTTGTTTACAAACACAGGATAAAATAATGTTTCTTGATGTTATAACTCAATTATATCCTATCCTGTGTTTAAAAAAAATGTTTGTGTTTGGCATTATTATAGGTACTTGAGAAATTTCACATTCATTTCAAACCTTATTGTGTACGAAATAATCTTTTCAACGTGCAGAATGACATACTGATTACTGTGCAGTATACCGTAAATTTGAATTTACCGCCAAAACATGACATTATACACCCCGAGCTGTCAAACTGATATTTGAATGTATTTACTGTATGGCTATGGTATACTGGGACTATATCCTTTATACCCTACAGAGGTATAGTTTTGGTGCACGATAATAGAAAGGATTTTTATTATTTGTACATTTCGTACATGCAATGATAGTCTAATTACTACAGTGCGTCTCACTTCAATTCCGAAGAAGGTGAAAGGGTGCATCTTCTTTGCTCGATTTGTATCCAAAAAGATCCATCAAACTTCAGACCCATCTCTCTTATTCCGACTCTAGGAAAAGTGATAGAGAAGCTCGTAAAAAATCGCCTGATGAATTATCTTGAAGCAAACAAATTAATAAGCAATGAACAATTTGGATTCAGGAATAACAATAATACGTCTGATGCCATGTTTAATTGTCTAGAAATGGCATACAACAACATCAATGTAGGCAAGAACGTAGCGGCAGTATTTTGCGATATGACTAAAGCTTTTGATTGTGTCAATCACACATTATTACTGCAGAAACTCTCTCACTATGGTATCAGAGACATGGCCCTGAAGTGGATGGAGTCATATTTGACAGGACGAAACCAACTGGTTAAAACTGACCATACATCTGGATTACTGAACGTTAATTGGGGAGTACCCCAAGGATCAGTTTTAGGTCCATATCTATTTCTCCTTTATATAAATGACCTTTCTCTTTTGGATATATCTGGTGCTTTCACTTTGTTTGCTGACGACACTACCTTTCTATGGCACTCCGAAGATGTGAATTTGCTTCGTAAAAATGTTACAAGAGACCTACAAAAAATCAAGTCGTGGTGCGATGCAAATTTTCTTTGTCTGTATTTTAATAAAACAAAATAACTAACATTTAAATGTCTTCTTCCGGATATAGAATTAGGTGCTGACTTCATACCATCAGACAGCAAACTAAAATTTTTGGGACTCAACATAGATACCAATTTGAAATTCTCAAATCATATTAGCCTGCTAAACAAAAAATTGTCATCCGGCTGTTTTGCCCTCCGATCTACAGCTAAAGAGTTAGGTTATGCCGCGGCCAAAAATGTCTATTTTGCTCTCATTGAATCAAACCTGAGGTACGCAATTCAGTTCTGGGGTTCGTGTAGTAATGAACTCTTTGAGAGTGTATTTTTACTGCAAAAGCGGGCGGAGCGTTGTTTGTGTCAAGTAAATAGGTTGAGTTCCTGCAAACCTCTTTTCCGGAAACACGGAATACTGACACTAACCGCAATCTACATTTTAGAAACTACATGTCTGATATACAAGAATAAAGCTTCATATGAAAATAACAATCGCACTGCACGAAATGCAGCGAATCTGTCATTGATCATCCCTAAATCCACACTGATCAGAGACTCGATAATTTACGGTGGTGTCAAAATGTATAATAAGTACCTGCAGACATAAAGAACATAGATTCTCTCAAAACCTTCAGGAAAAAGTTACATGAAAGACTGACATCTAAAGCCTATTATAATCTGACAGAATATTTTAATGACGAAAATATATGAAATTGACTGTGCTTATATGTAATGATATATGTGTAATTTTACCTAGATGTGAGTGTTCAAGTGTATTGTTTTCATGTAATTGTGTAATTGTATAGTTATCTGAATGTAGTTATTTACATGCTTTCCTTTTACCAGTGTTTGTCAATAAGATTTTGTATCTTGGACAATAAACACATATTCTCTCTCTCTCTCAAAAGTGTTTATCTCATTGAGTGAATATGGACGTACTTGCTATTAAAACAAAATTCCTTTTTGAATAAATCAATGCTTATTGTAGTTGCCTAGTAGGAGCATATTTAAGTGTGTATTAGTTTACTAGATGGCCCCCCAATCCTACCAGAGGTGAAAATATTTCTACTTTGGAGATAAATAAATTTTCATAAATTCTCATTCGAAAACACCTCGTTGTTGCAATTAGTGCATGTGGTTTGAGAGTTAGAATCCCGACGATTTTACTTCTTCCCAGTACTATTTCAGACAAGGTGAGTCTCCGATATCAGTACCAACCATCTGAAGCCTTCTGATGCACGGATGTGGGAGTTTCATTTCCAAGGCCTTCTGCAAACCCAAAACATTTGCCGACCCTGACAACCGCTACATCTTGTCACCCTTCTCGAGGATGGAGATTTTTGGTCTCGCGTCACGATGATTCTAGAGAATATTTCCCTCATATATAAAATGTCCCATAAGAGCAATGCAATTATCGAAAACTTACAGCGGTAATTGCATTGTATCAAGTCACCATAACAACACATTTGAAACCGTATCGCTAGACATCAGTAAACAACACGAATAAATGTCAGATAGACTTCAAAAATAGAAAAACATTTCGCGTTTAGGTGAGTACTCCATACAATCTATAGAGGAAAATATAAATGAACAAAAAATAACATTTCCTTGAGAATTTCTTCATTCGTGAAATATTCCAATGAATTACATTCGTGCATAAAAATGACCAGATAATTTTGCATTCAAGCGTGATATCTTATACAAATTGCATTCGGTTATTTTCATATTTTGTAAAAGAGCCCTCATTTTTCGGACTCTGACACTTTCGCCAAAATATGAAAATAAACTCCTGCAATTTTTAGATATCACGCTTTCTTGCAAAATTATCGGTAATTTTTATGCACTCGTGCAATCATAACCGAAAATTTCACACCAATATTTTTTGACCAATGAAATGCTTATTTTGTTTCGCGTCACCATGCAACTCAGGTGTTTTTGAGGATTATATCGAAAAAAAAAACCGCTTGGAAAACCCACAGCGAATTATTATAGTGGACATTTTTCGACACAAGCAGAGCATATTTTTTTTGACATAACAGGTCACTCAGTCACTTTGAGCAGAGGTAAACAATATGGAATATTCAAATAGGGCAGTTGAACAATTTAGCAGACTTATGATAATACAACAATAATCCACATCTTTATTCACGAGCCACTGACACGGTAGTTTCTTGACCGAATCGATTAATTTTGTTGGAGCTCACACAATAACTTAAATTGAATGTGACAGAACAAGGCAATTTCTATTCAGTTGTTCAATCTGTGATGTATTCCAAAGCCCATCTTGACGAACTTTGAAACGCTAAAATAATTAATTGAAGTTCAACTGGGAAGTTCATAATTTAATGCGACGTCTGGCGGAAATATAACGCACTGCTATAATTTCACAAACCAACGGCTTCCATTTTATGTGTGGAATTTATTGAGTTCTTTGGTGTTGATTTAGGAAATCTCATCTGAAGTTGTAATTTTTTTTGATTAATAATAACAAACAATCATGGATGCAGATCGCTCAGTGAGCCGTATAAAGTGTTTGGTGCCAAGTTGCTGCAACTCTAGGAACCGAAATCCAAAGTTGTCTTTCCACACGTTTCCAAAGAGAAATACATCTTTGGTGGGAAACATTACGGAAAGTGGATTTAAAGAGAAAATAGACAGGTATAAGGCTTGGAAAATTAAATTGAAACTGCATAAATCACCACCTAGAGCGACTTCAGTGTGTTACTTGCATTTCAAGAGAGATGATTTCTGCTTGTATTACTTGGTGAGTCTGTTTGTCTATTTTTAGGCGAAGTTATGGCGCATTTCATCATCCATGTAATAAAAGCCTCTTTGGTTCACTAGCACTACACTGAAACCAAAAATGTCCTGGAACAAAAATATCATTAGATTTTAAAACACAATGCATCTATGTTCACCTCCAATGAATGGTATTGTACGGATATTCAAAGCATCATGAACACAGTTATATTAATCTTCACGAGAAAAATTTCGTATAATGAAAATATAGCAAAAAAACACCAAAATCTTGTCTAGCGGGGCAACTGATGACTGGATTTCAGTTTGGCGCGTTATTTCACAAATGTAAACAAGGTTACTATTTCAAAATGGTGGATATAGTTTAACCACCACCAGCGCCCTCATCAGTCGATATTCTTCCCTATATGGTGTGAAATTTTCTTATCGAATACCACGCGTACTTGAAATATCCTTGGGAATTTTTTATTGCTCAAGGATATTTTGAGAAAATTATCCGTGAGCTCGAAGACATTTCCGGAAATAATTCAAGCACTAGTGGTATTACAAATGAAAACAGCTCCATACGAGCTCTAAAGCAAATGACACCCTCCACAGCCCTCCGAGAACCAGCAGCGCAGACAGTGCTAGTCAGCAGACGATACACAGGGCTCTATCTAGGCAATGCCCAAAGCACGGAGATAAAACTCTACAAAAACAAGCATACCACCTGCAGGAACGGCAACAATTAAATTCATTGTGTATCACAGGTACCGAAGCAGCATCATACCTTCCTGAAAAAAATTCTGATGATTAGCCAACTGATTAGGAGTTGAAACAAAATAAACAGAAACTTTCACGAAACAAATCAAAATTCGGCCATACAAATACTTTATAGATATGTATGGAATTTTGAAACCAAAGTGATGCAAATAGTCCTAATTGACTTCTCGGAACCCTCTTCTCTATCATTGGATAAGTCTGTGTACTTTGAACCACAGGCATCCCTGTTCTATGGACGTTGAAACTCTCTTCTTTGTGATTGAAGTTGTTTCTATGCTTATAAATATCGAAGGCTGTGTGCAATAGCTCATAGTCCTATTGAGTAATTGCATTCTGAGTCAATATCATGACCCTTCAACTGGATGTGTCATGGTCCGACACGGCGTAATTGAAATGTTCATATAATTTTCATTTGAACCTCATTCAATCAAAGTCTCGCACCAGAGAAGGACCAATATCGCATCGCCTTGGAAAATGTCTGCCGTCGTACGATCGCATTTCGGATCTGTCTGAATCCGGCCTTAGGCCCGAAAACCTGCAGCAGACGACGACTAAGAAACCCGAAAACACCTAACATTTCATTGAATACCGACCGTGAAATCATACAATCTTTTAGATTTCCCATGTTCCCCTTTGGCATGAGGAAAACAATAACAATTCAAATCAAATTAGTCGGGGGAATAGATATGGTCTATGTAACAGTGCAGCACAATATTATTTTGGTTATGGAACTATTATGAAAAATTTGCAAATGTTTCTCATGTTTCTTATTTGATGTAAACTTACGTCCTGTAGATTTAAATATTTTTTTGATGCCAAAACTTTAAACCATTTCTTATTGTTTACTTAATGATCTGTTTAAGAAAAAGCAAAATCATGGGCTGACGCATTAATATATACTTTTAGTTCGTATGAAAATTGAAAAAAAAAACTTCTCGATCAATTTTGATGACCTACATAGACTGATAATCAACCTAGACTCAGAAGTATATTATAATGGATATGGTTTTGTACGCTTCAAATCTCTTTTATATAGGGTATTGACTACCTATATCTCTATAAACAATACAAATATGTTGAAAAAACGCTAATTAAGTTTCAAAATAGGGTTACCAATAGAAGCTTCCACAGGGTTTTGAAGTTTAGTCACTAAAATAATATTCAAACTTGTCAATCCATATACTGCCTATGTAGTGGTGTGTTTACTCCATATAAGAGGTTGTCAGCAAATCAGACGACCGATATGGCCAACTTGATAAAAAATTGATGATGTAGGCGTAATAGTACTGCAAAAAATCCTCCAGGTACCGGCACTCTTGCAGTGGAGATGACAGTCCTGTGCCTGTGTTGCCAAGTGGCCATGTCGTTGCGAATTCTGGTCCAGATCAGTAAAAACACAGTACAAATTTATTCCAACTGAGAAATACAAATACAAAGTTAAATACAAATTTGGCGCGTTTTGGTGTTTTCATTTTACAAAAACATCAAAATTGGCAACAGCGTGTTCCATGGATCGAGTGATCACGAAAATTATTAGAAATTTTTGATTACCAGCGCTCCCTCATGGCCACTGATGAACTACCACGCCTTGTCTATAGGTTCGTCTGAAACAATATCACAACAATAGAAACACCAGTATATAGACATCTTAGCCTCGTCTAACAGCTTACAGCTGTTGCATAAAATTTGACAGTTTTCCATGGTGCAAGCGCTGTAAGCTGTTAGACGCAGCCAATGTCTGTGTAAAAAGGAATTGAAGCGTTTTTGTTGCGCCATCTACACTATAATGTCGAAATTTCAGTTTTCTTTCTCTGATAGGTGAAATACGTGCGGATTTATGTGTGTCAGTTTGAAATATTTGAAGAAAGCTGATGTAGCTTCGAAATATAGTAGACAATATGAGTTTAAACAGGAAATGAAAGTTTGGCGTTGAGATAATCTTCAAAATATGAAATACCCACCTACTTCTCTTTCTGAATTGATTGCCATCTTCTGGCATTTTGTATAAGTATAAACGAACAATTTTTATATACGATAGAGGCTTAGGTTTGCTTACCGCTCACGAGATGGCGCCACACGTTACGACTTTGACTTTATTGCTGATTTATCATCTAATAAGACCTCATTGTCGAACATAATGCTTGTGGTTTGAGAACCAAAATCCTGACTATTTATGTTTGTTCCGGTATCTTTTCAGGAAACAAGGTGAACGGTGAACCTTCCTCTGTACCAAGAATCTGAGGCCTACTGGAGCATCCATATCCTTTAAATGAAGAGCCAGTGATTGAGGACCTGAGAGTTGTCCCAAGGACCTTCTGCACCAGCAAAACCTTTATCGACCCTGAGATAACCGCTACAGATGTTTGAGGCGAGGTTATATCCTAATAGATCACCAGTTAGTCGTACTACAGGAGTACGATATTTCAACAAAAGCATTGAAAAAGTATTCGGGAAAAAAACTCTGATGGAATAAAGGGCTATCTTTCAACTTTTTTGATAACTTTCCTCAATAATTATATTATTATTAGTAAGTTGTGAAAGTTATATAGTACAATGAAGCTAGTAGTTCGTTGAAGTCCCGATGATCGTTATTGATTGGAGATTTGAAATTTTTCACAGTTATGTAATGTAGTGTGTAGGAGTTATCTTTTTGTGCTACTATTATTCATCTGACGGATATAAGGATTGTCTATTAGGGCTCCTTCATTTTTGTAAACGTACAAACACAATTACATTGGGTACAGAGGAGAAACTGTTATAATCTTACAAGTAAAAAACTTTGTTTGGATGTCATTATTTTGCGGTGGATCGATATTTGTTTCGTAGTTTTCTGGGTTTGTATCCCACCACAATCTGAAAAAATAAGAATTGGAATCTATACAAATGTAGAAGGACAGATTTTCCATCAACCCCGAAAAGTTGCTGCGTCTGTTGAAAAACAGTTCTTTCTGGAAAGAACAAGTCCAATTGGTCAGCAGCTTCGCGTATAATCAAAAAAGAAATAAGAACTAACATATATATCATCAGTGAAGGTTTTCACGGATGCTTGAGTATGCGAAATTGGTTTTCTGGGAGTTTATCCGTTGGTTTGTCGTTATTGACTTTCGACGTTTCGCCAACATCTCAGTTGGCATTTTCAAGAATTTTACTGCTCCTACTTGGTGCTAGCAACTGTTGTTTGAAAAACTTCTGCCAGCACCAAGTAGGAGCAGTAACATTCCTGAAAATGCCAACTGAGATTTTGGCGAAACGTCGAAAGTCAATACCGACAAACCAACAGATAAACTCCGAGAATACCACTTGATATCAATGGAAGATCGTATGAGTAATGAAATGCATCCCTGCAAAAGATCAGAACTCGTAGACAGTGTATCAGATGAAATCTATAGACCGCGTGGGCATGTGACGTCACATTCATCAGCCTGCTGGACAAACAAATCGTATACCCATAAACAACAATGGTAATTTAATGATATTATGATTGCAATTCTGAGCTACAAAATGCATGAATATACCGTTGCCTATTTCAACTTATCAGTACCTCAAAATTGAGTTATTATCGAGAAAAAATATTTTGAAATGTGGCACAAATGCACAATAAGCATTTGTAGATCCGTTTGTTTGTCCAGTGAGCTGGATTTACAACTATCATTTTACTGTCGTCTGTCAGATATGCCCGAGGTCTATCAGACAGAAAACGTGGTAACAAAGTACAAAACTGAGGGTTATAATACGAACACCTTTCGAAATACGTGGGTGAAAGCTTCATTTCTCCTACGAAACGTCGATTGTTGTTAAGTGTTCCACAAAACAGCACAAAGCATAATTGAGTGGGCTGTTCCTTTTTCATTGTACTCCGTAATACATCGAATTTGGCTTTAGATGTGACACATCTGTCTGAATCACAATCAACTTAGGGTGGTTTTTTGAATGGGAATTTGTGTTTACTCGGTAGTTTGTACTGAAGATTGAGTTGCATCTGGCTTTATAAGTAATAATTCCGCAAATTGTGATTTTTATGAATCCAGAGGCCACTTCATGATAATTTATTTTCACAATAATGATCTCTGGTTCGAATTTTCGGGGGTTCAAGATATGAAATACTAGTGATTATTTCTTTGTATATCATAAAACGACGAGGAAGTTGACTGCTATAGGAAACCAAAACAAGTTTCACAGAGAATAATACACGACATTTCTAGAAACCAATGAAAATGTTTCTTGACAAAACAATTGCCAATTACGCGTCCTCTCGAAATTCCCTAGCTTTCTCAAGAAGTGATAAATATGCGATTCGCTAGAGTGCTATGAATGTTTACGTTTGAAGTTGATAAATGTCGAGTGAGTGACATGTCGCTATTTTCACGAATCTCAGCAGTTAGGCAAGGATTTGGTAATAACAAGATATGAATTTTGAAAGGAGCATTGAATAGAAACTTTTTCAAGAGATCAATTACCCTAACACCAAACTGATATTCTTGCACTCGACGCGCTAACAGGGTAAGCATCTTCAGGAGAAGAAAATCTTAAGACTAGGGTTAGCTGTTTATACACCTGAAGTTTTTTGGTCCGATATGGACTTTGTTTGTTACTAATGACTATTCTGATTCATTTCTTGATGATAAACTAGTGCAGTCACTGTCTGCAAAGTTTTTTGGTCCAATATGGACTCCGTCTGTTATTATTGATTAATTTCTCAACAAAAGATTGAAAAGCGGGCTGAAAGGGATAGGTCCCTTGTCACCATTCATGCTGTTTTTACATTTTGCTACTTTTGGACTATTACATGCATCGAGTATCCATCGTCATGCACATGCTTGATCAGGTTCAGATTGCTTTCACCAATTTTGTGGTCATTGCCTAGAGCGTGTTGGGCGATACTGGATTTTTTAACCTTCCTTGTTTCATGTGTTCAAAATGCTCCTTGAAACGGGCATTAAAAGCTCGTCGGCTCTGACCAATGTATTTGCTGTTGCAATCGTGACAACTGATTTCTTGAATTCCTGACTTCTCTGTATTCTCTAATTTATCTTCTGGATTACAGAGAAGCTGTTGCAATTCATAAGAAGTTGCAAAATATACCGAATATTCTGCAATTTTCTGTTAACCCAATCTAACCTAACCTAACCCAAAGGAAGGACGAATTTGGCAACAGTACATCATTCGGGTATATTCGGAGACTGTGGGTGTATCGAAATGTTAGAGAGCAAGATGCGGTTACTTATAGACGAAATTGGTCTCCCAAAAGATCCGAGACGTAACTTGATATTTATTAATTGCAATTCAGGATCGGGCACAAATCGGTGGTAACCCATATCGATTTACATCGGATATTATGCCAAAACTAGGATTCTGGCTCACTTTTTTATTGAGATTTTCCAAAATGCCCTCTACCCGTTGATTCAGGGACAGTTTGCAACCTGCTTTCAAGAAACTAACCATCAGCTGAGTTGTCAATAGCCAATCGAGGTTCCTGGTTGGGGCAATTGATTGGCTGTTGAGGACTTAGCTGACTCCTGAGTTCCTCAACAGTTGATTGATCAACCAGCATGGAGCCTTCCCTGAAACGTATGCCTTGGATTTTACTAGTTAATACCATTGAGAACGTCATTGTAACAGGTCCAGATAGCACAATGACCAATTTGGGACCAATAGGGGACAACGTTAAATCGTCCGTAGGATACCGGTGGGCGTTCCACTAGGAAGCGAAAATGTTACCAAATTCCTACTTCTCAGGACGTCCCCAAGATGTCCTGCAAAAATCATCAGTGTGAAACGGGGACTATACGAGATATGTTGGGGATCAAATTATGATTGTTTCAAGAGATCCTGTATACGTCAGAAGGATATAAAGCTGACCTTATCAGGAAGCTCCAGATCATTATCTCTATGAATATGATATCCTATGAATATCCTGTAATATATTGTTTATATTTTTTTACTTTTTTTGGCCTGTAAATAGGGAATATGTGGAAAGGAAAGGAAACATTAACAAATGAACAGAAGTTTATTCATTACTAATGTTCTACAAGTAAAAAACATAAATGTTTCATTGCATCACAGAAAAAAATGAAATAAAGTATCTACTGAAGTCTTCCCTTTTTATCTGTCCTTTCTTGGGCATGACGCAGCCAGCTCTTAATTGTACCCTCTAATGAGGCTTCTGTTTGACTTTTCAGGGACGATATTTTCCTCATGACCTCTGAAATCAGAATATTCCGAGTTCAAAATAGAAAGCAAGTAAATTCATTTTCTGTTCTCATTGAAATATAGAGAGTTCAAATTCAACATTGAAGTATATGACATTGGATACGTATTAGAATTGATTTACATGTGACTGTACACATGGGCCAATTTTGACTACAGAATTCAATTATAATGAAACTTTGTTTACCTACCTCTCATTGCTTTGTCAATACTCTCTGCTGTTCTGCAAGTTTCTTATAATTTAATCAACCCAACAGAACTACAAATACAACCAGCTCCACTTTTCCCTTCATATTAAGCGAATTGTCAAATTTAACGCTACACAAAGACAGAGTTAGTGTACTGTGCCATAGAACAAGAGGCTGGAACAAAAGGGCTGCGAAAGCATAGTTTATATTTTCAAAGAAAGATTTAAAGCATTAGTGAGTCTACACATATTGTAAAAATAATGATTTTGCAATATATTCTGTTTCCTAATTGAACACTTCGGTTGTCATCAGATGAAAGTTGTAATGGATGATTCATTTCTAATTTCCAAGCGATGAAAACCGAACGCTATAGCTCATTTACTTGGAGGTTGCAGGATATATCGGGATTCTGTTGGAGAGTGTAAAGTTGTAGAGTTTGTTTTGATTTTCACGATTATTTGAACTTCCATTCCGAAAGTCTTGTAATTCATAATACAAATGAGATCTATACTAAATGATTTTCCTGATGACGTAACACCGTAATGTTACTCAGGAGGTTCTACAAGAGTCAACTGTGATGAAATTGGGATATCTTCTGGATCTTACCTGGATATCAACTAACTATATCCTTTTTAGGAACTGGTATCGACGTTGGGATAGGGTGGGAATCAGTGAGACAGGATGTTCTGCGGTTCTACATGGGCACTATTTTAATATCCTACGGGCATTTAGGGGCTAATTTATGAAAACTCCTCAGGTGAAAATGAATGATGGAATTGGGACATCCTGAGGAAAATGTGTGCTATCTGGGGTACTTCTTTCAACTGGCTACCAACCTCACAGAAAGACAACGAGCCCTTCAGGACCCCGATTCGTGAAATCAGGAAACGTCAGTGTCGACAATTGGACATTCAAACACCCCATTGTCCCCTGGATGATATAGAAACCCAAGTAGGACGGGATGAATGGACCAGAAATCGTGGAGCGCGTTTCCTCGTTCGACAAACGCGCTGAGCAGACTTAGCTCCAGTTGTAGTGAAACGGCGGCGGTGAGAGCACTAGCGGTGCCAAGATCAGTCGGGACTTCACAACCATGCGAGCGGGCCGAAAATTCCGAGTTACGCGAAGATGAGGTCGAATTTGTGCGCGGTTTGGTGATTGTCGGATTGTGAAGGGATATTTGATAACAGTAAGTGAACTTGAAATGAATGCAATTTCTGTACTAGTTCGTATAAGTATTGTTTGAACGTCATTATTTTGTGGTGGATCAATATTTGTTCCGTAGTTTTCTGGGTTTGTAACCCACCACAATCTGAAAAAATAAGAATGAATATTAATAATCTATACAAGTGTAGAAGGGCAGATTTTCAATCTACCCCGAAAAGTTGCTGCGTCTGTTGAAAAACAGTTCTTTCTGGATAGAACAAGTCCAGTTAGTCAACAACTTCTCGTATAACTCAAATTTTTCCATTCAAAAAAATAATAAGAACTAATATTTATATTTTGAAATACTTATCGTTAACATTTCGGAAACTACATCCGCTTCCGTTTTCAAAACTCATACGCAAATTCCTGTTCAAATGCAAATTTTTCTTATAAGCAATCTTTGTAATTGACATTTGTTAACGATAAGTATTTCCATATAAATTTGTTCTTATTATTTTTTTGATAGTCAAAATTTGATTATACGAGAAGTTGCTGACTACTTAATTGGACTTGTTCTATTCAAAAAATAACTGTTTTTCAATAGACGCAGCAACTTTTCGGGGTAGATTAATAATCTGCCCTTCTACACTTGTATAGCTAGATTTCAATATTAATTCTTATGTTTTCAGATTGTGGTATCGTATGAGGAATTTTTATTACATTTTTCATCATCGAGATTGGGACAAAAGATGCAGTTTTGCTCTCTAAAGCACGAACAGAATTCAACTACAAGTTGAACAAAAAAATCCTCGAGATTTGAATTCAGTATTGAATATTTTTTGCCATTACTTTATTATATTAATACTGATATCTGCATTGTACGAAGCGTGTCCTATAACAATAAAGGAGAGTCTAAACAGCAAATGAAATAAAATAGGGAACAAAATAAAACAAAATAAGAAAGTTAAACATATAGATCCTTATGATAGCGTTCATACAAGAAATTAAATGAAATAAGGGTGGATTTATAAAAAACTTCAAGACCTAAGATTTATGACTTATTATTCAAGACTTATTACTCAAGAGTGATAGAACATAGAAATAACATAGAAACTGTTATAACTTATGGCTTGAAATTTTAAGATTTAAGATGATCAACTTCCAACTTGGGAATTGTTTTTTTGAATGAAATAGGATGTTCGCAAGAAATTTACGCATACCTACACCTATTTTATTCACTTATGTTGATGAGAATTGAGAGGTTAGGTTATGCAATAACATATTTTCAAATGATGGAAATCCTTAGTTATTCAAGTACATTCATGATATTTGCTTTTGGTATCTTTTCTCTCATAAAAAAGGCGAAATCGATCATTCAAAATAAGCCTTTTTATTGCTATAGCCAATGTTCAGATGTCAGTATTAACAGATGACAACCTATCTCTTGAATCTTAGTTTTTTTATAATTGAGTACAGTATTCTGCAGTAGGTCTAAAGATGATAAATGTTGAATGTTGAAAGTTTTTATAAATCCATCCTAAGAATAACAACAAAAGATACCATCTTTCACTATTCTGTTTGGAAACTGATAATGCGCATGACCGGAATATTTTCTGTACTTGACGTTCCGTTTTTCGAATTATTCAACCTCACAATAACAACTTTAAAATATCATTTACTGAAAAATCTCCATTATATGTAATGAAATCAGAATTCGAAATATCAAAAACTCCATAATAAGAAGTTACTGTAACCACTGTAAAAATGAAAATGTGATATCAATAGAACACAGAAGTAATTGTCAAAAAAGTTGCAACTTGAATGGTATATTTTTATTTTTTACTTTATTTTTTTCATCTGTATAAACACATGTTTTCTGCCCTTATTCTTGATGTATTTTAATTAGTTTCTTATTTTATTCTCAACGCATTTTATTTGCGATTTAAACTCTCCTCTACTGAAACTCGGTGAACCAATGACCAGAAAAAAACAAAGTCTCAAGCTAGACTTTGAACTTTTCGAACACGAAATAGCTGAGAAATTCACAATTGAGAACCGCAATAGTCAGGAGAAATTTTTTGCTGAGCATTTACTGTATATCGCAATATTTTTTGTTTTCTATAATAGTTCATTTTGAGGAATATTTCCATATTTCTGCCTCAAATCCGACCGACTCTGGAATATTGTTTTTGAGTTTGATTTTCAGCGTCGAAACATGCAGTGAGAGTCGCAAAAAAGTTGTCAATATACCAATACCGTTTGTTCTAAGCTCAGATAGCTCAGAACTAGGTGATTATTAAAGCGAATTTTTCTTCATATTTCTTTCAATTTGAGTGTTTTTCACATTCAATATTTGATATTCACCTCCATTATTTTGCTCACAATTTTTTTTTCTTTAGTAGATTTTTTTTTTTAATTACCTATAAGACAAAGCGTTGTGAGTATACTTAACGTGACAATTGATTTCATATTTCCTTTCATTTGATTATTTTTACATTCAGCATTTTATATTCATCTCAATGTTATGATTTTTTTTGCTCACTTACATTTTTTCTTTTAGAATTTTTCAAATTTCATTTTGACTCTTTTGAATTTCAAAATTTTTGTTTCTGCTTGTTTCACTGTATAATTCCATTATACCTATTTCATTTCACATCCCTTCAATCTTATGAGTTTTTCGACAGGTTTCAATACAGTGAATACGTTCAATTGACCATCATGCCAGTTTTCATAAACAACGATTTATACATAAGATCAAATAACACTCTTGAAGAGAGTACAGAGCAATAAATTTATATATAAATTCCTTCCCAACCCATCTTTCTCGGCTAAATTGATTGATATGAGGAAGGAATGAATTTTATAAATACTTGAATGTGTATTTCATCTTGCTTATTTCCCAACCTTCTTCTCTTCATAAGTTGAAATGTCAAGTACATTATATAAACAATGGAAGTTCCAACCAATAATAGTTCTCAGCAAGGAACATTGCCAACAATGGAAATCACGAAAGTATTCAATATGGATGGTGCTTCATGTTTTGAGGGCACAATTTTAATTTGGGTTTTAGAAATAATTTCAAATTTATAATACTTTTGAAAAAGTTTGGGAATAGTAAACTTAATAATATCAGATTTTGAATATTCCTTTATTTCACTTCCCAAAAACCGTAATGATTTGAACATGATTATTAAAAAAATGACGTGTTGAAGTTATCAGGTATTTCATACTTGCATATAAAACACGGAATTTCATTGTTCGGGTACTTCTTAACTAATTATGAAAAAGTATGCACAGAGATATTCCATTCAATGTTTTTCTTTTCAGGTTTTCACAGAAGCTTGGACCTGCGTGTTTATCAATCACTACGATATGAACCAGTAAAAATTCAATTCTCATAAAAATGTTCGAATTCACCAAAATTTTAGTGTACTTTTTTCTCTATTCTTCGGTTAGTGGATCGTATGATCACCTAAAAAAAAGTGAAAGAACTTCTAGGTATTCGAAATTCGACAGTGTTTTGAATCGGATCGACAAAATGAATGACGAGAGCAGTTCCCCTTTCGAGATTCATCCCTTCAGGGTGAGACACAGAGGGCGGGTGTGGCCTTGGAGGACCACGACCACTACCACCACAACCACGACAGAGGCATCTTTGTTCGAAACATACGGAGATTTGGAAAATGAAGACGAATATGACGACGTTTTGGTAAGTGCTTTTTTCTCGATCACTAGTTGAATTATACCGTGCTTTTTTTATTGCCCCCCTTTGATTTTTTGAACGGGTTATCTCAAAGAAATTGAAACTTGAGATAATGAAATTGATGCATGAATACTATATTTTGGAGTGAAATAAACATATGAAAATTTTAAGATGGCGACTGGGCGCCACCAGGAAAATCAAAATAAATGGAAAGGTGGGTCTTGTGATACATCATTCTGAAGCTCCTGGTGAATACTTTACAAATCTAGAATATGAAGTCAATGTCCCCAACTACTACAAAATGGCGGAACATTAAATAAATACCTGAATACGTTTACGTTCAACTTTATACTTTGAGGAAACAATTAGCTTCATATCTTCACAAATTAGCTCTATTTCGGAGAAAATTTTATGAATGAATTTGATTTCCTCAATCAATTTGAAGTGGCTCAACATCTATCCATTGACTGGATTGAATAAAATGAGAATGAAACTTCGAAAGACATATCATTTGATATTCAAATGACTTTTGTTTCCTGAATTTTGAAGCGCATTTTTGTAACCGTGGTGCTCGTGAAATTAATCGCAAAAAATTGAATACTTTGAACAGTTTTCGCCACAAATGCTTCAGCATATTCCGATAATTGTTCGTATTATTCATTCTAATTGCATACAACGGACCATCGAAAGTTTTGATTATCCGATAAGATTCCATGTCCCCATTAATCAATACGACACATGAAAGTGTTTAACAACAACTAACAGATTTTATGTGTATAACAGACGATGCTTACGTTGTGAATGCATTATTTTGAAACATTAGTATGCTGCGAGGCGCAAGAGGTCATGAAGACAGATAATAAAAATTTATTATTGAATAATGTAAAACGCTTCAGACCGTGCAATAAGAATTTTTTATTGAATGAATCGTTCCTGTGGTAGAACACGTTGAACCTGAGGACCTCAGAGGTCTTGATATATGAAATAGGTCACGATGTATGGTACTGATGATAAAAATCCAACACCATTTTCAAGAGATTTCATTCAATCAGCATCATCTGAATTTTTTCGCGAGATATTCATAATTGTATGACAAAATATATCGAGTTGGTTTTCAGAAAAATGAGTATATTATTCGTAGATAGTTTAACGATTCAGATTTTTTTTAAAGATTTCATTTGAGAATCAGTACAAACGTGAGTACAGCTTATCCAATCCATCTTGGCACAAAGTCAGATACTTTTCCAGTTGCACACTGGTAGTGAACACCATGACGAAGGAAAAAACACCTTCTAGAGATAAATTTCAACACAGTGGACTCATATAATACGTGTTTTTCAATCTTATTATACTTCACAGAGATCGCTGGGCTTATACGTTATTAATTCTGTGCCAAGATGGATTGGACAAGCTGTACTTTGGAGTTTGATGGAGCATTATTTTTTGTATATGAGTCTTGAGATTGTTTGGAATTTTTATTAAATGCCCCTTTTTCGATAGAAATTTTTTTTTGCATTGACTTGGAGAGAAAAAAAGCCAATAATCATTTCCTAGGAACTTTGAATTAGATTGTGATTGCTATGACTTTCAACTACTGATATGATGAAATGGACAACCTTTTTTCATTCTTATTATTCCTCATAACATTACTCGTCCATACAAGCTCATAAAACTACGATTAAATCTAAAGTGTTTGAGGTTTTTTCCCTCCTATTCGTTGAATGCGATACTAGGCCCTGTTCACTCCAAAAAGCACAAAACCGTTTAACCTTTTTTTGAATCCTATACTGTTTTTTGATTGTTTTCTCAAACTGATTCAGTAGTACGAAAACATTGATTAGCACTTCATGATGGATGTTTATGAAGATATAAATAAGATCCGGTGTCGGTTCCAAATTAATGACAAATTCTTCAAATTGCATTTTTCGAAGACTGTTTCTAGTGAAAACCAATGTCGGTAACTTGATTCACGTAATAATAAGATCCCATATATTGCAGACATCCATGGTTAAATATATGTGGGTACTACGTATTCTGTGAGATGACAGAAAATTTTCCTGTGCCCTGTATATACTATCTCGCATTGATATGTTTTAACGGGATCATTTCATTTTCGGAGAGTGCATAATTGGATCGCATCCAATGCATATGGTTCGAGTGCGAGTAGATAGTTTTCAGAGAAATTGGTCAACCAAAATAACTACCAGATGCACCAGATAATTAGTCAGTTATTCTATGCCAAGTACCAATGCGATTTGCGATAAAACGCACACGTCTCTTGTAATCGACCGAATTACACGTTCCATCTGGATATATTCTAAACGAATTCAATATGAAATATATTTTGTGCATGGTGAAAGTATAATTGGTTTTAGTAGGAGTCGCTATCACAGCTTTTCTTCGGGTTTGAAGGCCGTCGTTCTTTGGAATAATTTCTTCCTGAAGTTTCGCTGTCGCGAGTGGCTAGCTTCTTCAGAGGCTCACTATTTATATTGATGCAGTCTGGAGTGTTAATTAGTTCGGATTCGAAGAATAATCATCAGTATCAGTTGCCGCATATGGAAGGGACGCTCTAAACCTTTTACTAGACCACCTGAACGCTCAACACCCCAGCATCAAGTTCACCATGGAAACCGAACAGGACCAGCAGATAGCATTCCTAGATGTTCTGATTGAATGATGTGGTGGTAAACTGACCCACAAAGTATACCGAAAACCCACGCACACGGATAGGTATCTGCACGCACTACCGAACCACCATCCCAGCCAAAAGAGTGGAGTCATATCTACTCTAACGGAACGTTCTCGAAGAATATGTGAACCGGAGCATCTATAGAAAGAAGTGGAACATCTTCAAGTGACCTTGAGGTCAAATGGATACAGTGTACCCGAGATCAACAGGACCATGAAACTGAAGGGTTCCACGGTTCAAAATAGGAGGAACTCTCATATAGTTGCAAATGCATATCTGCCATATATCCCGAGGGTCATAGACAGAATTGGGAAACTCTTGGGAAAATATATAAAAACGGTTTTCGAACCGACCAAGAAGATCCAACAAAGCCTCAGGTTGGCTAAAGACAAAAGAGACCCACAGCAGCAGGGGTTTATCGCATACCGTGCTCCTGTGGGAAGGTATACATCGGCACCACGGAAAGATCTATGGAAACAAGGCTCAAAGAGCATGAAAAAAGCTGCAGACTGGGGCAAACTGACAAATCGGCTGATGCGGAACACGCGCTCAGTGAGGGAAATCACAGGATTTTGTTTGAAAATGCCAAATTGGTTGCTCCCAACCATGGTTACCATAGCCGACTGGTACGGGAGGCGATAGAGATCCGCAAACACACGGACAATTTCGACAGAAAAGAAGAAGGGTTGAGTCTCAACAGAATTTGGAATCCCATTCTGAAGGTAATCAAGAATAACTAATTAAATCACGGCAGGTAGTGCGGCAACTGTTGATGATGATTATTCTCCGAATCCGACAGAAGTGAACACTCCAGACTACCTGCATCAATATAAACACGCCTTTCGAAATCGAAGTATCCAGTCATCGGAATAATAGTCATGGTGAGTAAGCCTCTGAAGAAGCTAGCCACTCGCGCTAGCGAAACGTCAGGAAGTAATTCCAAAGAACGACGGCCTTCAAACTGGAAGAAAAGTAGTGATACTGAAAACCTCAGCCGCGAAAGGTTTGCTGCCAGAAAAAATAGCGTGATGCTGTGTTTTCAATCTGAAACGAGCATGGCTCGTTGATTTGGTGGAAAATGAAAAAACCCGTGATCTTTTTTTTATTCTTTCTGAAAATCCAGCTTCGCGAAAAATTATCAGACATTGAATTGAACTGGCCGATACTTGATGAAAATCCATATTAACAAAAATATATTACAGTTTCCTGTATGATTTTCACTCACAATGGGTTTACAAAACCGAGACACGTGTTTCGCTATTACAATAGCTTCTTCAAGCAAGATTTATCTTTTATATATATATATATACATATTTTACTAGAGTAAAATTTAAAAGTGAAACATTAACTTAAGAAATTACTTGTTACAGCAGGAAAGAGAACTATGGTTAGGTTAGTTTAGGTTAGGTTAGGTTAACCTTAACTTGAAAACAATGGAACAGACAGATTTTTAACCTAACCTAACCATAGTTCTCTTTCCTGCTGTAACAAGTAATTTCTTAAATTAATGTTTCACTTTTAAATTTTACTCTAGTAAAATATGAGGATTTTCAGATCCTATGTTTAATACATTTCATGTTTGTTATTTGCAATAAACAATTTTCAACAATGTTGTTCATTTTATACTTTGCCTGCAAAACTTTCGACATTCTATATAATGCCTAGGCATTATACACAATGCCTAGGCAAAGTTTGTTCAATTGTTAAGAAATGAGTTTATTTCATACTTTGCCTGGATTCACTCGGCAATGTATAGAATGCCTAGGTATTCTATACAATGCCTGAATTATACACATTGCCGGTAACATATATATATTTATATATATATATATATATATATATATATATATATATATATATATATATATATATAGGGCTCATATATGGTGGAAGTACTCAACCGGGTGCAAGATATCTCCCTGTATATTAATCTGCCGCGTTTTAGTGAATCCCGAAATCCCCGCTTGGGCTCCCCTAAATAACTGCTTATAAATTTTTTTTCCTGTGGTAGTGACGAACGCTGTGTTACATTTGCTGATAATCCTCGTGAAATAGTTCACATGTGTCTCATTCGGAAATGAGGCCAATTTAATGAATAACTAGCACGAAAAACTCTCACAATTCGACAACTACCGAAACAAATTGTTACATTTCGAGATCACGTAGACGCATGCATAAGCCTGGTTCATTATCATTGATGCAACCCGTTTATTTGTTCGTTCTCGTGTGACAAAACAAATTTACACTTCCTTTTACTCTAGAAAGATTCTAGATCGGTAAAGACCTAAGACACGCTACCTAGTTTATTTTGTCTGTTTGAACGCTGCTAACTATTGTGTTTATTTGGCTGACGTTATCCATGCGGTGGGATTCCTGGAAATTGGGGAAGTGCATTTTGTATAATATGTACATTGTGTGCGTATGCAGCGCAGGGCTGCCAGAACGAAATTCAAAAATTGCGTCGAAACTTACTAAATCTGAGCAGATCTTACTAGATTTCACTGATATGTACCAACTTCCGAAGGAAAAAAAGCTCAAAAATAGGGCGGGTATTCTGAAAAAACACTGAAAATACACTTATTACACATTCGTTCCAGTTACCTATCAGAAATAACTTCGTTTTAGGTGTAGGTATCATCAAATAACAAATAGTTTTTTATATGCAAATTCACACGAACGGAAAGCCCTGTAATTTTCAAAGAACACCACGTGAATCAAGGGACAGAATGATAATATGCTTTATTATCATAAGACATAATCTTGTTGACAAAGCTTGGGTAATATATAGTTACTTGAAAAATGCGATATATACCAAAAGATAACAAAAATAAAACTATAAAAATACATACGAAACATGGTAAAATGGAGATTATAAAAAGTATTTATATATAAAAGAGTGGGAGTCAAGTTCATATAAGAATAGACACAGAAAGTAAAAATTTAAAAGCTCCTTAATGAAGATAAAAAACATGAGCTAGTCAATCAGTCAAAAGTTATCGTCACAAAATTCATTCAAAGTATAATAGGGTCCATCAGATAGAAATTGTTTGACTAGTTTCCTGAATTGGAAGTCATTTATATTGGCAGATCTTATGTACAGAGGCAAATGATTGTACATTTTTCCTCCATTGTAGAATATGGAGTCTCTGGTGATGTTTTTAGTTGGCACTGTGAGTTGCCGAGTATGTCTGCTGTTCCGGGTGTTACAATAGGAAGAGGATGTGGCGAAAACTTAATATATGCTTATTTATTAAACACACAGATTCCAGTATGAATAATGCAGTTACCGTTAGGATATTATGGTTTTTGAAGAAGGTTCTACAGGACTCTCTTGGTTTAAGGTTTCCCATATACCTTATTGCCCTTTTCTGTAAAATTAGAAGACTATTGAATTAAGACACCAATTAACATTCACTTTGAATTTTTGAAGTTTGTAAGCCTCAGGAAAGACCTCGTTCGGCAAGGAGTTCCAAAGCTCAGCTGTTCTATTGAAAAAAAAATCCTGAGCAAGAGATGTTCGACAGGTCTCATAATTCACAACAGAGGGGTGGGAATTCTGTACTCGTCGAGTGACCGTGTAGATATTGCCAAGGGTGGAACGATAGATAACAATTCGGAAGAGCATCGACCGTGAAAGTATCTATAGAAGAGAGACAAGTCTCCAACCCTTCTACGATGTTCCAATGAAGTGAGCGAGTCTGTGAGCGAAGAATCACCAACAAGATGGATTGCCTTTCTCTGAATAGAATCGATAAGCCTGAATGAATGTTTTGGTGCCGAACAACACACACGATACTATATTCCAAGACAGGTTGTATCCGAGCCTTGTAGATCATTAGAAGCTGACGAGAAGTGAAGTATTTCTTCGCACGAAATAGAAATCCAAGTTTCTGGAAAGCACCTTCAGCGATCGATTTCACATGGTTTTCCCATGAGAGTTTATCACTGATCGTAATTCCTAGCATCGAGATACTCGACTTTGTAGGAATAGTTACTCCTGACATCTAAGTACTAAATGATAATAGATCGGCTTTCCTTGAGAAGAGACATGCCTGGGTTTTCCTAGCATTATTCGACGAAACACCTTCAATGGTATTTCAGATACAGCAGTGACATATCTCTTGTAGTTTACAAACTGCAACAGCAAGCCCACATCATGGCAATTGTCCTTGTCATAAACAACTGATAAATTCCAAACAGTAGCTGCCTCTTTGTCATGTCTCAAGCGAGCCTCTATTAAAATTATTTCATGTATGCTCTTCCCTCTTCCTAGGTGCACGTACAAATGTCGAATTTATACTGCATACTCAGATAACATCGGATAAATGAAATGCAAATGCATGCGGAGAATGCTTGAGCTTATGATAGGCTCTACTCGTTTCGAATGCCATCAAGTTATCCGCGATCTCCGACCAATTAGAGAATAATTACCGCGACTTCATCAAAGATAAGATATATGAGGACGGGGTGATGTGTTTATACAGGAACTAGATTCAGTAAACAGGGAGTAGTTACTGGATTCTTGGAATGAGGAAACTCATTTGATATCAGTTTCAATCTGATTGACAACTTTTCTGAAACCTTCTAGATGAAAATGATTGGATCAAGGGGTTGACCACTGAGGAAAAATGTGTACACCGGAATTCCCCGGAATTCCTCGGAATACCCCGGAATTCCTCGGAATACCCCGGAATTCCTCGGAATTCCTAGGAATTCCTACAAAAAAAAATGTCAATTTGACGAAATATCGATAAAATTTTAAAACTAAATGACGGAAATACTGGGAATTCCGCGGAATTACGGGGGAATTTCGAGGAAACCCGACGAAATATGAAAGATATATTTCGGAAATTTCGCACAAAAGTTTTTTTTGAGATTTCTGAGTGGAACATAAACTTTAGACTTTTAAGTAGACTTCGTCATGATTATGAACCAATCTGAATAATATCGAATTTTACATATCAAAACTTTTCACATTTTCATTGAGGATGGTATTTATTATATCGGAAACAAAATAAATCATCTATATAATGCAAGTCACAATCGTAAAATAAAGGAAACGGATCGTCTGATTCCACTCAGGTTTGTTTTATTAGCATCATTTTGCCTGAGATTTTTCCTCATAGAATCAAGTTCTGAATCCTTTAGAATAAATAAGTATCGAAAAAATACAATTTGTCATTGAAAAAAATACGGTATTTTATGGTCTATTGAGTAAGTTCTATTATTTTCAACCGCTAAATGATTACGGGATACTCAATCTGTGGAGAAAATCCTTTTTATACGTTTATGTCATCGGTTATAGAGCGAATATAAACTGTTTCCTAAAAACGTATATTCCATAATATCAAAAATTATTGATAATCCTTCAACATTACCTACTAGGAAAATAAAAAAATATTTTTCACCGGTGTGTTCACCCTGTATAAACTCAAATGAGAACAGTTGACACTGAACCACAATATATCCGATCATTTTTTAATTACAAACCGATAAATTATATAAAACCGTCCAAATAACATGATGGAGCTGCAAAGAAACTTCAGAAATCATACAAAGACTGCAGTGATTGACTTTATAACTCAGATCGTATAATGCGAGCTATAAC
Source organism: Zygogramma bicolorata (assembly GCA_032362365.1). Classification (NCBI taxonomy): domain Eukaryota; kingdom Metazoa; phylum Arthropoda; class Insecta; order Coleoptera; family Chrysomelidae; genus Zygogramma; species Zygogramma bicolorata. The sequence continues at coordinate 14,739,514 of JAVJAQ010000137.1, read as the reverse complement.
CGTTTTATTTCAATTTCGGTAACCGCTGGCAACAATATGACAACCTGTGTTTTGTCTGCCAATTATGATCTAGTCTCTCGTCCACAATCAAGGGTGTCCCTTCTTCTTGTAGTGTGAAATTTCAAGACACGTCATTTTTGAAATATTGAGGAAAATAATGGCAGTCGCAGAGGTTGACCCCAAAAACAAACAAACAAACTACGACACAAAGTTTTTTTGGGCAGTTTCACATGCCCAATTCATATATATTCGAATCAGGATGAGGTTCTATTCCATTGAAAGAAGTTATCGGATTATTTGAAAAAACTACCCCCAACCACACCCTCTCGAGGCCGCACAAACTATAAAACAAAGTTTTTTGGGTTGTTTCACATGCCTTATTTATATATTCGAATCAGAATGAGGTACTATCTCACTGAAAGAAGTTATTGACTCATTTGCAAAAACTTCCCCAACACACCCCTCCAGGGACATATCAGATTATGTCTATCAGATCGTGAAGATTGTTGTCATCAGGCTTATTTTTCGCTAACGAAATGTATTTCAAATTGGAAATTCGCCACGAACTCTTTCAAAACAAAGCTCCTAACTTTCTTCGTCCAGTGGAAGTGGATTACTTCACAATGGTGTTTTGTTTTTGAATTATGATTTTATATAAATATTGAAATTTTACTGTATGCTTTTTCATTATTGCGCGAATAAATTGAAGTTTCTTACTAATAAATCCCTATAGTTTCTTTATAAATTTTTCGGAATTCCCTCGGAATACCCCGGAATTCCTCGGAATTCCCCGGAATTCCTGTCAATTGTACACCGGAATTCCCATGTGGTCAAACCCTCGAATTGAATCGAAATCAAGAGGTAAAGATCTGGCAACATTACAATGAATAAATTAAAAAAACTTGATGGAAGTGGCCGTTACTTGATGAAAATCCAAATTGAACACGTAATATACAGTTAGTTGCCTGTAAGATCTTCACATAATAGGGTTGACTAAACTGCGACACGTGTTTCGCTAAACAATAGCTTCCTCGAGCAGGATCTTTAAACTAATCTGCTGCTAAGTAGACTGCTAGATAAAAGTTGTACCAACCCGGTAGCAAAGCAAGAAATTCTAGACTTGCTTACTGTGTGTCTGTCACAGAATTATTTTCAATTCAACCACACGTTTTATTCATCCTGTGAAGGACTGATGATGAAAAACTCACTGAGTCCCCTATCGGCAGGAATTTTCATGGATGATTTAGAACAGAAAATCCACAGTAACCCGCTGGTCGATAATTTCGTGTATTGGTATAGGTACGTGGACGACATTTTAGCATGTTTCACAGGAACAAAGAGGCAACTAGATAAGTTCTTTGATTTCATCAATTCCATTTACCTTTCCATCAAATTCACCATGGAGATGGAAGAAAATAATGCAATCAATTTTCTGGATTTGACTATAACAAAAATCAAGGATAAACATGATTTTTCAATTTTTAGAAAAACTTTGCATACAAATATTGTAATTCACAATTCATCTATCCATCCTCATCAACATAAAGCGGCAGCATTCAACAGTATGATTCACAGACTGGTAAATGTTTCCTTATCAGATACAAATTTCGAAAAAGAAATGAGTATTATGAATTAAATCGCTATCAAATACGTTTATAATAGTAATTTAGTAGACACTTTATTGTCCAAAAAGCGCTATAGTCAAGTCCTGAAAGAAATATATCCAGTTACAAGGAATTATGATAGGAATTACAGAACGTTGACCCATTTAGGTCAACCGAGTAAGATTTGAGCTCTTATATCAAAAACAACAAAGATAGAAGTTCAGTATCAGATAGATCAGGAGTTTATAAATTATTGTGTGGTACATATCCTATGTTTTATGTCGGTCAAACGGAAAGAACGTTTGATACACGCGTGAAAGAACACAGAAGTAGTTTCCAAAATGGTAAGGCAAATTCTACGTATGCATCTAACCTCATTACAGAGGGACGTGAGTTCAACCACGAATTTTAAATCCTTCTTTCCCAAGGGAAAGGTTTGAAACTCAATCTCTTGGCGAGTTTGGAAATTAATAAATGTAAACATTCACAGTTCCTAATGAATGATCATTTGGAGTTGAATAATTCTGTTGAACATGTTCTTTCCAGGAAATTGTACTAATGAGGATGCGAAGTCGGACCATTATTCTTATTAATTAGTTGTCGGACTAAATATTCTTATCGACCGTCGGATATAAGGGTGTATAATCTCGAATTGTTACAGTGTTAAGATTAGTTTGAAGTTCCTGCTTGAGGAAGCTATTGTATAGCGAAACACGTGTCGCGGTTTAATAAACCCTGTTATGTGAAGATCTTACAAGCAACTGTCTATTATTTGTTGAATGAAATAAAATTGTGAAATTGAAGAAATTGAATGCAACTGGAAAAATGTAGAGTAAAGAGAGCGAGAAATATCATTAAGGAGAAAATTCGAAAAACTCCAAAGAAGACGACAAAAAAAACAATTGGTATAATAAAGTATAAAAAATTAATTAGAATTTTGAGTGAACAAAATGGTTGAGGCTTTCGCGGCCGGGGTTTTCAGTTTCACTACTTTTGTTCGGGTTTGGAGGTCGTCGTTTTTTGAAAATTCTACAAAAGCCTTCAAACCCGAACAAAAGTTGCGATACTTTTGGGTGAACATTGTTTTCCTTTTTTTTTCAAATTTAAAAAATAGAAAGTACAAAACTTCTATGAAAGAAGCGAAAAAAAAAAAATACAAACACTGTCTGTTGGTAGGTATTCAAAGATCTTTGGTTCATTCACAAAAGGAAAAAAGTGAATTTTGATAAGATATACTGGATAAAACGCCCACAGTAATCTAACGACTTTCACATGATAGCTTACTATCATCAAAGAAATACAGGGTTTATTACGCATCCTTTTTGTTTTGTTGACTATACGGGTGTTCACATTCATTAGTCAAGTGCTTGCAGGTGATTTACTACTTGTTCGCAAGGTTATTCATCTGTCATAAAGTGATAAGCTGATTCTGGAAATATATTACAGGTTTGTTTTCTTTAGACGGGAATCGTGTCCAGCACAGTTCCAAGCAGTTCCACAGACATGTCGTGGCAGTCGACTTGTTTAAAAATGTCGAGTTCATCAATCAGTCAATCATTTATTTCTTTCCTGAAAAGTACAGTTTTTATAACAAAGGGTTTGATCGTTAAGATACAATGAAAGCTTATATCTGGTTGATATATTTAACACATGACAAGGATGGATAATATTGCACCCATAAGATATTTTTTTTTGATGAGTCGGTTGGTACTGTTTGTACGTATTAACTAGCAACATGGAAAAAAAAGAGAGGGGCCAAAAAGCAGAAAGGGAAAAAGAATTCTGAGTAATTTTCCAGAAGATTCGACATTTTTTCCAGTTGTGACAAACCTGTTCATGGGTGGCTTTTAGACGGATGCTAGAGAGGAACTTAGTTACTTCCCTAGGGTCTGGATCAGATATGTTGACGACATATTCGCTGTGGTTGATACAAGGATTACCGAAATAGAAAATGTCGCTAGTTTATTATTGAGAAAATTAATTAGAATAATTAGCACTAACAACCAAAGTCCTCATCGAATGTCATTCGCCTGCGTATAGGTTGAAAAAAGCCTACCTTTAGTTTTGATGAATGCGTTTGAAATATCTCATAAATCATAAGGTTGCTACTAATGGTATGATTACTCACTGAAATGCCAATTTCGACAATGAAAATGGACTGGCCCTAGGCGAGAGAGAACGACGTCAAAAAGAGCTGAGAAACCGGTAACATGTCGTGACAGTTATAAGTTAAATACGATTCTCACGGTATCGTGCTCAACCTTCGTCCTCATGCGATATAGCCACCATATATATATTATTTTTGTGCAAACTACTATTTCGACACCACAATTTGGTAATTCCGAAATTAATTCAGGAAGATAGGTACGAAAATGACCGCCATCAACTAGTTGAAAGCTTGTAATATTATCCAATTATAAATGCACATATATGTATTTCTTACTCGGAGTATCATTACACCATATCAAATTAGGAAAGAATCTCAGACCATCAAATCCATGCAAGTTTCCTTCTTCTTCGTAACCTATACCATACCTGTAACAAATTACATCCGACTCTATGAAGAACGACCCGTCAGTGACTAAACTGCTGCTGAAAGGTATCCAGTCCTTGATAAGAACATATAGTCCAAGAACCAGGTACTTTTTTTCTGCAATCTTCTACAGAATTGATATTCTTATTGGAAAATGTTCGGGGGTGTCCCCTGAATGTAAATTCAAGTTGGCGGGACAGGGGGGGGTTGAGCTTCAGCCGCCATCTTGGAAAACACGTTTTATCGAATATCTCGTGAACCGTGCATCGTACGATGAGAACAGTAAGGATCGTTTTTGTAGATAATGAAATTCTCTGCAACTTTTATTTGAATCTTTTTTCGTATAAAGCATAGGTTTTTATTTATGGCGCGCCAAAATACTGCCTTTTATACTGTTTCATCAACCGTTCACTATATATTTAGCAATAACCATGCTGGGAACAGTTTGGCGCGCTATAAATGAAAACCTATGCACTATACGGAAAACAGTTTCAAATAAAAGTTGAAGAGAATTTTATTATCTACGAAAATGATCCCTACTGTTTTTGTCGTCCGATGCACGGTTCACGAGATATTTGATGAAACGTGTTTTCCAAGATGGCGGCTGAAGCTCAACCCCCCCTGTCCCGCCAACTTGAATTTATATTCAGGGGACACCCCCAAACATTTTCCAACAAGAAAATCAATTCTGTAGAAGATTGCATTATGAACCTACTTTTTTTGCTCTGGCTCTTGGCGTAATATATGAAATGTTCATTTTGATTAATTTAGTCACATTAATAGACAATAACATCGATCATACAATTCTTACGGATAAATTGACAAGAATTGGATTTAGTCACGCATCTTTTATGCGGGTTTCTATCTAACGAATTTTAGTGAGTTGTTGATTCAAAAATGAATTTCTCGAACCCATGAAAAAAAAACCGTAATTATTTTATTATGTACTTTTGTTAAATAACTACTTTTACATGTTTCAGATTTACATTATAACCCTGATTATTGTTAAACTAAAAAGGTCATAATTTTTCAATTCTTGGAGCTTTTCTCGCAAAGGCTTCAGAAGCGATCCCCGTTAAAACCATAAAAAATTGGTTTTTCACTTTGTTAGTAATCTTCAAAGACGTTAAAAAATGAAAAACTCATTTGAAGTATAGAAATATTTTTAAATTGAAGTTTATTCATATTCTTTTTATTTGAAGTTACATGAATTTTTTTTAGCTCTATTTGTTTAAAAATTGTCATGAATAAATGTATTTTTTATAAGATAATTGATCTATCGTAACTGTAAGAACTTTCGTAGCAGAGACAGTTTTTTAACCCTTTATAATGCATACGTTAAATCTCGGTTGGAATACGGTTCCCTTATGTATATATACAATGTCCACATAAATAATATTGAGTCCATCCAAAGAGGCTTTATGAAATATATTACGTACAAACTAGATGGAGTTAACCCTGAACACAGTATCGACAACAGAATACTATTAAATAAATTCAATCTATTATCCCTTCAAAACCGAAGGACCTATTACTCTATAATTTTCATGTATAAACTAGTGAATAATCTGATTGACTGTCCCGAACTACTCTCCCAACTCAACTTTCATGTCCCACGACTAAACTCCAGAAATGAACTGACTTTTTATCTACCAAATTCAAGAACAAACATATTATTTAAGTCACCAGTCGTTGCAATGGGCAAACTGTACAATCAACTCTGTACAAATCTCGACATTTATTATGGATCTATTGGTCGAGTTAAGAACCATATTAAGAAACTTCTACACTCTAGACAAAATATATGAGCCTATATTGAAGTCGACCACGTATGTGATCTCATTACTAATATTATAATATCAGTGAATCACATTTATGTAATATAAATGAAATGTGCTTTTGCTTATCAGCTCTATATCTGACTTGTGTGCTGCATGAGAGTTTTCATATAGTTTTTTGCCAAATGTTTCCTCATTTTTTTGTCTTACCTTTTCAGGTGTTCTCAGTTAATGGAATTAGAATTGTATTTATATGTGTGTATATATAGTCAGATATGAAATTGTCAAATGCTTGTTAATGATATTTATATGTCTTGTTATAGGGATTTATTCCTGTTTAGACATTAAACATTTTTTTTTTATTTTTTTTTTGGGGAATTTATATCAGTGATGAATATTATGACTCATGAACAATATCGTTTCTTGAAAAATATTTTTCACTTCTTAAAAACACATTTGTCAATTAATGTTTTTTGCTCTTGAATATGAATATTAGGGAACGATTTTTTTTTTAAATCATAATTTCTATTGCTGTGAAGTGAGTTAGAATGGTTATTGGTGAAGATAGCTCAGAAATGACGATTTACCCAGTCTAATAAACCTATAAAGGCAGATTCAAGCAAGCCAACTTAACTTTGAAAGATTGTCATTTTCTGGAATAATTGTGAATTGAAGAAAGCACATAAATTGTGATTATTTTTCTGGTATTTTTCAATGTAAAACAGTGAATATGCAACTTGGGAAAACTTTATAATTATAAATCAGTTCAAATTGGCACATCTAGTAAATATGGAAAAAAATGCCAGGTGAAGTAAATGGGTTCAGGTCGAATATAAAAATTTTGATGAAAAAATAATAATGAAATTGAAATTGTTAAAATAACTAATCGGATAGGACGATATATATTTTAGTTTCCCACGTTTTTTTAGAAAAAAAAACTTTCCTCACAACCTTAGAAGTAATGACGTCATGGATATATTTTCGAATAGAAAGGGTATATTTTCATACCGAAAATCCATATTTTTCTGAGGTCAACCATACTTCATACCGTCACATTGTGTAACACTCTAAGTTCAGTAAGTATACTGGGTGTAAGGGAAACCAATATTCATATTGCTCAATATTCATTTCATTATTATTTATTGTGCATTGACCATATCAATAGTAGTGAAATTTACCTAAACTGAATCACAAAATATGCATGAATTGAATTTCTTTGAGAAATTAGTTACTGCTTAATTTTTACTACTTTTGATATTTTCATTGCAAAATAAATGAGGAAATGAATGTTGGGAAATATGGATATTGGTTTCTTTTATACTCAGTAGACTGACTGAACTTGAAGTCTTATAATATATGATGTATGTAATATGGTCGAACTAAAAAAATATGGGCTTTTAATTTTCGGTATCAAAATATACCCCTTCTAAAAAATGAGCAGACTTGTAAGGTGTTGCGAAGATATATTTTTTTGAAAAAAAATATGGAAAACTAAAATATGAAATCAACCCTTAGATAATAGAGCGTTGCCACAATTCATGAACACACTGTATATTGTTATTGAGCAGATGGCTACTTTTTGGAGAAGCCACAGGCGTAGTTATATTGCGGTCATTGATGATAATAATTGAGAAGACATTGATTATTGGAAATTGATGTATGACTTGAAGTAAAATTCGGCTGATGTTAAAAAAAATACGTTGCTCCAAGCGACTATTTCCTTATGATTAGCGCCTGAAATTGAAGTGAAATGTACCAATTCATTATTTACATTTACATAAAAAACATCTGGTTGGTATCGCCCAAAGCTCCGCTTAATAGCATAATAAAGCGGTAGTAATGACTACCACTACCGGTAGCTGTGTATATCTCAACCGAAGTTCAAGGTCGAGACACCCTGGAGTAGTGAGTATTGTACGCACAACAGTTCATGCACGAAGAAGATGCTTGGTGTGAGATAGAAAAAAACAGTCAACATTTTCAGGTGAACAAATTCACTATACATTTTTCTTATTTGTTCCGTAGTTTTCTGGGTTTGTAACCAACCACAATCTGAAAAAACAAGAATTAATATTGGAATCTATACAAGTGTAGATAAGTATTTTCATATATTTTATTTGATTTTCGTTCGTCTAAACAAACCTAGTCGGGTCCGTACTTCCCACTGCTCTGACCCAGTGGGCGAATGCGCAAATATCATTAACCAATGACCACTTCCCGCACCGCGGGGTGAGTGATCACTTGCTCCGGGAATCGTGAGTCCTGAGTAGACGCAACGAACCGAGAATAACGGCCTTTTGCATGCGGCTGGCCAAGATCTCTGCCGCATTACATCATGCCGGTATGGTCTTGAGCTCCGAGAGTAGTGTTGGTCTGGAACCACCGAGAACACCTATAATCAGAACCTCTAATTTGACAGAATAGTCCGGGTGGAGCCTACGAAGTTCGTAGAGTAAATCCTGAAACTTTGTCCGTTTTCCTCCTCTTTTCGAACGATATTTGTTTCGGCAGGGGCCGAAAACTCAAAAACGAATATCGTCTTACTTCGGTTGCCGAAGAGACCTATATAAGGCTTATTGGCTTGTATTTGCCTGATGGTGGGAAATGAAAAGTTCCAAAAAAATCGGCACCTTTCATTCTCCACAACGGACTCAATATCCCCTGAAGCGTCAGGCAGTACCGGTGTCCTGTCTACTTCATACGAGGGCCGAAGAAAATAGTATAGCACTCGTAAAGCCGCGTTATGGAGATGGGTATTGGCCGATTCCGCATAAGCTGCACAAGATGACAGCCAATGCATCAAAGTCTCGGGCGCCTGTCGACAGGCCCTGCATCTAGTATCAGGGACCTCTTTACCCATCACGCGGCTCCGGTAGACAAGGGTGTTGAAGACATCGTCTTAGCACGCCATGATGAACCCTTTGGTCTCCGACTTCAGATCACCTGACCTGAGGAAGGCAAATGTCAGCTTAACAGACAAGCCATGGTCCTCGATGTTCTTAAAGAAAACTCCATGCATGGGCTTGTCTGTATGCAGCTGTGGCATTTTAGCATTCTCTGTAGCCTTGATGTGAGCTTTTCTCTGTGCGGGCTCCAACTCGGTGAGAGAGAGAGAGTTGGTTTACCCGCTCGGTGTCGTAGACTATACCAAGTTCATCGGCAGCGCGCCTTGCTGCCTTGAAAAAAAAGGCTCCGACTCCTGCATTTTCATGGCCTCGGACCATTTTCATTTTATTATTTATTATTATTTTTTTTGATAAGCAAAACCTGAGATATACGAGAAGTTGCTGACTAATTGGACTCGTTCTATCCAGCAAGAATTGTTTTTCAAAAGACGCAGCAACTTTTCGAGGTAGATTGAAAATCTGCCCTTCTACACTTGTATAGATTCCAATATTAAGAAAAAATATCGAAAAAACTGTTTCTTTTGTTAGACATCAAACACTCCTTATGACATTAATCCTCAAAAGTAGGAACTCAAGCGAACCAAGGATTAACGAGGTCTTTTCTTTTAACGTGTGATTCATGCAATCATTCCTGAGAGGATGCAGTAAATATCATACATTTTTTCAAGACTCTGTATTGACACATTCAACCTTTGAAAATGAGATTTGGTGTCAGTATAATCACATTTCAGTTCCAGTTTAAAAATTGGAAACTGGATGTTATCACGCAGGTCAAGCGAATTCAGATTATAATTATTTTTACGTCCATCGCTATACAAAGCGATATTAGAATGTCCATTCATTCTGACGACATACTTTCTAGTATACTATTAAATATGTTGACTCTATGGGCTCTTGAAGGTTGATCGATCTATGTAATAATTGTGTAAGAGAAGTAAAATACACCAATTAGGCAGGCTTGAGGTGTTCGACAGCATTGAGTAAGCATGTGAAGCAGTATGAAAGCAAATCAAGATTCTCGATCGGAATCAGAATGTTCCAAAGTAATTTTCGATTTGGGATTGGGATACATCTTCAGTACCACACCTTGACGGGAAGGAAGAAAAGCGAAGAGGAAGCTGATAATCCAAGACTGTTTGAAGGAGTGAATCGTATTTGTTTCATCAATACTCGGACCGAAATGTGGGAAAAGTACATCTTGTCCAATCCATCCTGGCAAAAACTCAGTTACTTTCCCGGTTACAGACTGGCAGTACATACCACGACAAAAAAAAAAACAACTACTAGGACTAAATCAGAACACAGTGAACACATATAATAGGTATTTTTGCATTTTACTGTACTTCACACAGATTGCTGGGCGTATACGTCATAAGATCTTTGTCAAGATGAATTGGATGAGCTGTATGTTTATATACCAGTTACCCAAGCGCAAGGCTTACAGTCGAAGTTGATATTGTAGTTATCGGTAAGGGGTAGATTAGCTAAATTGCTTTCTTCTTCAGTACACTGCTGACTTGTTGAATTGAACATTACCATCATCAAATCGAGGAATCTGATAGCTACTTTCAATGTGCATCCTCATGATATCCACCCAAAAGATCTATAACCTGTTAAATATCACTTAGGACTTTGGATTGAACTAGCTCAATGCCACTGTCCATGTGTCTGTTGAGTGCTACAACACCCAGATTCAATTTTGGATCATTGGAATAAGTCACCTAGAGACTGGTTTGGGACTGATTCAGATATCGTCAATGGAAGGAAAGTCGAAGGTTCAAACCACCAATTCTCCTATTCAAAATTTATCTGGTACGAGTATGTATGTACTTTGAAACCACCAGCAAATCAACCAACACACCCGCCCGTCTAGACCACAATCTCATAGGATACTGATGTGGTAACATCCTACACATCACAAATTTCCCACTAAAGATGCTACATGCGATGCAAATGTAGGATCCTTCGAAGAACGTACCTTAATTGTTGATACAATTACGGTTATCAGAATTTCCATGTTCGTAATGATTGCACTCAGAAATCCAATGCCAGACAGCTGTTTCGACCCACCAGGTCTCATCAGTGACACTTGGCTCGACTGTGAACACAAACATTTCAAACTATCTACTCCTTACAAAGTAAATTTATGAAACTAGTGCAGATGGAGTAAACCTCCAAGAGGCTACGCCTCTGGTGCGGCTTCGCCGTACGATGGCCTGCAGCAGGAGTTTGAGACTTTGGTCGTTACCCAGTAGATGCCGTTGCCTCTTAGAGGATTACACCATCTGCACCAGTTACAATAACGGTAGTCTATTTCGGATTATTTGGATGAGATACTCCTTTTCTAGTTCCTCACAATTGCCTCCGAAACAATATTTTGATGAATCAGCTGAAATTTTCGTTGCATAGGGAAGGATTATATTGTTTCATACAAATTGCCGAGTTCTTATTGGTGTTACTTCAAAAATAATATTGATTTTATAGGCTTGAACCGTAATTTGAATAACACGTTATTATGTGTTCCGTTCTTTTCTGGGTTTGTAATCTACCACAATAGAAGAAATCAGAATTGATATTGGAATACAAGTGTAGAAGGGCAGATTTTTAATCTATCTCGGAAATTGCTGGGTCTATTGAAAAACAGTTCTTTCTGGATAGACCAAGTCCAATTAGTCATCAACTTCTCGTATAACTCAAATTTTGACTATCAAAAAAATTATAAGAAATAATATATAAATGAAAAAACTTATTGTTAACGTTTTGGAAACTAAATCCGCTTCCGTTCTCAAAACTTATACGCAAATTCCTGTTCAAATGCAAATATCTCTTGTAGGCAATCTTCGTAATCGCATTTGAGCAGGAATTTGCGTATAAGTTTTGATAACGGAAGCGGATTTAGTTTCCAAAACGTTAACAATAAGTTTTTTCATCTATATATTATTTCTTATAATTTTTTTGATAGTCAAAATTTGAGTTATACGAGAAGTTGATGACTAATTGGACTTGGTCTATCTAGAAAGAACTGTTTTTCAATAGACCCAGCAATTTCCGAGATAGATTAAAAATCTGCCCTTCTACACTTGTATAGATTTCAATATTGATTTTTATTCTTTCAGATTGTGGTAGGTTACAAACCCAAAAAAGTACGGAACAAAAACTGATCCACAAAAAAATAATGACGTTCAAACAGTACGTTATTAGATGATTTCCACCACCACCAAGTTCATAACAATGCAAGGCTTTACCGTTCTAACATCCGAGGCTGATATTAGATTTTGAAGACTACTTTGAGTTTTTCTGCATCGTATACCTCTAGGATGCTTCTCTAACTGTGGGCTAAAAAAGGAGTAAAATCAATCCAAATGTACGTTCTCACGTTTGACAAAGAGTTCACATATATTCGACCAGTTGACCAGATGACCTGACCCAAGAGCCATTGATCAATGCCAGCAATAACAAGTTGTTTGTTTCATGGAAGTGTCTGTGAAGCAGAAATGCTCATTGTCTCCTCGACCCGACATGAGTCCGTACTACAAATCAATTAGATCCTATTGCTTACATAATTCATCGACAATAATTTTATTTAAATTGAAAGAGTCGTGTCTAATGTTATCGAATGACATTTTGTTGTTGAATTATGGGCTCGTTTCTGGTACGCAATTACCGTAAATACGAAATGTCACTAGTAATGAATATATTCATTAAAGTAACAACAAATAAATAAAATTATCAACGTAATAGATGGGAGGATTGATTGGACGGAGAAGTTTTGTTCACGTTTGACACTTTCAAATTTCAGGAAGGAGTCAAAAATATTCTTTCACATCAGAGAGTCGAGAATATTGATCTCCATACAATTATGCTGCTGGAGAAACTACCTGAATACTTGGAGCTTTGTTCTGCGAATACGGGAGACATCAAGAACATTTATTGTAAATGAATTCTGGATGATAATATAACTTAATTTTCAAATAAGATATTTCACTTGCGAAATAAAGGAAGGTCAACAACAATTCGAGATTTATAAATATCATGAAGAGGGCAAAACAGTAGTATTTGTTTAAACTTCCATTCTCTATACAGTCTGCTTTTATGTCGAATAACTTATGAAGTTCATATAATACAAACTAAAATAATGAAATACCGAAATAAATGAATAAATCAATAGGAAAGTAACGAAAACAGTAATGAGAATTGAATGTCGAATGATTGGACCGAAAAATCAATTCAAATAGTGCATTCATATCTGAACGAGAAATGAAAATCGATCAATAATCAAACTCACCAAATTGAAATATACAGAGAAAAAAATAATCCAAAATGAAGCTGTAATAATATTGGGGTAAAAATAAAATATATTATATTATATATTATGCAGTAAGGTGAAACAACACTGATGATAATGGGCTGTTGTTCACAAAAAGAACAAAAATGGGTATGAGAGCCCAACAAATTATTCGGTTAGAATACTAAAATGGAATGAAGACTCTACAATCTAAACAAGAATGATTATTTGGACCATGATAACACAATCTGAAAAAATAAGAAATAATATTGGAATCTGAATACAAATGTATAAGGGCAGACAAATTTCAGATGTATTTTTCTACCTGTGCCTCCAACCCCCTAGCGAGGGTGAGTAACAATCCTAAAATTTCAAATAGAAAGGGGGGTCGAGTGATATATCATTTTGAAGGGCACAAATCTCTCTTTCCGATGATACCTAATTTGTTGTATTCCACTCAAACATGTGGGTATCATGAAGAAAAACAACTACAACCTAGTACTTTGAAATGTGTAATTGACTTAGTAGAATACTACTTCAGCAAGTGCTGAACATGTGACCCATTTGCTTCAATACAATAATACAGATTTTGTTCAAATATATTCCTAACATTCTGTAGCATATCAGGTGTTATACGTCTGCACTCTGCTGTAATTCGTTGGCGAAGATCTTCTTTGGAATCGGGCTGCGTAGCAAAACATTTATTTTTCAAGTGTTCCCAATAGAAATAGTCCTAAGGCGATAAATCAGGTGACCTGGCAGGCCATTCGATGGGGCCTCTCCCTCCAATCCACCGTCCAGGAAACCGATCATCTAAAAACCCTCTTACCGGAGCAACATAGTGAGGAGGTGCCCCATCTTGCTGGAAATGAAGCCGATAATCATTATGATGTTGGGTCATTCTCATTATTTCTGTTATGAGAAGATCAATTGTATCTTTAAGCATGTTCAGGTAGACCTCACCAGTTGAATTCCCAGGAATAAAAAGTGGCCCTACGATATGACTACCTAATATGCCACACCAGACATTGAGTTTTTTGAGGGTACTGGGTATGGACCTCCCGGAATAAGTGTGGGTTTACTGTCATCCCAGTAACGGTAATTCTGCCTATTCACAGATCCATTCGGAAAAAATGTACTCTCATCGGAAAAGCTCGTGTTGAATGATAGGTGCGGATCATCAATTAGTAGCTGGCTCAGTTGTTCACAAAATTGCAGCCGCTAATCAGGATCATCTTCATTGAGTTCCTGTACTAATTTAATTTTGTACGGATGAAATTTATAGGCTTTTACTATTTGTATTATGGTCGAACGGGAGACACCTGAGGCTGCATCAAGCTGACGGGTACTTTCGAGTATGATCCAATTCAACATGTCCCAAAACACTGCTTCTTTTCTGATCGGTTTCCGTGGCTGGTGTTTCACATTACAGACAGATCCGGTATCGACAAACTTTTGGACTAACTTGGCAACGTACGAATCATTCACATTTTTTCCGGGATGATTGTTATTAAAGAGGCGAGCAGTAAGTCTAGCACAACTATTAAGTTGATAATAAAGTTTAACAATTTCAACTTGTTCAGCAATGGAATAAACCATTTTTACAGTAGAGTTGAAATAATTTCAAACGCAACCGAACTGAATCACTGAACGTTTCCCTAAATTCTTTGTGTACACTTATCTGCTGTTGTTCTTTGAACCAGAACACGCACGAGAGCAATTGAGAAATGTAGTAGTGATAAAAATGCCGTTTGTCCGCATTTTCATTAACATCAAAAATATCGAGTAAATGTTCTTGCTTTTTTTATAACTATTCAAGTGAATACAACAAATCAGGTATTATTGGAAAGAGAATTTTGTGCCCTTTCAAATGATATATCACTCGACCCCACTTTCCATTTAAAATTTTAGGGTTTTTACTCACCCTCGCTAGGGGGTTGAAGGCACAGGTAGCAAAATACATCTTCAATGTGTCCCCCTCAAAAGCAAAATTGACCTGTCCGAGCATTTTTGCGTTAAGTTACAGACTGTATTACAGACTAATGATAAACATTTAGAGCATAGTGATATATAATAATGTACTACTGGATATATATTCAGAATATCGTAACCAATTGAAATCAGAATTCACCAACAAATGAATGAACTATTTTAGAAACATATTGATTGATTCTGTTCACTATTATTGGGAAACTGAAATATTTACGTCACGAAATCAGTCGTAAGTTGGTGTGATGGGATTAGTGAGGGAAATCTTTCCTCATCTAATTGGTGTCCACTTTGAGTCCTCATCCTTTTGCATTGCACTTTTTGTGTGCAAAGTCCTACTTCATCACTCAACAGCCAGTAATGATGTCAGTTGACCAATTTTCTTTCTAATCTGCTCTCTTTTCGATATCTCGAATTCAGAATAGATAAGAGTATTTTTGATTTAGGAAACCCATTCATTAGATTAGAACGTTCTTAGTGTAAACATAAACCATATGATGATAACTAGTATGCAAATTGGATCGACTGATATCTACTAGAGTGTTCGATCGTTGCATTTACAGGAGGAGGATGCAAAAAGGCAGTCCACCGCAACGATGACAAATTATGCAACATTGATCCTCTCTAATGGGTGGAATACCATCGAGTTGAGGCGTTATTGGAGTCTGTTGCACCTTACAGAATCGTACAAGCGAAACTGGTTGCAATGAGGTTTTTCTTTTGTGCCCGTATTCTTGTTTCTGTGGATAAACAGAATCGGACTGGCCTTCAGAGCTGGTTCAAGTCCACGTCGTTTTGGTATAAAGTGCGAAGACGAGTACAACTACTTATAGTGTGATTGTAATAACCTTTGCTATTTTAGTTATTCAGATTTGACTTTTCATTATCATCGCATTGCTTTCTCTTTCATGGAGTCATCTACTTTGCATTTCTATGTGTTTGTCGGTTATCCATGTTCAAGTGGTTTTGTCTGCTTATTGCTTCATGCTGGTGTCTTGTTTCGATCCTTTGATGTTAGTCCTTCTCCTGCAAATGTTCTTGATTTCAATCGTTTCTTTAAATCCAGTACTCTTCTGTACTTTCTTTTATGGTCTCGTTTCTATCATGATCAAGCAGCTTATTCTCCAGTACATTATTTTGGTTAAAACAATCACATTGAGAAATATTTTGTACTTTCATTTCCAAATCCACGAAAAAAATACCAAGAACATGATTTTATTTTCAGTTATATTGAATAGCACTAATATTTACTTCTTGAATAAAAACTAAATTCATTATAGATGTAATGAATTGCAAAAACTGGTTTCTTTGAAAAAAAAATAGTTATTTTTTGTTTTATGAAATAATGGTTAATTTTTGAATACAAGTCGGTTTTGGTTACAACTCTGAATTAATTTCTATTCATTATATCTATAAAAATCTCAAAGAGCACTTTACCTAGAAACGGCTCAAAAAGCAATATGCAAATATAATTGAAAGATACTGTTCCACAGAAAATATATTTTTTACTGTGATAGGAAAAAAGTTTGACATTTTATCTTTGATGACAAAATGTCACTTCTTATGAAATTACTTTTTTCCCCGGAAAAAAGTGAGTACTTTTTCCCGGATATATATATATATATATATATATATATATATATATATATTTTATTAAATTCCGACTTTAAACTCGGAATTTTATTAAATTCCGACTTCAAACTCGGAATTTTGTGCAATTCCGACTTTAAACTCGGAATTTTGTAAAATTCCGACTTTAAACTGGGGATTTTATTAAATTCCGACTTTGAATTCGAAATTTTGTTAAATTCCGACTTTAAACTTGGAATATTATTAAATTCCGACTCTGAACTCGGAATTTCATTGAATTCCGACTTTAAACTCGAAATTTAATAAAATTCCGACTTCAAACGCGGAATTCTGTTGAATTCCGACTTAAAACTCGGAATTTTATTAAATTCCGACTTTAAATTCGGAATTTTGTTAAATTCCGTTGAATTCCGACTTTAAACTCGGAATTTTATTGAATTCCGAGTTTGAAGTCGGAATTCAACAGAATTCCGCGTTTAAAGTCGGAATTTTATTAAATTTCGAGTTTAAAGTCGGAATTCAATAAAATTCCGAATTTAAATTCAGAATTTAACAAAATTTCGAGTTCAAAGTCGGAATTTTATTAAATTTCGAGTTTAAAGTCGGAATTTAACGAAATTCCGAGTTCAAAGTTGGAATTTAATAATATTCCGACTTTAAACGCGGAATTCTGTTGAATTCCGACTTCAAACTCGGAATTTTATTAAATTCCGACTTTAAATTCGGAATTTTGTTAAATTCCGTTGAATTCCGACTTTAGACTCGGAATTTTATCAAATTCCGACTTTAAATTCGGAATTTCGTTAAATTCCGACTTTAAACTCGAAATTTAATAAAATTTCGACTTTGAACTCGAAATTTTGTTAAATTCTGAATTTAAACTCGGAATTTTATTGAATTCCGACTTTAAACTCTGAATTTTATTATAGTGCCAGCTCGAAGTACTTATACAATTGCATACTTGTGTTGTTTAATGGGTTTCCGAGTTTAAAGTCGAAATTTAATAAAATTCCGAGTTAAGTCGGAAATTAGTTGAAAATATTTTTTTTCAAATTAGATGGCCCTCCTGCGCCTTTGTACATTTCCTTTATATCAAAAGTACAATTATTAAAGTTGAATCATTAATACACAACACAACCTCGTGCTAAAATGTAATACTTTTTTCCCCTGTATAATAAATAACTATTTTACCCTTTGTATATAGGGGACAAAATGCTTATTTTGACCTCAGATCGTAAGCCGATTTGGATACAATTGTTCACTCTGAGATATCTTCAGATTATCTCAATTCTAGAACAAATATCTACTAGATTGAACAAGAACATGTGATGAGTAGAGAACTTTGACTGAGTAGGGAGCTAGCTTTTGACAAATGACAATGAGAAGGATCGCCCTAAAATCAAAGGTTATTTCGGCTCGATAGGCGAGTCCGAGACTGCGGTATACTTTTTGTTTCATGTTACAAACCAGTAGAAGTCCGAGCAGACAGCTTGGGTTCTCATTGAGCCTCTTGCGTGACTCGAATAAATTTTTTTGTCGCCGCGCCGCTTAATCTCGTTAAGAATTAGACATGCAATCACCAATAATTATCCCGACATTCGTAGATTGAGGTTGATTATCATAGACGTTTTTCGGTTTGGTTGGGTGGTTCGAATCGTTTGACGGCAAGCGTTCTTCCCCGGTCGATTTGATTTTTTTGGGTCGTGAGTTTGTAGGCTGATAGTTAGGTCTGCGTATACTTGTCACATTTGAGTTAACAACCCATCGCATCATCAATCAAGTCTGTATAGCACTACGAAATACATACTTTTGGCGTTTTCATTTCCTAAAAACAATAAACTTATTTGATTACGCTTTACAGTGCATTACTTTAATATCCCTTCCCCCTCTTTTAGGTTTTGAACTGCTGAGCTTAAAATATTGAAACTTGGGATAATGAATCTTGAACATTTAATAATTACCTGAGAACAAAACCATTAATATCGATATCTCTAGATATATTCGTTTTTCTCTGTCATATGGCAATCCCAACAACCCAATAATGTTATTGAAATGATAGTTTTTGTTCATAAAAAATGACAAAAATGTCAGTACAACGAACATCATTGTTCAGTTCGGATATTCTCATTTAGTTTTCGATTTTACCAGTAGAAAGGTACCACGTGAAGTATCTCCAAAATGGTCAATTGAACAAAAGTCAACAAGGAAATTGTATTTGAATATGCTGTCAACTTCTGTTGATCCTCTAATCACCTAAATCGTCAAAGTGAATCTTAATGAATTCGATATGGATATTATTTTTTCCAACAAGAAGAAGCACCACCACATAACTCCAGATGAGTAAGAAACTAGATAATACTTTCCATGGTCGTTGGATTGGCCATCGAGGTCCTGCGGAATGGCCAGCCTGCTTGCCAGATTTGAAACCTTTAGACTTTTTTTATGTGGCTATTTGAAGCAGAAGTTATAAGAAACTGAACCTGCTTCAATTTTAGATGTATGGCAGAAAATAACGAATATTTGTAGAAATATCGACGTTGCTGTGTTCGAAAAGATTCGTCGTGAAATATCGGATAGGCTGTTTTTATCTCAAACACGTTCAAGGCAACCATTTTGAGTATCTTCTGAACTGAACTCAGCTTATTTCCTCAGATGTGTGCGGGCAATTATCAAATGCTCGATCAAATGTCCCGCCATTTTGTAATAGGTGGAGATATTGATTTCATATTTTAGGGTTGTATTTTATTCGTCAGGGGATTCAAAATAATGTATCATAAAACCCACCTTTCCGTTTAATTTTTTTTCCAGGTGGCGCTCAGTCGCTATCTCGAAATTTTTGTGTCAATTTCATCCCAAAATATAGTATTCATGCAGCAATCTTATCATCCCAATTTTTAATTTTTTCAGTTGACCCATTCAAAAAATAAAAGGGGGGCACTAAGGGAATGCACTGTATACGGATGTATAATTACAAAAGTTATAGAATAGTTCATAGCCGTGTTTTTACTTTTTCCACTACCACCTCATTAATTGAAAAATAAAACAATAGACAGCCGGTCTCAACTCCAACTATAAAAAGGTTCGCGTCTCATATAACCACACTAACTTCCTCATGTATTCAAAAGTTGTATAAATTGAATCACGAATTTCACGTTGAGAGTAAGAAGATTTATTTATTTAATCAGTTTTTCCAATTGAATCACTTCAGTTTTGAAATCTGGGTTCGGGGAATTACAGCATTGAAGATATCAATAGTTGACCTGTGCTGAGACTCATATATTGCCGATTATTCATCATTCTCCAAAATTACAAATATCTCATAAACAAGACGTTGATAGCTTTCCAATGACCTTCGCAATTCTAAGTGATAGCACAATAGTTCTAAATGGACTACGAAGGCGGATTACGTTTTTTCAATTTTTTTTATATGCAGATTCACACGGAATTAAAGCCCTTTAATGTTCAAAGAGCACCGCGTGAATCAAGGGACAGGAGATACGAATTAACATTTACTTTGACTCTTTGAAGTTTGTAAGCCTCAGGAAAAGATCCCTGAGCAAGAGAGGTTCGACAGGTCTCCAATCCCACGACAAAGGGGTGGGAATTCTGTACTCGTCGGTCATCCTTGTAGATGTTGCCAAGGGGGGAACGATTGATAACAATCCAGAAGAGCACCGACCGTGAAAATATCTATAGAAGAGACAAGTCTCCGACCCTTCTACGATGCTCCAATGAAGTGTGCGAGTCTGTGAGCGAAGAATCACCAAGAAGACGGATTGTCTTCCTCTGAATAGAATCGAGAAGCTTCAATGAATGTTTCGGTGCCGAACTCCATACAGGAGAACTATTTCCCAAGACAGGTCGTATCTAAGCCTTGTAGATCATTACAAGCTGGCGAGGAGTGAAGTATTTCTTGATAGCTAGGGTAGTTGGTGTTTTGGGGAGAAAACTTACGAATTTTGGATTATTTCTTTGAAACTATCGACGAACCGTTCAGATCGAGCGAATAGAGTATTAGTGTATTCTCCGGAAGCTAGCATCCCCTAGAAAAATAAAATAGCAAAACTGTTTACATATAACATATAGTTACACCAATATTCAAATCCGGTGACAAAACGGATATCACTAACTATAGACCCATATCCATAATGTGCGCACCAGCTAAGTTATTTGAACAAATAGTCTATTGGCATCTATATAACTATATTGAGAAGTATTTTGTATCCCAGCAACATGAATTTGTTGCCAACAAATCAATTATTACAAACCTGTCCATTTTTGAAAACTGTGTGTACGAAACTTTAGAAAACAAATCCCAACTAGACACAGTCTATACGGATTTCCGTAAAGCGTTCGACAAAGTAGATCATGATGTATTGTTGTCAAAGTTATACAAGTTTGGGCTGTCGGGTAACTTCCTCAAGACAATAAAGAGTTATTTAGAAAATAGATATTCAAAAGTGAAACATAACGAGAATGCATCGGGAAAATTTGAGGACAACTCAGGTGTCCCCCAAGGATCAAATTTGGGACCTCTTTTATTTCTAATTTTTATTAACGATTTGCCGACAGTGCTGAAATCCTCAGAATGCCTTTTATTTGAGGATGATTCAATAATATTCAAAAAAATACATACCGTACGTGATTGTATTATGTTACAGAAGGATATCAATAGGGTTTATGAATGGAGTCTGACAAATAAAATGTATTTCAATGATAAAAAGTGTCTGACACTGACTGTTACTAGAATAAAAGACCCTGTACTTTTCGAATATACGATCGGGAATGAGGCTCTGACGCGTTGTTATAAAGTGAAAGACCTTGGTATTACCTATGATAGTAAGTTTTCCTTTTCCCATCACATTACAAATGTACTAAAAGCCGCCAACAGGTTGCTGGGATTCATAATCAGGCAATCCAAAAGCTTCACGAATATTCACTCCATTAAAATTCTTTACTATGGTATAGTACGACCCGAACTGGAGTTCGGTACACAAATATGGTTTGCAGAACACCGCAGTAGATTAGGGGAGATGGAAAAAATACAAAACAAATTTTTGAGATTCATTCATTTCGTGAAATATAAAAAAAGAGCTGACTATAATACTATAAGAACACAACAATTGAGAAATGAATTTAAAATAATGTCACTAGAAAATAGGCGAACTCTCACAATGTTAACTTTCTTGCATAAATTGATCAACAACAGAATAAATGCACCGGAAGTTTTAGCATTAGTAAGATTCAACGTACCTCCAAGAAGAACTCGATCATTTGCTATGTTCGATATTTCTCCTATATTCACTACTAGACCTCCACTTGTGGCCATGTTGCGACTAGCTAATGAATTTAATGCCTTAATAGAGCTGGATAGGACAGTGTCGCACAAAATATTTCGCACATCAGTTTTGCATCACCTCATCTGTGTAATTCAACCCCGATATAATTGTATACTTATGTTGACATACAGCTTGTACCTTCATAATCTAGTGATATTACATTTTTTTTACCTTTTTTATCCTTGTAATAAGACCCCCGCGGTCTGTTAGGATATAAATAAATAAATAAATAAATAAATATTGTTCGTCGTAAAAAGTGCACCACTGAAGTAATGAAATCGTCCGAATTCAGGAAAAGTTTGATTTTCCGCTTTGGTTCCGTTATCTCTTTCATTTGATCTGACGAAAGAATTTAATCTTTTGAGACTTTCTTGTAACCGAATTCGGCTTGACCAATATTCTATGAGTACGCCTTCAAGAGTACATTAAAAATACCACCCTCTTCCTTTCGATCGTTTTTTCATAATCCTCAGAATCACGTCGGTTGAAGTGGGACATAATACTCTTACTATATTAACGTCATTATTTTTTGATGGATTAATATTTGTTCTGTAGTTTTCTGGGTTTTAACCTACCACAATCTGAAAATATAATAATTAATATTAACACAACCTGTAACAAATATTATACCTTATGTCCCTAGTTCGTCTGAAAAGACAAAACGGATCAGCAACAGGTATAATGTTAGAACAACATTCAAAACAACAAATACTTTACGCTCAGTACTGACACATACCAAACCAAAAAACACAAAAAATTGTATTTATCAAATTTCTTGTTCATTCGGTCAAAAATATGTCGGTGAAGCGTCTCGACCATTGGAAGTGCAAAAGCGTGAACACAATATATACATCAGGATCAGACAAATAGGTAGTTCCAAATTATCAGAACACATTGTTACTGCCGATGGGGATCACACAATAGAATGAAACGACACTAAAATTATGACGAAAGAGAGTAATGCAGGAAACGAAAATTAAAAGAATCTGCTGTCATCATGCTGTCTGGTGAAGAATGCATATCTATGAATTCGCTTGATATGGATCGCGGATGGCTGCCCCTCCTGAAGGACAAACTGTTGTGTCAGATTTGAAATTGGAAAGTTCATAATTTTATGCGACGTCTGGCGGAAATATAACGCACTGCCATAATTTCACAAACAAACGGCTTCCATTTTATGTGTGTGAATTTATTGAGTTCTTTGGTGTTGATTTAGGGAGTCTCATCTGAAGTTGTAATTTTTTTCGATCATAATAACAAACAATCATGGATGCAGATCGCTCAGTGAGCCGTATGAAGTGTTTGTTTGTTTTGAAAACTGTGTGTACGAAACTTTAGAAAACAAATCCCAACTAGACACAGTCTATACGGATTTCCGTAAAGCGTTCGACAAAGTAGATCATGATGTATTGTTGTCAAAGTTATACAAGTTTGGGCTGTCGGGTAACTTCCTCAAGACAATAAAGAGTTATTTAGAAAATAGATATTCAAAAGTGAAACATAACGAGAATGCATCGGGAAAATTTGAGGACAACTCAGGTGTCCCCCAAGGATCAAATTTGGGACCTCTTTTATTTCTAATTTGTATTAACGATTTGCCGACAGTGCTGAAATCCTCAGAATGCCTTTTATTTGAGGATGATTCAATAATATTCAAAAAAATACATACCGTACGTGATTGTATTATGTTACAGAAGGATATCAATAGGGTTTATGAATGGAGTCTGACAAATAAAATGTATTTCAATGATAAAAAGTGTCTGACACTGACTGTTACTAGAATAAAAGACCCTGTACTTTTCGAATATACGATCGGGAATGAGGCTCTGACGCGTTGTTATAAAGTGAAAGACCTTGGTATTACCTATGATAGTAAGTTTTCCTTTTCCCATCACATTACAAATGTACTAAAAGCCGCCAACAGGTTGCTGGGATTCATAATCAGGCAATCCAAAAGCTTCACGAATATTCACTCCATTAAAATTCTTTACTATGGTATAGTACGACCCGAACTGGAGTTCGGTACACAAATATGGTTTGCAGAACACCGCAGTAGATTAGGGGAGATGGAAAAAATACAAAACAAATTTTTGAGATTCATTCATTTCGTGAAATATAAAAAAAGAGCTGACTATAATACTGTAAGAACACAACAATTGAGAAATGAATTTAAAATAATGTCACTAGAAAATAGGCGAACTCTCACAATGTTAACTTTCTTGCATAAATTGATCAACAACAGAATAAATGCACCGGAAGTTTTAGCATTAGTAAGATTCAACGTACCTCCAAGAAGAACTCGATCATTTGCTATGTTCGATATTTCTCCTATATTCACTACTAGACCTCCACTTGTGGCCATGTTGCGACTAGCTAATGAATTTAATGCCTTAATAGAGCTGGATAGGACAGTGTCGCACAAAATATTTCGCACATCAGTTTTGCATCACCTCATCTGTGTAATTCAACCCCGATATAATTGTATACTTATGTTGACATACAGCTTGTACCTTCATAATCTAGTGATATTACATTTTTTTTACCTTTTTTATCCTTGTAATAAGACCCCCGCGGTCTGTTAGGATATAAATAAATAAATAAATAAATAAATATTGTTCGTCGTAAAAAGTGCACCACTGAAGTAATGAAATCGTCCGAATTCAGGAAAAGTTTGATTTTCCGCTTTGGTTCCGTTATCTCTTTCATTTGATCTGACGAAAGAATTTAATCTTTTGAGACTTTCTTGTAACCGAATTCGGCTTGACCAATATTCTATGAGTACGCCTTCAAGAGTACATTAAAAATACCACCCTCTTCCTTTCGATCGTTTTTTCATAATCCTCAGAATCACGTCGGTTGAAGTGGGACATAATACTCTTACTATATTAACGTCATTATTTTTTGATGGATCAATATTTGTTCTGTAGTTTTCTGGGTTTTAACCTACCACAATCTGAAAATATAATAATTAATATTAACACAACCTGTAACAAATATTATACCTTATGTCCCTAGTTCGTCTGAAAAGACAAAACGGATCAGCAACAGGTATAATGTTAGAACAACATTCAAAACAACAAATACTTTACGCTCAGTACTGACACATACCAAACCAAAAAACACAAAAAATTGTATTTATCAAATTTCTTGTTCATTCGGTCAAAAATATGTCGGTGAAGCGTCTCGACCATTGGAAGTGCAAAAGCGTGAACACAATATATACATCAGGATCAGACAAATAGGTAGTTCCAAATTATCAGAACACATTGTTACTGCCGATGGGGATCACACAATAGAATGGAACGACACTAAAATTATGACGAAAGAGAGTAATGCAGGAAACGAAAATTAAAAGAATCTGCTGTCATCATGCTGTCTGGTGAAGAATGCATATCTATGAATTCGCTTGATATGGATCGCGGATGGCTGCCCCTCCTGAAGGACAAACTGTTGTGTCAGATTTGAAATTGGAAAGTTCATAATTTTATGCGACGTCTGGCGGAAATATAACGCACTGCCATAATTTCACAAACAAACGGCTTCCATTTTATCTGTGTGAATTTATTGAGTTCTTTGGTGTTGATTTAGGGAGTCTCATCTGAAGTTGTAATTTTTTTCGATCAATAATAACAAACAATCATGGATGCAGATCGCTCAGTGAGCCGTATGAAGTGTTTGGTGCCAAGTTGCCGCAATTCTAGGAACCGAAATCCAAAGTTGTCTTTCCACACGTTTCCAAAGAGAAATACATCTTTGGTGGGAAACATTACGGAAAGTGGATTGAAAGAGAAAATAGACAGGTACAAGGCTTGGAAAATTAAACTGAAATTACATAAATCACCACCTAGAGCGGCTTCAGTGTGTTACTTTACTTGCATTTCAAGAGAGATGATTTCTTGTTACCTGGTGAGTCTGTTTGGTTATTTTTAGGCGAAGTTATGGCGCATTTCATCATACATGTAATAAAAGCCACTTTGGTTCACTAACACTACACTAAAAGTAAAAAATGTCCTGGAACAAATATCATTAGATTTTAAAACACAATGCATCTATGTTCACCTCCAATGAATGGTATTGTGCGGCTATTCGAAGCATCATGAACACAGTTATATTAACCTTCACGAGAAAAATTTCGTACAATGAAAATACAGCAGAAAAAACACCAAAATCTTGTCTAGCGAGGGCAACTGATGACTGGATTTCAGTTTGGCGCGTTATTTCACAAATGTAAACAAGGCAACTTTTTCAAAATGGTGGATATAGTTTAACCACCAACAGCGCCCTCATCGGTCGATATTCTTTCCTATATTTGACTAATGTGAATCACGAAGATTGTCAACACGAAATATTTACATTTGAACAGGAATTTGTGTATAAGTTTCGAAAAAAAAGCGGATTTAGTTTCCGAAACGTTAACGATAAGTATTTGCATATATATGTTTGATAGTTCTTATTATTTTTTTGATAGGCAAATTTGAATTATACGAGAAGTTGCTGACTGATTGGACTTATTCTATTCAGAATGAACGGTTTTTCAATAGACGCAGCAACCTTTCGGGTAGATTGAAAATCTGTCCTTCTGCACATGTATAGATTCCAATATTGATTATTATTTTTTCAGATTGTGGTATGTTACAAACCCAGAAAACTACGAAACAATTTTTCACTAGATTTAAAGAGTTTTTTCTGTGGTTATTTGGGAGTTCATCTCGAGACACAATCATATAAACATGTGTTCTAGATGTCATTACTCTCAAAACATAGGGTATTTTATGATAACACATTTTTATGAGAATTAGTACGTATCTTCTGTCCAACAGTTTACTTTTGCTAGTGTGTCCGTGCTGAATTTGAACTGGATCATTTCACAGATGAAAATGATCAGCCACTGCTTTTTCTAAAAATAGTAAATGATTTTTCTAAATCCCAATCCCATTCTTAGTAAACGAACTTCTTGATTTTTTTTGCATGAAGAAGGAAAATTCATCGCCCCTTGCTATACCACACACGCGAAAAAACAATAATCGACAAAGTACCAAACTAATCAGAAAAATAAATAATAGTTCAAAAAACTAAAAAAACCCGCTTTTATAGCTAACCGAACTAAAACATAGAAAATAATTTTTAATTACAAAGAGTTTATATTACGGTAGTAGAAGGCTAAACAATCATTCATAGTCAATCAGCTCAAAATAAAATTATAATAAAATTTAAGTAATTAACAGAATAAAGTAATTCAGAGTAAAATCGTGGGGTGCTTGACATATTATATATTACAATCATTCTATCGGTAATTATCTTTGAGAGGAGACTTATGAAATGTAGTAAAATGCACCCCACGCTTTTTACTCTGAATTACTTTATTCTGTTAATTACTTAAATTTTATTATAATTCTATTTTAAGCTGATTGACTATGAATGATTGTTTAACCTTCTACTACCGTAATATAAACTCTTTGTAATTAAAAATTATTTTCTATTTTTTAGTTCGGTCAGCTATAAAAGCGTGTTTTTTTAGTTTTTTAAACTATTATTTATTTTTCATTTTTTAGTTCAATTTATCTATTAGTTTCTAGTGGAAATGTGATATTTCTTAAGAATCATTCCGCAATCTCATCATTTCATTTAAAGCTTCACTTTTGCATGGGGTACTTCCTGTTAACTTAGAGCAATCAAGTTCATCAATCCGAATATCGTCTAAAGATCTTACACGACTAAGTGCTACATAGGCTTGTCCAGCAGCAAACAATCGCGAGCCTAGATAAATTACTGCATGATCAACTGTACAACCTTGCATCTTGTGAACGGTCGAAGCCCAACTCAGGATTATTGGCAACATTCGTCTTTCAGCAGTTCCGTGGCTGTATTTCGCTGGGAACTATATTATATGTTGCATAAATATCATATACAGTAATTTGCATGTATCAGACTCATGTACACCTACGCATGTAAGATAAGGAATGAACATTGTGAGAACGCAACTACCCTGAAAACGTTTCTGCCTCCGTTGTGCTGTGCCGAGTGCCCGAACGAAAGAACGAAAGGGTAAGTCCGAAACTGCAGGCATGCGCAGAACGCGCGCTAGCTCTATCTTTTTTACACCACTACAGAGGATCTATAAAAGAATTTAATAATCCTGGTGGTCCTTCTAAGGATAATCCGACAAAGCTCTTTTAGTGAATATATCGAGTATGTATTTCTTGAAACCAATACGAGCAAATTTGTTATTTTTATTTCATTGTAGCTAGTTTTTTATAGTGTTTAACACAATGTTTTTTGTTTTTTTCTTATTTTCTTTTTGTATTCCGACGTCATTTTCAGTTATTGTATATTGTGTGTAATTTTCAACTGGAAAATAAAGATTATTATTATTATTATAATGGAAAAGTATGATCAAATTGTCATCGGTCCTTGATACGTATGCAAAGTTTCAAATCAATCAGACTTCTGGAAATTGGTGAAAATTATGCTCAAAGATTCCGTTACATACATAGTTACAAACCAAGCTAATAAAAGCGTGTTAATAAGAATTGTTAACTCCGTAACATCCCACGGTTCAAAAGTTGAGACCTCTCATGACAAAAAAGTTTCATCTCAAATTGTGCTCAAAAAAAACCTTTCTGAGTATTTGCATGTTATCGAAGGTCCCTGTAGGAAAATCTATTTCAATTCAAACGAATTTAATATTTGAAGAAAGCATTATACATCAACTCCACGTTCTCACACAACAAAAATAATCATAATTGTCTAATCGTTCGACGGAAAAAATGTGTACCGGAAACCAAATTCTCCCACATCTGCGGACACTATGCAATATACTACCATTGCGAAATATCCTTTCAATATGTTGAGATCGTGTTGGGACCGATATCGGAGAAGTCACCATTCGAAGATGTTAAATTTAGATATGATCCGATCAGACTATTACTGTCATCAACTTTTCATAATCTACTCGAGCGTACAAGAAAATGTAGTTTGTGCTCTTATCTCGCAGGTGTCTCGAAGAAGATTAAAACAGGGCCCTGATGGAACTGTAGAGGTTCGTATTTGACTTTTTTGTCACCCCAACCTGCTAATAGGTGGACTGTTGTCTTCGAAACGATTATTTTAATCCGTCTATATACAGGATATATCAGAAGATAGCGGAAAACTCTTGTGACAGTTTCTCCCCTTGAAATAAAGAGTTGGATAGTAATGCCCTGAGAAGTGGTTTTGATATTACGATCGTTGAATTTGTTAAACTAGGTAGTGATCACGACTTTCACGACACGAATAAAATGAATTCGAAATTGTGACAATTGTAACCGTAAAATAATTTTTCCTACAAGCGTGCGTGATTCACCCTCTACCCGCACGCAATTCAGTTTGGAAAGTGTCATTTTCCCACACTAGTGCGGGAAAAACATTTATATGATATCCTCGTAAAATATAAGTGGTGGGTGACAAAATATGAAAGTTCAAGCTTTTTTGTTGCAATACTAAGTGAGTTTGTTCAAAATCATTATTCATTTTGCACTATTTATTGAAAAAATGAACAAATATTGATAAATAAAAATGTATTGTTATGGAAATCAACCTATATATAGGCTTTGATTGATCTGAAAACGAGTAGGTAACAATTGATTTTGTCATGCCGATCAATACACAAATTTGTTTGTAATTGTCAGAGTGACAGACAAAGCGTTACTTATATAAAATTTTCGATTCAGTGAAATTGCCACAATGGATTATTCATCTGATGAAGAACTTCCACAAGAAATCGTGCAAGCAGCTACAGATGCGAACTTAGAGTTATTGCCAACGAAATCTAAACAAAGGTATGAGAAGCAATACACGAGTTTTATTGAATGGCGCAACAATAAAAAAGTGAAAACACCAAATAAAGAAGAAGTATTCTTGGCTTATTTTCTAGAAATGTCTTAAAAATGGAAGCCAAACACTTTATGGGCAAGATATTCAATGTTGAAGAGTGTATTCAAAGTAAAGCAAAATTTGGATATTAGCAAATTTTACAAAATAATTGCATTCATTAAAAGACAGAATTTCGGTTTTCGACCGAAAAAGGCCAAAATCTTCACTCAAGAAGACGTTTCAAAATTTATGACTGAAGCACCCGATGACATATACCTCATGATTATGTTAGTAGCAATTTTTGGATTAGCTGGTGCTTGCGGACGAGAAGAGCTGACAAAACTCACCATTGACGACATAGACGACAAAGAAAACCTAATAATTGTTAATATCAAGGATTCCAAAAATCATTCCTTTAGATCCTTCGTGATATCTGAAGAAGCAAATGATGGTTATTTTTTGAACGTATACAGAAATTATGTACATTTCCGTCGTTTATTCCTGTATTACAAAAGTGGAAAATGTACTGTGCAATGTGTAGGAATCAATACCATAGGAAAGATACCCTCCGAAATTGCAGTATATCTGCGCCTTCAAAATCCAGAGCTTCACACTGGTCACAGCTTCAGGCGTTCCTCAGCCACTTTACTTGCTGACTGTGGTGTGGGTATAACTAATATCAAACGCCTAGGAGGATGGAAATCGACTTCAGTTGCAGAGGGGTATTTAGAAGACTCCACCAATCAAAAAAAAGAAATGTCCAACAAAATTCTCAATTTGAACACTACATTATCTTCCGGGTGCATTTTAGAACCATCTACGTCTATATCGATCGGCGACGATTTGATGCCTGTGCTTACACATTCGATTTCTTTCGATAATGTATTGCTCGAGTTACCTTCTTCAGGAAATCAGCCATCTTCAAACAATATGCTGGCTTCCGCTTTAAATTTACATAATGCATCGAATTGTACATTTACAATAAATATTACGAATAATTAGTGGATAGAAAATGTTACTCTTGTTAGTTGTTTCCATTTGCATGAATAAATAATTGAAAAAATGAATTTGTTTCCTACGCTTGTAGAAAAAGTATTGTTCCTAACTCATGCGGAAAGTGTCTTTCCCGCACTCGACTGCTTACCCGAACTCCGCTTCGCATCGTTCGGGTTAACGGCAGTCGCGTGCGGGAAAGAACCACTTTCCGCACTTGTTAGGAAAATTACTATTTCCGACTTCGCTAAGTATTCAGATCAGTCCTGGATTTGTCAATAGGCCATATAATTTGAGTGGATAAAAATTAAAAGTCAAAAAAGTTCACCGATTGTCTCTTCTTCTTTATACTAGAAGCAGAGATAATGAACACCATAAACTAGAATGATATTATTATACATGATTTTGCTATTAAAAAGTCCCGTAAAGAATTGTAGTTCTTGTTTCTTCATTGTCCTTTTTTAATGACTAATTCATTCTCTGAAAAAACTTTTTTCCATTCTCACTACATATGGAAAATTATCATTTTAGAAAGGTACATGGGGCGGCGGAAATGAAGTGGCCTACACTTATAAAAAATATAAATCCGGCACTAATACCATAGTCTGAAAAAAAATACGAATTAATATTGAAATCTATATAGGTGTGGAAATGAAATTAAAAACAGTTCCTTCTTGATGAAACATGTTCTATCAGTAAGCATCTTTTCGTATAACTCGAATTTGCCCATCACAAAAAAATAAGTACCAAATGCTCAGCACTGTTTCCGTTTTCAAAATTCATCGCTAACACTCCTCTTCCATTAAGGTTTTCAGAAAAAATGACAAAAATGTGAGGTCAGAGAGAATGTGCTCTGATAATTTAAAACCACCAATATTTTTGTTGTGTTGTGTTCACTCTGTCTCACTTCAATATATCTTGATGTTTCACCGGTATACTTTCAACCGCACGAACAAGTAATTCGATAAATACAATTCTTTGTGTTTCTGTTGTGTTAGTAGTTTTAGTATGTGTCGTTATAGTACCTGAAGTGTTTGTTGTTTCGATGTTGTTCTAACATTATACTGTTTCCTGACGTTCATCCAACAAAGGATAATTACTTTCAAAAAGTACTTGAAATAAGCTAGTTCTGAAACGATAATACATACTATCCCAGTAGCGAACAAGCAGAAAATATATAGCTGTATCTATTACCCCAATTTTCTAAATGAACCATTACCAGTTTATCAGCTATTATGTCAATTATATCATCTACTTTTTTTTGACATCGATCTCCGAGCCAGTCCAATGTTATTGTTGAAAATGCTGCAATATTTCAGAAGTGATTCTACCATTGCTTCTTTGTAGCAACCCTTATGAGGTATGATTCTATGTAAAATGTGTTCGTTGAAACCCTAGATTAATTTAAACGTTAAAAGGTAAGGCCTCGTTGATCCATTGCTCGACAATCCCTCCAATGAAATGTAAAATAACCAAGTCTATTATATCAATCAGAAATATCCTTTCCGTCTGTTAATAAATCGAAAGCGCCATATTCCTAATGGATCTGTTGTTAGTTTTTATCACAGCAAAACATTGAACAAACAAAAATCCATTCACAAAGCGGTCAGTGAATTGAATTGATGATTGTTTACTCGGCGAGATCTGTAGGTAGCCTAAACAGTCTGCAACGTGAGATGCCAATGTCAATATTTACTTAACGACACTGACCTAGCGTTTATTGTCTTAATTACTGGCGGATGGAAAGTATGTGCTGATTTTTAACACTTCATCATTCATATAACTATTTGGTTGATACTAAACTGGGAGTGGACTGACCTTTTGTGTAACTCAATGAAACTGATGACGATAATGAAGAGGATCATTTTGTGCGCGAGCAAAACTTGAGCAAAAGCAAGGCTTCCCAAAAATAAATTTCCTCTTCAGCTTCTCAAATACCACGTGTAATGGAGTGAGAGTTTTGAGCAAGAAGAATATTTTCCTTGAATTTCGAATTAGCCCAGAATATTTCCGAAATGAGCTGGAATATTGAGAATATCTGATACCTTTTACTAGAAAACCAAAAAAGAAGTATATTCAATCGCCTTGAGGATTCAGGTTTCTCTACCCCAACCAACAATTCTTTTCAAAAAGTGACAAAAAGATCAGAAGAATATTTTCCCAAAAATATAATCCATTAAGTCTTCACTTTAAGCTTCGCACCACTTCCTCTTCAGATTCTGGCTCCCCGAACAGACACAAGTACTCTGGAATAGAAACTGGTAGATCAATAGGAATCGCCACGGAAAATACTGTCGTTCGCAAAAATATGAATATATTTTTGAACAAAAAATCAGTTTCAGCTTCTGAAAGTGGACCACAGAGATTCATCATTTAGTGAGTTCTAACATCGACAATGGAAATATTAATAGAATAAGAGTGAACTCGTGTGAAAACTGAATACTATTGCGTAGATTCAATTCTTAGTAATGCAGGACATTCGGGTGAGAGGAGAGATTTAATATTTTCGCATTTGTTGAAATGGGTGCACTAAATCAATGAAAAAAATAACGACAGTTTTGTTTTTTCATATATTTTATATACAGGGAGCTAGTTAGCTATGTGGTCAAACTTGCAGAGGTGAATCATCAAGTGATTCTGAGACGAAAAATTCATAAATATATATTGTTAGATGAACTTGTACAGTTCCTATGATAGGTCCGGTAATGCTTCGTTTTGAAGGTACAGGGTGTTAATATTTGTAAAAGAAATAATTATTTCCCAAATATCTTAGTAGTCCTTTAGCCGATTTTGTTAAAATTCAGCAATTATTTGGAGAAGTGAGGGACTAAGTAAGCCTTGAACAGATTGGAATAATTAAGTCCAGTGGCGTCTCTTGAGGCATCTCATTCAATATTTCTGCCCAAAAAATGTGCTCCACTGACCTCATACAATTTTTGTATTTTTTTGAGCAACTGAAACTACAACTTTTTATAGTCAGCACTTTCTTATCTTTGTTTTCGAGGGAAACAGGTAAAAAACAATTTTTACTTTATTGCATGATCTTGGGACAATATAATAAAAATTGTTATTTGAGAATGTTGATATGAAGAATCCTAAAGAACAAGAAGACACGAACTAATATTAAAAACAGTTGATCTTGAAATTCAAGAGATGATTTTCGTATAATATTAATTGATCAATCATAAATAGAAATCGCCTTATCGCATGTCCAAGGACAACAATTAAAACATTTTTCAATAATAAATATTTTTTATTGCGTGCTTTACCTTTGTTAACAAATCCCAATATCAGAATAGCCTATTGAAATAAAAATCATAACAATAACATCCAGTTTTTTGATGGATCGACAAAGGGATTATTGGGATATTCTGGAAAGAACTATATTTTTCACAAATGTTGACACCCTGTATCTCGAAAACAAAGCATCACCGGACCTATGTTTAAATGAACTTTTGATGTAGTCTGAGAACTGTTTCCAGCAGATGAAAATGGCGTCTTTTGAGGTTCTTTGCAAGGGAAGTTTTTGTATTGGTATCAGTTGACAGAATAAGAAAACAAACAATTTGAAAAATAAAATTTCATAATGCTACGCTTTCTCTGCTGATGGCTACAAAAACATTTTCGTTCAATAACTCAAATATATACTCAACCTTTCGCAATTAATAACCTCAATATTTGTTGTACGATGTTTGTTCAAGACAATAATATCAAAAGCCCGATCTTAAAATAACTCCGCATTGTTTTGTTTGATCCATTCTCGAGGGATTACATCATGCGCTCTGGCTGGGATTTATGCAAATCGAAAAGTTCGGAGCATTCAACACAATTATTACACTGGTATGTGAGGAGTTCCGCCACATGAAGACTAATTGTCTACTTTTATTGATAAAATACACTATTACCCGTCAACCAAGGTTTGAAATCCATTACTGACCGACATATTGTGCAACGATAATCTGAAAGTTGTGTGAAAATATTTCCATGTATGTTTATGTGTGCATTTCAAGGATCAGCTCATAAAAACTGAATGAAATGTACTTAGCGTATGCAAATCATGTAAATAAACTGTAATGAAACGTTGATATTTTGCAATGAATTCCTTTACTACGGGAAAAAATTTTCTCAGAAGTGTTGAGTCAGATTGTAATTCACCAAAGAGTCATATATGTTATTATCTATGTGTGGCCATCAAGAACACACAAGGACACTTTTCCTCTGAATTGCACATGTAATTTTTACAATCAATTCAGAACATGTAAAACTTAGGAATATTCTTTCAAACTTGGAAACAGCCACTTTGGTGGCAAAAGTAGAACTCCACAATCAGACTGAGGGCCAGTTGCACCGCTTCAACTCAGCCGAGATTCAACTAAGATTGGCTCAATCGTTAAGGAACAAGGAAGCGGAATGGCAAATCCATAGCAACAAAGCGTGGCTTACATAAAGCACAACTTAAGGAAAGCGGCGCAACTGGCCCTTGAACATAAAGGAAGCTGATTGGCGAATCCATAGCAACAAAGCTTGGCTTAGTTAAAACACAACTTAAGGAAAGCCGTGCAACTCAGCAGAGATTCAACTAAGCTTGGCTCAATTGTTAAGGAACAAGGAAGCTGATTGGCAAATCCATAGCAACAAAGCCCGGCTTAGATAAAGCACAACTCAAGGAAAGCGGTGCAACTGGCCCTTAAACATAAAGGAATCTGATTGGCAAATCCATAGCAACAAAGCCTGGCTTAGATAAAGCACAACTTAAGGAAAGCCGTGCAACTCAGCAGAGATTCAACTGAGCTTGGCTCAATCGTTAAGGAACAAGGAAGCTGATTGGCAAATCCATAGCAACAACGCCTGGCTTAGATAAAGCACAACTTGAGAAAAGCGGTGCAACTGGCCCTTAATGTCATTCATAAACGTTATTTTTGACGTAAGGAGCAAAATGGCTTTTTTCTACTAGGTACCTCACTACAAAACTTCATTCTGGATCCCTAAAAGAAAGCAAATCAAGAACAAAATATTTTAATACTTTTTACTACTATTGAAGATCTGGATTCCCATGAAATTGAAAAAGCAACCACAAGTCGCGTACGAAAGAACATTTTGAAGTGCTTAGAGTGTAATGGACAACATTTCCAGCAATTATGTGAAATTGTGATCTTTTGTTTACAATTATGTTATTTCGAATCATCATACTCTGTAATTGTTTGTACTTTCACATTTTTAGCCCACAAAATCTTAATTTTCACCTAGAAATGAATGATTTGGTACAGTTGTTTCCTGACAACTTTGAGCTATAGTTGAAGAAATTATTTTGTAATCTTTCAAACTTCCTCTCGTTCATTGGTGTTAATTCAGGAAACATTTGGTTGAATTTCCAACAAGTTCTGACAATGATTTGATCACTTTGTTCATGTCCAATAAATAATTTCATAAGAACTTCGTTTGAATGATCGATATTTGCATTCAATTTGGAAACACCGTCGATAACTATTTGTAAATTACTTATGGAAGTAATCGAACTGTTAAAAGCTCAATAATTCCACTGCTATCTAAATTCAAATTCTAAAAAAAAAAAATATATCAACTTGAAGCATTTTTACCATCTTTCAATTTATCGAGTGATATACAGGTGGTTTCATTTAAGAAAATTAACTTTTGACCACTTTTATGCAAACTGAAATAATAGTAATTTTAGCACGCCCTGTATGATACGGAGACGATTTCTTGGTGTTATTTGAATATTTCGAGTTTGTCTAAACTATCATCAAAATATCAATTTTTCATGAATTGGGAGTACTGATGTACTTGAGTTCAGTTAAGGCTATATGTTTCCGACCATATTTAGCACAATTTATTTTTTATCTCGAAAACAGATAGAGATAGGTATAGGACATTATTAACAA
Source organism: Zygogramma bicolorata (assembly GCA_032362365.1). Lineage (NCBI taxonomy): Eukaryota > Metazoa > Arthropoda > Insecta > Coleoptera > Chrysomelidae > Zygogramma > Zygogramma bicolorata. Next base: position 14,702,746 of record JAVJAQ010000137.1, on the reverse strand, counting down.
AAAAGTATTAAAATAATAGAGCAATTCCAAAAATGTATTAATATACGGGGTCTTTCATTGAAAAAAAAAGTTGCTAGGACTTTTTGATAGAAGTGGCAACGCCACAATGCTGAAATTTGTCGATATTTGATTCGTTTGTGATGTAAAACACCAACCGCAGAACCCCTTCAGAACAAAATTTCAGGAATGAATTCCATCAAAACGTATGGAAGTTAATGAAAAACTCTTGTTGGACTGACGTTTCAATTAATGAATTCAACAAATTATTCACTTTTATTTGCGAAGCATCGTTACAAATAACAAACATTGAAACCTACTAAACTAAAAGACACCGCATTTGAAACTTATCAATTCAACTTTTTTGAAAAAATCATTTGGGCGCCTAAAAATGCGTAATGAAATAAGGCATTTGACATTTGAAGGGATTGGGATTGTTTGAATAGCTTTTGCAGTGAATTCGAAGAACTCTCAAAATGAAACTGAATTTTATTTTGTTCAAATTTGCATCTACTAGAATAACCTAATTTGAGGATAATTCCACATTGTACATGATTTCTCTTAGCCAAAACCAATTTGTGTTTTTTTTGGGTTGATGTTCTTTGGGCCGTTTTAGCATTGAATCTTCAAGTGAATCTCAATACACCCTGAATCCTTAACTGGAAAAGACCCTAGACATGAGTCAGTATTAGATAAAAGAACTTGCTACCATTGACAATGAAAAATTATTGCAAAAAGTTGAACTTTGCTCTCTGAAGATAACAGTCGATAAAATAACCTTCTGTTCTATCGTAGAGAAATATTAATTGTAGCATTAATGTACGTTGCGCATTGAATGATGATGATATAGCACAACTAAAATAACGGTATCTGTTTTTCCTCAGACGCAATCTCAGCAGATCGGTATTGTACACCCACGTATTGATAATGTCCTCCAAGTGTGTAATTAGTCGTTTCAGCAACCTGGATATTCAGATTTTATTGTTGAAGCAGATAACAAAGGAACCTCTTTGTAACAGTTTGTTGATTCGTCGAGTTTTGAAATCAGCGATTCCAGTTACATTCAGAGAGAATGACGTAGAAGCGATTTTTTTCATAAGTCGTTTATTCTTCATAAGAAACAAATCATAATGTATAGGAGTCGTCAAAAACAGAAAAAGCTAATCTAAGTCTTATACTAAAATCTTATATCCTAATATCACAAAGTATGTTCAATATAACAACATATCACATGAATTCTTTAAGAGTATAACAACATTGACGGACCAGAAAATCTCTCAAACGGGTTTGAAAACTGTCATAGAGGAACATGACTTTATATCCCGGGGTATCTCGTTGATGATTCAGACACCTGTATCATTAGGGGACTTATGAATCACCGAATATTTTGCTAGAGAAACATGGCAGTTGTTTCTGCCTCTTGTATTCAAATTATGCACCTCCGTTTTTTTTTAATAGTCATTAATAATGAATACATAGATACACATCTCAAGTATGTACAATCCAGTCAAGGTTAAAATGTTCAGTCCTTTGAATAGGTCCCTACAGCTGTGACTGCTGGGTACAAAGAAAATTGTTCTGATGATTTGTATCTGAGCAACATTTCTGTCTCGTTGGAAGACAAACCTCAAATAGAAACCCCGTTCCTCAGTCGAGATTCAATTTGTCCATAATATACTTTTTCTACAAACGTGTTAAAAATGCCATTTTTAGCACTCCATAGAAGCCTTGAAAATGTCACTTTAAGGCACTGAGTGCCTTAAAATCACTTTATCTGATGGCATGTCATAATGACAATGTTATGTCACTCAATTTTGATGACATAAGGAAGCTCATTATGGGACTAAGTATCATAATGAAATTCTATAAGAAAAACATGTAATGGTTTGATCAAAAAAGTTTATTCAAATGTATTGATATAAATGCCAGCAGATAAAATTTTGTATGTAATACGAATCATAAACAATCATTATGGCACACGCCGTGTTATCGGACTCGGCTACGCCTCGCCCGATAACATTCACGACTTGTACCATAATGATCGTCTTTATGATCCTTATTACATAAATAACTATTATGGCACTGCTGTCAAAAGTGAATTGTCAGATTTTGAAAGCAAACCTAATGCAGACTTCATAAACTGGTCAATTCGGACTCGAGTCAAGATTTTTGATTTCTTTGGCCGGTAACCTTCTGCTTGACGCTTTAAATACGCGATAAGCTTGAAATATTTGCTGATATCTACGTCGCTATTTATACGTGGCATAGATTTGATCATCGAATAATTTGACCACAGAGATGATGCCTTCCATACCTTTGCTTTCTCCTCAAAATAGTCCAGAAATACATTTTCAGTATATTTCCCAGAAACGCCTTTCGCTTCACACCATTTCTGAAACTTATTATAGGCTATATCGTATTGAACCCTGGATTTTCTCGGCAACAAATCGAGGGTTGCTCTATTGGCCGCCGCCTCTATGTCTTCAAATGGATCATTTTCATTACTTTCTTCCATTTTAAGAAAAATCTACAACCTTAACTGCGTTTCAATTAAAACTAACAAACGTCTGACAGATGCATCAAAACATTCGTAAACAATTAAATCAACAATGGTTGCTAAGGTCCGTAATATACGATGCAACTTAAAATTATCTCCTTTGGATGTATTCATACAGGTTTTTGAAATTTAATTCAAACTGTTGAATTACTTTATTTGAACGTTTGTAGAAAAAATATTGTATGATATACGTGTTAAAAGTACCTTTTAAGGCATCGGGGTTTATTTGCTTTTCCTCAAGAATACTGTTTGATTCATCTGAAATAAGCAGAGAGGTATCGTCTGCATGAAAAAGTGCAATGTACGTCATCCACATACTCTTTCAGATTATTAGATGAGGAAGAGCGTTGGAGCCAGGATTGAACCCTGAGAAGGGTTACAACCCTCAGAAGGCGAAACTTGTGCGAGCGATGGATCAACGAGGCCTGACCTTTCAACGTGCGATTACCCAGCACGGTGGCTCGGCGAGGATTCGAACCCCGGCCTTCCGCTTGATAGGCAGATATACTAACCACTATACTACCGATACATCAAGTGATGAAGATTTCACATTTTGCCTGAAATTATTCTCACTAGTGTTTATATTCACATATTGTTTTCTATTGAGAAGGAACGACTCAATCTATCTAAGGGCAGCATCTGTTATACCATAAAATTTCAACTTTCCAAGAAGCATTCGATGTTATTGGACGAATTGAACTGCGACAGAAACAAAACATCGTATTAGAATCTATCCCAAGAATTCAGCCCCATGATTATGAATTTGAAAACCGAGTAATGAAAAAAGGCTTGTCTTGATAAACAAATTGGTTATATGGGACTTTCTAGCTAAGACACAGTTTTGAAGCACTTGTAAAAACCTGAACACTCATTTGTCTTTCGCCTAATTTCATAAAGTGTGTGTGGACTTTGGTATCAGAAAAAATACCCATTATTATTTTCTCATTCTTTACAACTGATCTTGGTTCATTTGAACCACAGTTCACCAGAGTTTCTACAATTGGCTCTCAGATATTCGATATTTGGAATGAGTCTATAGTTCATTGAGGGCGATATTTTCAACAATAAAACTCTTGCATCTCACTGACCTGAACGTATTGTTCCTTCAGATTATTTGAGAAAGTTTAGGTGATCTGTCCTCTGATACATGACGAACAACTATTTTGAAGTGGTTTATTATAGGAAATGATATGAATCAACATGAACTCTATCTGTCTGATGGCCAAGCCATTGAATACACATCTGATCGGTCATGGCTTCATAGCAAATGAATTTCATTTCTTGGCTTGTACTCGATGCGAACTCTTGCATGCTTTACTCCATAAAGTATGTGCTTTTTTGATACCATGAAAAAATGTGTGGGTAGTTGAAAGAAAAAAATCGGGTGAACTGAAATATTCGTTCCTGTTTGGGAACACCTCCTAACGATGAAAATAGTCGCAATTCTAGAATGAAAATAAATCTTTCATGATCTCACAATATATTCCGTTTGAAGAGTATTCCTTTCGGCAATATATTGTGCGTTTTCCTCCATCGTACCGATATTGAAGAAGGCTCGTTAATTCTTTCGATTTTTATAACTTTAATCTTATTTAAGTAATGAATTTTTAATCATGTGGAGATAAGAAAAATTATCATCGATAACCTCCAATACATTTTTCAATAAAAGACGCGTATTTGGACGATAAGATTACTCTTTTTAGTTTTTTATCTTCGACCTCTGAGAATCTTATGCGAAATGGAAGAGTGATCCCAGCACGCAAAATTAATACGATCAATTGAAACAACGATTTGCAGACAAAATGGTCAAGGTTTTCGCGGCCGAGGTTATTAGTATAACTACTTCTCTTCGGGCTTGAAGGCCGTCGTTCTTTGGAATTTCTTCCTGACGTTTCGCTAGCGCGAGTGGCCAGCTTCTTCAGAGGCTTATTCATCTCCGATGACTAAACGTTTCGATTTCTCAAGGCGTATTTATATTGATGCAGGTAGTCTGGAGTGTTAATTACTTCTGTCGGGTTCGGGGAATAATCATCATTATTAGTTGCTGCACTACCTGCTGTGATTTCATTAGTTATTCTTGATTTCTTCAGAATCGGATTCCAAATTCTGTTCAGAGTCAACGCTTCTTCCTTTCTGTTAAAATTGTCCGCATGTTTTTGGATCTCTATTGCCTCCCGTACCAGTCGGCTATGGTAACACTGGTTGGGGGCAATCAGCGTTGCATTTTCGAACATAATCCTGTGGTCACCCTCACTCAATGCGTGTTCCGCCACCGCCGATTTGTCGGTTTGCCCCAGCCTGCAGTTCCTTCGATGCTCTTTGAGCCTTGTACCCATTGATCTTTTTTTGGTACCGATGTAAACCTTCCCACAGGTGCACGGTATGCGATAAACCCCTGCCGCTGACAGTGGGTCTCTTTTGTCTTTAGCCGACCTGAGGCTTTGTTGGATCTTCTTGGTCGGCTTGAAAACCGTTTTTACGTTATATTTCCCCAAGAGTTTTTCAATTCTGTCAGTGACCCTCGGGATATATGGCAGATATGCATTCGCAACTACCTGAGAGTCCTCCCTGTTATGAACCGTGGGACTCTTCGGTTTCATGGCCCTGTTGATCTCAGATACACTGTACCCATTCGACCTCAAGGTCACTTGAAGATGTTCCAGTTCCTGCTCTAGATGTTCTGATTCACAAATTCTTCGAGCACGTTCAGTTAGGGTAGATATGACTCCTCTTTTTTGACTGTGGTTCGAAAGTGCGTGCAGGTACCTATCCGTGTGCGTGGGTTTTCGGTATACTTTGTGGGTTAGTCTAGCGCCACATCGTTCAATCAGATTATCTAAGAATGCTATCTGCTGGTTCTGTTCGGTTTCCATGGTGAATTTGATGCTGGGGTGTTGAGCGTTTAGGTGGTCCAGAAAAAGGTTCAGAGCGTCCCTTCCATGTTTCCAGATGACGAAGGTATCATCCACGTAGCGTAGCCACAAGGTCGGCTTCAAATCAAAGGCGTCGATTGCCTTCTCTTCAAAGCGTTCCATGAAGAAGTTGGCTATCACTGGGCTCAGTGGACTTCCCATCGCCACTCCATCCAATTGCTCATAGAAGTTTCCCCTCCATTGAAAGTACCTTCCCGTAAGGCATGCTCTAAAAAGTCCGACGATATCACTTGGGAACAGGCAGGCTATCTCCCTCAGAGAGTCTTCCAGTGGGACGTTGGTAAACAAGAACACAACATCGAAGCTGACCATGATGTCTGTCTTGCAGAATTATACTCATTGTTTCCTTTTCATGGAACCACATTTCGATTAGTAGAATCATTAACCTGTGGTAGAAGTCCATTGTATCTCAAAGTGGAGTGTAGTAGATTTAAGATGCAGAAAAACTCAAAGTCGTCTCCACAATTTAATATCCGAAAGATGTCAGTACGGTGATTCAGTACATGTTTCGAACCTACATAGGTTCATCATCAGCTGAATTTACATTAAATTATGGAGAAGAAAAAATAGCAAAATCACATGGTGAAGTTCAGGACATAAAAAATTATTGTAATGACAATTAGGACTGAATTGATATTAGGGGGAATTTAAGACATCATTATGGTGTTAGGGATGTCTTAAATTCCCCCTAATATCAATTCAGTCCTAATTGTCATTACAATAATTTTTTATGTCCTGAACTTCACCATGTGATTTTGCTATTTTTTCTTCTCCATAATTTAATGTAAATTCAGCTGATGATGAACCTATGTAGGTTCGAAACATGTACTGAATCACCGTACTGACATCTTTCGGATATTAAATTGTGGAGACGACTTTGAGTTTTTCTGCATCTTAAAGTAGAATCATTGCTATAGAAATGGAAAAAATTTCAAGAAGTTATGTATAATTTGTGTATACAATATACGAACGAAAGTGTTTTAACATTTTCAAAGTTGAACCCGAATCAAACTTCTAGTGGCAGAATTTCATATTACGTCTCCTTTTGGAGAAGTCAATTGTTTATTATCATCGTCCAACCATACCTTTGTAAAGTGATGTTTTGGATTGAGGTGGCCCTTACTTGATGGAAATCCATAGTTATTACGCTATAAGGTAGACACGATTAAATTTCCACAAAATTTATTGTCTTCGCGACATGTTTCGATTCACTGTATCTTTATTAAGCGAATGTTTTTAAACACTAAATTATTCTTTGTTGAAAGCTCCTTAAATACATCAGGGTCTACTCTGATTATCTCTGATTCCTAGAATAATACAACTGACACTGATGATGATTCCTAAACTTATTACCTGATGCTAATAACTGATACTGATTCCTAGAATTACACTGATAATGATTCTGATATCGGACCTTAGTTACTTATTAATTGAATAAGTTCAACAAAGGGGAACTATTGAGATCCAATTGATCATTTAGCAAACAATTTGAATTTTTTAATTTATTGATTTCCAAAAATTCTAAATAATTAAGTCTAATGCCTTTATTTTCAACATGCAGAATTTCGAAATTTTTATTGAAGTCATGGCCTTCCTCCAAAATGTGATTGGCATATGATGAATGAAATGTTTTCTTTTCATAATTCATACGATGTTCACGTATGCGGCTTTTGAATGGTCAACCTGTCTGGCCAATATATACTTTGGAGCAAGATCCACAATTCAATTTATAAACTCCCGATTTTTCATCTCTTATTGTTTTATCTTTGTTATTCTTGATGAACCTTCCCAACGTGTTATCTGTTCTATATGCTACTTTTAAATTTCGTTTATGCAAAAATGAAGCTACTTTTTCCGTAGCAGGTCCTGAATGAGTTAAGATTCCATAATTATTGTCCTGGGTCCTCAAACAACCAGGACCCAGGACAATAATATATTATTGTTTGCCCCACCTATATTTTCAAGCTTTTCGTTCGGTACGATTTTTGCAGCAATAAAAACCACCTCGTGTGTTTCGACTGAACATCAATCAGAAAAACAATGAATACTGTGAGGATTGTGTGATGATATGCAAATTTGTTTCTTTTGAGGTTGTGAGGAAAGTGTATGTAAAGAGGAGTTGCGACATCATTACGTTCTAAATTATTATTCAATGAACTTTTATAACTACCATAAAACTTGTGGGTTGCGTTCTAATCATCCCACGTGCTTTCTGAGTAATGTACCGTACTAGAGAATTATACATCATTTGAATTTGTGGATTGAATTGAAGAAAAAATATTTTCCAGGCGTATATTTGCAACAGTCACCTTTTTTTCGAGCTTTCTGAACAAAACGTTCCTTGTTGACCGGCGTCGGTTCAGCGTCGGTTTTTCCTTGTGCCAATATTTCAGATGATATGTGAGAGTAAAATGATATTGAAAATCTTACACAATATGATGAATTGTTATTAGTGACAGCCTTTGAACTGAATGGCAGTGAGTTGAGTCAACATTTCCAGAATGTATTTTCTTTGTTTTGATACAGTTGACAGTGGAAACAGAGCAAAAGAGAAGAGTTAGCAGAAGAGCTACTGTTCATATGGAAATTGAAAACGAAAGAGGTGGTATTTAAACATAATGGACTGATATAGTATATTAGACACCGATGTGGAAAGTGATTCATTCCTGTCGTGAGATCAGTTAGTTAACCGAAACACAAAGCGTCGAGGTTAGCTATGATCTCGAGACAGGAATGAAACTTCCTACCGAGGTTTGTGTACTATTTTATGTACAACCATCAAATTTCGATTAAAATATCTAAATTTCTGTTCCGTTCTGAACATATCTAAAATATTACATAATTTAACGACAAATTACCAAGAACGCGGTTTTCTCAGAATAATCAAGTAGATATATTGTTACCGTGACTACGGAGTATACAATTGTCACCAATATGAATGAATAAATGTCAGATAAAGTCAACAGAAACCAGAGTGGGGACAGAGTGAGAGAGCAATAGATAAAGAAAGGGTGAGAGAGGAATAGGTTCGTGGCGAGTGGAATATAGGCATCACCTAGCTGCTCGCATTAAACTTTTTCGATGAATTTTCATTATTTCGGCTTGTGGAAATCGTCAGATTATATATTTTTGCAATTCTTGAATTATTCCCTTCAAAATAAAAATAAAATGAATAATAGTTTAAAAAACTAAAAAAACACGCTTTTATAGCTAACCGAACTAAAAAATAGAAAATAATTTTTAATTACAAAGAGTTTATATTACGGTAGTAGAAGGCTAAACAATCATTCATAGTCAATCAGCTCAAAATAAAATTATAATAGAATTTGAGTAATCAACAGAATGAAGTAATTCAGAGTAAAATCGTGGGGTGCTTGATATATTATATATTACAATCATTCTATCGGTAATTATCTTTGAGAGGAGACTTATGAAATGTAGTAAAATGCACCCCACGCTTTTTACTCTGAATTACTTCATCCTGTTGATTACTCAAATTCTATTATAATTTTATTTCGAGCTGATTGACTATGAATGATTGTTTAGCCTTCTACTACCGTAATATAAACTGTTTGTAATTAAAAATTATTTTCTATTTTTTAGTTCGGTTAGCTTTAAAAGCGTTTTTTTTAGTTTTTTAAACTATTATTTATTAAATTACTGCAAAATAATTAAATAATTAATAATAATTAATTAATTAATAATAATTAATTAATTAATAATAATTAATTAATTAATAATAATTAATAATGGAAAACTATGATAAAATTATTGCATTGTCATCGGTCCTTGATACGTATGCAAAGTTTCAAATTAATCAGACTTCTGGAAATTGGTGAAAATTATGCTCAAAGATTCCGTTACATACATAGTTACAACCCAAGCTAATAAAAGCGTGTTAATTAATAATAATTAGCCACGCTCGAGAATGTCGAGATGACTTTTTTCCGACTTTGTAGCCCTCCTTCTTCTTTATGTCAGATATTGTCATATTAGTGGAATATACACGTTTCAGGATGTAAATAAGTCATCCTACCCTGATCTGACGCGCTCGAGAATTTCAGATGATCAATTTTTTAAAATAATCTTTTATCCTTGAAGGGCGGCCATATATATAAGGCTCATATATGGAGAAAGTACTTAACCGGGTACAATATATCCCCCTGTATATTAATCTGCCGCGCTTTAGTAAATCCTGATCTCCCCGCTTAGGCTCCCCTATTATTGGGTGAACTGATCAAAATAACCCGGGCATATATGGCTCACTTTTCAGGTACTATCTCTGATACTATATTTTTTCTGTGTTCGACAGCGATGTTTCCTGAGATTACATGTTTTCTGGAAATAATCTCAACATATATCCCACCTTCACCAAGCTCAATCGACCAAAATGCGCGCATTTCTATGATTTTCAAAATTTTGCTTTCAAGCGAACTCTTTCGTGTATGATAATTTAAGATAAAATCCCTCGACCTGCGGTCTCGAGATTTCATCAAATTAACATACCATACACTCAAGTCATTTACTGAGCAAAGTTTCAAAAATCATTGAAATGCGGCACACACTTCAACCGATTAAATTTGGTGCACTCGAGGTATAAATCCCGAAGAAATATTTTGAACTAGCCGATACTTGAAATATATTTTTTTCTGTACGATTCTCACCAGTGGCGGATCCAAGATCAAGTCAAGGGGGGGGTCTATAACTCAAAATTTATATATATATATATATATATATATATATATATATATATTTGATCGGCTAGGCTTCCGCGGTCAGAAATGTGCTGGCTGGAACTTCCGGTTGATCCGCGTCTGGAAAGATTTACTTGTCTACGTTTCGACTCCCATTTCGGAGCCATTTTCAAGACTTAGTGACCTTGCGTCTAGGTCTGAGTTGTCTCACTAGCTGGCTATCATCACTGGAGAACGAGGATAGAAGGTTGGTGGGATTTAAGGGTTCATTAGTAGTTGTGGCAGGATCAGGTATCGGACGGTCGATGGGAGGTTCGAACGGATTGGTTCCCAAGTCGGAGTGGATAGAAGTATGTCGGACCAAAAGTGGTTTCCAGGTATTGGGGAGTCTTTGAGAATCGTCGCGTTTATTGAGACAGTTGGGACGTTTTTCGATTTCAATGGCTTCACGGGTAATTCTGGTTTGGAGGGTTTTGGCTGTGGCAACGGTTTTGGTGTTTTTGAAATCTATTTTGTGGCCTGTTTCTAAATGATGTTGGAATAATGCTGAGTTTGTGTCAGAATTACGGACTGCTAGTTCGTGTTCATATGCTCTACAGGACACTCGTCGGTTGGTCTGGCCGATGTATGTTCTGGGACAGTTAGAGCATGGTATTTCATATATTCCTTGGGTTTCATTGGGGATTGTGTCTTTGGGTGTTCGAAGGTAGGTGGATATTTGGTTGTTAGCTGTGAAAATGGTTTTGATGTCATGTCGTGTCAGAATTCGACTTATTTTATCAGTAACACCATGAATATATGGAAGGAAAGCTTTTTGTCGTTCAGGTTCGTCCTTCGGGGGTCTAGGGTGAAGATCTCGGGTTTGCTGGAGTTTAATAGACTTGTGGATTTGGGAATCGGAAAAATCGTTCTGGGTAAGTGCGGATTTGAGCTTTTCCATTTCATTGGATCTATTGTGGTTATCGGTGAGTTTGAAGGACCTATGTATGAGAGAATTCAGAACCGAATTCAATTGTGCTGGGTGATGATGAGACTTGGCATTGAGGTACCGGTTTGTATGGGTTGGTTTGCGGTAGACGGTGTGAGTGAAAGAATTGTTGGACTTCCTGATGAGAACATCCAAGAATGGGAGGGAGTCGTCCTTTTCTATTTCCATAGTGAATTGTATGTTGGGGTGAATGGTGTTGAGGTGGGTCAGGAATGTTGGTAGGGTTTCAAACCCATGAGGCCAAATGGCAAAGATGTCATCTACGTATCTGAGCCAGCAAGTGGGCTTGAGTTCAGATGTGTCAATGGCTCTGGTTTCGAAGTCCACCATGTAGAGGTTTGCAAGAACTGGGGAGAGGGGGGAACCCATCGGGGCTCCTTTCACTTGTTTGTAGAATTTGCCCTGAAATAGAAAGTATGTACTGGACATACAATGGATCAACCGGAAGTTCCAGCCAGCACATTTCTGACCGCGGAAGCCTAGCCGATCAAATAGTACGCCTTTACGGTAAGGAAACACTCAAAATCACTAAAACCTATTCATCACTCCTCATCCAGAAATCCAAACTCCTTTGTGACCTCGCCTTCCTTAAATCCTGCAGAACACATCAAGTAATTCCCAAGTCATTCCGTCTGAAACACCACATCAAATCGTTCCATACTAAACGCATCTTAGAATATGCTAGTTTCGCTCTTATTCGAAATACCATTCACGACATAAGAAGTAAATTACACTTCATCAACTCATCCCTTCATCAATGTTTTGGTGAACTTTCCGTTTCAACAATTCATCCAACAATCTGGGACACTTTCGTCAGAATATCCCATGAAAAAGCCGATCATATTGCCAATGAAAAAACCAGCACACAAAAGAAAAAGCTCTCAGCACTACTCAAGCTGAAAGCTCCACAATCATCCCCAGCGGACTCACCAGTTTTAGTCCACAACTTTTCTGACACTCCACTCGACCCAGCTGCCCACAACATTTTGTCCAAAGGTTTCAATTTCTCGATCACTCCTAGATCTATTCCAGTCGAAACCATTATAACTCAGACTGAAGCAGCCATCTCTCATCTTCCTAAGAACACTGCCGAAGAAGCTAGGCAAGATGTTGCTTCCTTCCTGAGAAGAGCCAAAGTCCCCCAATCCAATGTAACCCCAGCTGAGAGACGGTCCCTCAAGAATCTCCACAACAATCCAGATATCATCATTCTACCAGCCGACAAGGGCAACGCCACTGTGATCCTCAACACCACAGACTATGTTGAAAAGATGACAACATTGATCAACTCCCCTGAATACCAACACACTTCAAGAGACCCCACCACGTATCTCGAGAAAAAGACCAAAACCCTCATCAACAACTCCAATATCCCGAATGACCAGAAGAAAGCTCTCATTCCGAGGGAGAAATCTTCGCGCATTCCCCGAATATATGGCCTCCCAAAAATACACAAACCGAATATCCCACTCCGTCCCATAGTTAGCGCCTTTGGATGCCCAACACAACCCCTTTCCAGATACTTAGCAAACACCCTCCAACCTCTAGTAGAACAGTGTTCGTCGTATATCCAAAACTCTTTTCATTTCATTGAAATACTCAAAACCTTCAATCTCCGACCAACAGACATTCTCGTAAGCTTCGATGTAGCATCTCTCTTCACGAATATTCCTTTAGCTGAAACCTTGAGTGTTTTGGAAACCAAGCATCAAATCTCTAGAGACAATCTCAACCTCATCAGCCATTGTATGTCCAGTACATACTTTCTATTTCAGGGCAAATTCTACAAACAAGTGAAAGGAGCCCCGATGGGTTCCCCCCTCTCCCCAGTTCTTGCAAACCTCTACATGGTGGACTTCGAAACCAGAGCCATTGACACATCTGAACTCAAGCCCACTTGCTGGCTCAGATACGTAGATGACATCTTTGCCATTTGGCCTCATGGGTTTGAAACCCTACCAACATTCCTGACCCACCTCAACACCATTCACCCCAACATACAATTCACTATGGAAATAGAAAAGGACGACTCCCTCCCATTCTTGGATGTTCTCATCAGGAAGTCCAACAATTCTTTCACTCACACCGTCTACCGCAAACCAACCCATACAAACCGGTACCTCAATGCCAAGTCTCATCATCACCCAGCACAATTGAATTCGGTTCTGAATTCTCTCATACATAGGTCCTTCAAACTCACCGATAACCACAATAGATCCAATGAAATGGAAAAGCTCAAATCCGCACTTACCCAGAACGATTTTTCCGATTCCCAAATCCACAAGTCTATTAAACTCCAGCAAACCCGAGATCTTCACCCTAGACCCCCGAAGGACGAACCTGAACGACAAAAAGCTTTCCTTCCATATATTCATGGTGTTACTGATAAAATAAGTCGAATTCTGACACGACATGACATCAAAACCATTTTCACAGCTAACAACCAAATATCCACCTACCTTCGAACACCCAAAGACACAATCCCCAATGAAACCCAAGGAATATATGAAATACCATGCTCTAACTGTCCCAGAACATACATCGGCCAGACCAACCGACGAGTGTCCTGTAGAGCATATGAACACGAACTAGCAGTCCGTAATTCTGACACAAACTCAGCATTATTCCAACATCATTTAGAAACAGGCCACAAAATAGATTTCAAAAACACCAAAACCGTTGCCACAGCCAAAACCCTCCAAACCAGAATTACCCGTGAAGCCATTGAAATCGAAAAACGTCCCAACTGTCTCAATAAACGCGACGATTCTCAAAGACTCCCCAATACCTGGAAACCACTTTTGGTCCGACATACTTCTATCCACTCCGACTTGGGAACCAATCCGTTCGAACCTCCCATCGACCGTCCGATACCTGATCCTGCCACAACTACTAATGAACCCTTAAATCCCACCAACCTTCTATCCTCGTTCTCCAGTGATGATAGCCAGCTAGTGAGACAACTCAGACCTAGACGCAAGGTCACTAAGTCTTGAAAATGGCTCCGAAATGGGAGTCGAAACGTAGACAAGTAAATCTTTCCAGACGCGGATCAACCGGAAGTTCCAGCCAGCATATATATATATATATATATATATATATATATATAAAACAGAAAATTATGAGCTACCGTATAGCAACAACTAGTCAAGATAAAAAAAAAGGCGAAAGAGATTGATATGAGCAAAATTTGAAGGTGTAGCCAGGAGGTGAAGTAGGTTCGAAACTTTACTTTCTTTAAATCGAATCGAGTATATTCTACTCATACATAGTATATTCAAATCGTTACCGGCATACAAAATACTCATCACAAATGTAACAAGTCTAATTTTTCAAATACTGCGCCAAAAAAGATCCAATGGCAGCACTCTCAGAAATTTCTCGAACTTTTCCTCGATAAGCCTGACAAGTGTCAATTTTCTTTAGAGTGACATCGATACAAACTGCAATTTGATAGTTAAAAAAAAAGAATTTTATTTTCAACCTACAACATGAAGAGGACTCTATTTTCATATTTTACTCGGCTTGATTCAGCGTCTGAAACGACTGAATCAGAAAAAAAAAGGAAAGAACAATCGGTGAGTCCAAAATTTCAAGCGAAATTTGTTGGTTTGTTTGTTTGGGTAACATTCAATCCAGATCTTGTTTGTACTATTTTTAATTCTTGAGAATTATTTTTTTAGGAATTGGAGGATTATTGAATTGAATAAATTAATGAAATTGGTTGTTGAAAAATGAAAATTTACTAATGTTTCAATGTAGCCTGCTCTTTAGTTTTCAATGGAATGTAATAATAATTATTAAAGTTCTTCAATTTTAAAGCAAAAAAATTTATTCTATTTTATTTTTTTGTCTTGCCCATGTGACATTTTTTCGTTTCCTAACAAAATTTGGAAATTAGGAGCCGATAAAAATTGAAAAAAAATCTCTGATTTTCCCAATGGGGGTGTCCGGACCCGAACCCCTCCCCCCCGTGGATCCGCCACTGATTCTCACTAACATAGTATAAGCGTACAGAAAACTGTGAAATTTTTTGTCTTTTACACTAACCTGGAGCAGTTGTTTATATGGTTCAAAGAACCCAAATGACGTACCTACATAGTAATCGTGATGACTTTTATGGTCACATATCTTCCATTTCGTCAAATAATTCAAACGTCAAACGTAGAAAATTGTCCGAACAATGGATTAACCAGGTCTCACTTTTTGAAGTCTGAATCCCAGCACGGTGGTTCCGAGGCGGGGAATCGAACCCCAGTTTTCCACTTGACAGCATACACTCAGGTGTAGTATGATGTAAGGATATCGTAAAAATTCTGACTTTTGTTTTTTCATTCAACGCTAACTCCATAGTGAACTTGTTCAAATGTTGATTTTAAATGTGATATTTCGACTGGATCTATCAGATCAAAAAATTCCTGTTGACCAATAATTTTCTAGTACATGCTTGATATTAGTTTCACAATATCTGCTCAAGTATCTTTTCTCAGTTGGTCTTACCGCCGAATCGATGGTAAGGAAAGAAGTGAAAGTGATGGTACATTCGAGTAATGATTGGCAGATGTATTTTAGAAATTATATATTGTTTGTTCTACGAAATCGGTCAACATAAAATGTAATTGAAATAATAAATGAGCATCCTGCAAAAAGAGAGTTCTGAAATTCGTTTCGGATGATTTTATATGACTCATGTGGCTACCCTAGAATAATTGTTGACGAAACACACTATTTTATATTGGGATTCATAAAGTTAGGTGGTCGCCCACTATGATATTAATCAACAAAATGATCAAAGGGATTCGGGAACTGAGTATACTCGAAAAAAAAATCAATTAAAGAGAGCAATTAAAATTATTTCCGATGAATTCGAAAAAATTGCAATCGATTAGTTTGAAATGTTTGAAACGAAAAATATGAATTGAAATAATATATTTCATACCGAGGCTGTGAGTGCTACAGTCTTACCGGAAGAACAAAAAAATTCTTGACAGCAGAATGAAGCTATAGCCGACGAGCTTACGTCTTTCTGAAGTTGTATATATTGTCGTTGATAGATGGTAACAAGAGGACTACCGTATCTGCTAGCACCCGAAATTTCGGAATGCTGGCCTGTTCCGATGAGACGTTTTTGATTGAAGAATTGGCCTATGATATTTATCTAATTCCAGCCATGTGTCGAAATAACCAATGAAACCAACATAACACTGGTAACTAATGGGCTGTTTTCACGGTTAGTTGTAGCTTATGTCATGATGATGACAATTCATCAATTTGATTCATATTTGATATGTTACTATCTTGTCAGAAAAAAATATCACGGAATATCCGTCGAACATTGATGAATATAGGTCATGATTTTATCACAATTACCTCAAGCACTTTATTTTTGGCAACAGCCCTCCGCATTTGGGGTCGGGACGTTGCCAAATAACGAACTTTCGAAAACTGTGATGAAATTATTCAGCTAATCATCAATATTCTTGGGATATTACAGCTAATCCAGACAATGACCATGTTCCCGTGTATTTATTCCACACAGCACCAATTTTAATAAAAATTTGGATTTAGGTTCTACTTACCATTTATTTCAAAATCTACCCTGTAAGCTTTTACCCTGGGGGTGGAAGCCACTCCTTGGGATGAAAAATTGTTCATTGAAAATAAGGGCGGAAATCAACAAATTGTCTAATTCTGAGCAAATTGCATTAAATCGAAAAACCTGTAGAGAGCAACACACAATGATGTATACAGACCCAATACAAAAAAATTATTGCTCATTGAAAGTTGATTGGTATTTTGAAATGCCAAAATGGAGAGTTTCAACGTACAATAACCAATACCAATGCATTTTCGGGGAAAACTCATGAAACATTTTCTGGAGAACTTTAAAAAAATCTTCATTTTTATTTTATAAAAATTCCTAGCATGAAAATTAAGCAAGGTATGACGAGAATAATGTAATTTCTACAAAAATGTGTTTCTATTTTTTTCACCATAACTTTCTTAGTTTTTTGGCGAACAAGTCCTAATAAGCATTTTGTAGGTTCATTTGAGCTAAATTAATTTTTTCAGATCTCGCGAATACTCGCAAGCTCTAACTGGCCATATCTTACACCATTTCCATCCTAAAAAAAGCCAAAATTTTTATAGAAAAAAAAAACGTGGTATTTTGGACTCTACAAAATTTTGCGTGTCATGAATAGTTTTTTGGGTTACTTTGAAGAAAAATTACGAAAATTATTTAGTACCACAACTGGTCAAACACTCGGAACGTATTATAAGAACATAAATGAACTGAATCGTAAAGTGGCAATATTTTTTTTAATGGAGTGGAAGAGAGGATGAGATCAACCCTTTTTTTTCCAAATAAAAAATAGGAATCGACATTATTCTCTTCATACCCTGCTCAGCTTTCATTCAAGAAACTACATGAAGAATTGAAGGTTTTTTTGAAGAACTTCGAAAAAAGCTCCCATGAATTTTTTGGTTTTCGGTTATTTTACGAAGAAATTTTCCATTTTGGCGTTTGAAAATACCAATTAACTTTCAACAAGCAATAATTCCGTTTGTATTGAGTCGCATACGTCATTAATACTCGCTTTTTATTATTATAGTTATTCGCGAAAAATAGTCTGAAAACGTGTTCCTTGCTGAGAAACGACAATTTCACTCGCGAATAAATCGAATAGTATTTTCTTTCGGAAAAAACTTCATGGAACAGTCAATTGATCGATTTCCGCACATATTTTCAATTAAAAAGTTTTCATCCCCAAGAAGGGGTGGCATCCACCTCCTGGGAAGAAGCAACAACCGGCACAGGGTAGAATTTGGAGTACATGGTAAGTACAACCTAAATCCGAAATTTTATACAAATTGGTGCTGTATGGGATGAATAGAGTCTACACTTTTTTTTACCGTCATCAACCGGATTAAGCTGAAAACCACGACTTAAAGGCAACTGACTTATAAGGCGAAATGTAACAAAGTTATAAACAAAGATGAGCTGTTATACTTAAAGGTAGCGGTGACATATTTGTTACTTTTGAAAACTGGTAACTGTGATTGCATATTATAACAATCATTGCCATACATATCATCGTTTCGCATACTCCCAGCCAAATTCTCTCCAGAGTCCATCTCTGTGGAATATAATGATATATAATGTTACTGGTTGACCGATTTGACGTTTCCTTTCGATTTTATTTTGTCCCGCCTGTCGGCGTACAAATTGAAGAAAAGGTGTGCTCATTACTCGTGAGGTGTTCATATACACGTGGGTGCAATTCACACTCATAGTTATGCAATAAATTGCATTAGTCCTCAGTCACATCTAATCATCTCTAACCAGTTCTCTCGGGGGACTGACATTTTTCTTCCGTCGAATTTAAATTCTTATCAATATGGCCACTTTCTACCTTCGAAGCTGTCAGCACTATAGTAAATAACATTTTTCCTTCGGACAGTAAAAGTGACAGATCCCAAATTTGATGTATAAGTAGGTATTCCAAAGATTTGCATTTTCCACCTTTGAATAAAATAGCATGTGTAATCTGGAGAAGAAGTGTTTTATGTGGCTAACGTGGTTGGAGGACTTGTCACACAAAGAAATACGTTTTCTGTCGATAGCACAATATTTTCTCCAAACTCAAAAATGTGAGACGTTTTTTGACTCACTTCGAATACTGAAATAGTGCTTCTCCTATCAAATTCAAATCGTCATTACGTTTCACTCAAAATGGCACCCCTACTAAGTACTCTTTCTGCCCAGACAGTAAAAGTAAAAGTTTTCGAATTATATAATTTCCCACTGATTTGCATTTCCCAGAACAGTAAGAAAAATAGCAAGGGTTATCTGTCTTTCTCTGTGCTCGACACACAAAGCTTCAATTTTTCTTTAAATAACTCAATATACAGTCATCACCCGAAGAAGATTGCGGATACCAGCAATCGAAACGTCGTGAGTACACTCAAATTTTTTTCGACTAATTTTCCATATTCGATATCTTGATATTTTGTAACAACATTCTTTGATCAATCCTTACCAACCATTACCATTCAACACAATATTCTATTTTTCGTCGGTTTTTCGTTAAACGCCAAAAATTTCACATTGATATTGATATTCTTCCAACGAATTCAAACTATAATTATCGGTCATTTTCTACCTTTGAAGCCGCCAGTTTTAAAAGTTATTAGTATTTCTGCCTAGACAGATTGGATTCTAGGTTTGATTTAACAGTGATTATTTGTATTTTCTACGTATGGAGGGAAAATGAGCATATGTTATTAGTAAAAAGGTGCTTTGAATTACTCGCATGTCCAAGCTCAATGTTCCACTTGTTCAATGTTTCTCATCTTTCATTTATTTGTTTCACTTCCCCTGCTAACACAACATATATCCCAAATATATGAAGTTTTGTGAATTACGTCAAACATTGAGCTATACGCTCTTTTCCCATCAAATTGAAATCAATATTACCGTGGTACTGTTGCAGGCACTAAACTCAACTACTTTTTCATTCTAGGCAGTGAAGCTTACAATTTCTAAGTTTGATCTCATACTCCAAAGATTTGCATTTTTCACGTTCCAAGAAAAAACACTATGAGACAATGTCTCCTGATCACAGGATATACTATTATTTTCAAGTCAAGCAGTCGAGCTCGTACACGAATTGTTGCTAATTTTGTACTACACTGGCCAGAGGATACGCTGTAAAGTAATCAAATATTCGAAAATAAAAAAAAATATCGATGGACCAATTGAAATCAGGTATCGTGGGATTATTGTGGTGGAATGTTGAAAAAATCGAGCTCACTTTGAAATGGCAACATTTCGAAATATTCACACACACCTTTTTTCTCTCGTTAGTAGATTATCATTATATTATTGTCCGTTACGAAACATTAAATAATGATGCTTCTGTGTTCCAGTGAATGTATGATCCGGTCGATTTCAAGGCTTCAGGCACCGGTCCATTAGCGATTAACAAATCAAACAATTTTCAAATTATAGCCGCGGGTATAATATATAAAACAAGTCAATTTTCGAAACGAGTTATAGTAACTTGGCGTCCCTCGAGAGGAGTGATTCATAAGTCTACACAACTCATCATTAACATAATTTCTTTTCTCCAGTTGCACATAGCCACAGAGACCACCAGGAGGCAAATTTCATTGGTCGCATCGTAAACAACTCAATTTGATAATTAGGCCAGTAGATATAGGCAATCAATTCACAATAATTCCAAAAGTTTTCAAACTTCACCAGTAAGTTAGTGCGTGAATGAAAACGAACTATAAAATTTTGCATAAGCCTGCGATGAAAAGAACATTGTATGAATGGCAAAAATGCTTCATTATTGCACAGAAAATTGCAAAACTAGGAATACCGCAAGTAACATTGTTTTGCAACATGCATTAAGTTTGCAACTCTGTTACAGTTACGGAACCTTATGTTTGTCTCAGTTTTGCATAGCAATTTGTTTAAAAAATTACAAAAGTTCTGCAAAATTCATAAGTGAATGAAAAAATGTTCAACATAGTTACTTACATTTGCAAGCATTTCTGAAAAACGGAATATGCATTTATCAAATTTGTGCCCTCAACGCAGCCATGTCCAGTACATTCAGGTATTGAGATAATTACAAAAGTTTTTATACGTGGTTGCAAATGAAAATAAAATCGGTCTCAGTGGATATGGAACTTTGCAACCTCGAACCCAAAACGGAACCTTAATCATTCAAGAAATACTAATCGCATTTTTACAACCCCAGGAAGAGACTTATATCACAGTTATCCAGCTGAATACTTGATTATCTATACATATTGTACTAGTTTATTGGATCTGTCTTCCTCTGTTAGTAGGTACCGGTGTTTGATATTATTTATTTGTGTGTGGTATACTTCATTAACTACTAGTTTTCAACATTTCACTAGTTTGCAGAACTTTTGCTTTTTTTGAAAGAGAACAAATACAAAATATTTTTTTTTGTTTTTACCCTCATTTTCGTATTGCAGACGTTGCAAATCGATGAAAACGTTGTATGTGAGGACTTCTTAATTTGCAACCCGTATTTAAAACTTTTGTAAAAATTTCAAAACTTGTTTTGATGACATTGAACAACTTATTGCAAAAATATATTTTTCGTTTAACGCAAGAGGTTGCAAATTGAGGTACTCCTTAAAAACATTATTTCGGTTATTTATGCAAGTTTGCAGAACTCTTGGATTTTTCTGGGAAAATTAGGATTATTACCAAGTTATTTTTGTTGAAACGAAACGTTCCGTTTTGTTCAAATGGTTGCGAATTTACCAGAAGATGTGAACTGTTATTTCTCAATACTTCGAAAGTTTGCAGAACTTTTGCAAATATATCCGTAAAAATAATGCGAATATTCACAAAATCCTGATTTTCAACAAGTTCCGTTCAGAAAAAAAGGTTGCAAAATCAGACTCAACATTATTTGAACGTACTTCCCATTCTGAAGTTTCGAAACTTTTGTAATTAGTGTTAATTTTTGCAAAATTCATGTCTATATCTACTGGTAGCCGGTAAATTCTTCGAAAACAATTATTCGAAAACAATTATTCGAATGCAATTGTTCGAATATAACAATTATTCGAAGAGTACAATTTTTCGAAAACAATTATTCGAAAAAAATCATCCGAAAATTATTTTAGTTTAATAAATTGAAAATAGATAGAAAGAGGTAAAGGTAGCGAACACAGTTACCTCACCGATTTTCTTGAAATTTGCACAGATGATTCAGAACACTATAAAATCATCATAACCATCGAAATTTTTGTGCGGAAACCATACCTTTGCAAGTTATGACAAGATGACATTTGACAAGATGTTGGCAAGTATCTGTAATTCCTAATTATGTTAGTTTAGGTTGGTTTAGGCTAAGTTAGGTTTGGTCAGGTGAACTGAGGTTAGTTGATTAGTTAGCTAAGGTTGGCAAGGTTAGTTTTCGGAAGGTTAGGGTAGGTTGGTTGGGGTTTGGTTAGGTTAGTTAGGTTGGGTTAGATTAGGTCGCAAATTTTTTCAAACATCATTTGAAAGTTTATAATTGAAATTCGTTTAGGCTGATAGGTTAGTAAGGTTGGTTTAGGTTACGATAGTCACATTAGGCATTCCAGATCACGTGATGTCTGGGTGGCTAACACAAGTTTTGACCAATCACACACTCGTTTGCAGAAAAGAAACGATAGTTTCTGGAGGGCAGGTGGCGCCGTATTGGTTCATTTCGATTCATTTGATATTTTTATTAATACACAATTTAAAATTTGTTTTCGAATTCGAGTGATTGCTTCGAATAATTGTATTCTGATAATTGTTCTTCGAAAAACTGTATTCGAATAATTTACCTAGACCCATATCTACTGGCCTAAATCGTTGCTCGGGTATTCATGATGTTCATTAAAAATATTTCTTCGAATATTTGCAGGCTATCGGCCCGGTTTCAATTTGCCTCAATTTGATAATCAGCTCGGGTCGTTTATTTGTGTCGTTCGTGGAATCAACACCCGAAGAATTTTGATGTGTCAGGTACCACCTACAGCGTGGTTCTGGAGAAGTACGTGATAGAGGAACTATGGATGGCATCGGGTACCGCTAAAATTGCTACGACAGCCGATGGTCGTGATACATACATAATTACTACAGAGATTTATAGCCGAAAAAGTGACGTAAGTTCGTGCTCTTTTGGTGATGTCCGAGTTTTGAAAAATGATTTTCTTCAGTATCCACTAAATGATACATCATATCTCAAAAGTGAAAGTGTATCTTTTTGTATGAAAATGAATAAATGAAACGCATAATTTTTTAATCATTTTGTTCCGTACAATCAATACTTTTGGACAAAACCTGCAAGTAAGATGGCTATATACTGGTGCTTTCAGTGTTGCGATATGTTTCAGACAAACCTGTAGACAGGGTATAGTTGTTCAAAATTACGCCTCAAGAGTGCGCTTGTGGTTGAAATTCCTAAAAATTTTCGAGATCACTCGATCCATGGAACACGTTGTTGCCAACACAAATCACTTTTGGTTAGAACAGAGAATAGAACGCGAGATCAATCTGAGGCTGATGAAAACAAACTCCATCTCCAATGACCCACCTCCAAGAATAATCTCACGTTCTAGTTCTAGTGTATTCAATAACCATTTGAAAATATCGTATTGATCATAAAAAAACATAAGAGAGGTTTGCTGGCAACAAAATTCTAGAGTGTGCACGCGTTCTGAATATTCTATAAATGCAGTGATATGTGTTTGAGTCAGTTCAACACAGAAGATTATAAAAAATGATGATTTCACTCACCAGAAAAATGATCTTTTCTCACTTCACATATCCATAAAATTTCTATTCGCTCACACGCATTAACGTGAATAATATTCGGCTGAATTGTGATACTACTTCTAAACCGAGCTTTCGAATTGAGATCACAATATTATATTGCTCAAATGAGAATATCAACAATCAACTGATTTTTTCAACACATTGACCAAAATTCGCAAAGACATAGCCACTTGGCAACACAGGGCGTACACATGACTGTCATCTCAACTGCGAGAGTGACGATACCCGACGAATTTTTTGAGTTATTACTACGGTCTACGTCATCAAATCTTGATCAAGTAGGCCAGATCGGTCGTCTGATTTGCTGACAATATTTTATATTGAGTGAAAACACCACTTACGCAAGTATACGCATTTTCAGAAATATTTCTTCTATACTTGTTCCCACACGGAAAAATGCATGCTTCGCGCGCCAAACCACGTAGATTTCAACTTGAGGAAAATTTATGCAAAACGCATTCCCAAATGTGTCAATTTCGACCAGAAGCGTGCAAAGGTAAAAGCATCGCTCTCGATGTATAATCAGTTTGGAAAAGATACATATTTTTTTAAACTTATTGAAACTATAAATGAACTTGCGGGTACTCTTCTACGACCCAGATGCGAAGCAGCAGTCTATGGAATTAAGACAGTGTGGTTCTCCAAGGCCTAAGAATTTCGTATTCCAATTATCTCTTCGTGGTATTAGCCAGGGGAGTAGTTGTTTTCTGGGAGGTGCCAGCCAAAACCTACTGTGTAGGTATATTTGAGACTGGCCTGAACGAATTGTTAGAAAGATGATTTAATTCATCATCATATAGGCGTGAAGACATTATTTCATAGTTAAGACGGAGATATTGGATAATGAGAGTTCATCCACTGAATCATTTCTGTAACATTGAAACGTTTCATAGCGAGACGAGGAACAATGGATACAATATATTTAGACAACGGGACCAATTTTGTTGTGGCTACCAAATAAATCAAGAAAATAGTGAATTATTTGACAAAGGAACGAATGAAAGTTTGTTCAAATTGTGAAAAAGTTATTACAATATTGTGCGATTGTGAAGCAATGATAAATGCCAATAACCAATAACATATATTGGAGGATAAAAAGGATCAAGTGAAATGATCATTACTTGGACTTAGGGGTTAGCAACACATCTCGCAACCTATTATGAGTATTTTTCACAGTAAATGGTATTGGCTTATTAACTGCAATAAACTACCCGATTTAATCCCATTGTGTAGAAAATCATCTGGTAAAAGATGCAAATGTGCTACAGAGTCGAACTTAAGAAATTTGAATTTTGCATAATGTAGGAGATATACAAGTAATTTATTTAAATTTATTTAAAATCGGCGCAATTGATTTTACAGAAAGGTACGAGTTTTCAACATTTATAACATGACTAACAGAACTTTTCCAACTCTCGGTAGGAATGTCATTCATTCAGTTCCTAATTAATTCTACCACACTACCACTTGAAGTCGGAGAAGTATTTTTTCCGCGCTCGCTCGATTTAAGTTGGTGCCACATAAGCTCTATGGGATTGAACACGCAGTAGTAGGGAGGTAGTCGTAACACTGTATGTCCCAATTCTTCTGCAATTGTGTCACAAGCATACGTTTTTTTTTCAAAATGACTGCAACACTTGTAAAAGTTCTTTTTTTTGTATAATTTTCCTCGAAATATATGTCATTTGCAGCCATAAAGTTTTGAATCTCCAATTTCGTATTCTTTGAGCTAGGAATTTTTTGCAATTGTCGACTATGATAGCTTGCGTTGTCCATTACTATAACGCTGTTTGGCGGAATGTTGGGTAACAGACAATTTTTAAACCAATCTTCAAAAAGCTCTGCTGTCGTATCTTCGTGATAATCAACACAAGAGTCCTTAATATTTTCGATCCTGCATGTAATATTGTGATTCTCTTTCCTTTATTTGATAGTGCTTTTGTTTAACACTTATCAGAGGAATCAGGCCATCCTTTGGACACCGGAATCTTTACGCTTTTTTCTTGATTCCATGGAAATTTCAACACTTCGTCTAACTGAAGTAAGAGGCACCTTCGTCAAATTACTTTTGCTGCAGCACCCGCGTTATATCCTTGCTGAAGTAAGGAACTATACACATTTTTTATAATGATTTTCGCGTCACAAGATAAGTGATTCTTCTTTAACGAACCACTGGAAGAAGCACCATTACTTCTTATCCACGGACGCCACATACTGCCTATTCTGTACGTTGGGGTATAAAATCTTTGCTATTACTGTCTGTAATAACAAATAAATTTTATAAAATTATTGCACGCCGTAACACAAGTGAACACTTTCAATGAAATACAAAGACTAAAATGAACAAGAAATGTAAGCTGTAATCCTCTACAATCCATCTCTGAGAAACAAAATTACCTGAATCCGGTCCTTTTTCATTTATGATGTGCATCTCGGATTTTACAACTCAAGGGTCTAATTGGTTTTATTATAATCCTCCAGTCAATACCATTTATTGTGAGAACTACTATACATGACAAGACAAACGTATAAGTACAACCTTGTCATGTGAATATCTGCATATCTGAAATGGATTACGGAAAAATCTTTTTTTCATTGATATTATTGGGACACCTCAAGTAATTCGACAAATTGCGCTATAACTCATTCTGATATACCTACGCCACAATGTTAATGTGTGGCTATTGAGTTTTACCTCGCGGACATTTAGAATAGATGGGTTTAGTTTAGAGTTACTTTATGCAGATTCCGTAGTAAGCACCTTGCAGATACAATTGCGAAAACGGTCTCACAAGATGTGGATGAAGACATATGGGAGTTATTTTCGACGACTCGTATTCTAGTGTTTTCAAGTCGAAATATACTAAAAATGATCATCCACAGTGGCATTAGCATCTTCTTCGGGTGTTGAAATCTGGTTGTCGCGCATTTTATCATTGATGAACGAAAATCAAAGGATTTGTTTGTTCGAATCTGGCTGACACGTTTTTTGATGAGTGGTAGTGCTTAGAACTTCCATTGTCCAACTGACAGACTGATGCGAGAGATCCCAGGTTTCTAGGAAACCACTACGCAAAACTTCCAACTTTCTTCTTTCACCACACCAAAACAGAAATCAACTGCATTTTTACTTCCTGCCGTTTCAAACATTGGATTTTCCAAACACCGCACACAGTACGGTAAAAAATAGCAACCACAGAATGACTATATTAAATGATATATCACCTCGGTGATAAATCTCATATATCTGAGAGATCATATATTTGTACTCCAATCAAACGGAAACCAATTATTGATACTTGGTTTCAACAATTTTTTTCACAATATTTCATTTATTTACAAATTTTGACTAGTATTTCATATTCGATACCTCAATTTTCTTGTCACAATATTATTTTATTTATTTCTTCATTGAAAAATTTTCTTGACTTATATATCATACTCAATATCAGGATTTTTTTGTAACAAAATTATTTTTACAGTTTTGGTAGGTTTGGTGATCCAGGGTTAAATTCTTCAAAGGGGTTCAAAATGTTGATTAATGAAAAAAAAATTTTTTTTCATTAAAATACCTACTTACCGGAAATCAGTTTTTCCGAGTAAAAATATTAAAACTATGTATAAAACAGACATTTTAGATACACACTCTAGGTACAAACAAATCCACATTGAGCACGTTTGTCCCGTGCAATCAACATTTTGAACCCCTGAAAATGTTCCAATAGTTTGTTGGCATTCTCTTATTTTATTTATATCCTACCACTTTAACACGAAACTCATTGTTATAGAGCCCTGATGATGAATTTATTAAAATTCGAAACGTTGGCAAAGAAACAATAGTTTTTCTTTGATCAAATTGATTCCAATCCTACCAGTACCACCATTGAAAATTATTTTTCTTC
This sequence comes from Zygogramma bicolorata, assembly GCA_032362365.1. NCBI lineage: Eukaryota > Metazoa > Arthropoda > Insecta > Coleoptera > Chrysomelidae > Zygogramma > Zygogramma bicolorata. Next base: position 14,675,311 of record JAVJAQ010000137.1, on the reverse strand, counting down.
GATCAATCAATCCTTGATCCTTGATCCAGAAATTCTTATTACTAATTAAAAATCCACCAGCTCCGAAGGATGTCTTGATAAATCCAAAATGAGACTGATTTCAAGAAAAAGTTTTGTTGAATTCATTACTAATACATATTTAAGGGGGTTACATGACAGTTGAGGCTTATCGCGATTGCATGAGAAGCGATACGCCCTCTGGTTGATGATTCAAATCAATGTCAAAGGGATGCAATTAAGTCGAAGTCTTGGCCAAAGTGGCACTGCGACGTTGATTTGAAATTTCGCCATGTGCTCATTGAAATTATTACTAATATGTACATAAATCACATTCACTTGGATAGTAAAATATAAATAATCGATAATTATACCAAATCACTGGGAAATATATTGCAAAAAACTGATTGATATCATGAGTATGTTCTATTATTTGGTAGAATATAAAATTATAAATATTCTAATTGAGCGATATCAATTGTGCTACACCATACGGAAATGTCAAGGTTTTATTGAAGATAATCATTATACCTTGTTTCATTGAGAATGATAGACAGGCGAACAGAGCAATTTGACGTCTTGTCAAATCGAAAATGGAATTCCCACGCAGCCATAGTAAGGCACCTGTTGTAGTACGAACTAAAAATAGCGACAGTCCCAGAGAAGACACCTGTGTCGTGACACACATTCGACCATATGTTTTCGAATGGAACCACGTGTCAAAAGGCATTTGACGATCAATCATCTGACTCGAGGCGGAGATAATTCTTATACCGAGTGACAGACAAATTAGGCGGCGTGCCCGTTTTACTATTTGAGGTGTGATTCTCTTTGAGGTGGCCACACATGTTCTTCGTCTAATTTGGCGATCTAACTCAAACCATATTTGGCCGATTGCTTTTGACGAAATAACGATGTTGAGTCATTTGTTATCCATGTATATCGAGTTAGCGAGACACTTTTCGAAATATGGAAAATTAATGATTCCATAATTGGGAGGCACAAGGGCTCCAAGCCTCCCAATTTTAATACCATCATTGCGTTAGGGATGTCCTTAATTCCCCTAATCACAAAAAAATATTCATTATTCGTTTCTGCCATCTAAATTTCACCATGTGACCTTTTTTTCCCAATTGAATCTTTTCATCTCCATAATTAGTTTTTCTGCATCTCCATAGCCACTTCGAATTTCAAATTATTTTTCAATTATTCTGAATTTTAATTATATTGATCGAAGGCCCGTTTATCAATACCAAAATGAATGGAAATCCATAGGTATTACACTATAAGGTATAACACGATTGAATTTTCACAGAATTTATTGTCTTCGCGACATGTTTCGATACACTGTATCTTGTTCAAGCGAATTAAGTATAACACCAAATTATTCTTCGCTGAAAGATCCTTAAATACATTTTTTCCGCAAGTTTTTGTATTGGTACAGATTGGTAGATGACGTTATAGTTAGTTTCATACGCACCAACAGACAGAATCCACATGAAAGAGAAGCAACTGCCTTAAATCGAGTAAGTTTCATTCCAGAATGTAGATTTGAAGTGATTTGTACCAATTAATAGAGACGAATTTCTGAGCGTTCTGTTTGGTATCAGGTCAATTAAAGTATTTCCCGGGCCAGATATCTAGTGTAGTCATCGTATCCATTGTTAATAAGAAATGTCTATCATCTTTCGTCCAATGTAGTGGAGGCATTCTTGATATTATCTCAGAAGGAAAGTAGAAATATGGCTTTTTTAACTCGTTCGAACTCAAACCTTTTTTAGTTGAGAACTAATTCAATTCGAATGAGATAACTGTACCATATAAAATGGAAACGTTTTCACATAAGATATCAGATAACGTAAATTTAATACATTTTAGAATATGCAACAAGTTTCGAAAATGTAAATTTTTTTAACGGAAAAATCTTTAATTGATTTATTGAAACACGTTTTAAATTCAATCAAATGAAATATTTTGTTTCACACCGCATAAGAAGTTCTTAGCGCCTAGAGTTCTTCATTTGATATAGTGAATTCATTCATTAAAAAAAAAAAAAAGTGGGCTCAACCGGGATTTGAACCCGGGACCTCTCGCACCCGAAGCGGGAATCATACCCCTAGACCATTGAGCCGCTGTAACATTTTATTAATAATAAGATTCATATCTGAAATGGTCAATTATACACCTATCGGCAATCACATGTAATAATATTAGATTATACCACGAGTCGATGATGACGATGATAATAATAGTCATTATTGTGAGTAGTACACTCTTATACTCTACTTCATTCACAACTGATTTATTTATGCTAATATTCAATTCGGGAAATTTAGTGATAGGAGTACAAGAGGGAAGAAAGACTATTAATCCCTCGCTATTATTCCCTGAGGGAGTATAATATGTGCTCAAGATTGCTGCATGAATGATTTTTATGACACTGAATGACAGTAAGTAGGTGAAACAAGAAACAATCGCTTGTCGATTCATGGATATAACTAGATTCTAGATTCAGTACCAGTCTTAAAACTGTTGAACAATAAATTACCTGAAATATGATTTTTAATTCAATTTCACCTACGAATAATTTGGAGCAAGAATTCGCTGAATTTGGTTTTCGGACAAAATGAATGTGTTCACTAGATTCTAGATTCAGTACCAATCTAAAAACTGTTGAACAATAAATTACCTGAAATATTATTTTTAATTCAATTTCACCTACAAATAATTTGGGGCAAGAATTCGCTGAATTTGGTTTTCGGACAACTGAATGTGTTCACGAGATCGAATTTCTCAGGTTTGATGTTACATATCCCATCATAAAAAAATCCGGAAGTGGCCGCCAAATACGTTAGGAACAGTCATCAATTCATTCAAAATATTCTCATATGTACACCAGAAATCCCTGATAAATCAAAGATGAAAATGTTTTTCGTGCAAATATATTAGGGGCCTTTGTACAATAAAAACATGTACCATCATGTTTGTTTCTAGAATTGCTCGGTAGCGACCGAATCGTATATTTTTGAAGGAGTTTTCAAGAACGTATTTATGGTTCTTCGTAGTTTTTTGGCTTCTCAACCTACCACAATCTGAAAAAATAGGAATTATTATTGTAATCGATAGAAGTATAGAAAAGCAGAATTTAAATCTACCCCGATAGGTTCCTGCGTTAATTAAAATCAGTTTTCTTCTGAATGGAACAAGTTCTGTCAAATTTCCCTAACAAAAAATACGAGAACTAATATTATCAAGATACTCATCGTTGACGTTTCGGGGTTCGAATCCGTTTCCGTTTTCAAAACTCTTTTACAAATATTCTCTTTCAGATTCGATTTCTTGTAAATATAAAAAAAAATGTTTATATTGTTGAGAACAGCTTCTGTTGGAAAGATATTTACAAACAAAGATCCATATACAACCTGTGAAAAACCCTCAGGAGTCCCAATATTGGATTTTTCAGGAGGAATTCAAATTCATGACAAAATATTTATTTCCTAATTGAAAAACTCTTTATTGTAGTACCGTTATACTCCCGAAGAAACTATGGTATATATAGAAAAACGTGCAGTGATTTTATGAACCGTTTATTGAAAATCACAGAATTTCAACTCTTTATATAGGTGATTTCATTAAAAAAGTAAGATGCACCGATATCGTTTGCTATAATACGATTTTTTCAAAACAGGACACTTCTCGCAGTTCAGGTAGAAGCTATATGTGACACGCATTGTACAACGTATGAATCATTTATAGTTTCAAGAGCTTCACATCGTATCGTGAATACGATGTGAACTTTGAATTTAATTTCTTTCAATCGGATATGAATTGTAACAACTATCGAATACAGATATACAGATTGTGTTTATTGAAGTCCTGGGGCCTGTTTTATAAAAGTTCAAGTTTTGCAGCTACAAGAGAAAGACAATGTGGGTACAGGAAAAAAACGAATAAAAAACAATTATTCAGCATCGTGTTTCTTTGTGTTTCTCTTGTAGCTACAAGACTTGTACTTTCATGAAACAGGCCCCTGCTATGCCACGCGAATATGAAAAAGAGAAAAGCAGATATGAGTGAAAATGTTATAATCCAGTTGAAGGTGCTAACAATGCCGGAAGTGAAATCAATATTCCTATCACCAGTTGAGAAATGGCAGTTGTCGATAGATTGCGATATCTTCAAATTATAGAGAAAAGGTTGTATATTGTGTTCTTGTCTTCCGATACGTCAAGAAATCTATGAGTCAACTCCTACCAGTATCGAAAACATTGAAGTCGCATTAACATTATAGCTATGGATTTGCACAATAGTGAAATACCATGGCAATTTTAGTGAACAACCGATGTTGAAAGGCATACTTTTGTGGACCACGCCGGTTCTCATCTCATACCAAAGATGTCAATTATTACAGTGCGTGTTTCATCCTCCATTGTGGATGGCCTGACGATAACTTTTTTCCGCCATTTTATCGCAATCACAAGCTTTGACTTTTGAGGATTGACATTCGTCAGATGGTTAAGAGAAAAACTGATTTCGAACATCAATATCAAAATTATTAGTTTGATGTTCTTAACGCCCATTCAACATCAATTCTTTGAGTGAATTTCAATAAATAGGATACTCTATTTATTTAGATAGATACATAATGGAAGTATTATACTTATGGTTTCTGCAGTATAATGCCATATATTATTCCCTTCGGGAAAAATAGCGAGGGATTAATAGTAATAGTCTCTATTTCCTCTTGTTGTCCTATCACAAGATTTCTCGTATTGAATATTACCAAGGAAACGATATAACAAAACTCCAAAGTATCAGTGTCAAACGCGTAGGTAGTCTTTGTGTATTTGTATCGAGATGATTGCAACTGAAGAACCATTTATTTATGATTATTTTTTTCACTTGTCAAAATGTGACGTTTTTGGCATAACAACCAATAGTAGCGGGTTATTCTATGGTTATTCTAGCCAATCATTGGGTATTATACTGATAAAACTGCCTGGTCCTTTCGATTGTTTCGATAAAACGTTGTTTACCTTTGAATTGTCAAAACTATACGGTTTACCGCGTCGATTATATTGAACTGGCTCATATTTATATAAATTATCATGAATAAAGAGTTACCTTATTATTAATAGTCATTCACTTTTTTCAGCATAATAATAACATAAAAAACACATTTCAATGAACACTCAAACACGTGAATTAGCTCATAACCTCAACTTTATGACAGATATAGCGAACGACCGATTCAAATATTTAAGGTTTCCTGAACTCAAATGAAGATGGCGAACAATTAGTTTTTATTAAATACAATTCATTTTTTGTGGTATGAGAAGAAACCGTAGTATGAAGATTTTGATACAATGACGTAACGAATGATTTCATGTTCCTTCTGGCGCGATTTTCATTTCATAAGAAATTTTCAATTAACAACCTTGTACAAAGAGAGGTGTGACGCCATCTTTTGGTATCGTCGGCAAGCATTATCATATTTACTGCGTAAGCATCATATTATCTCTTCTGGATCATAGAAGGCATACATCGTTGTTTGACATTTCAAATTTTTAAAATTTTCACCTATTCAAATGTTTCTTTGAAAATGAGTGCGAAACGATTTGGTCAAGAAGATCCTGAAAAATCAGTAGAGAATTTCACTCCACTAAACACTGGATATGGAATCAGTTTGAACAGTTTTGCAATTCCAAAAACTACAAAATTGAGAGGGATACGACAATTCAAAAAATTGCGGAAATTTTAGAAGACTGGGGAGCGAATGGTTTCAAAATGAATCTTTTCCTTGAATCAGCTGACGCTCTATCCTCTCCATAAAAAAATGGAAAACAATATTTCTAGGGAACGTGCACTTTATTTTTTGAAAAGAAGATTTTTGATGAAAAATTTGTAGTCTTCTTCAAATATTTCCCAGATAAGAAGTGGTGATATCTATGGAAAATCATTAATACACACAAATATTATTTGGCAATTTGTTTTGTCGATGATTCTTGACTCACGGAATCACTAACTTCTTTGTAATTGAGGAAAATCGGCGACTGATCTCTTTTCTATCGAAAATTTTACCACCGTTGCTTTCCCGATATATCATCAATCGTTTTTTCTTTGGCATTTCCATCCGACTAGTACATTTTCCCAACCGCATTGTTGTGATCTTGGTAACCTCTCGAATCTGTTTCTCTCTCAGGGATCATTTTATATCGTGTACATTTGAAGAATAAAAATGAATTTATGGTCTAACTGGAAACTCTGAAAAGTTCTTATTTTTCAATTAATTTAAATACGCCACTATTCATCAAACCTAGGTATTAAAAATTCATTATAGAAAAAAAAGTTCGGCCTTCGAGTGACTTGAGTTCTGCTCAAAATATTTCCTCTTATTCTATACTTGTATGTATTGAGGAACCGCGTTTCCCAAAACTTGACAAGAAATTTGAATATTGTTTTTTAAATATGGTGAAATATTAACATGAGAATAACTGAACTATTCATGAATCTTCTCTTGTCTTCAAAATGTGCTTACTGACGGATGGCAAGAATTATATAAACAAATTTACGATCCAGAAATTCCTGTATATAAGTAGACTGGAGCTCGTTTAGGGCGCACACAAAAACAAAAAGCAGCTGCACTGAGAGAATAGCTTGTGAATTGTGATTCTGAATTGTGGCTTCAATTCATTTTCGTGAATTGAATTCACAAAAACAATTGAGAATTCACAATTCACTGAGAAAAAAATCGCAAATCACAATTCACTTTCAATTCACTGAAAATTTCAAATGAATTGAATTCACAATTCTGTCCGACTCTGAACCCAGGGTACATACAGAATAGGCAGTATGTGGCGTCCGTGGTTAAAAAGTAATAGTGCTTCTTCCAGTGGTTCGTTAAAGAATAATCACTTATCTTGTGACACGAAAATCATTATAAAAATGTGTATAGTTCCTTACTTCAGCAAGGATATAACGCGGGTGCTGCAGCAAAAGTAACCAGTAATTTAACGAAGGTGCCTCTTACTTCAGTTAGACGAATTGTTGAAAATTCCATGGAATCAAGAAAAAAGCGTAAAGATTCCGGTGTCACAAAAAGTCTAGACGACTGGTAAAAATATTTGATGAGGCGAAAAATCTACACTATGTACGATGAGCAGCGTGTCCCTACAATCAAAAGTCTGAAACAGCGGCTCATCAATGACGAAACTCACATCAACTGTGGCCTTACTACTCTTTGGCGAGCTCTGTCTGCAATGGGCTTTGAATATCGCAAAATTGACAAGAGACAAGTAATAATGAAATCCACACGTTTAATAAACTGGCGTTCTGAATATATAACGTCAATAAGAAAATAACGGTCTGAAAATCGGCCAATACTCTACCTCGACGAGACGTGGTTTGACACGCATGACACCCCTTCCAAAGGATGGTCTGATTCCTCTGATGAGTGTAAAACAAATCACCATCAAATAAAGGGAAGAGAATCACAATATTACACGCAGGATCAGAAAATGGTTGGATCCCAAACGCTATGTGGCTTTCTGCCAAAAATATTAAGGATTCATGTGTTGATTATCACGAAGATACGACAGCAGAGCTTTTTGAAGATTGGTTTAAAAATTGTCTGTTACCCAACATTCCGCCAAACAGCGTTATAGTAATGGACAACGCAAGCTATCATAGTCGACAATTGCAAAAAATTCCTGGCTCAAAGAATACGAAATTAGAGATTCAAAACTTCATGGCTGCAAATGACATATATTTTGAGGAAAATTATTCGAAAAAAGAACTTTTACAAGTTCTGCAGTCATTTTCTTTAAAAAAACGTATGTTTGTGATACAATTGCAGAAGAATTGGGACATACAGTGTTACGACTACCTCCCTACTACTGCGTGTTCAATCCCATAGAGCTTATGTGGCACCAACTTAAATCGAGCGTGCGCGGAAAAAATACTTCTCCGACTTTAAGTGGTAGTGTGGTAGAATTAATTAGGAACTGTATGAATGACATTCCTACCGAGAGTTGGAAAAGTTCTGTTAGTCATGTTATGAATGTTGAAAACCCGTACCTTTCTGTAAAATCAATTACGCCAATTATAATTAATCTAGATGAGGATAGCGATAACGACACTGAACTAAATATAGAATAGAATTGTAACATTTGAATAAATTACTTGTATATCTCCTACATTATGCAAAATACAAATTTCTTAAGTTCGACCCTGTAGCACATTTGCATCTTCTATCAGATGATTTTCTAAACAATGGGATTAAATCGGGTAGTTTATTGCAGTTAATAAGCCATTACCAATTACTGTGAAAAATACTATAGCATGTAGCTATATGGAATATGGTTGTTTAAATACTACATGATATCTGATTCGTAAACGTATTTGACTTGATTATTTTCCTCAGTGTTAATAAACGATGAGGAAGTTGAAGGCTAGAATGCTTGTATAGAGTTTCACAGCAATTAAATGCACTAGACTTAGACCTTTTTACCGATTGAACTGGAAATAATCTCAACATATATTCCTCCTTCACCATGCTCAATCGACCAAAATGCGTGCATTTCTATGATTTTCAAAATTGTACTTTTAAGCAAACGCTTTCGTGTATAATAATTCAAGTTGAAATCCCTCGCTGCCGTTTCGGGATTTCGTCAAACTATTATACACTCAAGTCATTTGCTAAGCAAAATTCCGAAAGCTATGCAAGTAAAGCACACATTTCAACAGGTTAAACTTGGTTCCCTCGGGATATAACCCCCGAAAATATTGACTCAGTCAAGATATAAACCTCGATAAGAATAATTTTTTTATTCGAGAACCCACTAATTCTATCTCGAAACAAAATCATCGTAGTACGGAGGGAGCGGTTTATGTAAATAAATTCAATTCGAAACTATTTGAGAGCAGGTACGTAAATATTTCTGCTCCAAATTCGGCCCACTGAGGTCGGCTCGAAGAACACACTCTGCTTCGCAACCTGCAACTTATTCAAATCCGAAAATAAATATGCTTCAGAGTATTTGTTTAACATTATGTTTCTACTTCCTAGACTACTCACTCAGTGCTGGCAATAATGTTAACCATAGGCGCACTTTCACGAAGTTCATTGTGATGAGTGTTCCATTAGGTATGAACTCTGAACAGTGGCGTGTTTAGAATTCTGTTTTGGGGGGACCGAAGCATAAATGAAAAATATTGCCAAAAATTGTGTTCGTGATTCAACTCGCCAAAATAAAAAGAAAACGAAAAATGAAACGAAACAACAGAATGACGAGTCTTTTTGATGTTTTTCATTCAATCATCTGACCCTCACCAGTCTTTGAGGCTCATTCGTCTAGGTTTACTTGCAGCAAATCTATTACATTTTCGATATCAATATCAACTTTTTTAGGAATGTTCAATTAGGTTAAACCATTCAAACGCTCTTCTGCCACGGTTGATCCCGAATGAGTCTTTGTGATAGTTGAAAAGCTTCTTTCCGCTATTGCCGTTGATACCGGTAGAGTCGCAAATCTCTGCAATAAAAGCTTTATTGTGGGAAACAAACTTGTCCCACAACAAAGTGCTTCTATTGCTGTGGAAGGCAAATCTGGTTTATTTTCCCATCTTTTTTTGCCACATTATTATTTCAGCTCTCAGTTCTTGTTCTGATATATCAATGTCTGCTTCATAAACCAAACAAGCCTTGATAATTGTTTCTGTGGTGTGAATTTTAAAATTTTTTGGGATAAGACCTTCGATAGGTAATATTTCAGTTAATCTGTTATTGAATCGAGAATCAAACTGGGCCATCAATAATATGCTCTTCCACTGGTCATGTATCAATTCAATTCTTTATTGACCAGTTTGGTACACAATAGCACATATGGCAAGTCATATTTTTATCCGCCGCAAATATGACTAACGTCCAAACCAACGGGTTTCCCATTAAATTATATATTCATACATACATATACATACGTGTAGGAAGAAAAAATGATCATATATTAATTATCAGTAGATTTCATAAAGCATCAATGGTGCATCAAGTAGATGGACGGATATTTTCGTTTTTTCTTCGAGCTGCACGAGCTGCTTTGGGGGGGGGGGGCGGGCCCCTCTGGCCCTCCCCTTAGACACGCCCCTCTGGCCCTCCCCTTAGACACGCCACTGACTCTGAATCATTGTCTGATGAATATTTGCATGAGCACGTGTCAATAGAGTGGTTGAACGAATCCTTTGGGAGAGTACGCGAAACATGTTCCGTCGAGCGAATAAAGGTTCAGTTCTGGCGCCCACTTTGTTTCTACTTCAAGTCGATGATTTGCTCCAGAACACATTTTGTTCAGTCCATAGTTTTGCGAACGACAGTACTCTTCATACTAGTTTCTCTTCCAGAGTCCCCATACCAGCTCGAGAAACAAAAATTCAAAGAAACATTCACGTCAATAAAAGTAAAGATGACTTGGTAAAGATAATAGAATGGGGTAGCTTGAACTCGGTGGAATTCAATGCTAGGAAAACCCAGGCATGTCTCTTCTCAAGGAAAGCCGATCTATCGTCATCTAGTATTCAGATGTCAGGAGTAACTAAGCAGTGCTTGTGCTCTGTGAATGCGATAGCAATTCTGAGACACGCAAGATGCGGGGAGGAGAAAAACCAGAGGCTGCTCTAGCTATATAAAGGGATCAGTGACAAGGCTATGGAGCATCCCAATAGATCTGAAAAGATCGCAGTGCGTCAGGCCATGGGCCAGGGCTGCAATTCTTGAAATAAATCCGTATACGACTTTGTGTTGTGTTGCAGTTCAACACATTCAGTCCATATATCTCTACGTCACTGTATTCGTATGAAATTGAAATCCGTATGACTCAAGAATTGCAGCCCAGCTCCCTGACAATCTAATCTAGGAGTCGCTCCACGGTAAAAAAATATCACTCGAAGACATAAGAGTATAAGAGTTGCTAGCACTTAATTAAATTTTCTCAGTGCTACTCAATGGGCGCGTTCATACACAACACTTTTAAGTAGATGTCAAATTTCAATTCAACCAGGTATAAGCAGGTAGGTGTATATTTCCTAAGGAAAACCAATTTTTTTTGAATTCGATGTTGATTTTTCCACATATTTGCAATGCGCAAGTACAAAAATGTTTGGAAATTAACGATGCGATGGTCGATTGTTCATTACACAATGAACAACTGAGGATATTGGTTTATATGTGTGAGCGGAAAACTGGGAAACCTCAGAATAGGCGTTATTTTTTTTATCGTATAGTGGAGGTCGGATTGGATCCCCCATTTCTAACAAATCTAGTAATCAACGTACTCTGAGGCCAAGGCCATATTAATCTTCAGCAATTTGACATTGTTTGAAAATTCCAATGCGTAAGTTGTTAAAGTCTATTATTATTTTCATAATTCATTCACATTTTGAACAAAACATTGATTAAAAAAGGAACAGTAGCAAATATCACGTCAAAAGGAAGGTACAAACATCGGGAATCAGTGCAAAATTCAAAACCATAGAGCTTTGCCCAATACGGTTATCATCAAGTATCTGGAAATCGGTTGAATATAGTAAAAGTTTTCACACTTGACTACAATATAATAATGAAATATTTATTGAATGAGAATGGAGTCTGTGGTGACTGTAAATGATTTATTGTCAGTGTGTACTTCGTTCCATTTTATGGGAACTAGCAAACGTCTCTGTATTTTTGAACTTATCTCATATTCTGGATAAGATTGGGCTCACTTTCAGTATATTCAAATTCGAACATTCTCGGTGAAAAATATTTTTCTCTCGCGTTCTAGCTAGTTACGTAATATATCGTTGATTCATACAGAATATGGATGTACTTTTCAACTACCATCAGAAACTTCCTGAGGGCTTTCATTTTTTCATTGGAGCTTCTCTCGTGAGTCACGATCGCTCTTCATTTTTGATTCAATGGCGAGGTCGTGAAAGCAACGAAGTTATAATTGATTATTAACCGTGAACAATCCAAAAAAATCTCTGCCTTCGGGCAATGAAATTTCAAAATAATCGTCCCAATAAGAGGGCATAGCTATTCACTTCAAATTTCCAGTAACTGAATTGACTTCACTCATACCCTCCTGTGCGCTTATGCTTGAAAAGTCCCTTACCTGGAACATTTTCATGAATAAGCAATAATACGTGCTTCTTGTTGGGTATGACGTATTTGTACTTTGTCAGATACACCGAGTGATCTTAACCTATCCGTTTTCGACAGATAAAAATAAAACAGTCTTGACAATAATGATGTTAAAACTCCAATCGGGTTCTTCGGAATTCCGTCTCATCCGTTGAATTAATTCTGGGAGAAATTCTCAGTGAAATCTGTGGTTGTCGTTTGTATAATCTCATCGACTGTAGAAAAGACATGTATCGTGCCGAACATCATTAAAGCAAGCTGGAAACTGCATTGAAGAAGAATATAAAATTGTCTTTATCCCGTACAAAGTGGATGCAATTTTTCATGTTACCTCTCCCATAGAAGTTTTGATTCCTTCCTCATATCGGTTCGGAAAAGAAAGGTAAAAAACTTTTTCGATTGTTTGATTGGTCGAATAATTCCAAAAATAGACTAGTTCGACGAACAGCCTCCACTTATCTTGCAAAACTCATTTTCTTCTGTTACATGTAATCTCTCCTATACATTTGAATTATTCAACTTCAAGTAGGTGAGATCATCAACACGAACTACAGACTGGACAAATAAATATAGCTTAGGTTACGGTCAAGAAGAAAATACTTCAATACGGTCTGTTTTTAGATTCTCTAACTAAATTTAGACTATCCAATCATCGATGACCGACGTAAAATTTGTCAAGGCCATGGAGAAAATATCAGTTGGGAAATAAGCTGTATTTTTTTATCTCTGGAAAAGTAGGTAAGTTCGATTGATTGAGTTAAATAAATGTTCTAGACATAGCTGGGCACCGTTAATCAACTAATTAACTTCGTTAATCGTTAATTCGCTACAAAAAAAGTTAGCTTCGTTAAACGTTATATTTCGGAAGAATTAACGCAAGTTAACGTTATTCGTTAATCCGTTAATATCTGTTCAAACCTAGCCGCTGTTGTCATATGTCAAAAGTATTTTTCATACTTTTGAACATGAATGCCTCTGTTATGGTAGTTCCTTACACCATAAGTATTTCTCTGTCTGTTTTGAACTTGAAACTAACATGTGCCCTGAAATTAGGCACTGATTGCCAGTTTCTCAGGAAACCGCTGTCAAAACATCGGTTAGTAGCGGTGAGTAGTGGTTACTATCGGACCATACCCTAAGCACCTGCGCTAAGTAATGAAATGATCAAACGTCAAATGAAAGAAATCTCCTTGCAGTTTTCTTTCTCACTCACACGCCTCTGCGAAATAAATCTAGTTTTGTTTTTGTTTCACTCAATCCCCGTCACTCGACGGTGCCGTGCGGAAACTATTCGGCATTAGATTAACGATTAACGGACTTCTGCATATTAACGAAAGTTAAAGTATCCGTTAACCTTTTTATAATTTAACTTAAAAGTTAATTCGTTAATCAAAATGTTAACTTCGTTAATTAACGATTAACGGATCAACAAGTTAATGCCCAGCTATGGTTCTAGACTAGATATTCTTGTGACAGCCTCAATCTACATTCTTGAAGGAATTTTAAACATATTTTTATCTTTTGGAATTATATAATTCCACAAACAATTCCTTTGGTTGAAACTACTCTTTCAGAAAATATCGATTCTTTGTCTGCTTTCCTCTTATCTGTTTCTCCTGCAGCCGATAATTCCATGACAGATCTTACTGGCTTCCCATGTCGAGGTCCTGCATCTAGTGTCAGAGACCTCTACATCAATCACGCAACGTGAATAGACCAAATTATTGAAGACACCATGCTGCCAAAACGTTATGAATGCCTTCTTATATGCTTGGTGTTTCCGATCGGAAATACCGAGCACATTAGTTGTTTGATATTTCCGGATCTTACTCTGTTGTTTCGGAATTTATAGTATTTTTCACAGTAAATGGTATTGGCTTATTAACTGCAATAAACTACCCGATTTAATCCCATTGTGTAGAAAATCATCTGGTAAAAGATGCAAATGTGCTACAGGGTGGAACTTTAGAAATTTGAATTTCGCATAATGTAGGAGATATACAAGTAATTCATTTGAATGTTACAATTCTATTCTATATTAAGTTCAGTGTCGCTATCGCTATCCTCATCTAAATTAATTATAATTGGCGCAATTGATTTCACAGAAAGGTACGAGTTTTCAACATTTATAACATGACTAACAGAACTTTTCCAACTCTCGGTAGGAATGTCATTCATACAATTCCTAAATAATTCTACCACACTACCACTCAAAGTCGGAGAAGTATTTTTTCCGCGCACGCTCGATTTAAGTTGGTGCCACATAAGCTCTATGGGATTGAACACGCAGTAGTAGGGAGGTAGTCGTAACACTGTATGTCCCAATTCTTCTGCAATTGTATCACAAACATACGTTTTTTTTTCAAAAATGACTGCAGCACTTGTAAAAGTTCTTTTTGTGTATAATTTTCCTCAAAATATATGTCATTTGCAGCCATGAAGTTTTGAATCTCCAATTTCGTATTCTTTGAGCCAGGAAATTTTTGCAATTGTCGACTATGATAGCTTACGTTGTCCATTACGAAAACGCTGTTTGGCGGAATGTTGGGTAACAGACAATTTTTAAACCAATCTTCAAAAAGCTCTGCTGTCGTATCTTCGAGATAATCAACACAAGAGTCCTTTATATTTTTGGCAGAAAGCCACATAGCGTTTGGGATCCAACCATTTTCTGATCCTGCGTGTAATATTGTGATTCTCTTCCCATGCGTGTCAAACCACGTCTCGTCGAGGTAGAGTATTGGCCGATTTTCAGACCGGTATTTTCTTATCGGCGTTATATATTCAGAACGCCAGTTTATTAAACGTGTGGATTCCATTATTATTTGTCTCTTGTCAATTTTGCGATATTTAAAGCCCATTGCAGACAGAGCTCGCCAAAGAGTAGTGAGGCCACAGTTTATGTGAGTTTCGTCATTGATGAGCCGCTGTTTCAGACTTTTGATTGTGGGGACACGCTGCTCATCGTACATAGTGTAGATTTTTCGCCTCATCAAATCTTTTTCCTAGTCGTCTAGACTTTTTGTGACACCGGACTCTTCACGCTTTTTTCTTGATTCCATGGAATTTTCAACAATTCGTCTAACTGAAGTAAGAGGCACCTTCGTCAAATTACCGGTTACTTTTGCTGCAGCACCCGCGTTATATCCTTGCTGAAGTAAGGAACTATACACATTCTTTATAATGATTTTCGCATCATAATATAAGTGATTCTTCTTTAACGAACCTCTGGAAGAAGCACTATTACTTTTCATCCACGGACGCCACATACTGCCTATTCTGTACGTTGGGGTATAAAATCTTTGCTATTAATGTCTGTAATAACAAATAAATGTTATAAAATTATTGCACGCCGTAACACAAGTGAACCCTTCCAATGAAATACAAAGACTAAAATGAACAAGAAGTGTAAGCTGTAATCCTCTACAATCCCTCTCTGAGAAACAAAATTACCTGAATCCGGTCCTTTTACATTTATGATGTGCATCTCGGATTTCACAACTTAAGGGTCTAATTGGTTTTATTATAATCCTTCAGTCGATACCATTTATTGTGAAAACTACTATAACTACTCCGAAGAGTAAGATCAGAAATACCAAGCATATTAGTTGCTGCAATTCTGATGACCACTTGTGCTTATACCGCGGAGAAAAAATTGACTGTACAAACCTCTAGGAGTGGCGTTGTTCTACCCCGTAATCCAAATGTGTCTACTAGTTGCATTTTCTCTCCCTGTACCTCGCATTCACAGAGATATCGATCTAATTCTTTTGCATTCAACATCCTTCCAGTGAGTTATTTTAGAGGTTTGGGTAGGTGATTGCTTTTGAGTTTATCGTTTGTTCCAGGAAGATGAAGAGGATTTCGATTATGAAGATGACGAAGAATCCGATACCGAGGATCCTTTCTTTGATAGCATAGACGAAGACCTGCAAGCCGAAGAACCATCTGTCAAAACTACGACAGCCGCTCCGAAACCGGTGTCAAGTCTGACAGAGTATAAATGGAGTCATTTCGGGACGAGACAGCGGGTCGAGGAGTCAAGAAGACAGCAGTTTAGTTCTAATTTTAGACAATCATCAGAGCGTAAGTAATCCAGATTCAAATTTTGGAGATTGACCTGACTCTTCTTTGACACTCTATCCACCAGTTTATCCTTCATTGAACTACCGGTTACTTGTAGAAACCAGTAGTTCAATTACAATAAGTTCTGTCTTTCTGGTATCAGCAATCGTCTTCGAGTGATGATAAAGACGATACAACCAATCGAAACGTTGTGAGTACAGTCGATTAAAAAATTGGTTTCGACACTTATTTATACTATCTCATTTCATTTCCTCACTAATATTTCACATTAGTTATCTTAAGTTTCTTGTTACAATATTATTTTCTTTGATCAATCATAATTTCAATTTTTGACCAAAAAAATCCATTTCAACCTTTTGTTTGTTCATCCTTTCGTTCTTAGCAACAGGTTTCGAAAGAATTAACAACATAGACAATGGAAGTCCGAACCGTTACCATTCTGCAAGGAACATGGTCAACCACATTCAAGCACAAACTCATTTTTTTCGTGTTTTAATTTTCACGAACAAAACTCGTTTATTTAGGATGATATCATTGATGGAGTAAAGAAAATTCAATTCATACTAGTTCGATGCTGAAATTGTCGTAGTCGCGTTTCCGGGTTTTTACCCATTATATGGTATTTTTTGGCAATCTACTGGAGCCTGTTTCAATAAGCGAATACTAGTGGTTGTAACGACCGGTAGGGTTTGTAATTGTTGTTTTATTTTTTATTGCTCTTCTAGGTACCCACAATAATCCCTCAATATTTTCTTTCTAACACTGTACCTCTATTTCAACCTATCTGTATAAATTTATGTTTACAGAATAGACAACTTTACAATTTACAATCCCTCCGCTCTATTACTAGTGTGGTAATTGCTGAAAGGGTATCATTTTTGTTAATGGCAGCGTGTCACCAGACGTAGATTTCTCTACGTCAAATTTTGGATGTTAAGGCAATTTCCGAAAGGAACATGAATTCGGCCCTTTGCACGAAGAAAGGGTCTTTAGTGAGAAACCTAGGGTTTAATTTCTGCTTCCTCGTATACTCTGAAATCTGAAGATAGGGCGGCTTGTAGGGAATGAAATCCTCTGATAACTTTAAGCAATATATTAGCAACGAAATGAAAATAGGAACTTACAAAATAGATAAGAAAAAATATATAACGAAAGAAATATGCATTGAAAACAATTTATAATGAAAAAATAACATTTACCGTACTATTTAATTTAATCAAAATATTGAAAAATGAATTGAGACCGGCAGTGGTCTTCTCTATGCATAAGAAAAATGAAAATTCCACAAACAGAAAAAATATGTACTCAGAACACAAAAAATCTGATGTACTTATATCTATAAATGCCTCTAAATTTGCCCTACCCGCTAGTTGTATATTATAGGCCGCCCTACGGCCCATCCAAATAGCTACTCGATGTCAGAGAGAGTCAGAAAAATTTCTCAACTTGTAATTTAAACAACAGGTATAAAATTAATGATGGCTTTCTCTTCCCAAAGGTGAATAAAATGGTTATTCACGTTAACACACATCAAAATTGACATACCAAGTCTTCTGTCTATCTTGCATGGCTGTTTCCATTCCATTCTATAGATTTTTTGGTATTCCAAGATATGGCACTTTGCACACGAATCAATTTGACGTTATTTATTCTCCCGATTTTTCCGACCGTTATTAGATTCTCGTAATGAAACGCGCCCCCATAATTTAGGGAGGGATTACGAATCCCTCCCGCGCTTAACGCGCGATTCCCCGCTCGCGGAGATCGCTCGATCTTCCTTTTAGCGCGGCCTACGTTCAACTGCCTTTTCGAGACGTTTTCGTCCCGTAATTCCAGCCAACTTAATTTTTGCAATAATGCATTTTCGATACTGCCGCCCACAGCGTCGGCTGATACCAAGCGAAGGCGATGTTTTGTCTATCATCTCATATCTCGTCTAGACTAAAACAAAGACATCTTTCATTGGGTGGTTCGTGAGAGGAATTCTCAAATCAAATTCCCATGCGTTTGATACATTGTATATGAAGATTTCATATACAGGGTGCGAATGCTTATATTGAGTTCACTTACAAATGCTCAGCATTACATGGTAAAATACTACTGCGGCAGTTGTAAATTACCATTTCGACAAAATTAGGTTTCCACAAGTAAAACCGGTGAATTATGAGTGACAAGTTTACCAGTCCAATTCTACAACTGTTTTTTATACGAATTACGGGTGTACTGTTTCAGCAATATTCACAAGTATGAGAGTAAGGCTGGTAAATTCCGTTTGTGACAAGTTTGCGTTTCTAAAAGCTAAACTTGTGAGGACTGACATGTATACGTGTTCGATCTTACAAGTGTTTTTTAATCTAATCACATCGTTGCTGTTTCTACAAATTCCAATGTATGAGAATTACTAGTAATTTATCAGTATAATTCGACCAACGTACAGGGCATGGTCAACGTTGAACATTGTTTATTGAATATCAAGGAGAACACCGTGTCAACATCCCTAGGGCTCGAATGAATGAGGGCATATAGATTTATTCAAACCCATGATGAATCCAAACTTGTTTGTCACACTAGTTTGTTATTGCATCAATAATATGAATATTTGAAACTATCGAAAAGTCCATTCAACCTCAACTAGTTACTATGGTTGCTAGGGAAACAAATAATGGAAACTTTGACATGTGGAATTTATAGCACTTTATAGTCCGCACGGGCTATAAAGTGCACTTAATGCACGCACCGTCCGTAAAGTACACTTTAAGGCCGTGTTGTGTGTGCACTGTTGCAAAGATTTAATGGTATAATCCTGTTGTAAACCTGTTTATTTAACGTTATAGAATTTACAAGTTATAATAAGATATATTGCTTGCATCGCTGTTATCATCGATGAGAGTATCAACCTGAACATTCTGGTCTTTTTTGTTCAGTATCACTATATTTTTGGTGAATTTTGAACCTTCAAGTCCTAACTTTTGTTCCATTTGTAGGATTTATTTTGAATAAGGGAATGAAAACTTCCAGAAGAGATTATTTCGCTGAAATTTCAAGAAACATGCATACCACACACTCTTTGGTCCAGGTACTCCATGTTAAAAATTATAATTAAACTCAATAGAGAATTTACCAAATTTCACGTTCAATATTAAAAACAAAAATAATTAATTTGTTGATATGTATTTATCGACAAATGTTCCTTTATGTTAACTCCTGGGTTTTTTCCTAAAGTTAGTAAAACAATTGTGTACCTAATACGTGCGCACGCGATTGCCTGGCCTGCCATCTGCAATCGCGTGCGGACAAGTATCACTTTCCGCACTTGTTAGGTAAACTACTATTTCGTCACCATCAGTTTTTCGCGTACGGTTGTTCCATATGACGACACATCAGCATGGAACGTTCAATTGGAGAGTTCAGAAAAATACAGAGGTTTTATTGGAACTAATGATGTTGAGCTACTTCCATTAACCGGAAGCGGTAAGCCGTCGCGATATTTTCTCACCACTAGTTATATGGGATACTTAACCTCATATTCATTCGTACCGTAATACAGCTTTCGAGAAAAGTTCGCTCTACAACAATGGTAATTACAACTCCCCCCGATTGCCAACTAGATAGGCAAGCGGAGATCATTATTTGAATGTATCAACTGTTATATTATTCATATTATTCTTGAATAAAGCGATAGACTCATCGGATGTGTCCTTGTACCCTTCTCCCTCTACTGACAACTGTTTATCCCATCCCCTCGAAAAACTGACCATGGACCGGCTTTGCTTAATGTTAATACTCTGTATATGCACGAAATTTTTCACTAGTATATCTACAACTGTACAAAATTTCTTTATGAAACAGGAAATATTGGCACTTGTCACTAGTTATTTCTACACTGGTAACTTGTCGTCTATTTGCTTGTAGCTATTCAGTTTTGTGAAACAGAAACAACTAGTTCTTCTGACTAGTCGTCGTGACACTTGTAACTTATCACTTATATACTTGTAATTTTATTGAAACAACACACTTGTCGAGTAGTTATTACTTGAAACAGAAATTACTAGTCCTTGTCACTTGTTGCTATTGATCTTGTAACTAGTCGCTTGTTCACTGGTAATTTTCTTGAAACAGGCTCCTCTGATCGGACTGCGATTGACGGACGAGTATCAATAATATTATTTCAGAACAAAAAACAGGCACTCTTAGTCAATTCAGTCAATGATACGTTTTGGCGGGCCTTTCTCAAAAAGGGCAAATGAGATTATATTGGTAGAACGTCGAAGATCACTTGAGAAAAATGATACACTATTTATGAAAAACATGGAAACAGTGCTACTCATATTCATCCGCCAGAAACACCTACTAAGTACTGAAATTCATCAATGATAAGAAAATGATGACGATGAATCTTCAGTTGAATCGAGCGAATACATAAAAAATTAAAAGGTATCCACAAGAATCCAGAGATCTCGCATGTGACTAAAAAGTGCTTGAAGGACCACAGGAGGACTGTTCCTTTATGTGACTCATAATGTTGACTATTCTATGACTTAATCATTTTTCTGATTGAAATGAGTGAATTTTTGTACACAGCTGCATCGCAGATACTAGTGCCAAATTAAGAAAATGTCGACTTTTCATCAGGTCAGGTTTGCACACTTTAATATAATATAATAAGTCCGCTTTCTACAGACCAAAAAGACACAAACAATTGATATCTTATATATAAGCCACGATTCGAATTTATATTCATCAGCTGCAAATTGGAAAGTCCAAAGCATTGATTATTCTGAACAACGAATTCTATCAATTTCATTATAACTGACAAAGAAATTATACAATATCCATGCAGCTCATAGATTAAAGAAAACAGGAGATAGAACATGGTCAACTGCGCACTCTGCCAATTTCCCCTGATATTCCCACTCCTAAGGTCCGCCAATCAAATCGTATATCCCCACCAACGTACCGATTTGAAGGATGTGCACGCTTGTCAAAGTTTGTTATTAAGTGTAATATCATGTGTTTCGTGAACTTTTTCGGCAAAAAATGTCACGATATGTTGTGGAGCGATGCAGATACTACTTCAGTTCAAATTATAAGAAGGATATGAAATCTGTTCATCTATTCCGGTAAGTCTGTTATGAGTGCGGTATGGTTTTGATGGGAGTGGCCAGGACACCAGGGCCGTAGTTGTTTCACAATCGAAGTTGACAATAATTTGTGTTTTCCTTACCCCGATGAACGAGACCAACGTGATAAATCGCGATGGTAATTCCATATCGTTTGAATTTTGCTTTTTGATTTCCACAAGCCATCTCAAATATTGCGAACTAATAAAATAAATAACGAGGAGTTCCATCAGTTTGCAAATCTGAATTGATTCAAAAGTCAATCGATAACTTCATATTACATTAAGATAAAACGTAATGAGGTTACTCCTCTGCAAGTTTGCTCTTGGTTTTCACTCCCTGTGATTATATAAAAAAAAAACGATGAAAGTGGTTATGTCACGAAATCCCACACAAATTTTAATACTTACGGCAATTTTGTGTTTGTTTTTTTTGCATCTAGATATAACTGTTCTGCTAGACGAAATCATATCATAACATGACCTATTCCACCTTTCCTAGCAACGTTGAAAGAAGAGAATTATGGAGGCGGGCTTTGACAATCGAGGCAAAAGATCTGCAAGAATATTCTCGTGTATGTCAATTACACTTCAGCATGAATTGTGAAATAAACTAAAACCCCGTTTCGTCGATGCAATTTTGTCGCTGCAACTTGCGGCGACTTGTCGCTGCGAGACATGTCATCTAGCTGTCAGTTTGCATTGCCAATATTGATAAATAGCACTGAATGTTACCAAGATGAACGTCTCCATTATCACAACTGATATATAATTTCATTCATTTCTAATAATTGATATTGTGATTAAATTACCTTATTACTCAACTTGATTCCTCAAGTCTCGAAAAATACTTGAAATGATCAAAATCAATATTCTTCACAACGATGCCACCACATATTTGTGGTTTGTGGCAAAAAATTCACCATAGAAATAACTAAGTCGCTGCAACTTATCGCACCAAAAAAGATTCATGGAACTCGAAAAACTTGCATGAACACATGCAATCTTCTGAAGTTGCAGCGACAAACTGGCATCGTCGAAACAGGCTATATATAATCCAATTTTGTGTATATTCTTAACTTTCATTCATAATATTTTTGAATTTGCTGGCAGTAGCATACTAGAGGATTATAACATATAATTATATTGCTTAGAAAAATCGTAATGTACCAATGAATTTTCAGTAGATTCGAAAATGAATTTGCATCCTGAGGTGAGTTTTGTTTGACTTATATGAAATCCTATTCATTATGAAATTGCACTCCCCTATTCGTGGGTATATGAACTATTCATTGTGAAAGTGTATGTTCATGGTTATGGTTATATGGACTATTCAAAGTTTATGAAATTTGGGGAAAACCATCTTCATTTCAATGCAAATACGACTTTGGGCGAAATAGCTGATATTTTTCCTGAATACTACTCTGTACCGCTCCCCACTCCTAGGCATCAACTCTGAATATTTGGCAGGCTCAGCGCACATTGATTTGTATATTCATGTTCCATCTCCTGTTTTCTTTAATCTATGATGCAGCTGAAGCATCTTGTGTTAGCACACAGACAGTTTTACTTCAGATCCTTATTTCTGCGTCATGGTTTATTTCAAGAAAGAAACAATGCTAATATTTATCAATGGTTCACAGCAGTAACAGCTTTATCTCTTCAATTCTTTTCACAGGGTGTTCGCATTTGGTACATACTAAGAAACAATTTTACGCCGAATTCCCAACGAACACAAGCATTGCATTCCAACCTATTTCGAGAACAAAAATAACGGGGAATTATGTATTGTAAGAAATGCCATTAAATTTACCCTAACGCGATAACTGAAATTCCCAACTCTAGCGTTCAGAAATATAACACTTTCAAGAACTATTTGGGTGTCATTATTTTGTGGAGGTTGAAGGTTTTTCTCGTAGTTTTTTAGGCTCAGTAACCTACCATAACCTGAAAAAATTTATAATCAGTACTGAAATCCATACAAGTGTGAAGACATGGCATGGATGCTATGATATCAACATGCAGAAAATTCTAAAGAGTGTTTTGGTCAATGCAGTGTCTATTAAATCACTATTATAACCGTTGTTAATAGCGATTTGTTTCATAATATTCAGTTCTTTTCGAAATTTGTATCTGATAAGGAAACCAAATATTCAAAAAATGAATAATTTGTTCAGGCCAGCTTCAACTCACCTACACTGTAGGTTGACGGACTAACACCTATTAGAAAACAACTACTCCCCTGGCTAATACCACGAAGGGCATTGGATTACATCCAACAGGTGTTAGTGTGGGATTCTTCACAGAAGAAATAATAGTAGTTGTTTTCTAATAGGTGTTAGTCCGTCAACCTACAGTGTAGGTGAGTTGAGGCTGGCCTGAACAAATTGTTCATTTTTTGAATATTTGATTTAAAGCCAGTCTTCAAGCATTCCCATGAATATTTATTTTATTTTGATAAGGAAACATTTACCAGTCTATGAACCATACTGATAAGTGCTGCCGCTTTATGTTGGTGAGGATGAGATGAGATGAGGATTTTCATCACGTAACGGCAACTTCCATTTAGTTTTCGCAAGAGATATCCCGAAATGCATTGTATTAACTCACAAGTTTTGCCGGGTGCCACTGATGTGACCTATGGTGAGTCAGAACAGCTGTTTGGCATTCGATTTGGGAATGCAATTATTCCGATTGTCGAAGTTTCGATTTCGAAATCATTTATTTGTTTCGAATACGATGATTTTTTCATACAAACCAAACTGTATAAACAATTGAGTTCGTCGACCTATTCAACAGAATATTTCCCTCATATATAAAATGTCCCATAAGAGCAATACAATTATCGAGAACTTACAGCGGTAATTGCATTGTATCAAGTCACCATAACAACACATTTGAAACCGTATCGCTAGACGTCAGTAAACAACACAAATAAATGTCAGATAGACTTCAAAAATAGAAGAACATTTCGCGTTTTGGTGAGTACTCCATACAATATCTATAGAGGAAAGTATAGATGAACAAAAAATAACATTTCCTTGGGAATTTCTTTATTCGTGAAATATTCCAATGGATTACATTCGTGCATAAAAATGACCAGATAATTTTAAATTCAAGCGTGATATCTCATACAAATTGCATTCGGTTATTTTCATATTTTGTAAAATATGAAAATATCACGATTTCTTGCAAAATTATCGGTAATTTTTATGCACTCGTGCATATATAACCGATAATTCTAATTGAAAAGTATAAATTGTATGAGGATTTTAATATACCTAAAAAATGCATTATCTTGAGAAAACCGTTTATTTACGCCCTAATAACTACGTCCTGATATGGTATACAAGGATTGTGAAGATCCTGAGGGCAAATAATTTTTCTGATGATTAGTTTTTTCTCAACTTCGTAGCTTTATACGTCGCCAATATATACTTTCAACATATGCAATGGTCTATCATGTTGAACTCTTCATATTTCGAAAACTTGACGGATTTTCAAGCATTATAAAAAGTGAAATTCTTTCATAACTCTCCTACCACCCATCTAGATTAATGTTTATTATGAATTGACTGAAATAGCTTGCCTACTAATTGATACAAATAAGAATCCAAACTTCTTTCATTACTTTATAATTAATTCTTCAAAAAAATCTGAGAAGAGTAATGCATTCCACTTGAAACAACAAAATAAACACTACACACTAAGAGTACGGTAGTACCATAATTACATGTTTTTAATTCGTCAGTGCGGCATTAAAGTCAAGCGAAAGTTGCTCAAAAACAATTGCTAAACATAATAAAAGTATGATAGATGCGATGTTTGTGTAAGTACGTCGTAAGGCTTTCAACCCAGCCCTCTTTCATATATCTTACGCAACATAAGTCAGTGTGTAGCAAATGTTCCGTTAGATCATTCATGAAATCCATTCAAAAAGTTCAAAAAAGGTAATTATCAATGCTGTGACACACATTGCTGCTGGTTTATTGGGACAGAAAGAGTGTCGTCTAATCAGTTTTGAATTGAGTTGTTATATTTATATCGTGTATGACAGTTTTCCAGTTCAATGCTTGCAGAGCTTATCTTTCAGTAAAGTACGAAAATTATACAGAGCGATTTACAAATTCGTTTTATTGTGGTGATATAGTTATACTAGCCTGTTCACCAGACGCATGTGGTTGACAAAAAGAGCATACTATCATTGGTCGATAGAGTTCAGGGCGTTGTCACACAGACAAGCAAATTTTATGCCTTTCAGAAAAAATTGCAAGCAGTTGTTAGGGGTCCCGTTATTTGAATTCGGATGTTAACTTTGTAGACACGCAAAGTGCACATAATGACACCATGTGTTCCGTGAAAAAAATATACTTGATGATTGGTAGCAATCAGGTCTTGTTACTATGACTTCCTATGGTTAACCTCGAGGTGCATTTCTATACTGTGGCGATATTTTGGCAACATGTGTCATGCTTTACACGCGTTAATTTCTTGTTGGATTACAGATGTTTGCTGGCTTGAGGTGTTGAACGAGAGCATCACCTGATCCGTATTTGTATTCATGTCCTACCACAAACCATACGATTTCTATTTTTCTGATCACTTGTGGTTCAGTGTGAACTTTCAACAATTATTTCAGAATTTTCATGAAATGTAAAAGTGTTCGACTAGTGCTTTTTAGCAAACACAGTATGTGTTTACCATAACAACAATTCAAATAATGACAAAATAGTTAAGGCTTTCGCGGTCGAGGTTTTCAGTATCACTACTTTTATTTGGGTTTGAAGGCCGTCGTTTTTTGGAATTTCTTCCTGACGTTTCGCTGGCTCGAGTGGCTAGCTTCTTCAGAGGCTCATTCATCTTGAAATTCACTCCGATGACTGGAGATTTTTTTTCTTCGCAAGTTGTATTTACGCCGATTCAGGTAGTTTTCGGTGCTAATTATTCCATTCGGATTAGGGGAATTGTCATTAATATTGATTACCATGTTTACCTCATCTGGGTTCGGAGAATAATCATCATTATCTGAAAAACTACCTGCAGTTATTATCGATTTTCTTAAAATGGGATTCCATATTCGGTTGAGGTTGAGAGCTTCTTCTTTTCTGTTGAAATTATCCGTGTGTTTGTGGATTTCTATTGCCTCCCGTACCAGTCGGCTATGGTATCCCTGGTTGGGTGAAATCAGTTTTGCATTTTCAAACAGAATCCTGTGGTTACCCTCACTAAGTGCGTGTTCCGCCACAGCCGACTTGTCAGTTTGCCCTAGTCAGCAGTTTCTCTCATGTTCCTTCAGCCTTGTTCCCATGGATCTTTTTGTGGTACCGATGTATACCTTCCCACAGGTGCATTGTATGCGATAAATCCCTGCTGCAGACAGTGGATCTCTTTTGTCTTTAGCCGATCTGAGGCTCTGTTGAATCTTCTTTGTGGGTTTAAATACAGTTTTTATGTTGTATTTACCCAGGAGTTTTCCAATTCTGTCTGTGACCCTCGGGATGTATGGCAAATATGCATGTGCAACTATCTGAACGTCCTCCCTGTTTCGAACAGTGGAATTTTTCGGTTTCATTGCCCTGTTGATTTCGGGTACACTGTATCCATTCGACCTCAAGGTCACTTGAAGGTGTTCCAGTTCTTCCCCCAGATGTTGTGGTTCGCATATTCTTCGAGCACGTTCACGTCATTTCTACTCTAACGGCCACTCGAGCCAGCGAAACGTCAGGAATAAATTCCAAAAAACGACGGCCTTCAAACCCGAATAAAAGTAGTGATACTAATTCAAATAATACCGAAATTGTAACCACCATCCACTATTGGAAAAAAAAATTCTGTCGAAATCCATACTCATGAAAGCGTCCAAGGCAGAACTTTGTGCGTGGCTGATGTTATTAATTGAATTAAACTGACTTTCTGATAGGACATTTGCTTTTCCAACCGTATGGAAATTTATTATATTTTACATTCGCATCTGACAACCATGGGTTTTCACTCACATTTTTCCCTTGTTGATATCAAGTTACTTTTAAAAATATCAGTGTACATTTTTGAACAGGAAGATTTGGTTGGGGTCAATCCGAGTAGGTTCTCAACAGTCAGACCGAAAATATAGAAAAAATGTGGTTAAATTCGTCGTCGTCATTTTTTATGGAACCTATTACTTTCAATTTCAATTTACTCGAGAGCAATAAGCACAGAGTCCGAAGGGCTTTCTGAAGACTTGCAAGGAAGGACAAGCCAAATGGGTAACGTGCCACATTTTTTTTTGGCAAGTAGGGATTTTGAAACTTTTCGAGTGATAAAAATGGAATTATTGAATATTTATCTTTTCATCTCAGTTTTGATTTACGTTTACAAGACAATAGATAGTGAAAATAGCAATAGAAATATGTTTTAAAGAAAATATGATTTTTGCTGATCAGATTTACCCCATCCTCAGGTAGTTGAGTCTCCTTGGTCTTCTGGAAAAAGAAAAACTTAAAAATGAAAATCAGTCGAAAACCGTTTTATTCATCAGAAAAATTTGGTGTTTCAAATAATGATCTGATAGAGTGTTACAAATTGTAACTCACAATAAAAGGATAATTATTTACAGGAATTACTTACTCATGATATTTCTGTTAATATTAAACTCCTTTTAAAGTTTAACTTTTTCTTTTCAAAATACATGCACAGGATAGCTCCAGATCAAACTGGATCAGTAATTCTGCTTTCATTGAATTCATGGGGCATTCATTTCTGGAATTCGACAATTTGAAAAACACTTGTTTCCATTATTACTATCTGAATGTCGAGTCGAATGAAACGTTGATAAAACGAATGAGAAGTGATTTCAGATATCTCCAGATTTTTCTGAAATCGAAATGTTCGATTACTCCATCCGAAATGTGCTTATCACTATCAACCCTTATCACTATGAAACCCCCCAAGTTATGAACTTTTTTCATTAGATGACAACCGGCTATCTGAAGAAACCGATTGACTACTTGACTTGGTTGGTAGAACGTGCAGTTTTTTTTTTGGTTTTTACTTACGTTTTTTCATATTGGTTGATATAAATGTATCTACATAAGTACATAACCAAAGTACAATTATGTAAATAGTTGTCAGTTATAATAATTACAAGATTCATAAAGAATAATGTAACTCATTGCTAAATGCGGCTTTTTACCTCAAAATTTGAGAGGTCTTGGTGATTGCAACAAATTTATGGAGACTGAATATCAATCTTTTCCTTCTGCCCAACTGGCTTCATGCGTCTCATACATCGATTCTATTAATCGATGTATATCTACGGTTAAAGATTTCACTATGCGGCGGACAGGGTAGCGGGCAAAACTTTTTCATTTGAAGAGGTATCGAAAAATTTCATTTGGAAAAAATGATCAGCGTCGAAAAATAGGCCGATTTAGCCCAACTTGATTTTTTTCTGTCTGTGTGTGTCTGTCCAGCGTAGCTTTTTTGTAACACGATATCTCTCGAACGGAAAGAGATATCGATTCGAAACTCGGGGATCAACCCTCATAGAGGTGCAGAGACCTATTGATTTTGAAAAAAATCGAAGAATGAGAAAGTCTTTTTTTCGGGATTTTTTCGACAAAATTTGGCCTTTCGGTTGTAACACGTTTCACTTCACAGTTTTGACTGGAAGAATTTTTACTTGTCATTTAATGGGTCCTTTTTCTTTCCTACAACGACCATTGGATGGAGAAGAATCACAAAAAATTTCTTCAGATTCTATGGGTGTTTATTGTGTGACATGTAGGTTTTTTTCGGACACTCTGTAGACCATACCGTTGCTCGTAATCGAAAATCGAAAAAACCGTCGTGTATGTCTCAAAATACTCTACACTTTTTAGTTGAAACCGATCGGAAAATGGAAAAATCGGGAATATCTGAAATTCATGTTTTTCTGGATTTTTTTTTGTAAATATCTCGGAAACGGATGAGAAAATCAAAAATCACCAAGAGTAAAAAAATGATCAGCTCAGTGTATACTATGAAAATCCCAGATACATTTTTTTTCTAAAAGCAACAGTACGGAAAATATAGACAAATTTACAATCGGATGATTGAAAATATGAATTTTTTTTAAGAAAACAAACGATATGTCTCCGAAACCACTCATCAAATCAAAATTTGTCATAGGAGTTAACTTGCAGATCTCGTCGAATGCTATGAAAAACATAAATCCATTTTCCTGTAATATTGATAGTTTAGGAAATATTGATGGAAATTCGTAAAATACAATCATTTCCATAACGACTATCAAATACGGAACTCAGACAACGTACCAACGACGTACAATCAGAAAATGAATCGAATTTCGTCAACAGAAAATTCATGTAATGTTCAGTGAGCATCGTTAATAGCAATGGAATATTTAAGAGTCGTGTAATGGAGAAACTGAAGATTTTAAACAACCGATGGCATAGAATCGTTGTATTCACACTATTGGTTTCCAATAATAGTTTCGAGACGAATTTCAGAGAAGTTAGGTTGAATATTAATTGATTGGTGGTGAATAGAAATACTCACGGGAACTATTTAAAACAAATGAAAAGTTGAAACGAGTGACTGCAAAGAATCGCTGTATTTACACCATTGGTATCCGATGATAGTTTTAACATGATTTTCAGAGGGGATGAGTTGAATTTGTATTGATAGGTGATAGAAAAAAAAATACTTAGGGCAACTATGAGAAAAAATTGAAAACTCCAAACAATTGACGGCATATAATCGATGTATTCAAACCATTGGTATCCAATGATAGTTTAAAAAAAAGTTGAGTTGATTTTTTTATAGTACGGAAAGAACTGAGACAAAAATTGAAAAGTGACGGCAAACAATCGATTTATTCATATTATTGGTTTCCAATGATAGTTTCAGAAAAAGTTGAGTTGTTTTCTCAACAGTACGATAAAAAATTAAGAGTGACGGCATATAATCGATGTATTCATACCATTGGTTTCCATTGATAGTTTAGAAAAAGCTGAGTTGATTTCTCAATAGTACGAGAAAAATTGAGAAAATAATTGAAAAGTGACGGCGTACAATCGATGTATTCAAACCATTGGTTTCCAATGATACCTATATGAAAAAGGAAAGTTGAGGAGACTTAATAGTACGAGAAAGTTTAATAAAACATAGAAATCAGTGCAAAAAAAGTGACCTAGGCCCTAGCCTAGGTTAGGTGTTCGGGCCTTGTGTTAAAATCTCGTTGACATGCTCTGTGTTGAGTTATAATTAAAGTGATGATATAACCCTTCACTAAGGATTGTTGGGGTTTATAACCTACCAAGGAAGATGGGCGGGATGTGTCTCATGAAACAATAGGTTTGTTCTTGCAACACATTCGACCGTTTGGAAATTGGTCTGAAGCAGTCAGAGGCGTGCGCAAGATGAATATTGGAGAGCGAAATTCATTTGTGATATCATTAGGTACCATACCTTTTCTACTGACCAAATAATAATAATAAGAGGACAAAAAATCAATCCTTAGGGTCCTTTGTATTGAATATCGTATCCTATTTTCCTACTTCTTAACAATTTTGCCATTTTCTTCCAACACGTCGTAATGAACACTGTCTCATCAGCACTTGTCCGGCAGCAATATTTCATGTCGAATGTGACCATATTAAAGTCTTCTCGGTCGATTTATCTGGACCATTAAAGAGTAGATACAAGACCGCACCGCAGTCTAGCGATCCTATCGTGAAGATTAAGCAGTTTCTGCAAGCACAAGAAAATTGTTGTGCGTGTGAGGTCCAACTCTACAAGGACTCAATTCAGGATAATAGTACGGAGGGACGTAAAAATCACTATCGTCGAGAAGATAGCCAGCGGTCGTATAATTATTTCGTCTCTCGACTTTCAGCTCCTCGAATTCGCGTGTTGGTATGGTGATTTAGTCTTATTGCATGCGACTTTCTTCGTAGTTTTGTTTATTTTGGCGTTTTACCTGAGCATATGGTGAATGTCACCTGTTTTTCGTTGTAATTTTGTAATTTGTTGAGAATGATACTGAATGGTTATGGTTCGGACTTCCATTGTCTATATTTTCAACTCTATTGAAACCTGTTGCTAGGAACGGGAAGATTAAAATACAAATCAAGTGAGAAAAAATCAAATCAAAATAAAATTTTTGGTCGATGATGAAATTAGGGATTGATTGATCAAAGAAAACACTGTTGTTACAAAAAATTGAGATTTCGAATATGAAATATAAGTCAAACATTTTTTTTTTAATAACGAAATGAATGAAATAATATTGTGACAAAAAATTAAGGTATCGAATATAAAATACTAGTCAAAAAATGTAAATAAAGAAATTGAATGGAATATTATGAACCAAGTTTCAAGTTGAGTTTACTCACAACGTTTCGATTGCTGGTATCCACAATCGTCTTCGGGTGATGACTGAATCGAAACGTCGTGAGTAAACTCAACTTGAAATTGCTTTCCACATTTTTTCATAATATTCCATTCAATTTCTTTATTTACATTTTTTGACTGGTATTTTATATTCGATACCTCAATTTTCTTGTCACAATATTATTTCATTTATTTCGTTATTTAAAAAATTTATAATATAATATAATATAATATAATATAATATAATATAATATAATATAATATAATATAATATAATATAATATAATATAATATAATATAATATAATATAATATAATATAATATAATATAATATAATATAATATAATATAATATAATATAATATAATATAATATAATATAATATAATATAATATAATATAATATAATATAATATAATATAATATAATATAATATAATATAATATAATATAATATAATATAATATAATATAATATAATATAATATAATATAATATAATATAATATAATATAATATAGTATAATATAATATGATATAATATAATATAATATAATAATATTGTCGAAGGATCTGAAAATTATTTACGAAACACAAGGAGTGTCATTTCTCAATCCTCAAATTGACTTGAACTGAAGTTTTTACAGGATAGTTCTGGAGTTTTGAAAATGAATATAGAGAAAATCCATCTGAACTGCTAGTATTCGTTGCATATTTTTTATTGTTCATAATTCGGTATTATCTTGATAACCATATGAAGACATAGCCAGAAACATATACTGTCGATGCATTTTGCACATCGTTATCTTATTAATCATTAGACAGTGATCTATCCTCGTAATGTTCCATTGAAACTATGAATAGCTTTCATTTTATCAATTATAAGATATAATTATATTATCGTTATTTTCCTGGAGGTATTGATTAAATTAATTTTATTTTTGTCTATACGAATATTTTAACGTTATAGTTGCTTCACCACGGTGTACTTTTTGAAAACACCTCCGTTCAAATTATTTGTTTGTTTTTTATATTATATTGCATGAATACTATATTTTGAACACATCAGAATTTCAAGATGGAGACAGGGCGCCATCTGGGAAAAAAATTAAATGGGAAGGAGGGTCAAATCAAATCATCTTCATTTCCTGTAGACAATATACATAGTGTAGGAATAGTCAAAATGGTTATACATAATTAATATGCATAGATCATTCGAATAGAATCAATAAAATAGAAATATAACGGATACAAATACAAACGCAAACATATCCAGACAAACATGACTACATATAAAAAACAAATCAATAAAATATTTCACCTGAAGAAGTAATGAATCTAACTGTCACGACTGCCTTCTTGTGAGTCCCATCATGCTTCTAATAATTTTTTTGGGTAATGAATACATCTTTTGCCGATGATGACCCGCCTCAGAAGCAAATTCCGTAGCGAAGTCTGCTATCAACCTGTGCGTAATAAAGTTTTAGGAGTTGGGCGAGATTGAGGATATGTCTGATATTTCTAAATTGAAACGATATAGGATTCAAGTGAGAGACAAGAGATTCACATTGAGGTCTCCATGACAGACATTTATTAACATGGAGACCTAAGAACCTGATACAGTTCTCATCGGTCCGCAAATTACGAAAAACAAATTATTTGCAATATCATTGTCTAATATGAAATCTATCACCTGTGTTTTCTCGATATTCATAAAAAGAGAGTTGACTGAAAACCAATTCTTCATTTCGGTTATGGTCACTTCACATTGTTTAGTCAACATATCGTCATTTTCACCTGATAAAATCACCGATGTGTCATCGGCATACAAGGTGAAAGAGGTGAGAGCTTTTATTGTGTCAATGTCATTGACATATAGTAAAAACAATACAGGACCCAGAACGGATCCTTGCGGAACTTCACTTTTGATGCTACGTTGTTGTGATGATTCGTTATTTATTTGTACATATTGTTGTCGATTTTGAATGGAATTCGAAAGCCAGCTCAAATCCAAACCTCGTATTCCGTACCTAAGCTTCTCCAATAATATGTCAATATTGTCTTGTGATACATCATCTTGGAGTTCCTGACGAATACTTTACAACCCTAGAATATGAAGTCAATATCTTCATCTACTACAAAATTGTGGAACATTCAATAATTACATGAAAACAAACATATCAATATCGATATTTCAAGAAATATTCGTTTTTCACTGTCAAATGGCTATACCAACCACCCGATAAGGTTTGATAGGTTATATTTTGTTAATAAAAAGGCAAAAATGTCAGTGAAACGAATATCATTGCTCAGTTTGAATATTCTCATTTAGTTTTTAATTTTCCAAGTAGATAGGTACCACGTAAACTATCTCCAAAATGGGCAATTGACCAAATTTAACTGGGGAATTGTATTTGATTATGTTGGAAACTACTGTTTATCCTCTGATCACCGAAATCGTCAAAGTGAATCCTAACCAATTCAATATGGATATTATTATTCCAACAAGGTGGAAAAAACAGTGATAGGATTAAGAAATGTACATTAGTGTCTAAATTAGCCCCGTTCTCAGCGGTATAGGTTTCGAGTAGCCCACCTCACTTCCGATTTGACCAGAAATGTACCTGAACAGAAAATAAAAAAAAGACACCCTTTATATTTTTCTAGGCCGTTCGATAAAACATGAAATTCTATTTACAACGGTAGAAAACCATCTCTATTCAAAATGGCGGCGTAGGAGTATTTTTTTCCAATTTAATATGGCGGCAATTTGACAGCTTGCTGAATTGAGGAAGAAAACATGAAATTCAGTATCACTACTTTGGTTCGGGTTTGAAGGCCGTGTTCTTTTGGAATTTCTCCCTGAAGTTCCACTGGCGCGAGTGGCTAGCTTCTTCAAAGGCTCATATCTTGAGTTGAACACCGATGACTGGGTGTTCTCAAGATGTATGAGCCTATGAAGAAGCTAGCCACTCGCGCTAGCGAAACGTCAGGAAGAAATTCCAAAGAACGACGGCCTTCAAACCTGAAGAAAAGTAGTGATACTGAAAACATCAGCCGCGAAAGCCTCAACCATTTTGTCAAAACATGAAATTCGTTTATTTTTCACCGAAAACTTCAGAAACTTGAATTCATGACTGATTCAATATATTTCCTTTTCATTTTTCAATTCCATTTCCCAGAAAGTTTCAAACTGAACTGTAGCCTTGGTGTATACATCGTTACCTATATGGAGATGTGAAAAATAATTTAAGTTCCATGTCGCCCGTTCCAAAAGTAGTTGATTAATTACTACGAAATATCTCATCCTAATGATTCAAGTTGTACAGGATTTTGTTTGGAATTTTTGACACGAGCCGCTTCCGTGTACAATTATTTCGTTGTCACCAGGTACATGTGGGCAAGCCATTCCTAAATTTTCCAAATAAGATACAGATTTGGATAGATCTCCGAAAAACAAGAGTGTTCTGGCAAACAAAATAACCTGTTCAACTACTACTAAAGTAAAATGTCCATATAGTAATAGATCGTTTTGCGATACTTGTGTGGCTATCATATTTCTGTAGCTACTCTGGTAGCATACACATTTTTATATCGTCTTACCCAAGATGCATATAACTCTGGTGCATTGACCGATATGCTTTTGTTTAGCAAATCCTCTCGATCTGAGAAACCCAAGTCAGAGCTTAAATTCTTTGACGGTAGGTAGTGACACAGGTAGTGATAAAATGCGATTTTCTTAGGCTACATTTCCAACCAGGCGGCAGCTTACGAGTGAATGTCGATACCGACGGTCTTATTGGCTGAATCCTCACGGGATTTTTCGTCACCAATAGTGTACAAAATATGTAAGGCCAAGTTCATCTACTAGAAACCTATCAATTTTTTTGAAAAGCTTGACACTTCGATTTGAATTTGAAAAACCAGTTCATATTGTGAAACTATTTCATTTCAATAGATTACTAGAATGTCAGGATCGAGCCACAAGAAGTATAGATATTCGAGGTAAATTCTCCATCCAGAGAGATCTAAACAAAATTCCATAATGAAACGTCAGGAGCTTCACTGAAACTTCCGAATCCGAACGTTCAGATTTCTCGTCACATCCTAGATATATACTCGCTATGATTTTGATAGAATAGGTTTACCTTGAACAACTCAAATCGATTTGAAATGATATACATCATTTGAGGAGTGCATGATTCAATTCAG
This sequence comes from Zygogramma bicolorata, assembly GCA_032362365.1. NCBI lineage: Eukaryota > Metazoa > Arthropoda > Insecta > Coleoptera > Chrysomelidae > Zygogramma > Zygogramma bicolorata. Next base: position 14,639,353 of record JAVJAQ010000137.1, on the reverse strand, counting down.
TAATCCCCTGTACGAAACTCATAATAAATCGCTCGCATAACATTACTTACCCTCTTCGGTTCGTCAGATATCCACTTTACTTCCCAGTTTCACTCACGACCATTGATTAGGAACATTTAAAATCACATTCACAGAGATTTTAATTAATATTTCATCAACTTGAAGGCGAAAGGAAAAAGCATCAAGTTATGATTCATGACATAACCTATAAATTTGATTTAATCGAAAGGCGGGACCGTTGACGTTCACGGCATCACAGATTAAAATTTCAGTGGATCAGGGTAGGCTTCGAAACCAGATTCGTGAGGTGCGCCTCTGGTGACAAACTCTCGAAGGGATTTCTTCAGTTATATTTCTTCAAAATCAAGAATGCCAGATATCGAGAGTTTATGACTACGATTTTTCAGGTATAAGTCAACGCACCAGGGTTATATGCATCTTGGTCTTACCATTTGCCTACCTATATTTCCCATTGCTGAAAAAATCAACTTTTTTAGAATCGAAGGTGAATGCTGTATTGGAACACTACGTGAGGGTCAACCAACAAGCCAAGTGCCTGAGGCCACTCCCAAGGGTCATTCCAGTACAGAGGGAGCATCCAGACCCTACGAAAATCTACACACCACAGTGCACAATTTTACATCGTTGTGCTGAAGACTCGGGGTGTTGCAATAGAAACACAAAGTGTCAGTACAAAACGAGGGATTTGGTGCCGTTGTATCTGTATGTAAGTAGACCAATCTTCGAGTACCCAGTTATACTAGTCTAATGTTCCCAAGTTTTGAATTCCACAAATTTTCTGGATTATTGGTGCATGATGATCTAAATCAAATCATCTTTCGAACAATTCATCCAGGTCAGTCTCAAATCTACTCACAAGAGTAGGTTTTGGCTGGCACCTGTCAGACAACAACTACTCCCTTGGCTAATACCGCGAAGGGCATTGTATTATATCCGATCGGTGCCAGTGCAGGTTTCTCAAGTATGCCTATCGACTATGTCGAACATTTTTACATCAGTAGCAGCAGTGTCAGCATTTCTTAAGTTTTACTGCCAGAGTCAACTTGCATGCATATTGTTTTTATAGCCTCTTGGATTCCTGAACTACTTCACTTCACAAGTTTTTTTTTTAATTTTGAGAAAATAGTATCACTACTTTCGTTGTATTAGATATTGAAATTTGAACAGATGATAGGTACTAACAGAATCATTACATATTCGGTTGAGGTTCACAGCTTCTTCCCTTCTGTTGAAATTATCCGTGTGTTTGTGGATCTCTATTTCTCCCGTATCAGTCGACTATGGTATCCCTGGTTGGGGGCAATGAGTTTCGCGGTTTCAAACAGAATCCTGTGGTTTCCCTCACTTGTTAGTTTGCCCTAGTCTGCAGTTTATTTCATGCTCTTCTAGCCTATTTCGTAGGAATCTTTTGGTGCTATCGATGTATTCCCCCACAGGTGCACGGTAGGTATGTGATAAACCCGTGCTGCTGACAGTGGGCCTCTTTTGTCTTAAGGCAACCTGAGGGTTACTTGTATCTTTATGGTGGATTTGAGAACCGTTTTTATGTTGTGTGTTTCCCCAAGTTTTACAATTCGATCTGTGACCCTCGGAATATATGGTAGATTAGCGTGTGCAACTATCTAGGCGTCCTCCCTCTTTTGAACCGTATAGGGATATAGGTATATAAGTCATACTGTGAGTAAATTCGTCGGTAAGTGACCGATGAAAACTAATCCATTTTATCAGTAATTAAAAAATATGAGGCATTTTGACGTTTGTGTCAACTTCGAACGGTTCCACGTCGTAACTCTTAATTTGAAACTAATATTTTCATTCTCGAATGAATCGCGCCAACATCTGATATATTAATAATCATTTTATTTCCTTAAGACAGTTACACACCATACGGAAAAAGTCAGTTGCTCACATTCAAATGTATAAATACTATGAATAATAATATTCAAAATACAATTAAACTAAAAATTTGAGTTCACCGCAAATTACCACGACAGATATTCATTCAGTTTATAAAAACACTGTTCTGTCAAAAAGGATTTCAAATTGTGTTTGAATGATTGTTTTGTCAAGCAATCCTTCACATTTGGAGGAAGAGCATTGTATATTCTAGGAGCCATATAACTGGGAGATTGGTGAGTTATTTTGAATTTTCCAAATGGAATTGAAAAATCATTTTTTTGACTTGTATTGAAACAGTGATTCTGTTTGTTCCTCACATATATTTCATCGTTATTGTCGAATACTAGCATACTCAACTCTGATATGACTAGACATGGTAATGTTGATATTTTCAGTTTCTTGAATAAATCTTTGCATGAATCAGTCTGTGAAAGCCCCGTCATTGATCGTAAAATTCGTTTTTGTGCCACGAATATATCTTTTGCTAGGGTAGATAAACCCCAAAATATCAGACCGTATCGTAGCCTACTCTCAAATTGTGCATAGTAGAGCTGTATCAATTGATCAATATTGAGTACATGCCGCAAATTCCTAAATTGAAAGGCAATCGAATTCAACTTTGAGATTAGGTAATGGGAGGGAGCTTTCCAATTGAGATTTTTGTCTATTCGTAATCCTAAGAAAAGAGTTTGATCCGAATTAGTAGAGATCAATGGACCTGATTCGTTTGCTCGGAATGACAGATCGTTACATTGTTGACAATAGTGAACCAAAGAATAATTAGCGTGGAATTCGAAATTCCTTTTGAACGTTATAGACCAAGAGCCAGAGCCCAAAAAATTCTCTGAATTTACTAAGCCTGTTTTTTATGGCTTATTGCTGTGGTTGTGTACACAAAAATACTGCGGTCAGTCAGGCGAAACTGAGAACAGGTGTCTCAGGTACGCAATCAAACCTGCCGTACCTGCAGAGGTGAGAAAACGAATTTAATGAAACTGAAAATCGTTATACAGATTGTATATTGCATATACATAAAAGGTACGACAGTCAGTCAGCTGAATAAGGGGACGGAGCTGGTCAGTCGGTCGCAATGTATGTACAAAAAATAAATACGGTGCAATTAATTTACTACACTCAAAAATTTTTGTCAGGGTATTAAATGCTATATGAAACATAAAAAAAAATCAGTCATCGATTTTGCGGGACAGCGCCCGTCAGTCAGCAAAAATAGGAATGAAAATTTGGCACGGGCTTGGCGTCGAAGGTGGCGGTTTGCTTTTTTCTTTATTATTTAATAAACGAAATAAGTAAGTAGGCCATTTAGTAATAATAATATAACAATATATAACAGTTATTATACTTCTAGATAATATTTATTACAACTAATATTTGCTTAATTTACTCTTGCTCCGAATTATCAAATTCATTCATTTCGCTCTCACGATCAGAATTATTGTCAAGCAAGTGATATTTGCATTTGAACAGGAATTTTGGTATAAGTTTTGAGAACGGAAACGGATCTAGTTTCTGAAACTCCAACGATAGGTGTTTTCATATATATTAGTTCTTATTATTTTTTGATAAGACAAAATTCGAGATGACGAGAAGTTGCTGAGTAATAATTGGACTTGTTCTATCCAGAAAGCACTATTTTTCCATTGGCGCAACAACTTTTGGGGGTAGATCAAAAATCTGCCCTTCTACACTTGTATAAATTCCGATATTCAATCTCATTTCTTCAGATTAGGGTAGGTTACAAACCAAGAAAACTACGGAACAAAATTGTATACTCTGAAACCGCAGTTTCAAGGTGCGATTTGAGTTCACCAGACAATTTATTTTTACTGCATTCCATCTATTCAGTAAACCTGAATCCCATGAGGCAATTTGTTGCTGCAACACTGGAAAGTTGTATGTAACTCGTACATTTGTTTCATGTTCTTTCTCCATAGACGGTGAATACACTTGAAAACTGGATACGAATCAAATCATCTGAAGGAAAATAGGTTCAGACCAGACTCAACTTTCCCTACACAGTAGGCTGCCACTTGTCAGAACTATTTCCGAGAGGTGTCAGTGCAGGAATCTCTACAGAAAAAATTTTCGCATGTTTTTTGCGATATACGATATAATTGCCGGAATTGTTGTCAATTATTGGGACGCGTACACTAGCAGACAGGTTTCAAGCAAGATAGGTCTCTTAACATACATACATCTTGCTTGAAGAAGCTATTGTAATAGCGAAACACGTGTCGCGGTTTTGTAAACCCATTGTGAGTGAAAATCATACAGGAAACTGTAATATATTTTTTGTTAAAATGGATTTTCATCAAGTATCGGCCAGTTCAATTCGATTATACCTGCGCTCAGTCCGATACCACAGCTCAGTTAATAGTCCAAGAACCAGGTACTTTTTTTCTGCAATCTTCTACAGAATTGATATTCTTGTTGGGAAATGTTCGGGGGTGTCCCCTGAATTTAAATTCAAGTTGGCGGGACGGGGGGGGGGGGGGTTGAGCTTCAGCCGCCATCTTGGAAAACACGTTTCATCGTATATCTCGTGAACCGTGCATCGTACGATAAAAACAGTGGGAATCGTTTTTGTAGATAATGAAATTCTCTGCAACTTTTATTTGAAACTTTTTCTTGTATAAAGCATAGGTTTTTATTTATGGCGCGCCAAAATACTGCCATTTATACTGTTTCATCAACCGTTAACTATATATTTAGCAATAACCATGCTGGGAAAAGTTTGGCGCGCTATAAATGAAAACCTATGCACTATACGGAAAAAAATTTCGAATAAAAGTTGAAGAGAATTTTATTATCTACGAAAATGATCCTTGCTGTTTTTGTCGTACGATGCACGGTTCACGAGATATTTGATAAAACGTGTTTTACAAGATGGCGGCTGAAGCTCAACCCCCCCTGTCCCGCCAACTTGAATTTATATTCAGGGGACACCCCCAAACATTTTCCAACAAGAAAATCAATTCTGTAGAAGATTGCATTATGAACCTACTTTTTTTGCTCTGGCTCTTGGCGTATAAGCTGTGCCGATACTCTGATTCAAAATCGCTTTCAAGGCCGAGCACGCGCGCGAAATTTTCATTTCTATTTTTGCTGACTGACGGGCGTTGTCCCGCAAAATCGATAACTGATCATTTTTTTTATGTTTCATATAGCATTCAATACCCTCACAAAAATTTTTAAGTGTAGTAAATTAATTGCACCGTATTTATTTTTTGTACATATATTGCGACCGACTGACCAACTCCGTCCCCAAATTCAGCTGACTGACTGTCGTACCTTTTATGTATATGCAATATACAATGTGTATAACGATTATCAGCTATAGTAAATTCGTTTTATTACCTCGGCAGGTACGGCAGGTTCGATAGCGTACCTGAGACACCTGTTCTCAGTTTCGCCTGACTGACCGCAGTATGTTTGTGTACACAACCACTGCAATAAGCCATAAAAAAACCAGGCTTAGTAACTTCAGAGAATTTTTTGGGCTCTGGCTCTCCGTCTATTACAATTTGAAGCCCTCATATCAGTGGATTTGGGCCACTGCGGTATTTTATGTCTCCATCGATCTTCGATACAACAGTTTTAATTTTGTGAAGTGATCTTGAAGGAAATAATGAATAGCGTCGAGAGTTTTGGATACATTTTCAACTTATAGCAAAATGGCAGCATTCAGTTTGGGGGGGTTAAAGATTTTTTATCCTGGTTATTTTTATACGCTATTATAGTATGAAACATTGAGCTTTTTGTCGATTTAACGCAAGTGGCCATTTTATGCAAAATGGTGGCGTAGGGGCCAATTATCCCAAATGTGATATGGCTGCACTATGAAGTCATCTAGGGGACTATTTTCGAACAGCTTGATGAAAAGACGAAATTTGTTTTCCCTTTGTTTCATCCACATTCATTTCTCAATTTAAATTTTCAATTTCAAGTTAATCGACAGCTCTACTAGTAAGTAAGTGCTGTCACTAAAATCTGTCAATATGCCTTTGACAGATTATAATCATTGACGGATATTAAACTGTCATCATAGACATTATTGTTATGTTCCGATATTGCTGGTATTACTGGCCGCAGTAAGCATTTTCGGAACGCTTTTTGCAGTGATAGTAATCTACTGCTGATGATATCGGAACGTATCGCCATCGGACATCCGTCAAAGGAATTGTCAGCGGTGACAGGTGTAACGTACCCTATCTTATTTCAAAATGAATCAAATATTGGAAGAAATATTGAACACTAGCGATACGGAAATAGAAAATTCAGAGAGCTCAAGCTCTTATAATGAGTCTTAAGAGAATATAATGACTGAAATTATAATCCTCGACAAAATTAGAGGTTGCATAGAAAAAAATATCAAGAATAGAAGGGTACATTCAAAATGTAGTAGGTTTTTACACCCCTAAGATTTTCAAACAACATTTCAGGAAAGTGCGAGTAAGGCTTGCAATCTCGAAAAACGGTGTTCCCGCAGATTTGATTGATCTGCTGGATTCATTTCAATTCAGCATCAACTTGTACGCATAAGTATATCTTCCAGTACAACTCGAAACTTTTTGATAATTTTGCAATTGCGATAATCTGACAACAAATTTAATCTGTTATCCTTTGACGTTTATTCGAACACAACCTAACCTAACTCAATTTGAGGAATACTGGGACTACAGGACCACTTCAGCAGCAGTAGCACCAGTAACTTTTTAGTCTCTAACAGGGTACCTCAAAAATTGAATCAGCTGGACGGTACTGTTCAGGAATATCGGAACATGACATATAACTGATGGACTGGCCCTGAGAGAGATAGGACTGCAGAGTGAGCAAGATAGAATACTTCAAGTCTAACGTCTAAGCGAATTCCTTAAGAAGGATAGAGTAATTCAAGTATAGAATTATCATTCTCACAATATCACCTCAACGTGCATATCCTTTCTCTCTCTATTGTATTTCGCATCGTGTTATATGGAAAACTGTCATAAAGGCCAATCCATTAGTTATAATGTCAATGTCTGTCATTGACAGATTTCAATCTGGCATTGACAGATTGATATCAGTCAATGGACATAATTTTAATTTTTACAGTGACTTAATACACCGTCGTATTGAAGAATATTTGGTGCGACTGAATTTCAAAAATTTTACCCATATTACTGTGAAATGAATCCTTGAAGTACAGAAAAAAAGACACCCGATCTCGGCACTGAACGCGAAAGAATTTTCGAATCTTTACGATCGATAAAAGCTCAACTTTATATCCAAAACAACAGATGAGGGATATCTTTTATTACTTGTGACCGGGAACATTCCACGCGTGGAAAGGACATGAGTCAATGCATAGTATTCTTTGTCTATGTGTTGTGGGTGTATTCATTCTCTGGTATGCAAATCTCGACCGCATCATCTGTGGTCCCAATAATATGTGGATATTATGTAGCTATGAACAAACAGTGGTGGCACCGATGATTTCCGAATTCTTAAATTCAAATCTATCTATGTGAGGGAAGGCAGATTTTTATTCTAACCTAGAAAGATGCAGCGCAAATGAAATAGTATATTATGCAAAGATCGTGTAATAACCATTACATGAGAGTTGCATACGTTATTTTATCTACACCCAATAAATAATGAAGAACTAAAAAAATTATATTATTAGGTATTTATATTGATCACAATAAAAATAATGTGAGGGAAGGCAGATTTTTATTCTAACCTAGAAAGATGCAGCGCAAATGAAATAGTATATTATGCAACGATCGTGTAATAACCATTACATGAGAGTTGCATGCGCTATTTTATCTACACCCAATAAATAATGAAGAACTAAAAAAATTATATTATTAGGTATTTATATTGAACACAATAATAGTAGGTAATCAATCGTATTTCTTTCAAGAATTCTACAAAATTATAATTATTGGTATAACTACGGAAAATACAACAATGAGAAATGAAAAAAAAAATCTCTGCTGGTGTCAGGATTTGAACCTGGACGTTTCTGATCGCTATGTACAAAATTCAATGGAAATCTTGTTGAAATGTATGGAATCCCTGTTGAAATCCAGAAATCCGTCCTGAAATCCCGATTAGGTGTACAAATTTCACGGAAGTGAAACACCTCTCGGTTTGGCCTTGAAATATACCTTCATAGATCCCTGAGGTAGGAGGTCACAGGGTGTCCCACAACGAACTGCCACGATCAATTTCTCGGAAATTAGACTTTTAGAATTTTACAAATTTTGCAATTTAATGAAAATCAACTGGGAAAATTTGGCAAAAATATTTCCAAGATGGTAGACTTTTTGGATTTTTATTGCATTTTCAAAAAAATAGCTGATTCCATCGATCTGAGACAATTGTAACAAGTGTGATAGATCGATGAAATCACCTCTCCAGGGAAAGGCTAGAAGTGCCTTGAAATTGAGTTCAAAATGAAGAATGTTCAATTTGAATGACAAGTTACTGAGAAATCGATAGCGGCAGTTCGTTTGAGGACACTGTTCAAACACATTTCTAGTTTGAATTAGAATAGGCATGAGACGAATGAAAAGTGCAGAGTCGTAATAGAAGAAATATAGATGATGCACAACGACATCTTGTGTGAAAATGAGAGTGGCGAAGTATTTCAGAACATCTACCGAAATAAACCCTAGTGAAAATTGCAACGGTTGGGTACCTATTTTATTTATTTTTTATCGTATATCTTCAGTTAGAATTTTTCCGAATTGATCAAATTGCATGGGGCTCGGCATTACCAATTATTATAGACATTTACCCACATAGAAATCGTAATTGGTTTTCAAAAGCAACCCATTTGTAGGTTCGTCTAGTACAACCCTGTATGATACGCACGCGAGTTCGCGCGCGAATTATTGGTCGAGTTATGCCGCGTATTCCAGCCAGCAACGTCGACGAGTCCTAGTTTCGACGAGACTGTTTCAGTCGCGGTTTCAGTTTATGATTTAACAATTGATTCACTGGGAAGGTTTTAATTTGATCGTTGGAAACTTTTTATCGTTTATTCAAGGATTTATATACGACGTATTAGTTTATCTCGTATAATGGAAGTGGAAAACGAAGATGCATTTTTGAAAAATTTAGCAAGAGAATACAGTATTCCACTGTACACAGTGGACTAAATTCGAGTGATTTCGTAAACCATGGCAGAAAGTTGCGTATTTCTGTGCTGAATAAAATGACGTCTCAACATCGGAGAAATAAAGATAATTTCCGGATAAAATTAAAAAAAAATCGAAATTTCATCGAATTATTTGCACTTTTTTATTCATAATTATTTGGAGAGATATTTCGAAACGAATGTCAGTTCATCATTGCCACTTTCACCATACCTAATACGGCTTTGAACTTTTTGGATTTGGTCTTCCTTTGTGCTCTGATAATAATGATGTGTAATAACCTCGGTAATTATCATCGGAAAACTTTTTAATATAATATGAACATATTGAGTGCAACGAAAACAAACCGATAAAAAAATGTATGAAAGAGAGATGACATTCGTTGACATTTTTCTCGAATCCAATAAATTTTCTGACGGTTGTTGAACGTCATCATTATTAGGCGATTTATCAGGACACCAAAAGGGAACCAAATCCAAAATAAAACAGAGTCATATTTGAAAAAATAAATTTGATGATAGTGGACCCACTCGTGGGCCCAATACGAAAAGTCAGACTTCAAATATGACAACGTCATCTTGTAGCAAGAAAAGAATGGTAATGATAAACTCACATTCGTTTTGAAATATCTCTTGTTAGGCCTAGAATTTGGTCCATCCTATACAGAAGCAGACTCGATATTTCATTATTTCACCATGAGAGATTCCGAGCAGACCCTTTTATTGTCAAGTTCGGGACCTGCAGAAAAACATCTGCCAATAAGATTTTTTTCTATCAAACTACGAAATTGCTGATGTCTATAAACTCCAAATCTTAAGAAAAATAATACTCCACTTTTTTGTACGATGTTCTACGTGCATTATAGGTTTTTCTTGCAGTCAAGAGATAAAGAAACTGAAGGTCGAATTTTTACGTTCCTAATTTCGAATACTACAAAAGAAGCCAATCAACTTATTTTTCCATTTTTTCTTTCACTCTGGTCCATGATGTCGAATGGAAATGTTTGTGTTTGTGAAAGTGTGTCACTATGTCCTTTGTCGAAAGTGTTATTGTTTGGTCGTGGCGTTGCTCCATACGCTGAAGATCATTTCGCAATATTCCGCATTTTTTTTTTCGTTTTCCATTTTTTTATTCTTGTGTCAAGTAGATTAGGGATTTAAAAAACAGACGAAGTAGTATTTGTTGTCATGATCGAGCGACATTCACAGTCCGGGCAGTTCGGTGGCAGTCCGGGCAATTCGGTGGCAGTCCGTGGCAGTCCGAGTATTAACGGCAGTCCGGTGTACACGAATTTGCTCAGTGATTTACCCCTCGAGTCAGGGACTCTTCGATTTAACCCTCAGCTACTGTTGTTGAGCGCCAGCCACCATGCCGTTTCGATGTTATATCCTCGCCACTTTCTATCAATATTGTAGCTGAAGATCGGCGGAAACAGTGGCCGATGTATAACTCACAATCCGAAAGTTTCAAGTATGAAGCAATTATTTTATCATATTTCCTATTTTATTCATTCCAATTCTCTGGACAGTGCATTTTCCTTTCTGATAATTTAGAAAAAAATAAGCATCGTTGACATTAGTTGGTCGCAGGTTCCAATATTTTTTCACAATGTTAGCATATTCTCCCGTTACAGTAAGAGAAGTTTTTGTTTTAGTGTTTGGAATGTGGACCGAAACTGCGGCACCTAAATCTTTAAAATCGTGAATTTTCATTTTGTACATCTCATCTCTTCTACAAGCACCTATAATTTCCATGATATGTACAACCTGCAATTAAAAAATATGAACAAATTATAATTAATCAACTAATTATCGTGAAACTTACTTTTGATACAAGGTATTCGTTGTCTGGGGCTTCTTGGATGAACGTGTCAATATCGTTCGTAGTAAAAACTCTGATTTTTTGGTTTTGTATCCATCTGATTTCCGCGCCATCATTGATATTAATCATCGTTTTCAACATACTATAAAACAATCTCTGAATGAGAACTAGTTGTCTGTTCTTTGCACCAGTCCATGAATTGGGTATGAGAAACTGTATATTTTTCTTCAGATATTTCAGGCACTAAATTCAATGGAGCGTTATTTGCTGCATCCACAATACTTGGCGGAGTTGAACTTCTTTCACTATCAATAGTTTCCAAGCTAAACTGAATTTGAAAATATCATTGTCAAGGAAATATTGAATTGTCACTTATGTTTGTGATTATATTGTCTCTATGGTTACGGCAATGTTACCTCGTTACGGCGTCTTTTGTTTCATCTACACCACACCACTTTTGCCGTGACGATGTCTGATGGTGTACCGAGTTATACCTGGGCATGTTTGGGGTATACTTGTCGACACATGCCTACTATGATAATAAGCATCATGGCTTTTCGACATCAAATCAGTTCAGATGGCGTTTGCAACGAAAAGAGTTACAAAATTCCTAGGAAATGTATAAACGGCCGACCTGACGGCTGGCTATTCTTTTTCTTTTGGACGCTGACTGATCAACAACCTTTATTATTTGTTTAGAATACTGGCCAAATTCCCTATAATTGTGACCTTTCATTCGATTCTGTTTTTTATGAGTATGCCATTAGATTTTGCTCATTTTGTTGACAGCTCGAATCAAAGAATATAGTTTGTCGATCGATCGGTTGACTATGCACTTCCAATTAGCGTCAACTAGCGATGAAATTGAGAAACACACCACGATACGTAAAAATGACACTGATGACAGAAAAGTGTCGCCATAAAATTCTTAACAATATCGCATCAGTCCCAGCATCATCCTTCTAGACATCTTAGCCGTGACGAAGATTGTAACGATTTACCCGGGCGCTTTTCATTCAAACATTGTGCACCAGTTGCCCAGAAACTAATGCACAATGAAACGCTACCTCCCGTACTATAAGGGTTCAACTCACACATTGAAGATGATGGAGATTTGAAGATTTTTGTATTTCTCACAGGTAATCGGTTCATGAATCAAAAGAAAAAACGAATGTTAAAAAAAATTGTTCGAAACTGAAATGAAGCAAATTTCAATCTTCGATCATATCGAACTGAAACTGAAAACTGCATCACGTCAATGATATATGACCTCCATATTCAACAGCTGTTGGCAATCAAGATGATAATGACATTAAACCCTTCATCAGATTCTCAGACGAAGCGTGACATTCCTGCGACACTGTTTGTCCGCAGTCTTTAAAAGGAGAAGCATTTTTACGACGTCTAATTGTCTCTGCTGAATCTGACAACGATTTATAGAATGGCGTTGTTGGGAAAATATCGGACACGCGAACATAGTTTTCTTGGAACAGGTGATTTATTGCCTGAAATTCCATATGATCGATAATATTGTGAAAAAGTTATATTTGATATCCTCATATGGTATCCCTACTTCAAATGGTGGAATCCCGTCTTTCTTGAATAAACCAACATTCGTAATTCACTCATATTCAAAGAAAAGAATATGTACGGTGCCGTCATAAATGTCCTACACCGTATACTTTTGAACGGGAACAGATATGAGACGGTATCAACTTTTTTCAAATGGATGGGCGATCTCTGATGTCTCTTTTGAAAGTTCCAATTAGTTATTCAATACTGGTTCACTTTTGAGAATCGGTTCTGAGTTTTGATTTATATACGATAATCATCTCAATTTCAGTAGAATTTCGATTCATTCTAACAAATGTTAACCAACCAGTTGCATTCGGCACGAGATACAGAATATTTTAGTGGGATAAAATATTAATGAAAGAGTATGTTTGATAAGGTAGAATATAAGAAAACTGTTGCATCGTTTGTTCTTCAAAATTGGTAACAACTGAGAATGATTCACAATTGGGAGAATTATTGTTTCAGCATGTCTCGGTTCCCCAAATCTTTTCAAATCATAATACTACTGTGAACGTATAGTATTATTCGTTTGATAATATCCATTGTAACAAACTCTCACACGATATTATAACTACCACACACCATCTTATTTTTTGCTGTAGGTCTATTGAAAAATTCAAACACCAGTGCAAGAGTAATAATAATAAAGGAGAAAGTATCATCTGATATTCTCCCAATAAATGCAGGTGTTCCACAGGGTTCAGTTTTGGCGTCCACTTTGTTTCTGCTTCATATCAACGATTTGCTGAGAAAACATCTTGTTCGGTACATAGTTTTGCGGACGACAGTTCTCTTCATACTAGTTTCTCTTCCAGAGTCCCCATAGCAGCTCGAGAAAAAGAAAGCCCCGATCTATCATTATCTAGTATTCATATGTCAGGAGTAACTATTCCTACAAAGTCAAGTATCCAGATACTGGGAATTACGATCAGTGATAATCTCTCAAGGGAAAACCATGTGAGTTCCATCGCTGCAGGTGCTCCCCAGAAACTTGGATTCCTATTTCGTGCAAAGAAATACTTCACTTCTCTTCAGCTTCTAATGATCTACAAGGCTCAGATACGACCTGTCTTGGAATATGATTTTCATGTGTGGAGTTCGGCACCAAAACAATCACTGAGGTTTCTCGATTCTATTCAGAGAAAGGTAATCCGTCTTGTTGGTGATTTTTCGCTCACAGACTCACTCACTTCATTGGAACATCGTGGAAGGGTCGGAGGCTTGTCTCTCTTTAATAGATATTTTCACGGTTGGTGCTTTTCTGAATTGTTATCAATCGTTCCACCCTTGGCAATATCTACACAGATAACTCGACGAGTACAGAATTCCCACCCCTTTGTTGTGAACTTGGAGACCTGTCGAACCTCTCTTGGCCAGGGATTTTATTTTCAATAGAACAGCTGAGCTTTGGAACTCTTTGCCGAGAGAGGTTTTTCCTGAGGTTTACAAAATTCAGAAATTCAAAGTTAATGTTGATTCGTATCTCCTGTCCCTTGATTCACCCTGTGTTCTTCGAACATCACAGGGCTTCCCTTTCGTGTGAATCTGAAATTAAAAAAAATAAAATCAAACAGTTGGAGGCCTTCAATTGGATGAGAAATCCTATACCAATAATAAACTAATGATATTGCTATTACATTCAAGTTTATCAACCTTCTAGTCCGTCATCATTTATAATAGTTGAACGATTCAGTCTTCGTTTTGCTTTTGTGTGGTAACAGGGATTACGGGCACGAATAGGCTCAACGACCCGTTTCAGAATAGGCCTTACATAAAGGCCATAATTGGAATAATTATTAAAATGACCTATATCAATGCGACATTAATAGTCATCAGCCTAATTGATATATGTATCTCACGAATTAACTGATCCAAGGGATCAACTGGGCCCAAGCATGCGGGGAATGCTAATCACGGCTCATTGCAATGCCTGTTGGTATTTTTCTTATTTCCCGGTTTTATGATGATGAATAATTGTGGAAAGGTTCTCAGTTCTGTACGGGGCGGAGTTCAGACTGATTTGTCCTTTTCATTTTGAAAATGATTGAAAATATTAATAAACATCCGTAATTATCAACTTCAATTATCATTCATATTTCAAATACATGTGAAATGTGTCGACAGGTCTAGTTATTGCAACAAAATTGAGTACACATATTTATGACCCAAGATAGTTGGAATATTTTTAAACTAACAAATGCGGTTTACGTTCCTTTTTATTTCGAAATCAAAATTATCCTGAAACTCTTCAAACATCATTCTGATTCAAATATACTTTCTATTCATTTCAATAATTTTCTTAAATGCAGATTCACACGAAAGGAAAGCCCTGTAATGTTCAGAGAACACCGCGTGAATCAAGGGACAGCAGATACAAATTAACATTCACTTTGGATTTTTGAAATTTGTAAGCCTCAGGAAAAACCTCTTTCGGCAAGGAGTTCCAAAGCTCAGCTGTTCTACTGAAATAAGATCCCTGAGCAAGAGAGGGTCGACAGGTCTCTTAATTCACCACAAAGGGGTGGGAATTCTGTACTCGTCGAGTCATCCGAGAAGATTTTGCGAAGGGTGGAACGATTAATAAAAATTCAGAAGGGCACCGACCGTGAAAGTATCTATAGAAGAGAGACAAGTCTCCGACCCATCTACGATGTTCCAATGAAGTGAGCGAGTCTGTGAGCGAAGAATCACCAGCAAGACGGATTGCCTTTCTCTGAATGGAATCGAGAAACACATGAGAACTGTATTCCATGATAGGTCGTATCTGAGCCTTTTAGATCAGTAGAAGATGACGAGAAGTGAAGTATTTCTTCGCACGAAATAGAAATGCTTCTGGGAAGCACTTTCAACGATCGATCTCACGTGGTTTTCCCATGAAAGATTATCACTGATCGTAATTCCTAACATCGAGATATTTGATTTTGTAGGAATAGTTACTCCTGACATCTGAATATTTGATGATGATAGATAAACTTTTCTTGAGAAGAGACATGCTTGGGTTTTCGTAGCATTAAATTCCACCAAGTTCATGTTACCCCATTCTATTATTTTTGCCAAGTCGTCGTTAATTTAATGACGTGAATGTTTCTTTGAATTCTTCTATATATTATGAATGTTATCGTTATGTTATGCTGTACATTGCTACAAATATACCTCTACATACCGTAGTCAATAAACATCTATATAAAAAAAGTAGATTTTTCTCGAAAGTAAATGATCCAGCTTTCTTCCCGGTCTACCACGTAATGTGTAATGTGAAAAATTTCACAAAAAAAGGAGTTTTTTTCAAACAAATCGTTTGAAGTTTTTCGGGCTTGAGGGCCGTGTCCTAGAATTTTGAGTTCCGGAGCTTTCGGCAGCATCTGCGGCAGCCATCGTATATTTCGCTTTGAGCGAGTGTTGGTGTGGCTTATACATATACCACCTGGTCATGTGTGACAAAGTCTGTCAGCATGGCGTACGAGAAATCGCACGTTAAAAGGCAAGACCTCGTTTATCCTCGACTCCCACATATTTCGACTTCTGCCGTCAATATGGGGTCGATTTAGGCGATATAAACATTTTTTTCCGAAATTCAACAATAATTACAAAAGTTTTGAAACTTCAGTAGAATGAAAAGTACGCAAAAATGATATTGAGCCGGATTTTGCAATTCTATTTTTTTGGCGGAATTTGTTGAAAATCAGGATTTTGTGAATATTCGCATCATTTTTACGGAGATATTTGCAAAAGTTCGTCAAACTTTCCAAGTATTGCGGAATAGCAGTTTACATCTACTGGTAAATTCGCAACCATTTGAAAGAAACGGAACGTTTCGTTTTATTAAAGAAAATTGGTAATAGGTAATCCTAATTTTCCCAAAAAAAAACAAAAGACCTGCAAACTTGCATGGATAACCGAAATAATGTTCTTGAGGATTACTACCTCGTGGTTAAACAGAAAATATATTTTTGCAAAATTTGTTTAATGTAATCAAAACAAAAGTCCTCACATACAACGTTTTCATTGATTTACAACCACGTCTGCAATACGGAAATGAGGGTATAATGAAAAATATTATGATATTTTTTCTCCACCAAAAACAGCAAAAGTTCTGCAAATTTGTGAAGTGTGGAGAAATAGCTATTTCCATCTTCTGATAAATTTGCAATTATTCAGAAAGAACGGAACGAAACTGTTCGTTTAAAGAAAATGTTATCAATCCAATATTTCAGTATCACTACTTTTTTTCGGGTTTGAAGGCCGTCGTTCTGTGGAATTACTTTCTGACGTTTCGCTAGCGCGAGTGGCTAGTTTCTTCAGAGGCTTCATCTCGAATATTATTTCGATGGATAACTGTGATGTAAGTCCTTTCCTGGGGTTGTAAAAATTCGATTAGTATTTATTGAATAATTAAGGTTCCGTTTTAAGTTCGAGGTAGCAAAGTTTCATATCCACTGAAACCGATTTGATCTTCATTTGCAACCACGTATAAAAACCTTTGTAATTATCTCAATACTTGGGTGTACTGAACATGGCGGGGTTGAGTGAACGAGTTCAATAAATACATATTGCGTTTTTCACAAATGGTTGCAAATGTAAGTAACTATGTTGAACATTATTTTCATTCATTCATGAATTTTGCAGAACTTTTGTGATTTTTTCAAATAAATTGCAATGGAACTACAACTAATAAGACAAACGTAAGGTTTCGTAACTGTTACAAGGTTGCAAACCTGATGCATGTTGTAAAACAAAATTACTAGCGGTATTCCTAGTTTGAAGAACTTTTGCAATTTTTTGTGTGAGAATGAAGTATTAAAAGGTTTTTGCCATTTAAACAATGTTCCGTTCATCGCAGGCTTATACAAAATTTTATAGTTTGTTTTCATTCACGCACCAACATACCGGTGAAGTTTGAAAACTTTTGGAATTATTGTGAATTGTCTATATCTACTGGCCTAATAGATGGATAACAAAACATACTTTTTCAATCGCACTTAAAAAAATTCCACCGACTATGTATTCCTCAAATTTGTTCCTCATAAAAAATCCGAAGCGTTTTCACCGACTGAGAAGTCAACTGACCCTGCCGTATTCGATGCCACTCATACGCATACATTATCTCGAATTGTAAACAGCATAACCTCTGACCCGTGCGGTACACCACATCCAAATTATGACGCGCCCCGAATCGGAATTGAACAACCTGAAACAACAAATGATACTCGCGGTGAAAAGAACCAGAACAATGGAGGAACATTACGATGTCGGATGGTTAAGCATCGTGCCACCCACATTATTTTCTTTCAACGATCCCTAGAAAGACATTCTTCTTCCAGCGGCGTCCATGAATATTTGTAACATTTGTACTCAAGTTACTACTATTATTCGGGTTTGATGGCCGTCGTTCTTGACGTTTCGCTAGCGCGAGTGGCTAGCTTCTCCAGAGGCTCACTCACCTTGACTATTATTCCGATGAGTAATTCTCTGAAGAAGCTAGTCACTTGCGCTAGCGAAACGTCTGGAAGAAATTCCAAAGAACGACGGCCTTCAAACCCGAAGGGTTGGCGTCTGCACGACCTTTTTCTTGACCGACTGACTGTCTGTCATCAGCCGCCCCCAACTGTCACTATTTCCCGTTCAGGGACGCACTTAGGTTTAAAACAACCACATTTTTGTCATTCGTACTTGAAGTCAACATGCTTTAATTTCGGTGCTAGTTGCAGCTTCTGATTATTGTATGGCGACACAATTGTAAAAAAAGCTATTTTTTATATTCGATTTTTTTTTGACTGACAGAATTGAGGAAATACAGCATCTCAATTGCGAACATTGAAAATCAATCAGATCAAATTCTGGACGAGTTGATGCCTGCGTTTATCTTGCTAACATTGGAACTACAGGGGCATTGCGTTATTATCTCCATTTTCAAAAATATTTGAAAAATCATATCAAAACAGGCTAGTATCCTTTTTAAATAGATACAAAATCCTGTCTGACAGTCAATTTGGTTTTCAAATCGGTTTGTCAACCCAAGATGCCATCCTTTCCCTTCAGAATCATGTATTATCTAACTTCGAAAATGGTGAAAAAACATTAAGTATTCTCTTTGACTTGACACGAGCATTCGATACCATACATCACGGTCTTCTTGATAAACTTCATGACATAGGTGTTCGAGGTTCAAGTCTAAAGTGGATTGAAACTTATTTAATAGGTCGTACACAAACTGTTAAAGTTAAGCTCGAGACAGGAACATTTTTTTCTGAAACTCGACACATAGTCACAGGTGTACCACAAGGAAGTGTTTTGGGACCAACACTTTTAATTCTATTTGTGAATGACCTTTCAAAAATCAATGATCCAAATAGCTCCATACAATTTGCGGATGACACTTCTTTTACTGTCAGTGGTGCAATATGTGAAACATTGTCAGTTAGAGCAAATAAAGCGGTATCCAACAGGCGAATATATTGTTCTGAGAATGGCTTGGTTTTGAATAATCTCAAGACCAACACCATTCTTTTTTCAATTCAGGAAACTGAATGTAGTGTATTGGTTAGGACTGAGGAGAAAACTATAGAACAGAAAAGTTTCACAAAATTCTTAGGACTTTTTATCGATTCCCAGCTCAATTGGAATCACCAAGTTGATTTCATATCAAATAAATTAGCAAAACATTGTTTTGTTTTATGGAATATTCGCAATTATGTTTCCATCGATATTCTCAAGAGTTATTATTACGCATATGTGTACTCCACCCTCAACTACTGCATCATATGTTTTGGCAACTGTAATAGAATCAATGAACTCTTAGTTTTACAAAAAAAAATCATCAGAACAATCTGTTTCAGAAAACCTCTTGATTCTTGTAAACCATTATTTGCAAAGTTGAACATATTGACTGTCACTTGCATGTATATCTTTAACTGTGTCACCTATGTTAAAACTCATTGCATCAAGTTCCAGAACAGAGATGAAACCCGTCTTCTTTCAGGCTTCATCCTGAGAAAGAATTATAGCATCATAATTCCTACTCATAAATTATCCAAGGTCTCTAATGGCCCTCATGTTATGTCCATAAAAATATATAATAAACTTCCAACATCTGTCAAAAAAATCAGCAGTATAAAGATATTCAAACAAAACGTTCGAAAACTATTATGTGAAAAAATATTCTATTCTCTCGATGAATATTTTCAATCCGATTTGGGATTTTAATTTTCAAAATATTTATTGTCTTGTTTACCAATATTTATAATATTTTTTTGTACTTTTTAAATTTTGACTTCATTGTAAACGTTATGTCTCCACATTGTTGATCTCATCCTTTGTTATGTATTCCTAATTTCTTTAATTTTATTGAAACTCTTAAATTTATTCAGCAAGTTTTATAATAGTAAGTTCATGTATTGTATATTGTATGTGACATTTTCCATGCCTTACACAGGTCGACGGAAATAAAGATTTTTGATTTTGATTTTGAATACGTTGACGAAAATATATGTTCAACGTATTTCCAGTGGGATGGGAAGTTTTATGTACAGAAAGTAGGGGGTTCTATTCAGAGTCCCCTGAGTCCTGTCGTGGCAACCCTCTTCATTGAACACCCAGAATCAAGTTCTAGAACGTTGGCCGGTCCAACCCTTCTGTTGGTAATGATATGTTGATGACACTTTTGTGATTTGGGATCACGGAGAAGAGGTACTGAATGCATTTCTGGATCATCTGAATTCCTGGAGTCCAAATATTCAGTTCACGCCGGAGACTGAGAAGGACAGGAGAATAGCTTTTCTGGACGTGTGGGTAGAAATGCGGGAAAATGGAATATTAGGACATAAGGTATATAGAAAGCGTACAGATCGGTACCTCAACAGGAATCCCAACCATCACCCGCAGCAGAAGAGAGGAGAAATAAAAACCTTGGTAGAAAGAGCGAATGACGGAGGAGAATTTTCCAAGGAGGACTTTGTATTATATTCCACATTGATACCATCAACTATTTAATTCATAGCTGTTGTTATCATCACCAAATCTCATTCTGTCGTATATATTTCATAAATATATCCACCAATTTGCATAATAACTGCTACACTGAAAAAAAAACATGCACGTACTCGATATTCAAATATATATTCTTGCAAAAGGAGTTCTCTATAATTAACTCAATTATTTATAATATTTCATTCATCGGAACAACAATGAATTTCGGGGTGAGGTTGAAAATATGTAGTCACACCAGTTTTTAGTGCATTCAAATTGAAGGTGGACTGTTCGCACCTTGCTCTCAACGACATTTCGTCAATGAAAATCCCAAATTAGTGGATTGGAATCCATTACCGGATCAGACAAAGACAAATATTCCTTTTTTTGAGCCATCGTTCTATGGATTTATACGTTACTTGGTATAACAAACAAATAAGAAAAAATACAGCAAAAGAATCACTCATGCAAAATACTCAAATCTAATATTATGCAATAAGTTCAAATTATAAATGAAAAATGAATATTGATCTAAGTGAATAATATTCTCATTAGTTCTGCAGATGACTCAGTTATATTCTATGAAGATAGATCGTTCTAAACCTGAAAGGAAAGTCTAAATGATATTAGTAAAATTATACATTGTTTCAACAAAAAAAATCGAGACTAAATTCGTACTTTTCGCTTGTTACTTATCGCCCCTCCCAGATTTCAATTAGCTGGAAAAAATATTGATCATATTCTATTGGAATCCTCAGAACTTGTTAAATTTCTAGGTGTTCATATAGAGAGACGCATGAGTTAGGATGTTAACTTTAAAAAATTTAGTCACTTAGGCGAGCATCATTTTTGAATTTGTATAGTTTTGAGATATATTGAATACTCACCAAATGAAAATACTGTACCATGAATTAATCGAGTCTCGATTGTTGTTTGAAATCAGGGGATGGTGATGAGTCAGCTAGACAGCAGAACTCCCTTAAAATTCTTTTCAATTAATATCAGACGTATTCATTGGATTTATTGTATTCCGAAACTAAAATTCTTGACCTACGTGTCGTGGTAGGTCAATACATAAATATCTGCAGATTTCAATCCATCCTGGCAGAAAATAATCCGAGACTAAGACATCTGCTTCATGTGTTCTACTGTGCTGAAATTTGTTTCTAGATGGTGTTTATATATATAGGAGAAGAATTAGTGACTGGCTATAATATGAGTCGATTGATTTTGTGAGGTTGCAGTCAAGTTTATGGGCAGTTACAAAGAGGACTCTTTGTTATTAGTCAAGCTTTCGGCAAATTCATTACCTTCGTCAGGACAACTAAAAATAATACATTGGATGATATTTTGTAAAGATAGAAATATGGAACACTTAATAACGTGAGAATAAAATATAAAGTGGTACAAAAAAAAAACAGACAAAACATTGAAGAATATTGAAGTATGTCAAATTTTGATGTAATGTCATGTTGGAAAATTCTGAATACCAGGTGATTTTCTTCTATCTTTCTCGTATTCAAGTAAAAATGTATAAATTTGGCTTGAATTATTGAGATCTGTTTTTTGTTTATAGAATGCTCTTCGTTATTATTATGTGTCATTTCTAAAAATGTTCTTTTGGTTATATTTGTTTCTCTATCCAAAATTTCTGGGTGTTCAAAATCCATCTTGTGATTCTCAATATTGACGTGTTCACTCAAAGCGCACGAATTAAAGTTTCGTCTGCAGTCGCTTTTATGTGAAATAATGCGACTATTCAAGAGTCTAGATGTTTGGCTTTTATATGTTTTAGAACAATCCATGCATGAAAATTTGTATACTAAGTTGGATTTTTGTTTGTTCAATATTGGGGTTTCAACTTTGCTATATAATTTAGAGATAGTGGTGATTTTTCTTTTGGAAATTATAAAGTTATTATTTCGAAATACATTAATTAATTTTGGTGTTAGTTCTGGAATATAAGGTAATGATTTATAAATGAAAGGTTGTACTGAATCGTTCTTTTCATTTTGGGAGCTAATGAAAACTATATTTTTGGATTTAATTTTTGAATTAGAATTTTACTTAACATGGATAAGCTCTTGCTTCGTCTGTTTGTTTTGTGCCAATTTATATTTTATTCTCACGTTAGTGAGTGTTTCATATTTCTATCTTTACAAAATATCATCCAATGTATTATTTTTAGTTGTCCTGACGAAGGTAATAAATTTGACGAAAGCTTGATAGACAACAAAGAGTCCTCTTTGTAACTGCCCACAAACTTGACTGCAACCTTACAAAATCAATCGACTTAAAATCCCTCGATGGAGGGGGAGTGAAGATATAAGGGCAATATATCTCTAAACGAAACCGTCGAAACCAGCACTCTTGGATAATATACCATTCAGTCTCTTCAACCTAAGTTTTTTTGTATCGATAAAAGCGATAAAAAATTACTGAAATGGCTGGTGTTAACGATTTACATAGAGAGACTGAAATATATAAATATTACCTAGAAAAATTGATACTGTGATAATAGAAATGTCTGTGTCGACCTTTGTATCAATAAACGTAAGGAACTACGATGAAGGGTTTCCATTGTGAGATTGGTTTCTGTTGTGGATCGAAATATAACTAAAACAATTGAGTGTTTCTTACTATCATTCAACATTTTCTTTCATATATTACGTACGAAACAATTTTATGCCGAAAACCGAATTCAAATCAACTTGCAATAATAAACGTTTAACAATATGTATTCGTATACACGCATCTAACGAATAAACATGTTGAACATGAGACAGTTGTTCATGCATATATATTACATTTTTAGTGCAACGATCTTTCACTTTTGCGACTGGCTGCATTTCCTAGAACTATTTATATCAAGTTGACCTATCTGGATGATTTCTCACTAGAAATATATTTTGCAACTATTTCCAGAATTGTTTTCATACATATTTCCTTCTCACAAAACTCAGAAAGCATTCTCTTGGCAGCATTTATTCTTACGCCTGTCACATTGTATTTCAATTTTTATTTTGGATATCTGATTTTACCTAAGTCTTTTTGAATAGGTATTGACATTTTCTTACTTCGGTGAATATATTTGGATGGCAATACATATTCTAGAATATATTCAATATTTTCTTTCTCGCAGTTCTCGTGCTATTCTCAGAGAAATACAGGATTTGTTGTTTCAATAATTCAACAAATTCAATACAATACAATTCGATTGGAATTAATTTAACTATCTTCAATAGCTACTTTGATTCCTGTGTGTTCGTATTGTTTTATATTTTTTTCTGTGTTTTATATGACGATTTTCTCGTTTAGATTTTATGCTCTTTATACATGTTTCAATAGTGTTGAGAGTATATACAATGGAAGTTTGAACCAATATTACTTGTAGAGGAAAAGTTTCGACCCAATTCAGACGAATTCACAACATTTGTGATTAATTGTCAAATGAGAAATATTATTTTTTCTGAATTTCAAATTCGCACCTTGTACCTATATAATAGAAAGATGATGATCAAATACATAAATTAATTGCCGAAACAATGTCATCATTTTGTTTGTTCAATATGGTAATCCATAGGATCGAACAGTTTTGACAATGTCAACATTTTTCAGGAGAAAACAGTAGGCACACAACATAGCAAGGTAGTGAGATTAGAATTCTACAATCATACCGAATGTGAGTGCAAAGAAAAATCCGAGTATGCCCCTCTGGAAACTACAGCCTACAGTGGAATCGTATTCAAATCTTCAGAGTTGCTCTCCAATACACCTCAACCAGAAAATCTCAAAAGGTGAGCGAGTTTTTACTTTCCGTAAATGTGAATATTCCATTTTGCATTCAGTTATGTACAAATGGCACAAAGTATCATTAGACCATTATGAGAGTTTGAATCAGATGCCCCTATTTCATGCTGAAAAGATGGGAATCTCTGCCTGCCGCGCTGTTTTGGCAAGGGACTAAGCTGTTTTGTGAATGTCTAAGGATAATATACACAAATCAAAAGAAATTCATTGCTGAATAAAAATATTCTCAGATTTACCAAGGAATATTCTCCAAAATTATCTAGATATTCCAAGAATAACTTGAAAATATAATAAAAATTTTAGGAATATTCTCAGATTATAGAAACTGGACATTTTTTGATAGAGAATATTCTCAGAATAATGCTAGAAATATTCCTGTAACTCATCTATTGAATTATCATCCGAAATTGTTCTAGGGATATGCAATGAAAGTACTCGGAATAAACCAAGTATAATTGCCCCTTATGAATATAATTAGGATATTATTGTATCATCTTCTATGTATTCCCAGAATGATTTGAGATTATACCAACTGACAAAATACTTTTAGAAAAATCACATCTCATTCGTTTATAACTATTCAGAATATTCTCCGAATATACATTACAAGATATTTGAAGATTAAGACGGCTATAGGTAAAACACGAAGATTTATTGAAGACTACAGTGTGCCCAAGATAAGGATGAACAGCATGGGGATCTCGGTAACCGTAAGAGTTACACGGTAGGTCAAATGGACAAAAAGTTGCGCAATTAAGGGGTCAATAAATAGATGTTGAGTAATCCCAAAAATGTTGTTTACTTCCGGAGATATTCGGGAAAAACCGAAATTTGGCGATTTGGTTTTTATTTTTTCCCGAAGTTATTTGAAAAGTTTCGAAAAAACCAAAGGCACTTTCTCATTGCCACTTTTTTACCTCTACAAAATGGCGCTCACAAAATCTCCGTACAACGTTTCGTTTGGAAGAAATCATCATCACCTTTGTTTTTTTATATGGCACGTCCCCATGCTGTTCATCCTTATCTTGGGCACACTGTATATTAAATTTAGTAATAGGACATATTTCATTTCAGAAGTTTCAAATACTGATTTTTTTCTTCAGTGAACCAAATAATTTTTAATTTTTTGTATGATCCTCTCGTAGGATTTCGTTAGCCACAAAAAAAATGGATTCTCTTAAAACTTTTCACAGGTTCCAGATGAAACTATCATATTTTTTTTTATCTTCGAGTGTACACGATAAAAAACACTGTGCTACTTAGAGAACATTTTCTGAACCAAAAGAGAAGAGATGCTAATTAGGTTTCACCTAAGATATTTGAAGGTTCTGAGTCTGATTTTTGAAAGATCCCTGAGAGAGAAATAGATTGGGGAGGTTTTCCAGATCACAAAAAATTAATGGGAAAAATTCCCTAGTGGGGTCAACCAACCGTTATGGAAATGCTTAGGGAAAGATGATTGATAATGTACGCCGAGCGGGGTTACTACTTGGATGGGTGATTATACAGGGAAATACCGTGTCGAAAGACCATACAGCTGCAGCAAAATAGCATATCATAGCTCGCAGACAATATATCAATGACCACAAGATATATTGAGGATGTGCCGTCCTTCGGAGGAGAGGTAAAGGCGGCGGTCTCGAGTCCATGGGCTCGTTTGAGATTCCTACCAATGGTTGGAATACCAGAGGGTTCGGCAAAATTTCTGGTTGGGGAAAGTGTGCTCACCGGCGACGGTGATTGGCCTTGGTAGCGGAATAGGCCGATGTTAAATAAAGAAGTAAAAAAAAGATCATATATTTTCCATAGATATCACTTTTTCTTATATGGAGAATATCTGAAGAAGGCGACATATTTTACATCGAAAACATTTGTTAAATGAAAGGTGCAATTTAACTACAGATATATATTCATTCCATTTTTGCATGGAGAAGTGAGGGAATCAGCTGATTAACGAAAAGACTTATTTTGAACTGTGGCAAGGAAACCGATTGATGATTCTTTTTGAAATTAGCGCAATGTATTGTGAATTGATAAGCAAGCTAATCAATTCACAAGCTAGCTCGTGACTTCAATAATTTTTTTTCTGATGAATTTTTTGCGTGAATTGTGAGTTCAATTCATCAAAGTAGTGAATTTGTTCAACTCTTCTTTATACACGATGCAGCGATCGGTCGAATAGTTGCCTTCTAGCTTAAATCCAGTGCTGTCCGACATAAAATGACCATGTTTTACTTTGATACCATCCACAATACAAAAATACTGAGACTCTGTACACGCCGCCAGCTATTTGTAAATCCTCGTTCGTGTGTTAAGTCACATACAGTGCTTTTCTTCAATCCCCCCCCCCCTTTCATGATTTGGATGGGTTAACTCAAGAAATTGAAACTTGGGCTGATGAAATCCATGCATAAATATTATATTATGGAGTTAAATCGACAGATGGAAATCTAAGTCAATGAAAAAAATTATTAAATGGAAAAGAGGGAATACAGCAACTTCGATATTTCTACAAATATTTATTATTCTCTGCCGTACATTGAATATTGAAGAAGGTTTATTTCTGTTCAGCTTTTGCTTCAAATAACCCCATAAAAAAGTTTAAAGGTGTCAAATCTGGCAAGCTGGCTGGCCATTCCGTAGGACCTCGATGGACAATCCAACAACCCTGGAAAGTATCATCCAAATAGTTTCTTAGTTATATGGACTAATGTGGTGATGCTCCATCTTGTTGGAATAATAATATCCATATCAATCAGTAGGATTAACTTCGATTTCGGTGATTAGAGGATCAACAATAGTTTTCAGCATATTCAAATACAGTTCCTCTGTTACATTTGGTACCTATCTACTTGTAAAACCGAATACTAACTGAGAATATTTCAACTCGTACTGACGTTTCTGTCATTTTTCATGAAAAAAAACTGACAAAACGTATCGGTAAAAACGAATACTTTTAGAAATATCCATATTAGTGTGAATGTTTTCAAGTAACTATTAAACATTCCGCCATTTTGTTGTAGGTGAAGATATTGACCTCATATTTTAGGCTTGTAAAGTATTCGTCAGGAAATTAAAATTAATCTATCACGAGACCTCCTTTTCCATTTAATTTTTTTTCCAGATGGTGCACAGTCACCATCTTGAAATTTTCATCTGTTAAGTTTACTAGAAAAATATAATATTTATGCATCAATTTCATTATACCAAGTTTCAATTTTTTCAGTTGACCCGTTCAAAATATAAAAGGTGGGGAACATTTAAGAAAAGCACCGTATATTATATTATTGCTCATCGTCCGTAGCCATACATGCTTTAACTAGTATCAAAATCAAAATCCTGTTGTTTCCCTGCCACCCAATTGACTTATTTTTGTGGATTAGTTCTAGGAAAATAATACTTATGGTGTCGTGATATATCACACCTTTTCACTATGATATTTTCAACTTTTATGTTTGTACGTTTTCCAAACGACACTTTATGTACACATCGTGACATGTTCAGTTGAGTACCAATATGTGTACATTTGCATTCTTCATTATGATAATATGTGCGCCAAACAAGCTCTCTCAGGGTCGCTTTAATCATCAGCTAGGACAGTTGACTGCTTGACAGAGACAGTCGATTGGCTGTTATAGACTTAGCACAATAGTTTTTTACCAATCACTCTGAGTTTAAAAAACCCTCCACCCACTTCAGATTGTGAACAAAATGAGATTTCAAAATTTACTTGAATCGGTATACTTTTCACTACATTTCAATGAAAATTATATTCTAATGTATGTAACATTAAATAAAACTGCCTATTACTTGGAAATGACTGATTCAATTTCCGAGAATAAATAATCTTTTTCATTTAAAAAAAAAAAGTTGAGACCCTTTTCTCTTGGCGACAAGTGTTGTAACATATTATTTTTTCCATCAAAAACCACCGTTCTGAAATTTGTCTAACCTTAATTTCCTATTAGTGAACGAAATAAAGGAGTTTTTGATATCAATTTGAAGATTCCTGATATGAGGATATGTTTTCAATGATTCGATATATTCCAATAAAATCGTCGTTATGTTAATTGAAATTATTGAAAAACTTTTTTCAGGTGCAAATGCCCTAAACCATTTCAACCATCAAGTAACAGTCAGAGGTGCTCTTGCGATTGCGAAGAAGACAACTTGGATTGCATCCAGCTGAAGAAGGGAAAAGAGCATTTCAGCATGATAAACAGGATGTGAGTGTGAGAAAGGCAACAATAAGCAGTCGAGAATACCATCGCGAATATAATAGTGAAACAATGATTTGTATGAAGAAGTCATCAAGGTCAATGTTCTGAAATTATAACACAAATCAAAAACAGATGCAATGGATATATTTAACGCAAAATACTCCAGTCTCCTCTATGATCTTCACTAACAATGGGTTTACAAAACTGCCACGTGTGTTTATCCAATAGCCTTCTTGAGCAGGATAAATCAACAGAATTCATTAGGGAAACTGTAGTATTTTGAATCATCTTTCGAACAATTCGTTCAGGCCAGTTTCGAATCTACCTACACAGTAGGTTCTGGCTAGCACCTGTCAGAAAAAAACTACTGCCCTGGGTTTTCTGACAGGTGCCTGCCAGAACCTACTGTGTAGGTAGATTCGAGACTGACCTGAACGAATTGTTCGAAAGATGATTTGATTTAACGCCAGTCTTCAAGTAAGCCCATCGACTATTTTGTAGTATTTAGTATTCTGTGTTGAATATAGATTTCATTAGGCACCGGTCAGTTCCATTCCATGAAAGAATTATAATCATTCGGAGAATGAATAAGGATGTTTCGTCCAGGCCCTAAACTGTAGTCGAAAAAAAGTGTCTTGCATATAAGGTCCTTCCGACATGAAAATCCCAGATCACAGACATCAATCTCTGATATCACCGGAAATATCAACTTCGGCCGTGAAAGACCACTATCTTTAACTTTTGGAAGAATCAGTTTGAAATACCTAATTTCCATGTCTCGGTACATCTTGCGTGAGGTTACCTCTTGTTGAGGGTTAGGTTAGGTCAGAAGTGAGTGGGTCTGTTCGGCCCTCCACTGCAACCCACAAGGGTTTATTGTGGCTCACACCTATTCAAACTCGACCAAATAAACCCAGCTTCTTAACGAAGCCGATTAGTTTGTATGATGAGTGATCTTTCAGGTCAGATGGTAAGAGTGAAGCCTTGCCAAACTCTGAAAACCTGATTCGGTCCGCAGCGGGGCAGGCACAAATTATGTGCTCTGCTGTTTCATCATTTTCCAGACAGAGACGACACAAGCTGTCTTCTGACAGTCTTGTTGAGGGTGTCAGGCCTATAATTTTATGGTGAAACAGATCTAGAGGAAAACTGCTCTGAAACCAGTGCCATCTGATACTTTTACCGTAGTTTCTTGACCAGAAAAGTAGGTAGTAAAATGAAAGTTCTTGATGTTCCTTTCGGTAGTATTTCAGGTATTTTAATGTACCACAATTTGAAAAATGAAATGAATTTGGAACGCCTAGATACAAGTGGAGAAGGGCATACTTTCAGTTTCCTAGGTTGCAAGAACAACTTCTCTGAATTTAGCCTTCATGTTCGTCTCGTTTTAAAAATTCTGCTGAAATTCAATATAGAGCCATAATGAATATAATCATTCCGGAAAATGTTTGCAAAAGATTAAAATATTCTAATTCAGAGGGAGATACTTTTCAGGGTGCATTAGTTCACAGTACCAAAAAAACTACGAAAAGAAGTATTTAATAACAAAATCTTTTATTTTCTCAATGAACAACTGTTGTTTGGGAATCCCCAAGATCCACTTGTGTTCAGATTGAAAATATAATTGACAATATAGTTTTGTCAAACCCTGTTATTGGTCACATGCCTTCTTTCAATGTAATATAATAGGCCAGTAGATATAGACATGATTTTTCCGAAATTTATCAATAATTACAAGAGTTTTGAATTTTCAGTAGAACGAAAAGTACGTTCAAATAATATGAAGTCTGATTTTGCAACCGTTTTTTCTGAACGGAACATGTTGAAAATCAGGATTTTGTGAACATTCGCATTATTTGTACGGAGATATTTGCAAAAGTTCTGCGAACTTTCGAAGTATTGCGAATTAGCAGTTTACATCTTCTAGTACATTCGCAACCATTTGAACAAAACGGAACGTTTCGTTTTTTGAAAAAAAAGGTAATAATCCTAATTTTTCCAAAAAAATTCTAAAAGTTCTGCAAACTTGCATAAATAACCGAAATGATATTATATTGTTTATTGATCGAAGAAACATGTAATGCATATAGACTGACATTGAAAAAGACATACATGTATGGATACATGAATAATATTAACATCATCTTCAAATGAATGCGATAAATAATTCAGAATTGTATGAAAAAAATGTTAACACAAAAATGAAATAGGTCAGTTATATCTTTTCATGTCATTTTTTAATTTGATCAAGGAATCAGTTGATTTTATTTTATGAGGGTAAATGGTTATTATTTCATAAGAATATAATGATTATCTCCAAATAAAATTCTAATTTTTGCAGTTTTCGAACGATCGATCAGAAATGAGAGTTAACATATCGATTTGAAAAGACAATGGTCCTAATGAAATAAGAGTATATGGTGGAGTTTGTTTTATAATTTGGAGTGTACAAAAAGTGGCAGATATGCTATCAAACATAGTGATTCTTCAGAGAAAATCTACCTCGATGAAGGAGAGAATATGCCAGGGAATGTTTCTCATCTCCTGAAAATTTTAAGAATCGAGTTTAAATGATACAGAAACGCCCTACAATCTCAATTTTCGTGAAAGGTTGGGGAATTATCAACCGTTCATGAAAACTTCTTAATTATTGTTTGATCACACTTCAAGTGCTAAGTTTGACTATTTTTTTCAGATGTATCCAAGATGGCCACTGTGCTCATCCCCATTGCGAATACGGCCTTTATTCAACGCATATGGGAAAATGTCCGAGCAAGCTGGATAAAGTTGAAGAATATAAAAGAATCAACCTGAATTTGTGACATTCGTGTAGCAATCTAAACAAATGTTCAAAGCCAACTCATTTAAGTGATATTACAGTGTTAAGTGAGAGATCTGAGTTACTTGATTCATCCGACCAGTGACGTTTATTCTGAAGTGTTATTTATATCGATCTGCCATTCACTTACATAGGGTGTTCTGAAATTGTTTATTGAAATATTTCTCAGCTATTGTTTTTGGTGGTATGTAAAACTACTTAAACTTCTGCTCGAATGGAGGACACACAGTTATTTTGAGTATTCACAAACGTTTCGGTATTCAGTGAAATAGTATTAGTTATTCACATATCTGACTTTTTCTTGAACATTCGGATATTTTTCTTTCTTATGAACTCAGAGAAGGAATTAAATATCGATTCCCCTTTTATCATAATTATTCGATGAAATTGTTTTTACTTGCACTTCATACATATTTTACGAAAAAAAAAACAGAGGAAGAGAAATGAACATCGTCCAGATAATATTTTTATGCCTAGTTTTCGAAAAACAGAATAGAAAAAATATACTTGTTTCTTTTCAAGTACTAGATGAAAAGATACAATCTGATTGTATATGCTATTTTCCTCTAGCTATCTTGTTAATTGAACATCATCAACCAAAAGTTCTCACCTCTAGAGAAATGAACATAACCAGTTTGATTTGTAATTATCCACTACATATTTTTTGTTTGAAATATTAAAAAAAAACACTGAAACAAAAGTTTCGGGTGGAATTAGCTTTGCTACTCTCAGAAAAAGATCATTCAATATTTGGTGCCAAAGATTATCCTTTTTCAACAGCTTTTATTTCCAAAACTACTAACAGGAATCTCAAAATTCGTTGAAAATTCTTTGAGTGAAGAGAGACGACAACGAAATATTTCGAAAAATATTATCGAAACAGTACATAGTAAGTAACTGAATTTCCGTATTTTATTTCGAAATTCAGAATCTGTCTATTTTTTATCAGTTTTCAACATATATGCATCCCAATTTTCATTGATTTATTGCACATGTCTATGAGGGTGAATGAATAGAAAATATCACCGCATAAGTTTTTTTTATCAAAAGTTTGACAATTTGAACAGGAATTATGGAGAAATCCATCATAGCATTGATATTTCAATATGAAAATTACTGTTGCAAGTGTATATCATATACTACAAATGATCCATCCTCATATAATAAATCACCAGAATGATGACGAACAAACAATTGTCCCTCAAATCCATTGTCTCAATAATTTACTATATTACGTCTAGTTATTGCTGAATCTATATCCAAAACTTCATAATTCATCTGGTACAAAAATCAAAATCAATCGAGATAACTTTCACTATAAATAATCCAAACTACTTGTTAAAAAAGATTTGTCCAGGGTTAGTTTTGCCTTCCCAGTAATACCAGAAAATATCACTAATATCATCGAGATGTCATTGTATAACTTGATTGATATAGTAGTAAATTCATTCATTATCCCAAGAGACATTACATATCCGTGAACATTCGAACATTATCATAACATTTCTAGACTGAACAGATCAACAACCAATAACAATATCATCATTAATTATATTATCAACGTTTTGATTGATGTGATATAAATACAAATATGCATCATACAACAAGATAATACGGGAAAGGGTAGAGTTCAATTTCCTTCAAGGAAAACTTTTTCCTCCTCTCACACAACCCATACGAAAAAATATATTAATAAAAAGATTGAAGGATACATTAAAAAAGAGCAATGAAAACGAATCAAAGCCATCGATATGGTCTTGAAATTCAAATTATTTTATTTCCAGAAAGATACAATTCTGATTAGCAAATTCCTTTATAATGAATTAATTTTTCCCCAAAATTTGAGTATCATACAATCGTTTCAGTTTGTCAGGATTTGATCAGGCAGAAATAATGCGATTTCCCAATGATCCAGTTTTGATTAACTCCAGTACAGAAAAATAATAATAAATAAATCATAATTGTATAGAGCAATTAAAAAATATTTCGAATATACCTCATTTTGTGCATCAAAAAGGATCAATTAAATACGGTTTATATCTGCAAAGAAGTTTTGGACATATTCCTCCAACTTTGAAGTACGTGTAGGACTCGATAAAGTTGTTTTTTTTTGGGGAGAAAATCTCGATAATTCTTGTGTGTTCGATACTAATGTCGAGTTATCCAAATTGAATATTCACCAATCGACAACAATTCACCAGAAAACAAAAAATTGTTATTGTACTGGTTTCTATGGAAACGCATTTGTTCCCTTCCTTTCTATTTCAGTGAGATTTCTGAATTGGTAGTGTTTTCAATGAAAGTTTCAACTCTTTCATTTGTTGCAGAATGTAGTTTTTTTTTGATTTTCTGCACAGTTTGAAATCTTCCTTCAATCCCAATTCAATAGTATTAACGTTTAGTTAAACGGTATTATCGAAATTGTAACTCGTCTTATTTCGAGCATATCCTCAATTGTGTGGGATTGACAAAAAAATGTTCAAACTATTTTAGGAATAACAACCATCAACGATAGTTGAGATGGATAATTCAGAACACCTTGTATTTCTATAAGTTGACTACTTCCCTTACCCAAAAACTAGTCTCTAGGCTTAATTAGGTGCTGTATTTATATGAGTTTTTATAAAACGAAATCAATGATGAAAACCCCTCAAATATATTTTTGAAGTATACGAATAAATAACAAAATGTTGTTTGAGTTATTGGAAACATTAGGGATACAACTTTGGGATTCACATTCCGTGATCTGAAGTGGATACGCTTATTTTTATTGAATATTCAGAACGCTGATAAGCTCGAAGAGTGGTTTTATCTGAGATTCATCGTATCTGTATCTGTATATTTCTGACTGTCATATTGATATAATGAAAACATAAAGTGACGAATTTAAGTTCAATGAAATTTTCTCAATAGTTGTCAATTCAAATGAGCACCATTTCGTCGCTGGCGCCAAAATCCACAACGAGAGGAACTGTTTAATGTGTTTAATGAAGTGAGAAGTTTATGAAAGATGCGACAATCAACGATACCAAAGAAGCAGATTTTGCCAAAATACGATCAAACTTCATTTGTTTACATATGTCATTCAGAAACGATTTTGCGAAACTTCATTTCAATTTTTCTTCTCCAAATCAATATGTACAATAGAAGAAAAATAAAAAATAGCAAACATATGATGTTCACTGGAAAAATAATGAAAAATTGTTTCAACAGAGCGATGTTGTTAGAAAACAACATCACGCATTTAATTTAACGGTCTATATTTTTAGAACAATTTTCATAAAACACAAGGCTATATCAGTACATATTATTGTGGCTTGTGTATCCTTCATCACTAGGGCTCCTCTCTCCTGAAGGAAACATGTTGGCGAAGGTTGAATGAGTTGATTATATCTTCTAGCCTGGAAACAATATCCTTGAATTTAGTCATGTCCATCTTGTTTTCCCTCAGTAATCATAATTCAAAATTCAAAAATTCAAAATTCATTTATTCATACCTGCAGTAGCAGTCATTTCAAAGATGGATGTATAAGTCACAATCCACTTACAAATATTCAAAGTCATATCTATTACATAAAACAGAAACTGAAGTCAAGCAACAGTACACGATACAGGGCAAGACAGTGTATAAGGTACATTCACTATAATGTATCATCAAGATACTCACGTACAGAGTCAAGGGCGTCGCCAGAGAGGGGCAGGGGGGGGGGGGCAGTTGCCCCCCCCTAGAGATCAAATGTGGGAGTAGTGTTCATAAGAAACACAGCCTACAGTTGAAAAAATCGACTACAATCCTTGTAAAACCTAGTATTTCTACTCGACGCTAGATGGCGCTGGTTCAATGAACTCTCTGGAAGTTGGTAGCAGTTACTAGACCAGGTAGAATTTTACCGCACATTCTAGATTCTAGTATTCTAGTATGATTTTCGTTTGGGTATATGAAGACGTGATTTGCCTAGTCAATATTGATTTATATTCATTAAATAATAAGATCTCATCATCTCTGTGTTGAATTGTGAAGTTTCTGAGTGTGTCTCTAATCATCATCTTATCAAAATGGACATCAGAAAGTTTTTTGGTGAGTTATGTACTGCTTTAATCTTGAACTTAGGGCCAGTTTTTCAACACAAGAATACCGGTCCTTAGAGCTAGTATTTTCATTTTATTTCTCTTAGCTAATAGCTTTGGTAACGGATATACTAGCTAGAGACGTGTATGATGATCGTTTAGGTATTTCATTAGAAACAAAATTATTGATTCAATCTCTATGAATTTAACGTTAACTGAATGGTGGTTTCGTTTTCAGTAATCATTTATGAAAACAAATCACAAATTATATTTGTAGTTCAATTGAATACAAATTAAAACGGATCCTTAATATAAATAAGGCTAAAAAAGCTTTCTGAGATAATGTTCATAGGTAATTGAGTTTGAGTTGAGTAAGTAATCGAGGGCTTGTGAAGTTTTATACATTGATATCAGAACTGTTTTTATTACAATCGTCATCGAGGCAAACACTTCCAAAGTGTAACGCTTCATGCTTTTGACTATACCAGGCGTTCATATTTTTTATCCTCCATAATATTACCCTATTGCCCCCCCCTTAGTCATAAGCTGGCGACGCCCTTGTACAGAGTAGTAGACTTTCTCGAGAAGAACCTTTTTTATTTCGTTTTTGTAGGTTTTGAGGCTCATGTTCTGTATGCCAACAGGCAACTTGTTGGAAAACCTTGCTCCTGCATATCTAGGACTCTTCTCAAATTCACTCAAATTATGTGGAGCTACAGTCAAAGCACTGGCATTTCATGTTGAATGTTTATGGTAATACGAGTTTCTTCTGAAAGTTTCTAGATTATTTTTGACATAAATGAGTACTTTGTAGATGTAAATGCTAGGAAAAGTTAATAAATTATTCAGTAGGAACACAGGCTTGCAACTCTCACCGAACTCCAAGTCAAACATAAGTCTCAAAATCCGTTTCTGACTCACAAAAATCCTTCCGGAACTCACGCAGTCCCCCCACAGAACAACGTTATAAGTGAGATGACAGTATACGAGCGAGTAGTACATGTCAAGCAATACTTTTCTATCTACAGTTTTTTTCAATTTCAAAATAGCATAGTAACTCGAATTCATTTTTTTCAATGTACTCTCTATATGTCTATCCCAAGTTAACGTCTCATCCAGGTGGAGGCCCAAAAATTTTGTACATTCGGAAGTCTGACTTTCGTTGAAAGATATGCAGGGGCTACTTCTCCGACACTTGAAATGGAGGTATACTGTCTTTTCTAAATTCAGTATCAAATTATTTGTGTTACCCCAGTCATTGAATGTCTTTGTAACCTCTGTCATCATTTTTTGCAGTTCCTCAGAAGTCTGTGCCGACACCACCACCGAAGAGTCATCTGCAAACATGGTGATCGATATATTTTTCTGTAGGGGGTATACAATTCTGGTCTGATCCCGTTTTCGAAAAATTTTCGAAATTCTTCCGCATTCATCGAAGAATCATATTCGTGAAACATCGCCTGTAACTCGTAGAAGTATTCTTTTATGGCCTCTTGTTACTTTTGTCGCCTCTGAAGAAGTTTTATATCGAGCTCCCGTTTGGTGTCCCCTGTGCTGAATTCCTTGCAAAAGTCCTCGGATATTTCCTTACATGTTTTCGCTTAGTTATCCGCAAGTTCCAAATATTTGCTATATCAGTTCTTCGCTGCGCCTTCAAGAAATGAACCAAAGTAATATATTTTCGTAGCGTTGTTCCATCCATTCGCTATGGGCGTTCGTTCGTAGGTTTTTATAAAGTTATTCGCATTTTCTGTATCGTATTGTGGATTAATAGATGATTCTCCGGCATATTTTTTTTCTTTGGATTGCTCAAATTGCTTTTATCCTGTCCTGGTTTTTCTGTATCGCTTGATGCTTGGATTCGTGTCTCTGGTGATCTGGAACCCTCTGAGGTTGGTTTGGATTTGTCTTCGTAAATGCCTGTACTACTATGTAACGGTGCAAAATCCTTTGAGTTTGGTATTTGTAGTCGTACTTTTCCACTTTTAAGGAATGGTATTTTCTCGTTCATTTGCGATACCCGAACGAGTCAGCTGATTGTGAACACTTCAGTACATTTTTTTTGAATTCCGACACAAAAACCCTAATCATATCTGAAAATGTAAGGTATGCAGCTCGAGGATTTGAATTAGGCTGTGGGTGAAATACATTGGATCAAACGTGAAATATTCTAGAGCAATGGTGGCATTCATCAATTAATTCCTGAAACTAAATGTACGAATTTGTTCCGGAATTGCTTGAAAAATTTTTTTTTAGATTATTCATTCGATTCATTTTTGAATACCAACTTGTGAATAGGCACTGAAGATTGTATTTACCAAGAATTTCGAAATCGATATACCAGCGGCGGCCGATGATTCGGGATGCGACAGGAGTACTCAGAAAACGTAAAAACTTCAAAAGAATACGGAAAGATCAATTAAGAGGAATCGATCTTCAGGAACGAAGCTGGGCGCCTCCACCATGTCGGGAACGGGGCTTGCTCCCGGTAATTATTCGTAGGTGAGCTTGTGGCTCAATGATTCATCTCGGTCTGTACTCTCTGTTCAACCCAAATCATCATAACACCAGATAAACCAAGTACATTTTTTCATATAAAACACAATAGCAAATATATGTCGTCGGGGAAAATACACAAAAGAATAGTTAGGATTGAATAGTTCTTACATTGACATTTGGGGCTCTTCTTTCTTCAGGAGATCAGTCAGCAACTCGATCAGTGAACACCACCACTACTACCCGTTATCCATCCTCCGGTTTATTTATAATGAATCTTCAAGTTCGAATGAACGTGACAAGTCATTCCCATGATTGTTTTCCAAAACATGGACGGGCTCGCAGTGCGAGTTGATGGCCTGATGTTTTTCTAAACATTACTGAACTTGTCGCAAGGTTTTTTATAACGAAGATATCCTCACCCTGATTTCCCCAATCAAATGGTACCAAGAATAATTAATGATTTTTTCCAAATTTGGGCATTGTATGACAATATTGATATCCTTTGCATTCGGGGTATTGGCAGCGTAATTTCATATGTGTATATATATATATATATATATATATATATATATATATATATATATATATATTTCTTCTTTTGACGTTTCGGCTCCCACTTTGGAGCCATTCTTAAGACTGCTTGACTTGGTGCCGAGGCTTAATAAGTCTCCTTAACCCCCAGCACTCATCTTCCTTATCCCCAGTTGTAGCAAACCTGTTCATGATGAATTTCGAGGAAAAAGCACTACGAAATGCTCAACAGAAACCGACGCTATGGAAGAGATACGTAGACGATATCTTCAACATCTGGCCTCATGGAAAAGAAGAGTTGGCTCGCTTCGTGGCATATCTGAATACCTTGAATCAGCGCATACAGTTCACAACAGAATTATAAGAAAATAGACAACTCCCTTTCCTAGACCTATTGATAACCAGAAAGCCGGACGACACGTTAGGATACACAGTATATCGAAAGCCCACCCACACAAACAGATTCCTACACGCCGAATCCCACCATCACCCCATACAACTACAATCCGCAGTCAACACGCTGGTGTCCCGATCTTTTCGTCTGACGGAAACAACAAACAGACAAGCAGAGCTAACAGAGACGTCTAAAGCACTTCGACAAAATGGCTATGGAACACACTCAATCAGAAGGGCAATCCATGCGCAATCGAACCCAAGAAAAACTAGGACGGAGGACCCCCCAGAACCCAGAAAATCAGTGACACTACCTTTCATCAAAGGAGTCACCGACAAAATCGGAAGACTAATGAGAAAACAAAATATACGATCCGTCTTCAAACCTCAAAGGACCATTTCGTCTTGCTTACCGAGACCAAAGGACAGGATTCCTCTCGAAAAACAAAAAGTATACAGCATCACATGCGGGGACTGTGATAAGCAATATATTGGCCAGACGAATAGGAGAATGTCAGCTAGAGTGCAGGAACACAAAAATAGCATAAGGACAAAACAAACATCTTCCGCCCTCTTTCAACACCACCACCAGACAGGTCACATAATGAATTTCGAGGCAGCAAAGCAAATAGCGCAAGTGAACCATTTCAGAAAACGCCAAATTAGGGAAGCCATCGAGATAGAAAAACATGAAGAGAAAAACGAAAGAGACGACTCTCAAAATATTCCAAATGTCTGGAGGGCCCTCATCAACGAAAAGAAAAACAGTTTAGGAAATGGTCCTTCGGTGGATGCAGGTCACCACAAACCAGACCGACCGTTACTACCTGAACAGTCATTAGCCAAAGGTCCGACAACCATAATCAATCCGACGGCTGAGGGAGCGGATCATATCGGCTACAATTTACGACCGAGAAATCATTTAAAAACTGGCAGAAGTTTTTCAAACAACAGTTGCTAGCACTAAGCAGGAGCAGTAACATTCTTGAAAATACCAACTGGAATGTTGGCGAAGCGTCGAAAGTCAATACCGACAAATCAACGGATAAACTTCCAGAATACCAATTTCGCATATATATATATATATATATATATATATATATATAATACTATGACTGTCATCATGTCATGTTCATTGCAGTGTCCCTGATGATGGAAAACAGAGGGCGTTATATTCCCATTTCTCAAATTTGATTTCAAGTGTCAAGTTGATTGTCACATTGACATGTCACTTTGAAATTATGATAATTACGATGTTTTTTAGTGTTTATTTATTGATTTCGTTGCTTTCAAACATTGAAACGTTTTTACTGGTATTTGATTGGCCACCCATTATCCTTCGGGTTGCGATCTCTTCTCACTAACCAATAAAATAGAAGTGGAAAAACCCGACTGCACAATTTCACTTAGGGCAAATTTAAGACCGGGTGACGACATCTGTACGTATTGTACGGAAACCTGCAAAAGCTCAATTATCGACCTGAAATCAAGTAATCCAGATTTTGCCACTTTTATCCCAAACGTTCACAGGTATAAGTAAACACACCAGGGTTTCTAGGCATCTTAGGAAACATCAAATCATTCAATGATTTTGATATATGAAGACTTTCAAGGATGGTGGAGAAAGCGAAGGTGTAATTCTGGGAGTTTATCCGTTGGTTTGTCAGTCTTGAGTTTCGAAGTTTCGCCAACATCTCAGATGGCATTTTCCAAGAATGTTAATGCTCCAACTGACCAGTTTCTAGCATTCTAACTGTGACCACATCATTATTGTTACCGTGGAGATGCCATTTTCTCAGATATGTTTGCTTGGGTATACCTAAGAACGTATTTTTTTCATGTTCCTGTAGAAATATTGTGAATGATACCGTGTCAAATATAATCATAAATATGTTAAATTGTTGCAACATACATTCTCAATTCCACGTTTTATCAGGAAATAATTCATGAATTTCCTTGAAAACTGTTTCTATTCAAGAATATATTAGAATAATGAGTTCAAATTGAAAATAATGTCCGAACAGAAGTGAATGGTCTTGTGGGATTATATCCATCAATAATTTTTCTCAACAGTTTGAGATTTTTCTCAACCACCTTGAATGCTACTGATAAATCTGGTCGTACTCATTAATCTCATATCGGTCAGTTGGTAGCAGTGTGATAAAAACAATCTTGCATTGCCGGTTCAGTTTCCAGTTCGGGACTTACATTGTTCTAGCTGTGTCTGAGCACGATTGACAACGTAGTTAGTTGTTCAGATCATCCCTTTCAGGTGTATCGATTACACCAACTGGCCCGGTGGAACTGTCGGTTTTTCATGTTTCCTTTCAATTGACAAAGTAAAGGCACTGCCGGAAAAATCATTGAGTCATCCTGGAGCACTAAGCTCTCAAAAGTGGTAACTGGGCCTCGTCCACACAAAGCTTTGGCTTCTGAACAGCTAGTGGGAGTGATCAACAAGGAAAAAATTATTATACTGAATATTTCTGATAGGGATTGGTAACCACGTATACTAGGATACACGGTAAGGATTATGAGTAGGATGCGCAAAAGAAATTCCTTTTTTTTGTAGATTTCCAACTGAAATTTTCAGTAGGAACAAATCGTCAAGTAGTCTAGTAGATCTTGGCAAATTCTGAGGGATCTCTCGGCTAACATGAATACATTCAAATAAAATTAGTTTAATCAGCAAAAGAAAGAAATCTGAGGTAGTTACATTGAATTTGATAATTTCACAATGTGGCTCCCTTCATATTTTGCTATTGACGTTTGAATCGAAGTAGTAGTTTTCTGTTTTCTGTGTCATAATGTTTGAAGTAGATGGAGTTTACGGTGGTAATACAGCCTCTTTTACTTTCAATTTATTATTCGTCATTAATGTTATCATATCACATATGAAACTCTAAGGGTAACCGTTACCGTCATTTGCATCGTTCCTACGATTATCGAAAATGAATATTTCTGTCTCCGGCTTTAATATTATCCAAAAATTATTATGTATGAAGAAGGCATATATTTGCAAATTTGAGAACCTTCATCATTATGGTGGTAAGCATTGTAATGCAGACCGAAAAGCATAAAAAAATTTCAATAGGTCGATTCATAAAATCTTATCTGATACCTTCAAAGGAGCAATTCTTGAATATAATATATAAATATATATCTGAATATAAAATGTGATTCTCGGAAATGGCTCCAAGGGTTTTCATGAAATTTGGTATGGAGTGGTTTTCGAGGGTGATAAATCGATTTAGCAAGGTTCCATTTCCACTCGTGAATTCACATTTAAGTTACAGGTTCATATTTTTTCATTATATCTGTAAGATCTGAAAATATTATTTTCATTTCATCAGTTCGCTACACGCATTTGAATATAATTTCCAAAAAACACGATTTTCAAAAAAAATACCGAGCAAAGCTTGGTCATCCAGGTACTACTTTTCATTTGTGAAAATCTAGAATTATTGAATTGAACTGGCCGATAAACCGGTTTTGTAAACCCATTGTAAGTGAAAATCATACAGGAAACTGTAATATATTTTTGTTAAAATAGAATTGAAAATTGCAATGTGTTCAAAGAGATTCCATTGTTGGAGAGATTGAAATATGGTGAAGACAATGGGAATCTTGGCACAGAAATAATAAATTTCCACTGCTACACGACTAGACTTCCTATCGCCTCCAAAAGTAATTTACATTCTTTATATTTGATAAAAAATAATTAATGTAGGAATGATAGTAACGACTTTGGTATATAAAGAAAGCGATATTGCCAAATTTTGGAATTCTACTTCGGTTTCTGCAACAACAATGTCGTTTTCGAACAAAATTATGTATCTATTTGTACTATTATTCGTTCCATCCTATCCAACTCCTATAACTGAAAAGGAGATTGTTGATAAGACTGAAGCAGAAAACACTATTTTGATGGCTCATGTGGTACGTTATTTTATATTTTTATATATCTCTAACACTGAATATTTTAAAAATCATTTACCACTTGTTCGAATCTTCGAAATATCATCTGTTGACAGTATATTAGGCTACTCTTCAGCTATACCTACCTAGAGGCATCATGGATATAAATTCACTTTATTTCTTCCAATCTTGTACTTCATCCATAGTGCCTAACTGCAACATATCCATTCAAACATCCACCTCATATCAAATCATAACTACAGCAATAGAAACAGACAACAATTAAAAAAACAACTATGATGCTGGCGAGCAGAGTATCACACATCAAGGTGTTAAATATTACATCTTGACGCCTGAAAATTTGAAGACCCTTTGGAGTACTAGTGTTCAAGAAGAGAATTGAAGAACTTATATTCGGTGACTTGTTTCACAATTCAACTGACATATCTATAAGGCCGTTGCTGTGATAAATTCATACAAATTCAAACCAAAGGTAACTGATTGCCATATATGTTCATCAAACCATATATTTTTCTTTATTTATTGTTGTTCATTTCGTTGTTTAAGCACAGGAATGTTTATACTTCTCACACTTATTTATTTTAGGGAATTTGTTATTTATGGCCTGTATAGTTTCATGAACTAAAAGCCTGCACCTGTGATAAATA
Source organism: Zygogramma bicolorata (assembly GCA_032362365.1). NCBI lineage: Eukaryota > Metazoa > Arthropoda > Insecta > Coleoptera > Chrysomelidae > Zygogramma > Zygogramma bicolorata. The sequence continues at coordinate 14,595,963 of JAVJAQ010000137.1, read as the reverse complement.
TTGTTTTCTGTATATATGCAATGTATATTTCATGTGGAATAGTAATAATAATGTTGAGAAAATGTAAAATGAGTATTAGCAAAAAAACCAGTTGATTCCATGCTGGCTTCAATATCACCCGAAAGATCGAACGTTTTTACCATATTCATCACATCATCAAGGGCTGCTGAACATTGGTTATCATTGTAGATTTTCAGACATGGAAACAGAACCCCTGAAATAAACGAGAGATACCCCAAGGATCCTTACCTCAATCTCACGTTTTTTCCTTTCGGAATTGGACAACTCACCAATGTAAGTATCGAGTTCGATTTTTTGATAGTGTGTCAACTGTTGACAGCAACAAAAGTTAAAGTTGAATATGAGCAATTGTTATTCGGGGTGTTTATCCGTTGGTTTATCGTAATAGGATTTGGACGTTTCGCCAAGATTTCAGTTGGCACTTTCAAGGATGCTCCCCCTGTTACTGTTGTTTGAAAGTCTTCTGCCAGATTTCAAAGAGTTTCTCGTCCGTGAAGTTGAGAGGTTTCAAGACAATGGTCGCAATAGATACCGCACTTCTAAATATTGATAGTGATTTTCTTGGAAGAGGTTTGGTTTTTTGTTTCTGCTTGAATGCATGGATGATGGCAAGTCAGAGCTTTCAACGAATATCTCAAGATTCTACGAAACTCCAACTCATATTGCCTCTCATTTCCCTGGATGGTTAGATTAGTTCGCAGGCTTTCAATGGTTTTCTCTCAGACAACACTCTGGAATTATATTAGAATATATTTTGCTTTTTAGCTCGAGTTCAATTCATTTTGTCACTGCGGAGCTAATTTAGCTTCCTAACAATAATGAAGACATCCAGCTTTTATTGTGAAGTGAAAGTAATTTGGACAAAGGAATATTTCGTTCACACTGGAGAGATTCTGAGATCTGTAGGAAATATTTTCATAGCGACCTCTGTAAGTCTGAAAAGTTATCAATTTTGGATAAACTGGTCAGTTGTATTATCAATCATAACAATATATTTTTATTTCGCGCGCAAGTGACGTATTTCAGGGACAATACCATAAAATCCAATGTTTCCTATTTTGAATTGTGCATCCTTCGTCCTAATCTTGTTGGTAGTAGAGTTTTAATGTTGACTAAAGTGGCAAACCACGCCTGTCCTCATTTTCCCCCAGCACGTCTACTTCTGTTCAGAACTAGGGAAACATTACTGTTTGAAGGTCATTTTTTGTGGTGGATCAATATTTGTTCCGTAGTTTTCTGAGTTTGTAACCTACCACAATCTGAAAAAATAAGAATCAATATCGGAATCTATACAAGTGTTGAAAGGCAGATTTTTAATCTACCCCGAAAAATTGCTGCGTCTATTGAAAAACAGTTCTTTCTGGATAGACAAGTCCAATTAGTCAGCAACTTCTCGTATAACTCAAATTCTGCCAATCAAAAATTTAATATGAACTAATATATTATATGAAAACACGTTTCGGAAACTGAATCCGTTTCCGTTCTCAAAACTTATACCTAAATTCGTGTTCCAATGCAAATATCTCTTGTTGGCAATCTTTATTGTCAAATATTTCAAATCTGGCATAATATTTTGTCCTTCAGGAGGGGCAGCCATCCGCGATCCATATTAAGCGAACTCATAGATATGCATTCTTCCCCAGACAGTATAATGAAAGCAGATTCCTTTAATTTTCGTTTCCTGCCAATAGCTTTCTTTTGTCATAATTTTGGTGTCGTTCCGTTCCACTGATATCCATCGGCAGTAAGAATGTATTCTTAAGGTAAGCGTCCATAGGTACGCATCGTACGTATCGTACGGATCGTATAAAACGGATCGATTTGTGGTAGTGCGTCCACTGTATCCGTAGCTATCGGATTGCCGATGCGACGGTCGGCTTTTAAGTAACATTCGCATTTTCGTAGTGAGTAGACGATCGGAAACATTACACACTGTAATGTTTCCGATCATGGAAAGTGATGAAGAACTTGTCATTATTGCTTTGTTATTAGATGAAGAAGAAAGGAGGGGAAATAAGAGAAGACATAGATTGTGGATACATACATATTCAAAATAAATAATAGTTCAAAAAACTAAAAAAACACGCTTTTATAGCTAACCGAACTAAAAAATAGAAAATAATTTTTAATTACAAAGAGTAAAATAAAATTTAAGTAATTAACAGAATAAAGTAATTCAGAGTAAAAGCGTTGGGTGCTTGATATATTATATATTACAATCATTCTATCGGTAATTATCTTTTAGAGGAGACTTATGAAATGTAGTAAAATGCACCCCACGCTTTCTAATCTGAATTACTTTATTCTGTTAATTACTTAAATTTTATTTTGAGCTGATTGACTATGAATGATTGTTTAGCCTTCTACTACCGTAATATAAACTCTTTGTAATTAAAAATTATTTTCTATTTTTTAGTTCGGTTAGCTATAAAAGCGTGTTTTTTTGGTTTTCTAAACTATTATTTATTTTTCATTTTTTAGTTCAATTTATCAATTAGTTTCTAGTGGAAATGTGATATTTCTTACGAATCATTCCGCAATCTCATCATTTCATTTAAATTGAAATTTGTTAACTTTATTTTAGTTGGTGAGAATTTATGATTGAATATGTTTTAACTATAACTAATTCCTTTTTACCGACTGTAAAACTGAAGCTGTGTAGAAATTGTCCTTGAACAGACGTAATCCTTGAACGGCCGTAATTGGGAAATATTCTTGGCACAGAAAGAGGTAACCGTGGAATATACTAACACAATTAAGACCCGATCAGCCATTTTTCCAAGGGTCTAATTAAATTTTAAAGCTTTATTATTGTTTACCAAATTTTGTTTCATAATATAAATAGATTGAAATTTGTGTTCTGATTATTTTGTTATAATTTGGATGCCTTTTGTAAATCACGGTTATCATATTATATGTTACATAAATATCATATACAGTAATTTGCATGTATCAGACTCATGTACACCTACGCATGTAAGATAAGGAATGAACATTGTGAGAACGCAACTACCCTGAAAACGTTTCTGCCTCCGTTGTGCTGTGCCGAGTGCCCGAACGAAAGAACGAAAGAGTAAGTCCGAAACTGCAGGCATGCGCAGAACGCGCGCTAGCTCTATCTTTTTTACTCCACTACAGAGGATCTATAAAAGAATTTATTAATCCTGGTGGTCCTTATAAGGATAATGGAAAACTATGATCAAATTATTGCATTGTCATCGGTCCTTGATACGTATGCAAAGTTTCAAATTAATCAGACTTCTGGAAATTGGTGAAAATTATGCTCAAAGATTCCGTTACATACATAGTTACAACCCAAGCTAATAAAAGCGTGTTAATAATAAAAAGATCACAATTTGGAGAATATCATACACTATTCACTGATTTGCTCCATGATATGCGTAATAACAAATATAATTAAAGCACGTGTGTGTACTTAGTGTCGAAATGTAACAAAATTCAAATGATCTGTGAGGCGACCAGTGACTACCTATTGTGACATGCGTCCACTTATCGGCAATCCGCATGTTGTCATCCGCACCAGTCGGAAAAGTTGCCCCTTCGATAAATTTCATCGGCATTACCGACGGACCGATACGTGCGATCCGTCCGCTGCCGGTCAGTGGACGCATATGTATAACTTACTATACTAATAATTCTAAAATCCGTTTCGTACGATCCGTACGATACGTACGATGCGTACCTATGGACGCTTACCTTTATAATTTAGAACCACCTATTTGTCTGTTCCTGATGTACATCTTGTGTCTTTCGCACTTCCAATGGTCGAGACGTTTCACCGATATATTTTTGACCGCACGAACAAGGAATTTGATAAATACAATTTTTTGTGTTTTTCGTTGTGTTATTTGATTCGATATGTGTCAGTATTGACCGTTAAGTATTCGTTTGTTTGAATGTTGTTCTAACATTATACCTAATGCCCCTCCGTTTTATCTTTTCAGACAAACGAGGGACATGAGGTATAATGTTTGATACAGGTTGTGTATTTTGTGTAGGTTGTATGTCTTCATTGTGGATTGTGTTCGGATTTTCAATTTCTGTCAAAGTTTTTTCTATGAATTTTTCTGGATATCCATTTTCTTTCAATACTGATTTTATGAAGTTGATCTTTTCATTAATTTTTTTTTGAGTTACATATAATTTTTTTTTATCACAAAGGCATTCTACCACACTTTTTTCGACATTTGTGTGGTTGTTCTGTAGAAATTTGAAAGCTTGAAGATGACAATCCTATCACTTTCGAACGTTCTGTTCGTTGTTATTTGAAGCTAAGTTGGGATACCAATAGATATGGATGTCCCATTTCAAAATACTAGCTTTTCAGGTCAGGTTATATTCATAATATTATTTCTAGGGATGTGATCTGCTATGTTCCAGATGAAAATAAAAACATAGTTTTGTTCGAAATCATTATTCTAACATATATTTCCTCAATTGTGATGATTCACCGATTTCCAGGCAGGTAAACTCAAAGAATTCAATATAGGAAAGTTATTACGAAGAAGATACGATAAACTCCTTGGGAAGTATTACTATCCAGAACTCGTTGATGCTACAAGTACGGATTACAATAGAACCAAAGCTTCTCTGCAGCTGGTTTTGGCCAGCCTTTTCCAACCAAAAGATATTCAGATATGGAATCGGAATTTCAACTGGCAGCCAGTGCCATACAACTATCGCCCAGTCACTGAAGATAAGGTATGATCTGACTTTATAATACTTATGTTTTTCAAATGAAACGAGCAGGATTGATCGTTACCAGTGAATTGGAAAAGTGAATCATGACAAAAAAATCAGAACAAAGTCATCTCAAAATCACTCGTACATGGTATGAAGGCAAAATTCTCATCTCATTATTTACTAAACTCCATGATGGTCTTTTCATTATTTTGAATGCACTGTTCATATTACCAGAAGACCTATTTCATTCAATTCACTTTTCAGTGTAATTGGAAAGTTGATTAAAATAGGACGTCTACAGGTCCGGTGGAGTTTCTTTATAGTTCACAGGTCTCAGGAAGAAGGTTTCAGGTAGTCAGTTTCAGATAATCATACAAATAATAATACAACTTAAACTAGTGTTTAGGTTCAGTATCAGCTTTTTCTCTTGAAAATGCTGATTTCGTGAGATGAATTTTTCATCTGGAATGGTCGAATTTTACAGCTTTCTCGTACTATGTGAATGTTGTAGAGTCATTTTTCCTTTACGCTGCATACAATTAGTTGGTGTAGAATATATTTGGAATATATATCGTGGTCTCGGTAGTGTAGTGGTTAGCATATCTGCCCGTAAAGCGGAAGGCCGGGGTTCGAATCCTCGCCGGGCCACCGTGCTGGGTAATCGCACGTTATAAGGTAATGCCTCGTTGATCCATTTCTCGCACAAGTTTCGACTTCTGAGGGTTGACGTTCGTCAGCTGGTTAACGGAACGAACAATTTTAGAACAACAACAATTTTAAAATTTTGGACAATAGATACAAACTAATTTGCTAGAATCCTATATTTTTGAAACAACTGGCATGCCAAAATTTTCTACCTTGTAATTCAATACTGATTGGAAGTGGCTGTTAATTAATGAAAATTCATAATAAACAAATAATATGCAGTTGCCTGTAAGATTTTCACATATCAGAGTTCACTAAACCGTGACACGTGTTTCGCTATACAATAGCTTCTTCAAGCAGGAACGTCAAACTAATTCTAACAGAGTTACACTTCGAATAAATACAACATTATATTTGACGGTCAATAAGAATATAGTCCGACAACTAATTAATAATATTCATGGTACGACGTCACATCCTTATTAGTACAATTTCCTGGAAAGAACATATTCAACAGAGGCGAATTATTCCATTCCAATTTGATCGTTCTTTAGAAACTGTGAATGTTTACACTTAGTGATTTCCAAACTCTCCAAGAGACTGAGTTTCAAACCCTTCCCTGGGAAGTGAAGGATTTCAAATTCGTGGTTGAACGCATGTCCCTCTGTAATGAGGTGAGATCCATACGTTAAATTTGTCTTATCTTTTGGGAAACTACTTCTGTGCTCTTTTACGCGTGTATCAAATGTTCTTCCCGTTTGACCGACATAATAACTAGGACTTGAACCACACAATAATCTATAAACTCCTGATCTATCTGAAACTGAACTTCTCTTTGTTGTTTCTGATATAAGACCTTAAATTATTCTTTGGTTTATATGCAATCTTCAAATCTTTATGTTTCGAAAAATCAGAAATTTTCTTACTCGGTTGGCCTTAAAAGGTCAAGTTCCAGATAGTTTTTTGGACAATGAAGTGTCTACTAAATCACTATTATAATCGTTGTCAATAGCGATTTGTTTAATAACATTCAGTTCTTTCTCGAAATTTTTATTTGAAAAGGGAACATTTACCAGTCTTTGAACCACACTGTTGAATGCTGCCGCTTTATGTCGGTGTGGATGGGTAGATGTATTGTGAATTACAATTACTTTGTAATACATATACCGATATTGTCGAATAATTTGTTCCAGGTTCTATATGGTATCAGATGTCCTAATTATCAAAAATTGTACAAACAATACGTAAACAGTCCGAAATTACAAGCAATCTTTGGCCAAGACAAAGCCAATTTTGAGTATATCTCCAAAAATTCAGGTTTGAACGTTACTTCATTCGGCCCCATATATGATCTGTACTTCGGTCTATCTACCGAAGAAGAGATGGGATTAAAGCTTCCACAGTGGACGAACAGAGTCTGGCCTGAGATGGTCACCGGCTATGCAATCAAAGAGTATTATGTTCAAACAGGAACCACTAAACTTCTGCAATTATGTGAAGGTAGGTAGGTGTATTGAATCATGAAAATACATAAGTGAATCCTCGTGTACAGTATTGAATATGCAGGAGATATTCGACTTGATGATGGTTTTTGTGGAAAGTATGAAAATTTGATGAGAGCTTCACAAAAAATGTGAAAAAGACCCTAAAAACTATAATACATGGCTTGCCAAGTGTTTTATCACAAACGCCTAGGAGCCAGGGTTGGGCTGATTGAAATCAAGTGATTAAAATCACGATTATAATCATGATTTAAATCGCTTGATTTTTGAAATTAAAATCATGATTTAAATCAATTTCAACAACATAATATAAGTTTTCTCGAAGATCAAAAGAGTATCTGCTTTTAGCAAGAACAACAAAAAAGAAGTACATAATTACAAATTCTTAAACTAAACGTAACACCTGAATTTTATTACTGTATATTTTCAGTCTATTCATTTTCTATATACAATGTGAACAAAAACACGAGTTTTCGTCATTTTTCTATGCCTGATCTGTTTCTAATATCCGAGTGTACAACTAGCGAAATGCTTGAAATTGTTGGGCAACGTCAATTTATAGGTTGAAAAGGAAAACAAGCCTCGACACAAATATTCTTGCAAACGCAATCGTGTTCATGCTTCACTCGGCACTGTATAGCGAGTGTATAGGACAGAAGGAAAACAGATCGCGACAAGAATTCTCTTGCAAGAAGCGCGACAAATGCGTTGTCACAAATTTTTGAGCCAAAAATTGTATTAAAATTTTTAGACTTATACATTAAAATAATTAACAAAAATTTCAAAAAATTTGATATTCAAATTTAAAAAAATCAAAAAAATTAAATAAATCATGATTTGAAAAAAAATCAATGATTTTTTTAATAAAAATCAGATTTTGCCCCACCCTGCTAGGAACCCTGGTGATTCCACTGATTTATCCTTTTTCACCTTCCCTATTTCATGTGTGCATTATCAGACCAATAGGTCTGATAACAGGTGACGTTCTCCCATTTTACACTGCATATCTTTTTAAGGCTTGATAACCCTGAAATATAAGAAATAGACAAGTTCCTGGCAGCCGAGCGTGTGCACTCCATAAGGAAAAACGCTTTTCTTTTTGTGTGGAATTTTTGTGTTTTTTGAAAAATTCCGTGACTTGTTCTTGCACGCTGCTTTGTTTTGTACTAGTGAATATTATTTTGAGCTGAAATGAAAAATGAAAAAACACGAGAATTCCCCACAAAAAGAAAAGCGTGTTTCCCTTTGCTGCCAGGAACTTGTCCATTTCTTATATTTTAGGGATATCAAGCATGAAGAAAGGCAAGCAGTGTAAAATGGGAGAACGTAACCTGTCACTACCTACTGGTCTATATCCAGTGTCGCCAATATGCTCTGGACAGTGATCACATAATTGGTGAAAGCAATCTGAAACTGATGAGCATGTGCGCATGCCACAAGGCCAGTCGATGCTTCCGAAAGTCTAGAAATAGCAAAAAGCAATAAAATATGAATGGTCAAAGTGCCCATCCTTATTTCAGCCCGCTCTTTAGTTTATTGTTGAAAAAATAATACAAATAAGTAGTAATAGACGGGATCCATATCGGACCAAGAAGAAACTTTGCAGGTACTTTTTGTGGTACATTAAATTGTCAAGTATATAAATAGCCAACTCTAAGCTTCAGATTTACTATTAATTTTCTTATCCTGATGATGCTTACCTTATAAACGATGAGATTTATTATGTACAGATCAATTACCCTAACACCAAACTGATATTTTTGCTCATGACATGAGTTTCGCTAACAAGTTCAGCATCTTCAGGAGGTTCTGATAGTGAGTATCAATTTACTTTGAAGATCCTAGCATTAATATCAGTTTGGTGTTAGGGTAATTGATCTTTTCAAAAAATATCAACTTTCACACCAAAGGTTCCAACCTCATCGTTCATTAATTGATGAATTTAAAAGTGATATTCTAAGTCGAAATCAATCAGCGAATTAGCAGCCATTTTTTATTGACTAAAGACAGGAATCTGCTGCATTTTCTCCAAAGGAATCCCCCAATCCTAATTGGTTTGGTAATTTAGGCATATTTTGACGTCTGATGCCAGCAAATCGTAAAATCATTTAATTTGTAGATTCTTCTTCTTTTTTAGTGTATTGATCATTCATAGAATACTGATCTGTGATTCTAAAAAATAATTAAAATCTATACAAACTCACTTTAGACAGGCTAAAAACTGAAATTTCCTTTACAGTCGGAGTGCAAAACTCGAAACTGATACTGAAAATTTTACCTCAAAAATATTTTATACATAAATAATCACCAATTCAATTCTAGTTTCAAACAGTTCCCGGTTTGAAATTTTTGCACCGAATCTTGTCTTAAAATTCCAGAAATTTTATTGCAATTGCCATTTTTCCAAAAACTTTCACAACTCAGGAAAATTTCCGATGATATTACAAGCTCTAGGGCGATTATAAGTGAAAATTGGACTCGACCAGAGTATTCACGCACTAACATATTTCAGGATACCACCTGCGCAAAATCATAGAAGACACCAAAACCAAGATAAAAAAAATCAACGGAAAGCATGGAAAAAAACTCTACCTATATTCTGCTCACGAAAATAACATTGCCGAAATGCTGATTCTGTTGAATGTTTTTAATCCACCACATGTACCCAATTATGGTGCTTTTCTGATATTCGAAGTTCATCGTATCAACGGAACGTATGGATTCAAGGTAAGACCAATGATCTAATTCGATAAATTCTGGAGCAAATAAAAAATTCAGAAATTGATTTCAATGATTAATTCAAACCATATTCGATAACCAGTCTGCTTGTCTCTTGCAGACAAGTTGTATGGGAAACAAAATAAGTATTATAACTGAAATATTCCTATATATTATATTGTTACGATATGGAAATAAATCCTCTGAACCCGCCGCTGAGCATCACAAAAAGACAGTATTACATGATGATAGGCGGCCAATTCAGTTACCTGGGACCGATTCCCGAATCAAACTGGAATTGTTATCTAAAATCTAAAACGATTTTCCCCGATAAAAAGATTAGGATAAGAATCAATTGTTACAATTGAAAAATTTGGGCATGAGCAATTATGCAGCAGCCAATAGCACCCCTTGTCACTATAATCTCTACGCACTCTCCAATCACAACGAGACTTCATCTATCGGCCACTACATGGCTTATTTTCGACATCCTTATACGAGAACAAGGCATGAATTTAACGATTCCCAAGTTTCACATCTTCGAAATCGATAATAATATCAAGTCAAACCTTGATATTTTTCAATTATTTTTTCAATTATTTTTGAATTATTTTATGTATTATATAGCTATTCGCTATTATGAATCAAGATAATGAAATTGAAATACCGGTGGGTTTTCAGGCTATAAAACTTCACCTGAGATACGTATCCTCAAATTTCGACAATCATAAAGCAATTATTAATCCACGAAAACAATTAATATTGTAGTATGAAATACCAGAGTTCGAAATTATCAGAGAAACAAAATTACGAACGTTTCCTCGAACTCTTCAGCTAAAAGTGCATCTTAACAAGAACTTTATATTTGCCTCACACATACAACACAGTATACAATTTCTTTTTTCAGATTATTTTTTCAAAAACAAAAAAAATTGATATCGTTACCATCAGTTTTTTCTGTCAGGAGGATATCTTCATATAGATAGATATCTGCAAAAAACAAAAAACCCTGAATTCAGTTACAAAGACAAATCAGAAATAATAGAAAAAATCCATCAGAAAGCGTGAAAGTTAAACAGTAATAAAATAGTTATGATGTTTAATTTCCTCAAGAATATACAGTCCGGGATATCTCATGGACATCTATTTTCGAAAATGAAACTAGGTTCTTCGAGGGATATCCAATTTTTGAATATCTTAGGGATATTCAGTTCGGGATATTTTTTAGACATCCCATTTTTGACATCTTGTGAGGAAATTGGAAAATTGGTATCGATGGATTTCATTCAGATCGAGAGAATTAACTGTTGATTATTTTTTTTTTCAGTTATATTACCAAAACTACGTAAGTGAAGACATCCAGCTACTGAAAATGCCATCATGTGATGAGTTCTGTCCTTTGAATAAGTTTATTTCTTTGGTTCATGAATACATTCCTACAGATGATCTATGTGGAAATACATTGTGAATGAAAAGAGGCTGTCATAATAAATGAAGAACCGAATCGTCTGTAGTGATGAAAAGATATGTGAAAGAAATAGAACAATTTTTTTCGGAGTAGAACTGTGTTTTTTTGGGTTTCCCAATAGTTGAAATAGCAAATGCGCTACCGTGAAAATCAGTGAGGCAGATGTCTCTAGTAATTGAGAACTCTGATACTATTTGACGATAACCTTTCTTGGCTTATCAAGAAGAAAAGTGGGGAGGCAATAGAGATACACAAAAACATGAGCGAAGCAGTATGTACTGTGAGAACGAGAACATTGCCTCCGTTACCTCATAGACTTTGATAATGCCTACCACAGCTGTAAGCGAAACGTCAGGAGTAGAAACCTGTGGACCACTGCAAACAAACCCAATAAACACTGCAGAAACAGTTACATCCAACCGTGAAAGTTTACGTTCTTTGTTCAAAATGAATTGTCTATAAAAAAAGTCTTTTCCCACTTTTTACACAAGAAGTATTCATTCAATCTCAATAACTTATTCTTATTCCGTCTAAGCCATGAATAATAGTTCTATCAGCAAAAGTGAAGTAAGCTGCGCAGTGTTCTCAGGATCATGTTCACAATAACCTGTTATTTCAATAAATTCCTTTAAAGAAGTATCACGATTATAATGAGGTATCCTATGGGGTTCTTATTCCAAAGCCTTCTCAGTATCCAAATACGAGTACATCGAAAAAGAAAACGACAAGATTCACTCATTCACTTATTTCTTTTCGATTTTCTTTACCAAACCTTGAACTTCTTACCATCAGAGACGCGACTCTTGAATTTCGAGAAGCACGAATCTAGCGTTTATATTTTGAATTAGAACGACATTTCCATCCTCCAGAAAAAAAACAGAAATTTATAGCCTTGATAGCTTTTACAACTCTGTTACATTTTCTCGATGAATGAATAACATTTTTTTCGAAAATGCGTTTCTAAATTCAAGAGAGGAAACGTAAACAACTATAATAGGTCAAGGTTGATAATTATCGCAAATTCCATATTAGTAATAAAATTATGAACTATTTGATTAGGGAATTCATTTCATAGAACTGTTAAGATTACATGATTATAATATTGGAATAGTAAACATATTTTTTTCTGATGTTTTTGCATTGGGTAAAAAATCAAACTAATGATCAGTAACCATTAAGTGATATTCCAATTGAACATGCATTCAAGTCGGTGTGGAACACATTAGAAAGGGGGATAATGAAAAGGATAGATTCTTTGTTGGCAAATAACGTCATTATCATGCTTATTACCATGAGCACCGGGATTTAGGAAGTGTTCAGACAAGTAATTAACTACTCAAAAAAAATGTTTTTCTAATGCAATAATTCGAAAATTCGACAGTCAAAGCAAAACAATAGTACAGGGAATAGGGAACGAGCTACTCGTGTCCATAATGCATAATTAGGCAGGAGTTATTTCATTTCACAGATAGTTGCAGTCTGACGTACTTAACCTGAAAACACGAAATACTTACTGAAATGGCGAACGGAAGTGCCGCCATTTTGTGAAAAACCGTTTGGGCGTAACCGTATCTGCGTAACCGTGCACTTTAGGCCCACAATTATAAGGACCTTTTTTATAGATAATTCAATTTCCTATCTTTTTTATTCAATAATTTTTTTTGTAGCACTTACCGTTCATGACATATTATTATTACTTTTTGTTTATTCACTTTTTTACCGACATCTCTTTAAGTAATTGTTTAAACAATAGATTATTTATAATAAAACTTTTGAATCGATAAATTTTCCACAACTTCTATGCAGAATTTTTTTCTTTTAAGTTAATATTTTCGAAGTTACAACGCGTTAAATTCAATCGTCTTGATATATATATATATATATATATATATATATATATATATATATATATAGTAAGATCCTCCCAAAAACCATAGTGAGCATTTTTATGCTCAGTATGCTTATATTAGTCAGTGCTACGGTAGATCTAATAGCGATATTTACGTGTGGCAGATTTGTACGTCTTATAATTAATGCTTGTGAAGAAATTGTGAAAGTTAATTTAAATGGAGAACTGTTTCATTTGTAATGAGCCGTTAGGCGAAGGAGATGTAATATCGGTCCAAAAGAAACGTATCCAGTCTTATAAAAGCTAGCATCGAAAGAGGAGAGAGGTAACATGAAGGCATGTTAATCGACCTGGCTACTTTAAGGTAAAATATAACGATTTTTCATGCACTGAAAAAAAAAGTATTTTGATAAGTTGAAAGATACTGAAAAATCAATAGAGGCGTTACAATCTTTATATGTCACTGACGAAGATAACGAAGAGGAAGAGGAGAATGTAACCAACATCGAAACTTCACCACGCTCGAAACGCCGAAGAGTCAGAGAAGACATATGATTCATTCTGGTGTACATTCGTAGAAAATAAATTTCACATATATTCCTTAATAAAAATTCCATTTTTTTATTTGCGTATTTAATTATGGCAGTAGTTTTCAAATTAATTATAGTAATATTTAATTGTATAAAAGAAAATTGAAAGAAAACATTTTAATGGGTATTCGCAATTTCTTGCAGGTAAGAACTTGAATTATTAATTATTTATCAAATCAAAAAAATTCTAAAATTAATTTTTTCTTATTATGTATCGGATTCGCATCATTACGCTATGCAAACTTCGTTCTTAATAACCTTGTACTCGGTAGTACAACATTGAACGTGTTGTAACTTCAAAAATATCAACTTTAGAGAAAAAAAATTCAAATAAAAGTTGTAGAAAATTTATCGATTCGAAAGTTTTATTATAAACCATTTATTGTTTAAAAAACTATTTAAAGAGATATCGGTAAAAAAGTGAATAAACAAAAAGTAATAATAATATAAGTCGTGAACGGTGAGTGATACGAAAAAAATTATTGAATAAAATAGATATGAAATTTAATTATCTATAAAAAAGGTCCTCATAATTGTGGGTCTTAAGTGAACGGTTACGGAGATACAGGCCCAAACGGTTTTTCACAAAATGGCGGCACTTCCGTTCGCCATTTTTGTAAGTATTTTGTGTCTTTAGGTTGAGTACGTCAGACTGCAACTATCTATGCAATAAAATAACTCCTGCCTAATTTTGCAAAACAAAATCCTCTATTACCTGTATTATAAACCACAACCGATTTTCTCTCCTTTATAAAAAATTTTAACTTCACGAACTAAAAGCAGCGTTCAACAATAAATTCAGAAATAAAACTTTACCGGTATATCAGCCATATCGCCAACCACGATACGTCATCTTCTTTTAGTTTACACACTTGGGCCAAGTCCTAGTATGATATAATAATAATAATAATATAATATTAGAAAGATACGTCATGAGGATCAGAAAAAAGAAAATGATGCCAGTCTTCGAATTCTAAGAGTTCTGTTCTAAAACGAAATTCGTGGTAACTGAGAGAGATGGGGATACCTCGGAATGTATATTTCGGAAAAATTCTGCTGAATAGAAAAACCGCTTCCATATTTCCACGTATTATGAGCTACCTTCGAGAAAGGTATATGTAAAATCCCATTTTAGCAATTTCACTATGATTTATGTTATTTCCATATTCCAATTGATTCACTTTCCAAAGGAAAATATGGGTCAGCCTTTCCTATGCTCTCATTGTTATTGGGTATTCCACAAGATCCTCCGGTAAGACATAAAATGCAAAGCATGTATTCCCAGCGGTATTTCCTAAATTGCATAACCACGAATCGCTTGCCTCAAAACGGAAAACCACAAATCTACAACAACTTGATATCAAATGATGAACACGCGAAGGTTATCACTGAAACTGGAAACAGATCTAGCAAAATGGGAAAAATATTTGAATAATATTATTCAAGCATATCAATTAAGAATTCCCCGTGTAACCGCTGATACTTCTTATCTTCTCAGAAGCAGCAATCAAAAAGTACATAACGATTTAATTTGACCCCAATAAAAGACAAATCTTTCTGCAGTGATTTTCATTTCTGAGACTGTTGTCAAGATGTATAGTCTAATCCTTGTGAGTTGTGCACTAATTGTTTGTGTGAGTGGTACGGTTCATCGTAACTTCATCCAGAACAGATTTGATGCCTTTTCCGATGATAACTACAAGATTATTTTTCCCCATAACGAAGATGCTGAAGGAACTCTACAGTTAGTCAATGTGGTAAGCAGAACTAGTATTTTGTATCGCGAAAACGATAAAATATCTTGAGTGTATGCTCATTTCTGATTTATATTCACCACTGAATTATCAAAGAGGGGTGAGAGTTTTGAGAAATCGGTCATTTAGATCTTGTTTCTGATTTATATTCACCAGTAAATTATCAAAGGATTAGAGAGTTTTGAGGAATTGGTTGTTTGGATCTTGTTTCTCTGATATTTTTTTATTCATTTAATTGAACTGGCCGATACCTAAAAAATATACATACGATACAAAAAATATCACATTTCCTGACATTCAACAATGACACTCTTACAGGAAACTGGGATGTTTTTATTTCCAAGTTATTAGGTTCCAAGAAGTCATAATAACCCCAGAATTTTCAGAAATTTCGGACGTCTTTTTTTTTCAAGAAGAGAGTTGGAGTCTTGATTAACAACCATGAGTTATTTTCAAGGCATTTTTTGAATACATTTTCCATCTCGTCATTCGTTTTCGACCCCATAAATTGTTTTTGATATGCCGTTTTTTGATATTTTAATTCAATTCTGATGCGATAATACTCACAAAGAATGCGCTAATTGATATATATTCGATTCAAAATTATCACTCATAAAATTTAAAACGAACTATTGGAGATGTTATTATTTTTAATCCAGTGGTCTGAGGTTATCCAAAATTTCTGAACTTGATAAATACGTACATACAGTGAGGTCCATGGAATGTACAACAAATGGTATTTTTTTCTTTGGTTGTTTCTTTTCAATATGCAGATTCACACGAAAGGGAAGCCCTGTAATGTTCAAAGAACACCGCGTGAATCAAGGGACAGGAGATACGAGTTAACATTTACTTTGAATTTCTGAAGTTTTTAAGCCTCGGGAAAACCTCTTCTGGTAAGGAGTTCCAAAGCTCAGCTGTTCTATTGACAAAAGATCCCTGAGCAAGAGAGGTTCGACAGGTTTCCAACTTCACAGCAAAGGGGTGGTAATCCTGTACTCGTCGAGTCATCCGTGTAGATATTGCCAAGGGGGGAACGATTGATAACAATTCGGTAGAGCATCGACCGTGAAAGTATCTATACAGAGACAATTCACCGACCCTTCTACGATATTTCAATGAAGTGAGCGAGTCTGTGAGCGAAGAATCACCAACAAGACGAATTTCTTTTCTTTGAATAAAATCAAGAAGCCTCAATGAATGTTTTGGTTCCGAACTCCACACATGAGAACTGTATTCCATGACAGGTCGTCCAACCAACTTTTATGTATTTAGATTGTCTTCCGATTAAGCAATATACATGGCAGGACAAAAAATATTTAATTTGTTGTTGAAGTACCTTCATTTTCAAAAAAAAAGAGTGATTTGATGAGGAAATGTTGTTAAGAATTGAGAGTTTTGCCAAATATGAAGTGTTAGCTAGTTAAAATTCAAATATTATTGGAATGTCGTGGCAGTGGGAAGTCGTTTAAATTAGTTTTGCTCTTTGGGAAATCCATACCATGTTCAATAAAGGAAGGTGAAAATATCACTCTGGAATACATGCTAATTTCGAAAAGTTGATTCAAATTGAAAGTGAGGAGAATAAAAATATCTGTACTTTCATCTTTTTCCAGTTGTTCAGACATGGCAATAGGACAGCTGACAGTCAAGCTGAACTGTACCCCAAGGACCCCTACCTCAACTACAGCTACTTTCCTTATGGGCTTGGGCAGCTGACCAATGTAAGTACAATTTCTATATCAAATATCATTACAGCTATATATCTTCCATGGAAGATTCGATGAAACTTTGAATTTTGTTCTGATATTCAGAATGCAGAAGTTGGGTTTGAAATAACCTGCAACCAAAAGTGTTTTTCGTTCTGAAATGGAATGGTTTATATCATGAGTTTTCGTGATTGAAGATATTATGTAGAATTTTGTAAAATTCAAAAAAACTCAGAATTGCAACATGAACAAGGATATACATCAGCAACATGTTTGAGTAATGAGAAGAAATATGAAAAATATTTCTCTTCAGCCACAATTGGAAAGTACTGCTCAGGAGTATGAATTTCCATAAAAGAATTATTCTTTTACTTCATTTCGGAAGGAGCTCGATTGGCCTTTTTTTCATTCAAGAAAATCATATTTTTGGTGCGAAATTCTGTCATTATTTGAATTTTTTTACTCGACTCAACTTAACTTAAAGAAAAGCATATAGCATTCTACTCCCGACGACAGTCAGAGAACAAGAAGTGATTGTCATCATCAGAAAAAATGAATTTCAAGAATTCCTTTCATTATTATTTATTCCGACACCAGAAGCATACGCAGGAATTTTTCCTGAGTAGAACTATTGTAGTCGTGGTATTAGCTATGGAAGTGTTTTTTGATATATCAGTCACTGGGCTTAACGTTTTTACCTAAGTTGATCTAATTTCTGGGGTATATAAAATATTGTAGATCCTAACAGAAATCAATCCTTTTTCTCAGCAAAAAAGCAAAGATATCGATGAAAAAAAAAAACAATGAAATATTTATCATTTCAGGCTGGCAAAAGAAGAGAGTACGCTATCGGAACAGCTCTCAGAGACAGATATGATAAATTCTTAGGAAAGTACTATTATCCTGAGATAGTCGAAGCAACCAGCACAGACTATAACAGGACCAAAATGTCTCTCCAGCTTGTTTTGGCAGGGCTATTTCCTCCGAGAAGGCAGGACATGATTGCAGATGATTTTTTCTGGCAGCCTGTACCTTTCAACTACCTTCCTAGGCCACAGGATAGGGTGAGTTTTATCAATGTAGATTAATGTTTATGCAAATTTTTCTTTTAGGTAATTTTCGTAATTTACATTTGTCAAATATTTAAAATTTGACATTATAAGTTGAATTTATATAAATACATTTTCAATAATATGCTCAATGACACATTCGAAAGTGACCATGCTATTTGAACTATCAATCGAATTTATTCGCAGGTTCTGATGGGAGTTATTTGTCCAAAATATCTGGAACTCTACGATAGGTATGTTGCAACTCCCAAAGTCCAAGAGAAATTGAGAAACAACCGCAGAATCTTCGACTATATCTCTCAACACAGCGGTCTGAATGTCACCAAATTCCAAGACGTCTACCAGTTATATTTCGGCCTGTCCACAGAACAAGAGTACGGCCTACAACTACCAGCCTGGACAGCCACAATTTGGCCAGACATTGTCATAAATATGTCCGTAGAAGAGTACTACGTCTCAATGGGCAACTCAAACTTGAGGAAAATGGCTACCGGATACTTTCTCCATAAGGTTCTAGAAGATGCCAAGAGAAAGATCACCAACAGACAAAAACTGAGCAGGAAGATTCACCTTTATTCTGCACACGAGAACAATATTGCGCAGCTGTTAATAGCTTTGGGCGTTTTCGAACCTCATGTTCCCAATTATGGGGCATACGCGATCTTGGAACTGCACAAAATTCGTGGCATTTACGGATTCAAAGTGCTCTACGAAAACTGGACTGGAGGTGGACCTAAACTTCTGAAGATGCCAGGGTGTGGAGAGTTTTGTCCCTTGGACAAGTTTGTTTCGTTGATAGACGAACATTTGCCAGTCGATCATAATCTGTGCGGCAATTGAGGAGACTATACAAAGGGCTTCGAACTGATGGAGTAACTAAAATAGCGGTTGAAGACGAAGCTGGAGAGAGTTCCTTCGAACAATTTCGTACTTACTATCATATTCTTGTGTTTTCATACAATCCGAAAAATGTATTCATTCAGTTTATTTGAAAAAGAGATCCCGTTCACCTCAGGAAAGTAGATTTTCATGTTCATAATCTCAATAATTAGGCTAGGTACCAGAATTAGGAAGCTACTGATTTGAAATAGATGTACCAAAAATATGAACCAAAGAAACCAATATTACGGAAGTGAGAGGTTTTCAATTGAAAAACTTGTTTTTCAGAACGAGCTGTATAATATCCAAGTGTTCAATAGTATTTACTCATTTATGATATCAGACTAGTACTCAGATGTAATAAGTTATGGAATTGTAGAAATATGGAAGATTAAGATTTATGTAGGGTTTAAGGTTCACCTATTCTTTTCATAACTATTTATTTCATTTACAATAAACAATTGAAGGCGTAATGTGGAAATAGTTTGATTACACCTAACAAATCGCAAAAAGAACTTTATTGGAATAATTCTGGCCCTTGATATATCCAAGTAATTCATCTGGAGCAAAGAACTTCACACATATGCCTTTGTCTTCTTCCATAATTGAGCTACTGAAATGTGGCAGCATATGAGTTGTCTCAGCATTTGATAGAGCTTCCTTGCTTCAATCTTGATTGTCATCAAAAATCAATGTATTCCATTCAATACCAGGAACACAATGACTATGCACCATTAATGAAGACAATTAAAAAATTATGCATTGCAAGTACGTCAGAGTCATCACATGCATTTTTTGCATTGTGCATTATCCATCCATGAATTATGCACTATCTACCAAATTGCCCTTATTCGTTGACAAAACACGCCTTGAGTTTCAGTAACAGTTTTTGAAATTTTATTCATACATCAAGTGCTTTTAGTTTCGATGACGAAATTTCTCTTGATTCAACAGGCCAATCACGTATATCGAAAGTAGTGATGATCTCAATATAGGATCCTGTAGTAATTCACAATCAATATGGAAACTTCATGAGTGTTGAAGGGAAGATTTCAAATTTATTCGGAACAGCTCCTAAGTTGATTGAGATTCAGTCGATATACGTCAAATATAAAATCTTTACAGACTTCCGAAAACGAACCGAAAGAGAAATATTTGTAAAGTGGTTTTTGTAAACGGAATTATATTTGACTTTGAAACTTTAACAACGATAAGTTTTGTTCCGTAGTTTCCTGGGTTTATAACTTACCACAATCTGATAAAATAAGAGTTAATATTGGAATCTATTCAAGCGTAGAAGAGCAGATTTTCAATCTACCCTGAAAAGTTGCTGCGTCTATTGGAAAACAGTTCCTTCTGTATAGAACGAGTCCAATCAGTCAGCAACTTTCCGCATAATTCAAATTTCTCTATAAAAAAAATAGTTGAAACTAATATAAAAAAATAAGCCTCAGGGATCAATTCAGGGCCCACATCAATTTTTAATATATTTCTGCCATATCAATAATGATTTTATCGATTGTAAGATTCATCAATATGCAGATGACATCCAACTAACATGTTCCTTCGACGCAAGTAGAGTGAATTCAGCCAACATAACCATAAATAATGAACTTGATTAACTTGTGAAAACCTCACAGATCCATTCTTCATCATCAATTATAGTATTTGGCAGAGATCAGGACAATGTTGAAAGCAATTTTTCTACAAGCACTAATAATCACGCTCTTTCCTGTTCTAATTCCAGAATAAACCTAGGGGTTGAAATTGATGTTGAGTTGAGGTTTCGTAAGCGTGTGAATGAGTATATACAAAAAGCATTCTTCAAACTCAAATTATTATTTCCACATCGACAATTCCTGAACATTCAACAGAAAATCGAACGATGTGACACACTTCTGCTCTCACTTTTCAACTATGGAGATTCTTTGTCTAGCAGGTGTAGCTTCCACGTGAAAATACTCTTTGAATAAGCGGTTTCTTCCTCTTCTTGATAGAATCTGCATTTGGTTTCTTCTGTCAGACCAATGTTGCTCATATGTTGTCTGAGCCGGCTCTGCCCCGTTAGTAGACCTACCACTACCTTCACAACTTCACGGTTGTGGTTTAGCAGGTCTTCTCTGAATCTGGGCGATGGTTTCTTTATCGGCCTCCTCGTTGCCCTTGTGACCGTCATGTCCAGGTACCCTCGCTAGAGTGATCTATTTTGGGTACTCAGCTCCTTGAGAAATAACGAATATTATTTCAGTATGATTCAAAATTTTTTCAATTAAACTCAATTAACGACTCAAAGGTCAGTATAAACAACTACAAAAATTAATATTGATTCATAATTATCATAATTAACGAAATAGTATCAGAAATCTCATGAATAAAAAAAAGTAAGCTTTTATTTGTTTTTCTGTAGTGCATTTCACTTTCCAAGATCTCACAGCTGAAACTGTATCCCTGAAGTAAGTACCTATATGATTCACCCACATCAGTAGCACCTCTAACCAAAAAACATGAGTTGAGTTTTCAATATATTTTGTGTTAGTCTCACAAATTGTAATGATGTTTAAAGCTGAAATCAGTAGGCTTCCTAATGTCCTCGATTTGAGTGGATTGAGCTGGGAGTGCTTACTCGATATGCTCACTCAGTGATTAGAAGCACAACTTTATATAATCTCGAAGAGCTCGATTTATACAGAAATAACGGTTTCGAGCGAAGTGAGCGTTCATAGCTTAGTGAACGAAATCAGCAAGATAACTTCATCACTTTCAATAGATAGATATATTTATTTATTTAACCACGTTATGTAAAAAAATAAACATTTGTAGCAGGTCAGAGGAACATAAAATATTTGCAATATGTATACAAATAAGTAAATATCTATTAAATCATATTTCACATAAAAAATTCATACAAGTCACACAGAAAACAAGGATATCAATATAAATAAAAATTTTCATATCAAGATGACAATCACGAGTCAAACATATGATTCGGCGTGGCAAGATACTCGTCAATACTATAAAAACAGTTGGTTGTTAGTGCTATTTTGGTACGGATTCTAAAGGTAGCAGTCGGTAAGTATTTGAATGAAGATGGTGATTTGTTATATAAATTAATATTGAGTGAATTATTTGCAGATTTACATAATTTGAATCTAGGTGTTCTTATGAGATCAGCTCCTCGTGTGTTGTGTTCGTGAAACTGAGAATTAGTTGGAAGTACATGCTTATTTTTATGTATTTCCATCAAAGATTGAAAAATGTATAAAGAAGTAACTGTCATAATGCCAAGGTTGATGAAAATTGGTCGACAAGAGTCTCTGAAGAAAGCTCCCGAAATTATTCTGATGGCTCGCTTTTGAAGAATTAAAATTTTAACTGCATTCGGGGAATTTCCCCAGAGCAATGTTCCATAGTTAAGGTGTGAATGAAAGAATGCATAATATGCCGACAGTAGCGTGTCCAAGCTAACAACTTTCCTCAATTGTCTGAGTAAAAAAATATGTTTCGAAAGTTTCTTTCCCAATTCATCGATGTGATAAGACCAATTGAGCGCATCATCCAGTGTGATTTCTAATAAATTGACTGTTTTCCCTTCACTTACTTTGTTATTCGATGAAAAAATTATTGACTGCGTTTTTTCTTTGTTCAATTTTAATGAGTGAGCATTGAACCAAGCTTTTGCTTAATTCACAACAAGTTCCATACTAGAACGCAACTTTTCATAGCTCTTGTCCGAGCATAATATCGTTGTGTCATCGGCATTTATCACACATTTATGAGGGATATATGAGAAAAAAGGCCATTGATGTAAATAATAAACAGAAGTGGTCCCAATACAGAGCCTTGGGGAACCCCGTTTCTGAGAGGCAAGAGATCTGACATTCGATTTTCACTAATAGAAACATATTGTTTTCTATTTTCCATATACGAGGAGAAAAGTGACAGTGCAACCCCTCTGATTCCGTAGTCATCTAGTTTGTTCAATAATATATTATGAGAAATACAATCAAAAGCCTTACCCAAGTCACAAAGTGTTGCTGCACTAATCTGGCCATTTTCAAAATCTTCCACAATACAATTCACCACGTTGACTACTGCTTGGATAGTGGAACATGACTTTCTGAATCCGTATTGATTCCTGTATAGGAGATTGTAAACTTCAAAATACGAGTATAATCTTCTTTTCAGTATAATTTCGAAAATTTTCCAAAAAATGGGAACAATAGAAATGGGCCTGTAATTTTCTGGAAGACTTGAGTCACCCTTCTTGAAGATGGGAATCACTTTAGTTATTTTTAATTTATCCGGGAAAGAGCCCTCAACTATGCAAGCATTGAAAATGCAAGTAAGAGGTTGTATTAGAAAAGTAGAAGCCGCTTTGATGATTTCACTGTTGAGGTTATACATGTCGAAACAATTAGAGTTCTTCAGGTCACAAATGGCATTTGAGACTTCTGAGAAGGAAACAGCTTTAAAAAAAAGAGAACCTGATGAAGAAGGCCTGAGACTAGTATCCACTGATTTGAAAAAAGACTCATTGTCATCAGCATTAGATGGCAATTCCTCAATGATTGCTTCAGCAAAAGTGGTGAAAAAAAAGTTAAAATCTTGAGGTGTTATAATATTATTACAATTCCTACTAGATTGAAATTTGTTTTTTTCGAAATTTATTATCTTCCAGTTTTCTTTTATTTTGTTATTAGATTCACCAATGAATCTGTCATGAACTAACTTTTTAGACTCAAGAATCGACTGTTTATATTGAGTATTCATGATTTTGAATGCATGTTTATCAATGGGGTCATTAGTTACGTCATATATAGTTTTTATTGCGTGTACCGTATTTCTCAGTTTCTTGAGATCGTCACTGAACCAACTCACAGGCCTAGCATTTAGCGGAGCAGATTTTCGTTTGAGAGGAAAATGTTTTTCAACAATACAATGAAAGAGACTCAGCAAAATATCTACCATAACAGTAGAAGATGTTTTGTCATTGAAATCGCTCCAATTCACTTGTTGTAGCGATGATTGCATTTCAAGAATACCTCGAGAAGTTACTATTCTTCTAGAAATTAGAGCAACTTTCTCCTGTTTCGTGTTATTTATTATGATACAATACTTCAATTCATCCTCATATCACTGAAAAATAAATGACTATAACGAAAGGAGAGCAAAATCTACCAGAACAATAACATTTGAACAACCTTCAGACAAGCTTTAAGTCCAATTTAGATCTGCTTGTTTGTATTAGGATTCATATTGAATTCGATAGGATTTATTACTCTTCATTCTAAAGAAAAATAAGCCAATGGAAACTTACGGATTCTATTTCTGAGTTCAATGATTGGAGGTGCGCCCCAGTGCCGATTTTCAGAGAAATTGATTTCAATGAATATTTCCCTCATATATAAAATGTCCCATAAGAGCAATGCAATTATCGAAAACTTACAGCGGTAATTGCATTGTATCACGTCACCATAACAACACATTTGAAACCGTATCGCTAGACGTCAGTAAACAACACAAATAAATGTAAGATAGACTTCAAAAACAGAAAAACATTTCGCGTTCAGGTGAGTACTCCATACAATCTGTAGAGGAAAGTATAAATGAACAAAAAATAACATTTCCTTGAGAATTTTTTTATTCGTGAAATATTCCAATGAATTACATTCGTGCATAAAAATGACCAGATAATTTTGCTTTCAAGCGTGATATCTTAGACAAATTGCATTCGGTAATTTTCATATTTTGTAAAAGAGCCCTCGTCCTTCGGACTCGGGCACTTCCGACAAAATATGAAAATAAACTCTTGCAATTTTTAGATATCACGCTTTCTTGCAAAATTATCGGTAATTTTTATGCACTCGTGCAACTATAACTGAAAATTGCTTGT
Source organism: Zygogramma bicolorata (assembly GCA_032362365.1). Classification (NCBI taxonomy): domain Eukaryota; kingdom Metazoa; phylum Arthropoda; class Insecta; order Coleoptera; family Chrysomelidae; genus Zygogramma; species Zygogramma bicolorata. Next base: position 14,571,161 of record JAVJAQ010000137.1, on the reverse strand, counting down.
ATCTACACCCATAATCTAATAATACACTTATATGCCCACAACCCGTTTTATAATGAAATCCATTACGATACAGATCTTCATTACAATACAGATCTTCATTATTATACAGATTTGCATTACGATACAGATTTTCAACCAATAGAAACCCATCATTTTTCAATCAAGCATGATGTGCAAGCTTTGCATTTTGACGTTTGTCAAGTCAAAATCAGTAGGTATTGAATATTTGAAGAATTTAGTCAATTTTCGATAATCGTATGAAAATGTCTTATAGCAGTGATATAGAAGAATTACAAGCGACTCCACCACAGATGTCTTAGACAAGAAAAAAATACAATCGAAAGGATTATATTTTTCATTTGATAAATGCAACACATATGTTTTTATATCGCATAAACCATACGAAACTCACCTTCGGCTCGTTTCGTATCCCGGTTTATGCTCATGTTTCAATAACCATCATTACACGATCGCTGCATAGTATAGGGAAGAATATCGACCGATGAGGGCGCTGGTGGTGGTTAAACTTTATCCACCATTTTGAAATAGTTACCTTGTTTACATTTGTGAAATAACGCGCCAAACTGAAATCCAGTCATCAGTTGCCCCCGCTAGACAAAATTTTGGTGTTTTTTTGCTATATTTTCATTGTACGAAATTTTTCTCGTGAAGGTTAATATAACTGTGTTCATGATGCTTTGAATATCCGCACAATACCATTCACTGGAGGTGAACATAGATGCATTGTGTTTTAAAATCTAATGATATTTGTTCCAGGAAATTTTTTAGTTTTAGTGTAGTGTTAGTGAACCAAAGAGGCTTTTATTACATGGATGATGAAATGTGCCATAACTTCGCCTAAAAATAGACAAATGGATACACCAGGTAAAAAGAAATCATCTCTCTTGAAATGCAAGTAACACACTGAAGCCACTCTAGGTGGTGATTTATGCAGTTTCAGTTTAATATTCCAAGCCTTGTACCTGTCTATTTTCTCTTTCAATCCACTTTTCGTAATGTTTCCCACCAAAGATGTATTTATCTTTGGAAACGTGTGGAAAGACAACTTTGGATTTCGGTTCCTAGAGTTGCGGCAACTTGGCACCAAACACTTTATACGGCTCACTGAGCAATCTGCATCCATGATTGTTTGTTATTATTAATAAAAAAAAAATTACAACTTCCGATGAGATTTCCTAAATCAACACCAAAGAACTCAATAAATTCACACACATAAAATGGAAGCCGTTTGTTTATGAAATTCTAGCAGTGCGTTATATTTCCGCCAGACGTCGCATAAAATTATGAACTTCCCAATTCTATTATATCCGATATCCATTTTTAGCATTGCCCTCTATCAATCAGTGTCCTCACTAGCTCGTGAACTCTTTGAAGGTTCCTTTAACTGATTTGTTCAGTGGCTCTACCCCGGTCTCGAAGAGGGCACAGTTGAAGATGCAGATTCCTGAAATATGAGTTACCGACATCGTCTGCTGACTGTGGGCATTCTGAGATAGATGGCTGCAGTTATTTCGGCATTTTTTCATCAGAATTGTATCTCTATGATCCCAATAATATCAGTAATATATACTCAAGTACCTAGTTGTTTCGGTAACACGACAGCCCCTGCCGTCTGAATACTGAATAATCTTTTTTGGAATGTAGCCTTGATATCGAAATTCAATCATCAACAATGACCTTTTTTCCCTACAAATTGATCCTGTATCTTTTGAAGGAAAGACGATTTTTTCATTTCTATCGGATATGGCGCAGATTTCTACATACAGTTAATTAAATTTTCTTCTAATTCAAAGTTTTTTCAAGTACCTACTTGGGATTCAAAAAAGATGAAGACAACACATCTCATCTGTGTGATTATATTGTGGGTACACACTAGTTTTGTTTATCTATAACTCCATTTTTTCAACCTGTTTCATTTTATTGATAAAATCATTGATATAAACTTGTTATTTGATGGTATCACTTTCATATACTGTATAAATTATGATTTTGACAAAAATCTATCATTCATGAACTGAGTAAATTTCCACATTATCCTGTTTTATTTCACTTCAATTGGGTACGCTTCACATGAATAGTCAAAATCACCTATCGCAGCCAAGCTAAAAGATGTATGTCTGTTATTGATTAATAGTTTTGATTTGGAAGATGGTTTCCTTAATAAACCCCAATCGGAAGTCACGTCCAAGGGTCTAAACTCCCTGCAGTGTCATATTCGGTGGATTTCTCTGATGCATTTTGATCTAATACATTCATTTCATTTTCATAGTGACACTTTCTCATAGTTGTCAATTCAGTTCAGTATTCGAGTTTGATAAAAGTTTTTCAGTAGTTTGTTGTACTAAAATTTGGAAAGAATGTAACAACATAACTGAAGATTTTTACAGAACTAGGATGAAATAGGAATTTGTGACTTCGAATGAGAATTCACTTCTATAGAGTTTTCTTCATTGCCGAAAGGGCCATAGAGGATATTCCAACCAATGAAATGAATAAAGCAGAGTATTTTTGTCTGAACTCTCACTAAGACTATTAACAATAAATTTCTGAAAGCAAATTAGAAGTATTCATAAGTTTCGAAAAAATCATCGAAGGATAATTGAAATGTTAGTAAGAGATCTAGAAAACATTTCGAAAGCTCTAAACTTGCCTAAAAACATATATAATATATATATATATATTCAATCAATTCAAACAGTTATATATATTCAATCAATTCTAACAGTTCCTTCACTTTACATACTTTTGATCATTATCAATGTCAAAAAAGAGGAAAAAAAACCTGCAGAAAATATGTGATTCACATAAATACATCACTAGAAATAGTGAGGGCATCCATCAGCCATACTCACGATTGAGCATTGGTCAGGACTCTCCCATTTACCAAGGATTCAAGTGTTATGACCGACTTATAAATATATTCCCGCACTTGAGCTCAGTGAGTTCGAATGTGTTGAAGGATAATTTGACTCGCTACCTAATTGATCAATCTTTTCACTCCGTTGAAGAGTTTTTCGACGCTACATTCTAGAGGATTTTAATAAATTGTATATCCATGTCTTTCATGTTTCAAATTGTATTTTTTGAACTCAATTTTTCCTAGTGACTGCTATCAGAGTTTTTTAGACGCTACATTGTAGAGAATTTTAATTCAATTGTATGTATATTTTCATTTTTTGAAGTGTATATTTCGGAATTATTTCCCTTGTGACTGGTCCAATAAGTTTTTGCATGTATTCTCTCGTAGGTATATGTAAATTCTTCAGTGATGAATAAATTCTATTCTATTCTATATATATATATATATATATATATATATATATATATATATATATATATTGGCTTATTAACTGCAATAAACTACCCGATTTAATCCCATTGTGTAAAAAATCATCTGGTAAAAGATGCAAATGTGCTACAGGGTCGAACTTAAGAAATTTGAATTTTGCATAATGTAGGAGATATACAAGTAATTTGTTTAAATGTTACAATTCTATTCTATATTTAGTTCAGTGTCGCTATCGCTATCCTCATCTAAATTAATTATAATTGGCGCAATTGATTTTACAGAAAGGTACGAGTTTTCAACATTTATAACATGACTAACAGAACTTTCCCAACTTTCGGTAGGAATGTCATTCATAGAGTTCCTAATTAATTCTACCACACTACCACTTAAGGTCGGAGAAGTATTTTTTCCGCGCACGCTCGATTTAAGTTGGTGCCACATAAGCTCTATCTATGGGATTGAACACGCAGTAGTAGGGAGGTAGTTGTAACACTGTATGTCCCAATTCTTCTGCTATTGTATCACAAACATACGTTTTTTTTTCAAAAATGACTGCAGCACTTGTAAAAGTTCTTTTTGTGTATAATTTTCCTCAAAATATGTCATTTGCAGCCATGAAGTTTTGAATCTCCAATTTCTTTGAGCCAGGAATTTTTTGCAATTGTCGACTATGATAGCTTGCGTTGTCCATTACTATAACGCTGTTTGGCGAAATGTTGGGTAACAGACAATTTCCAAACCAATCTTCAAAAAGCTCTGCTGTCGTATCTTCGTGATAATCAACACAAGAGTCCTTAATATTTTTGGCAGAAAGCCACATAGCGTTTCGTATCCAACCATTTTCTGATCCTGCGTGTAATATTGTGATTCTCTTCCCTTTATTTGATATTTAAAGCCCATTGCAGACAGGGCTCGCCAAAGAGTAGTGAGGCCGCAGTTGATGTGAGTTTCGTCATTGATGAGCCGCTGTTTCAGACTTTTGATTGTAGGGACACGCTGCTCATCGTACATAGTGTAGATTTTTCGCCTTATCAAATCTTTTTCCCAGTCGTCTGGACATTTTGTGACACCGGAATCTTTACGCTTTTTTCTTGATTCCATGGAATTTTCAACAATTTGTCTAACTGAAGTAAGAGGCACCTTCGTCAAATTACTGGTTACTTTTGCTGCAGCACCCGCGTTATATCCTTGCTGAAGTAAGGAACTATACACACTTTTTATAATGATTTTCGCGTCACAAGATAAGTGATTCTTCTTTAATGAACCACTGGAAGAAACACTATTACTTTTTATCCGCGGACGCCACATACTGCCTATTCTGTACGTTGGGGTATAAAATCTTTGCTAATAATGTCTGTAATAACAAATAAATGTTATAAAATTATTGCACGCCGTAACACAAGTGAACACTTCCAATGAAATACAAAGACTAAAATGAACAAGAAGTGTAAGCTGTAATCCTCTACAATCCCTCCCTGAGAAACAATCAGATTGTGGTAGGTTAGAAAACTACGGAACAAATTTCAGAAAATTTCCTGATGCTGATCTCCACACAAGAGGACTATATTCTTATATATCTATCATCTCAATGCCTTGTATATCATTGAAAGCTAGATTCCATGTCTGATAGGAAGACACTATGAAAAATGAAACGTTACTAGGCAGAACATTTTTTGTCCTTACTAGTACACTGTTAATTAGTTGGTAAATGAGCAATAAAACACAATAATAACCCAGTATATAAACCATTTTTATATTGAATCAATTTCACGTATTCCATTGAAGAAATTCGTATTGCAGTTGATATACCACTGGTCTATAGAACAGGCAAGATGATTGTATTGATGGTCATTTGATATTTTTACACAAACAGGAAACGGCTTTCGATACATCGGATCAGTATCACTCCAGAATGGGATATTAATTTGTAGGTACATTCGATATTGTGGTCTGTACTGCAGTGGTTGTTGTTATACCCCAACCAATGAGAATGCCTGCTTTTTCTGCAAAAAAAAGAATCCCAGATTTAATCACTGAAGCATATTATACCGCGAAATTATTAGGTATTGTACCATTGTACCTTCCTAAGAAAAACGACAATAAAGAACGTGTACTGTGCAGATTGTATTCGTTTTTCCACATTTCCATCTTCATTGGCATACAGGGATATAGTTTCACGAAATATCCTATCATGACTTTCTCATCTACCGGTGGTGGCTACTATTACACAACACTATTCGTTCGCTTTCTTGGAGAGGTTATCAATTGTGTACAATTTTGCATTACGGCGATTGGTGTTTCATTCTGGAATAGAAAGCCGTGGGGAAAATTTCTCAGAGAATTGATGAAAGTCGAACTGATTTTACACAAAACACCTGGAAACTTTTACATCAAGCATTTCGATAACTGCTTCATTTTCGACATATTCTGTTTTGTACTTCTGGCATGTTTGAGTATTCTGAGTTATTCGGCGTACATAGATTTTGAAGTATATTCAAAGTTTTATATTATTTATTATTGCAGTCTATGTGAAGCTGTTAAGATGACTTTGATGATTGCATTCATCTGTATTATTCAACAGAAGTTCACTAACTTGAGGGAATTACTGAAAGAGCGTTATGCCCAGCAAGAGAAGACATCTTTGATAACAATTGGGAGTTTGCACAGAAAATTGTGTAAAATTGTAAATTTGTTCAACTCCATATTCGGTTTTCAACTGTTTCTTGATATGATACAAATCTGCTTGTTTGCTTTAGAGAATATAAATGTATTCTGGAGGACCCATATCGAAGGTTATCAAGAAGGAAGTGAAATTATGTGGAGAGATACAGCTGGGAGGTGGATAATAGGTGTGATTGGATTTCTTTTTCTTCTGATGATCACGGTAATATTTTCAGCTTTTGCCTCTAGGAGAGAGTTATATGTATATGGTGATATAGAAAAAATGCACACAGAAGAAAATATGAATCAATACTAATGTTGTATAGATGTTTTTTTTGTGGGAAATACTGATCCGATAATGAAAATTCTTTCACCAACAGGAAGATTCACTAATCAGGGGTGATATAGGCTATATTTCATCATGATTGAATAGAAGATACAGTGAGAAATAATATTATATATAAATCAAGTAGGAGAAAAGCGAGCAAGATGTATGCTATAACGGTGTGCGCTGACTAAACGGTTCGGTATAGACGAACATAATGTTCATCAAAATTTTTGGTCTAGTAGGACGTGGTACTATATAGCTCTAGCTTTTATATTTGATTACTTACAAAGGTTTTTTCGGTAATGTAACATATGAAATGCTTTGTCCTGGAAAACTGACAGACGGATCAACGCATAGCCTCAACCACTTACCATAGAGATCTGAAACTGAGATTGTGTTCTTTGTATGACGTAGGCATCCGATAAGAGAGGATTTTACGAATGTATAACTGAACATATAAAATAATTCATCCTGAATGTTGATGACACCTAGACAAACAAATGCCTCTATTGTGCTTATTCACAACAGAATTTGAAGTGTACAATAAATATTTGATTGGCATTCAGTGATCAGTACACACTAATAGAAAAAAGATTGATAGATAGATAGATAGAAACATAGAAAAGGGGGATGTCGAAAAAGAAGCAATAGTTTTTTGAGGCAGCGTTAACAGCTTTATTTCTGACCGGGATATTATAAGCTTATATCGTCATAGTTACGCTATCAATAAAGAGGGTCATAACTCCCTTGGGACATTATATATTTTATAATTCCCTCTACCTTTCACAAGTGAAAATAAAATTATATATATATATATATATATATATATATATATATATATAATGAGTAGTAACATTTTTCCGTGTCAGCCAGTCCAGATATATCTTGTATTCTTTTTGGTATACGGCTTCACTTTTCGATGGAATTAATGATTCTCTTGCTTGTTCAGCTTTTTTCAAAATATCCTTCATTATATTTGGGGTAGAAAACACGTTTTTACCGCAAACACAGCTTGATAACAAAGTTCTGTTTATAAACAAGTAACTTAGCAACAACCTAGCAACAAGAAAACTCTACTATAATCAACGGTACCTGATTCAAATATACCGGGAAGGTGATGAATTGGTACATTTTTCCGTTTCAAAAATGAACAAAATTTTATTGAAATCGGCCAGAAATAAAATTATCTATGTACCACGGGAATTAATGAGCTTTAATAACCTCAGGCAATTGCTGTCCCTTGGGCCAGAGGCCCAAGGGACGCAAACTTTGCCATCGGTAATTAAGGCCCTCCTAATTCCCTTGATACATAAATAACTATTATTGACCTCGTTTTCAAACAATACTGGTGATTAGTGGATTTTCGAATATATGTTCTTGTTGTTTCACTACAGTTTTGAATTTATGTATATAATTGTATATATTCTTTAGGTTTATAGGAAGCCTGTTGAGTAGTTTTGGATCATGAAATTTGATATTTGGATGGGTACTTGAGTTTTCTGAGAATCTTGGGGGTCTAGGTGTATCAGTTCTATATCTGTTAGTGTCCATATCAAACACTGGTGGCTTAACATATATCTTACATTTAATAATTTTGTTTTCTCGTGAAGTTTTTTCTCTGTCAAAGTTCAACATTCCATGAGAATTTTTCACTAGACGCAAAATGGTTGCTGATGGAGCTCTGCAACCTGAGATGGATACCGATATATTGAAAGGTATCATGTAGCTAGTTCGACGAGATGTCACATTGAATGAAATGACTGACAAGATTTGAAGTGAAATGATGTTATTATTAGTCACCTCATAGAAAAACATCACTACTTTCAGGTTATATCTCTGTTCCAAAGCTAAAATCTTGAATTCACTCCTTAGTTGTGTTGTACTGTCTGAATTATGGTTTGGCCATGCGTCATTTTTTTGATATATATATACATATTTTGCATTCTTTCCACTTCCTTCAATAGTGTTAGGCTCTTCTAACTATACAAGAGACGCAAACTCAATTTTAGGCCTATCAAGCTGTAGTAAAGTAATACGATGGTATATATATATTTTTTCTTGCTAAAACCCTTTTGGAGCATGATACAGTCCCTAAAGGAACAGAAACCAACTAATTCCCGAGCTAATACTCCTATGGCTATTCAATTACGACTGATCAATATACACAATATCTGTGAAGAGTTCCTACAAGGCTTACTTTGCAAATACTTCGACATAGAGATTTTGCTTTATTCAAGACAGGGTGATCATCTGTATGCCGGTGGCAGGGTCTCTAGCCATCATCAGTACAGGGTAGGTTCTCACAGACGATAGACGTCTGTGCCCTATCAAGAATAATGAGCAAACTGTTGACTGCAGTTGAAACCAGTCAGTAAGAAGTACCTGTAATGGGCGAAGCCTACTACACAAAATCATCACATAACTGGGTTCACAATCATCAGCTCGGGAAGTAGTTGATTCTCAGCCAAGCAATTTTCTTTCTTTGCGTATTTTGTTAAAACCTGATACTTCTAGTGGAAGAATCCGTCTGTGGCAGTTTGAATTTCCGCAGTTCAATATACATGGCGGGGCGGTATTAATGACAGTTGCCTCAGGCGTCTATTCTGGTCACGCCGGCTCTGCCTATTAATATATAAGATCAGCATTCCTTCTATAACTGCTGCTTTTTTGTCAGATGTTCGTCCTATGTACTCTCAATCAATTAATATCGACAAGATATACAATAAACTACATAGGACAAAAATCTAGATTATCAAAATATCGAATAACGGCACACAAAAGTGGAACAAGATATATATATATATATATATATATATATATATATATATATATATATATATATATATATATATATCGCTCTCTACATTTGACAATATATATCTTGGATCGATCCATCATGAAACAATTAAAGTACCATTAGCTTATCGAGCAGGGCGGACCATTGCATTGTTTTTGTGATTTCATATTTTTACCCGTACATGAAACTGCTTGTGATGAATTATGTCAGTATCATTTATGAAATTGCATTTTGATTCCTCGTCATATTTGATATTGCAATCCGAGTAAACAAATAAGAGTTAACAAAATGGTTGAGGCTTTCGCGGCCGAGGTTATTAGTATAACTACTTCTCTTCGGGCTTGAAGGCCGTCGTTCTTCGGAATTTCTTCCTGACGTTTCGCTAGCGCGAGTGGCCAGCTTCTTCAGAGGCTTATTCATCTCCGATGACTAAACAGTTCGATTTCTCAAGGCGTATTTATATTGATGCAGGTAGTCTGGAGTGTTAATTACTTCTGTCGGGTTCGGGGAATAATCATCATTATTAGTTGCCGCACTACCTGTTGTGATTTCATTAGGTATTCTTGTTTTCCTCAGAATCGGATTCCAAATTCTGTTTAGAGTCAACGCTTCTTCCTTTCTGTTAAAATTGTCCGCATGTTTTTGGATCTCTATTGCCTCCCGCACCAGTCGGCTATGGTAACCCTGGTTGGGGGCAATCAGTGTGGCATTTTCGAACAGAATCTTGTGGTCGCCCTCACTCAATGCGTGTTCCGCCACCGCCGATTTGTCGGTTTGCCCCAGCCTACAGTTCCTTTGATGCTCTTTGAGCCTTGTACCCATGGATCTTTTCGTGGTACCGATGTAAACCTTCCCACAGGTGCATGGAATGCGATAAACCCCTGCCGCTGACAGTGGGTCTCTTTTGTCTTTAGCCGACCTGAGGCTTTGCTGGATCTTCTTGGTCGGCTTGAAAACTGTTTTTATGTTATATTTCCCCAAGAGTTTTCCAATTCTGTCAGTGACCCTCGGGATGTATGGCAGATATGCATTCGCAACTACCTGAGGGTCCTCCCTGTTATGAACCGTGGGACTCTTCGGTTTCATGGCCCTGTTGATCTCAGATACACTGTACCCATTCGACCTCAAGGTCACTTGAAGATGTTCCAGTTCCTGCTCTAGATGTTCTGGTTCACAAATTCTTCGAGCACGTTCAGTTAGGGTAGATATGACTCCTCTCTTCTGACTGGGATGGTGGTTCGATAGTGCGTGCAGGTACCTATCCGTGTGCGTGGGTTTTCGGTAAACTTTGTGGGTTAGTCTAGCGCCACATCGTTCAATCAGAACATCTAAGAAGGCTATCTGCTGGTTCTGTTCGGTTTCCATGGTGAATTTGATGCTGGAGTGTTGAGCGTTTAGGTGGTCCAGAAAAAGGTTCAGAGAGTCCCTTCCATGTTTCCAGACGACGAAGGTGTCATCCACGTAGCGTAGCCACAAGGTCGGCTTCAAATCAAAGGCGTCGATTGCCTTCTCTTCAAACCGTTCCATAAAGAAGTTGGCTATCACTGGGCTCAGTGGACTTCCCATCGCCACTCCATCCAATTGCTCATAGAAGTTTCCCCTCCATTGAAAGTAGCTTCCCGTAAGGCATGCTCTGAAAAGTCCGACAATATCACTTGGGAACAGGCAGGCTATCTCCCTCAGAGAGTCTTCCAGTGGGACGTTGGTAAACAAGGACACAACATCGAAGCTGACCATGAATATAATAGCAAAATTGAAGAACTCCTAGAACCCACGAACTACCGCAAACTTAGAAGGGACCCGACACAATCAAGGTTGAGGAATGTAAATAAACTCATCAAGTCGTCCTCACTGTCGGAAACCACGCAGAAAACCGTTATCAGAACTGAAGCCGTTCCACCCAGGCTCTACGGTCTTCCAAAGGTGCATAAACCCAACATGCCACTGAGACCTATAGTCAGTGCCCCAGGCTCACCTACCTATCACTTGGCAAAACATCTGGCCTCACTCCTCCAGCCTCATGTCGGAAGAACAAATTCCTACGTCAAGGATTCAACAGACTTCGTTGGTAAAATTAAAGGCTTGACCTTGGAACCGACCGACATCATGGTCAGCTTCGATGTTGTGTCCTTGTTTACCAACGTCCCACTGGAAGACTCTCTGAGGGAGATAGCCTGCCTGTTCCCAAGTGATATTGTCGGACTTTTCAGAGCATGCCTTACGGGAAGCTACTTTCAATGGAGGGGAAACTTCTATGAGCAATTGGATGGAGTGGCGATGGGAAGTCCACTGAGCCCAGTGATAGCCAACTTCTTTATGGAACGGTTTGAAGAGAAGGCAATCGACGCCTTTGATTTGAAGCCGACCTTGTGGCTACGCTACGTGGATGACACCTTCGTCGTCTGGAAACATGGAAGGGACTCTCTGAACCTTTTTCTGGACCACCTAAACGCTCAACACTCCAGCATCAAATTCACCATGGAAACCGAACAGAACCAGCAGATAGCCTTCTTAGATGTTCTGATTGAACGATGTGGCGCTAGACTAACCCACAAAGTTTACCGAAAACCCACGCACACGGATAGGTACCTGCACGCACTATCGAACCACCATCCCAGTCAGAAGAGAGGAGTCATATCTACCCTAACTGAACGTGCTCGAAGAATTTGTGAACCAGAACATCTAGAGCAGGAACTGGAACATCTTCAAGTGACCTTGAGGTCGAATGGGTACAGTGTATCTGAGATCAACAGGGCCATGAAACCGAAGAGTCCCACGGTTCATAACAGGGAGGACCCTCAGGTAGTTGCGAATGCATATCTGCCATACATCCCGAGGGTCACTGACAGAATTGGAAAACTCTTGGGGAAATATAACATAAAAACAGTTTTCAAGCCGACCAAGAAGATCCAGCAAAGCCTCAGGTCGGCTAAAGACAAAAGAGACCCACTGTCAGCGGCAGGGGTTTATCGCATTCCATGCACCTGTGGGAAGGTTTACATCGGTACCACGAAAAGATCCATGGGTACAAGGCTCAAAGAGCATCAAAGGAACTGTAGGCTGGGGCAAACCGACAAATCGGCGGTGGCGGAACACGCATTGAGTGAGGGCGACCACAAGATTCTGTTCGAAAATGCCACACTGATTGCCCCCAACCAGGGTTACCATAGCCGACTGGTGCGGGAGGCAATAGAGATCCAAAAACATGCGGACAATTTTAACAGAAAGGAAGAAGCGTTGACTCTAAACAGAATTTGGAATCCGATTCTGAGGAAAACAAGAATACCTAATGAAATCACAACAGGTAGTGCGGCAACTAATAATGATGATTATTCCCCGAACCCGACAGAAGTAATTAACACTCCAGACTACCTGCATCAATATAAATACGCCTTGAGAAATCGAACTGTTTAGTCATCGGAGATGAATAAGCCTCTGAAGAAGCTGGCCACTCGCGCTAGCGAAACGTCAGGAAGAAATTCCGAAGAACGACGGCCTTCAAGCCCGAAGAGAAGTAGTTATACAAATAAGAGTTATACATCTTTGATTATAATTATCGTATACCCCAAGCACCAAAAATGACCATAATTGAAAAACGTTCCATACCCATACATGATTTGAGAACGGCTATATATGAAGGAAAAAATTTGCTAGAGTTATTCCTTACTTTGGTGTGAGAGTTTAAACTTTCCCTAGAGATCAATTACCCTCACACCAAACTGATATCAGTTTGGTGAGAGGGTAATAGATCTCTAGGAAAAGTTTCAAGAAACTCCCCAAGAAAGCACACTGTGGTGCCACCGTCAACAAAGGAAATAAATTCACAAAAAAATACTCGATTCCATAAAGTCTTCATTCAAGGAAAAGCTTTCTAATTAAGTTTTGTTTTAAAATCCGTTCATGTTGAACCTTTAAATTTAACTATGTATTCACTCAAGTGAAACAAAAAGGAAAATTTTGTTTATATTTTCAAAATCATAGTAAAGTATTAACACTTTTGAAGAAATCCAGAAACGCTTGCATAATTAATTCTAAATCAAAATCTCAACAATTGGCAGAAATATTCAATGAAGTTTGTATTATAAAATTATACAGAATATTAAAATTTTCGATCCTTACCTTCAGATCAGCACACGAGAAATGGACCGAAACCAAAGTTGCAACGTCGAGTTTATAGTGGGGAGGTAATTAACACGTGTGGCCTCAATACCGAAACTAGTGGCAAATAATGTCGCAATTTCTACGACTCATTTATGCGATGTTTTGAAACCCATAAAATTTATTGAGGACAGATGTTCAAAGCACTTGCTGAAGCTTGCGTAATTCGCAACTCACAAAGAATGTTCTTTGTTCGAGGGGGGTATAAAAGCATTCGCACTTGCAAATTCAAGATAGTATTCGAGTATCATAGTATTGGAATAGAGTGTTATCGAAAGAGTAATACAGTAACAGTAATATAATATAGAAACAAAGTGAACGAACAAGTATTATGTACAAAACAGTAGACAGTGTTTTAAACAAAAACGAAGTGCAGTAATAAATCAGTCGCTAGAAGTGCTAAACGTTAATCTGAAGTGGACCCAGAATTGCTCCTCAAAATGTGTAAGTCTAGCCGTTAAAGCCGAAGCGATGATCTGATTATTTATGTACCATGTCTGTACGAGATTGAAATGAACGAAATTATGTGAGTTCTATTGATTTGTCGACGTGTTTTGTACTATGGAATCATCGATTTCGTCTTTATGTATTCCCTGCTTCATTTGTCGTATAACTGAATGTTCGAGATGCCGCTTATCATAAACAAATTAAAAACTGTTGAAAATTCCGCCAAATGTTATTATTTCCACCAGGAATTCACGAACTAAAAATAATCATGTGCGACTGGGTATTTAACATCTCAAGGACCGCTCGCCTTTTTTGTCAACAAACGATACCCGGTCGTCACAACACAACTGAGGAGGCAAAACATGTGACAGCAGTTTAGAAAGGGGATCTCGATGTCAAACTCGATCAAATGCGTTTGAAATGTCGAGTGCATCAGCTAACGTTTTTCCGAATTTTTCGATGGAATACTGCTAAATATGTGGAGCATAAGCCAGTAAGTCAGTGGTCGATTTTTCATGGCGAAATCTGTGATGTCCATCATTATTTATTCTGTTTTCTCCATCAGTATTTTTATTCCTTCTTTTCCCAGATATTTGATAATCTTCACAATTATTGTTTTTTCTATAACTTTGAAAATGTTTTGGGAAGCAATGCAATCGATCTAAAGCTACAAAGCAAAGTTTTCCTCCTTCTTCAGGAACTGGCTGAACTCTGGCTGGCTGTTTTTTAGCACTTAGGGATAATCCCCAAGATATACGGAAGGTTGAACAATTCGCAAAAAACCTATGTAGATTCTGGGGCACACTTTAAGAACAATTGCTGGAATTTCATCAGATCCGTAAGCCTTGCTTATATTCAGGTTCATAGAGATATTCCTTATATGTTGTTGGTGAAAAACCATTTCAGGCATAGGAAACTGGGGTAATATTTTTTACCGATGAACCCGAATATAATTATAATAATATATTCGCTTTTTGTTGGGCAGTGGTGGCTTGTGATCTATTCTCTTGTTAAAAGGGGGAAATGAACTGAAAGTGAAATTTCCAGAGGAAGTTTCAGCAAATGTTGAAGAAGAAACTAGAAGGGTTTGGTCATTCAATGAGTCTTGAAGCTTCAGTAGCTTCAACAGTTTCACTACGACTATTTCTTGCGTTAACATACTCAGATCTTTCTGAACTTGGATTATGGCGCCAGCGATGGGATGCCGCTTGTTTAGATGTGACAGCCTGATAGCAACTTTTATTGAACCAGGGTTTCTCAAAATGTGGTGTCTTTGTTCTACTAGTACTACAAATCTGTAATATGGGCTGATTCTGCTCACCAGAGAAAAACACTTTTTTGAGCAACTTTGACATATCTCAACCGTCTTCACATCTATAGTTTTCAGGATCCCGATTTTTTTAATCCAAAAAATGTGAAAAACCTTTATTATTGATTGATATATCTTTTATTTTCGAACATATATTGAATTGGCCCTCACTTAATGAAAATCTATGAAAACTTGATCGAAGAAATCTTTCATTGTGTGATTTTCTCAAAACAATTTATAAAACAGTTTCACTGTGTTTTACTAAACGACAGCGTGTTATGATAGTACTTTTATTTTTATTTCAGGCAAGACCACTCGTTGTGATCTTCAGTTGTGACTGGACGGAAAAAGAAGCTGTGAAGATAATCGGAGTATGCTATGAACTCTTGAACACCACTCCTATGTTACCAGGAGAAAAACAAGATTTACTGAATTTAGTGGCTGAGGTTGCGAACAACAAACCAGTTTTCAGTGCTGCTGGCATAGTCGACATAAACCGTACCACAGCACTGAGTTTGTTCAGCACTTCTCTATCTTATCTCGTCGTTATCATTCAATTCAATTATGCTGTAAATGATAAGTCATATAGCACTGCGTCTATCTAAAAACCTGGATATTGAATGCCTCATTCATATGATTTGAGTTTTTGAGAGAGATTTCATCTATCAAAAAATGTTTATATCTGTCATATTCATTCGAGTTGAAGGAATAAAGGAAAATTTGAAATAATACTTCACTCGATGGGACTTTTCTAACGGTATATCACAACTGGTATAACACCCATTGTCGAAATGGGGGCCTACAAGAGGAAGGCAACACGTTTCGTTTGAGGCCTGATGTACTTTGCTGTGAATTCTAGTCGAGTGGTTTCAGGGGCACAAAATGCTCCTATTTCCCATTTTTATCAACGAATGTTTTTTTTTTTTTTGAAATTTTTGTATTACCGTAATTCTTTTTTCTCCCTAATCAATTATAATTCGTAATATTTTTATAATTCTCAATCCTCAGAGTAACGAAAATATCAGTTTGCGGTCAAAATTCGATTGTTGTATACTTTGATATAATAAAATAGCATAAAATTCATTTACCATCTTGAACGCGTAGGCATTGCTAGGTTTCTATGGCAGGAAAAATAAATGCGTTGTTGATATCTGTTGAGAACTGTCAGAAGTTTATGAGCATATCAAAGATGTATTCAAATAACGGAAGGGCAGATATGCGATTTAGTTGGGCAAAATCAAAAATGAATCCTCTTTTGGCAAGAAATATGTATGTTGAGCTATATCCGAATCGTCGTATACCGAACATCCAATTGTTTAGACGATTAGAAAGAAGTTTGAGGGACTATCGTGCATTTGACAGAAATAAGACAAGAAAATGTGTGTTTTTTTTTCAGGAAATGAGCTGAGTTGTAATATCCAAACTGGAAATCTAAATGATGATAATAATAATGTATGAAAATATGATTCAATATTCGACACTATGTCGAATATCAATTTGTTCTAACAGAAAATTTTTTCTCTATCTGATATGACGGTTTTCTCATCTTCTATCATGATATTTCTCAACAAAAATATCATTCAAGTTTCTAGATTCCCATCACAATGCTAAAACCTCTTTAGCCAAGGATAGACCACAAGCTCCTCTACTCGGGTGGAAATCAGAAGAAAAAAAAATTCATTTGGCAATATTTCCAGAGTTTGTAAGATTTGCCAATCCATTGGAACTATGGAATATCGTATTTTCATGTATTTTACCTGAATCACATTTTTCTTCATCAATAATTTCACTGTAGAATGGTCTCAACTCCATCTGATATATGAAATATACTTCACATAGATGGTAACAAAGTTGTTTGTAACTTTTGATTATTTATAATGAATAAATATATTTTGTAATATTCCTAGAGCCTTGTCAAAATGAAGTTTATTCATGATAAAACATTGAAATAATGATTCAATCGCTGTGTGGGTCAACCTTTAATGAAGGATAGATATTTATTCACGGCAGAGGACCACAGCTACTTTTCTGGTTTCAAGGGGTACTTCGGTTTAGTAACCCCGATATATCCGATGACCTCCATGGGTTTGATTCCTTCTATCTCTTCTCTGATTTCGCTTGCGTGGACCTCGGTTTGGAATCCTCTGGCACTAGCTACCGCTGCTTCTTCGGCCAGTTCGGGAGGTGCAGCTAGAATATACATATTATTAGAATCAAACCCTACATCTACGTGACTACCGATTGTTCTAGATTTCACTATACGATAATATCCAAACCAAAGAAATAGGTTCAGATGGGCAGTAACTAAGACAAAATAGTATATTATACACCGAGGTCGAAAGAAATTCATTCCTGTCGTGAGATTAGTTAGTTGATGATATTCCTCTTTGTTTTCAATTTCCAACATGAAAATAATCATTGATTCTTGGTATGAATAAAGAAATAGTCGAAACTTTTCCTAGAGATCAATTACCCTAACATCAAACTGATATTTTTTGCACTCGACGCGAGTTTTGCTAACAAGGTGAGCATTTTCAGGAGAAGAAAATTGATACTAAATCTAAAGCTAGGGTTAGTAGTTTATATACCTAAAGTTCTTTGGTCTGATATGGACCTTGTTTGTCACTGTTAATTATTCAATCTTATAGAATTGAAATTTTCCATGTGACTGCCAGTGTGCTGATTATACTGTCATTTTCATTTATTGTTCAGATGTTATTATATTATTAAATCATTTATTTTTAATCCATAATAATTATTCAATAAAATATCTGATCCTTACAACAAGTTTTGGCTCCAATTCTTTTTTTATTATATGTAGACAGGATAAAGAAACTCAATTTATATGGAAATCACTTTTCTTTTGCAGATGATATTACTATATTTCACTCTGGAAAAAATATCAACAACTTAAAACAGGAAGTAACACATGACATGGAATTGAGAGAAAAATGGATAAAAAACATCAATCTTACAATTAATTCAGAAAAAACGGTTTATATAATTTGTAAACAGAAAAATATGAATGATGTGAAACTTGATATAAAAATAAATAATAAGCTAATTAAAGAAGTTCGAAACCATAAATATTTAGGTCTGATCATCGATAATAAATTGAATTTTGAAAAACTTATAAATAAAATTAAAAAAACGGTTGTTCCGTTTCTAGGAGCAATCAAAAGAATGCCTTACTTGAATAAATATGTACAAATTCTATTATATAATTCATATATTATTTCATGTATAAGGTACCTAATCACAATTTGGTCTTCTTGCAATCAAAAACAAAAAAATATAGTTTATCGTTTAATGAACAAAGCAGTCAATTTATAAGAAACCATGGGACACTCCATCGTCTGAATTATACAAAATGACTAATAACATGACGATGAACTGTTTGATAAAACTCGAGAAAGCCAAATATATATATACAAATCAACGAAATAACTTCAGAAAAGTAATATTTTGTTCTTTAAAAATTCTACTGTACACAATTATAATACTAGAACTTTCAATAATTATCATCTAAACATTATTCACACCAATAAGGGTAGAAACAATCCTATCTCAAGCTCAATAGAAGTATTCAATGAATTACCAGAAGAAATGAAATCTTCCAGATCCATTAAAATTTCTTCGAAAAAATTGAAAAACAAACTACTAGAATAGTGATGTTTATCAAAATACAAGCAACAATTGTTAATGTATTATTAGGTTTAAAATTACCATTGTTAGTATTTTAACTTCCTTATACCAGAACCCCATTCTGTTTGGAAGCTGTAATTTGAAATAAAAAAAAAAAAACTTCGTAAGGTTTAAATATTTATTCACATATTATTTATTTTGGAATTGTAATATTGAGATTTATTGTGAATGCATTGTTATTATTATTATTCTAATTAATTACCTGATAATGAACTAGTGCAGTCACTTCCTGCAGGGTCCGTTATTTGTTACTATTGATTATTCCGATTACTTTCTCAACAATGAATTGAAAAGCGGACTGAAAGGAATAGGTCCCTCATCACCATTCATGCTGTTTTTACATTTTGCTATTTCTAGACTGTCACGTGCATCGAGTAGTCTTGTGTCATGCACATGCATTATCAGTTTGAGATTGCTCCCACCAAAATAGTTGAGGCTTTCGCGGCCGAGGTTTTCAGTATCACTACTTTTATTCGGGTTTGAAGGCCGTCGTTTTTTGGAATTTCTTCCTGACGTTTCGCTGGCTCGAGTGGCTAGCTTCTTCAGAGGTTCATTCATCTTGGAATTCACTCCGATGACTGGAGTATTTTCTTCGCAAGTTGTATTTATGCCGATTCAGGTAGTTTGCGGTGCTAATTATTCCATTCGGATTCGGGGAATTGTCATTAATATTGATTACCTTGTTTACCTCATGTTGGTTCGGAGAATAATCATCATTATTATCTGAAGAACTACCTGCAGTTATAATCGATTTTCTTAAAATGGGATTCCATATTCGGTTGAGGTTGACAGCTTCTTCTTTTCTGTTGAAATTATCCGTGTGTTTGTGGGTTTCTATTGCCTCCCGTACCAGTCGGCTATGGTATCCCTGGTTGGGTGCAATCAGTTTTGCATTTTCATACACAATCCTGTGGTTTCCCTCACTAAGTGCGTGTTCCGCCACAGCCGACTTGTCAATTTGCCCTAGTCTGCAGTTTCTCTCATGTTCCTTTAGCCTAGTTCCCATGGATCTTCTGGTGGTACCGATGTATCCCACAGGTGCACGGTATGCGATAAACCCCCGCTGCAGACAGTAGATCTCTTTTGTCTTTAGCCGATCTGAGGCTCTGTTGAATCTTCTTTGTGGGTTTAAATACAGTTTTTATGTTGTATTTACTCAGGAGTTTTCCAATTCTGTCTGTGACCCTCGAGATGTATGGCAAATATGCATGTGCAACTATCTGAACGTCCTCCTTGTTTCGAACAGTGGAATTCTTCAGTTTCATGGCCCTGTACACTGTATCCGTTCGACCTCAAGGTCACTTGAAGATGTTCCAGTTCTTCCTCCAGAAGAACAAAAGAGATCTACTGTCTGCAGCGGGGGCTTATCGCATACCGTGCACCTGTGGGAAGGTATACATCGGTACCACCAAAAGATCCATGGGAACTAGGCTAAAGGAACATGAGAGAAACTGCAGACTAGGGCACATTGACAAGTCGGCTGTGGCGGAACACGCACTTAGTGAGGGAAACCACAGGATTCTCTTTGAAAATGCAAAACTGATTGCACCCAACCAGGGATACCATAGCCGACTGGTACGGGAGGCAATAGAAATCCACAAACACACGGATAATTTCAACAGAAAAGAAGAAGCTGTCAACCTCAACCGAATATGGAATCCCATTTTAAGAAAATCGATAATAACTGCAGGTAGTTCTTCAGATAATAATGATGATTATTCTTCGAACCCACATGAAGTAAACAAGGTAATCAATATTAATGACAATTCCCCGGATCCGAATGGAATAATTAGCACCGCAAACTACCTGAATCGGCATAAATACAACTTGCGAAGAAACAATCTCCAGTCATCGGAGTGAATTCCAAGATGAATGAACCTCTGAAGAAGCTAGCCACTCGAGCCAGCGAAACGTCAGGAAGAAATTCCAAAAACGACGGCCTTCAAACCCGAATAAAAGTTGTGATACTGCTCCCACCAATTTTGTGGACATTGTCTACAGCGTGTTGAGCGACACTGGATTTTTCTACCCTTCCGTATTTCATGTGTGAAAAATGCTCTTCGATACGGAAGGGTAGAAAGATCCACTGTCTCCCATCCCTTTCAGCCCGTTTTCCAATTTATTGTTGACAACTTAACTCATCAAAATATCCGATAAGCCGCCGTGATTTTGTCATTATGACAGCAGTAATTGATCTCTAGGAAAAGTTTCAACTTTCACACCAAAGGTTCCAATATCAGTTCATTTAAAGGAATATTTCCATCGTATGTTAAAAATCCCATATGAAGCGGGACATTTTCGATCAATTACAGCGATTATTTTTCCACTTGTTAAAATGTGACGTTTTTGCATTTCAACAAATAGAAGCAGGTTCTTCTATGGTTATTCTAGCCAATCATTGGGTATTATACTGATTGAATTGCCTGGTCCTTTCGATAAAACGTTGTTTACCTTTGAACTGTCGAAACTATACGGTTTACCGCGTCGATTCTATTGAACTGGCTCATATTTATATAAATTATCATGAATGAAGAGTTACCTCATTATCAATAGTCATTCACTTTTCACTTTTCCAGCATAATATTAACATAACACATTTCGACATTTCAATGAACACTCAAACACGTAAATAGCTCATAACCCCAACTTTATGACAGATATAGCGAACGACCGATTCAAATATTTAAGGTTTCCTTAACTCGATTGAAGATGGCGTACAATTAGTTCTTATTAAATACAATTCATTTTTTGTTGTATGAGAAGAAATCGTTGTATGAAGATTTTGATACAACGACATAACGAATGATTTTATGTTCCTTCTGGCGCGATTTCATAAGAAATTTTCAATTATCAACCTTGTTGTACAATGCGAGGTGCGACGCCATCTCTTGGTATCGTCGGCAAGCAATATCATATTCACTGCGTAAGCATCATATCTCTTCTGGATCATAGAGGGCATGCATCGTTGTTTGACATTTCAAATTTGTAAAATTTTCACTTATTCTCCTTTCCTTCTTATGTAAATGAAATACTGATCAATGGAATTATTGTTCTTCCTTCTATTTGTTAAAAAATAATCTCTCCAAATACAACTCGTTCTTCAAATTTAATACGATAAATTTTCATTTTCGAAACACTCAAACTTTTTTATTTTGAGGCAAAAGCATTCAAACAAACCGAATTAGAAATGCACTTTTCAGACAACATGCTTTCATGGAAAATTATCACTAATTTTGAAGCACTTGTGTAATTACTCCCGATAAATTCCCGGCGGGACATTTTCGGGCTGGTGAATACCCGGTAGGTATCGAAAAATACCCGCTCGGTCCTTGTATCTATAGTAACGATTGTTGAAATGTATATTTGTCATCTTGACAGGCATAAATACTGAATTTTAAACGTCGTTGTTTAAACTCCGGAAATATTCTACCGGATTACACTCGTGCATCAAAATAAACCTGATTATTTTTTTCACTTGTCAAAATGTGACTTTTTTGGCATTTCAACCAATAGTAGCGGGTTATTCTATGGTTATTCTAGCCAATCATTGGGTATTATACTGATAAAACTGGCTGGTCCTTTCGATTGTTTCGATAAAACGTTGTTTACCTTTGAACTGTCAAAACTATACGGTTTACCGCGTCGATTCTATTGAACTGGCTTATATTTATATAAATTATCGTGAATGAACAGTTACCTTATTATTAATAGTCATTCACTTTTCACTTTTTCAGCATAATAATAACATAACACATTTCAATGAACACTCAAACACGTAAATAACTCATAACCTCAACTTTATGACAGATATAGCGATTCAAATATTTAAGGTTTCCTTCAAATGAAGATGGCGTACAATTAGTTTTCATTAAATACAATTCATTTTTTGTTGTATGAGAAGAAACCGTTGTATGCAGATTTTGATACAACGACATAACGAATGGATTTTATGTTCCTTCTGGCGCGATTTTCATGTCATTAGAAATTTTCAATTATCAACCTTGTACAATGACAATGACAATGTGTGACGCCATCTCTTGGTATCGTCATATCCTATTCAATGCGTAAGCATTATATCTCTTCTGGATCATAGAGGGCCTACATCGTTGTTTGACATTTCAAATCAGTAAAATTTTCACCTTTTCTCGTTTCCTTCTTTTGTAAATGAAATACCGATCAATTAAATTGTTCTTCCTTCTATTTGTTCAAAAAATAATCTTTCCAAATACAACTCGTTCTTCAAATTTAATAAGATAAATTTTCATTTTCGAAACACTCAAACTTTTTTATTTTGAGGCAAAAGCATTCAAACAAACCGAATTAGATAAAATCACTCGTCCTACGGACTCGTGATTTTATCAATCGGTTTGTTTTCATACTTTTGCCAAATAAAAAAGTTTTTGTGGAAAATGAAAATTTATCGATTAAATTTTAAGGACTCGTGGTATTACCTTTGATAATTTTCCATTCAAGCATGTTGTCAGTCAAAAAACTGCATTCGGTTATTTTCATATTCTGCTAAAAGAGCCACCTTCCTTCGGAGTCGGTCTTTTTCGACAACATATGAAAATAAACTCATGCAGTTTTCAGACAACATGCTTCCATGAAAAATTATCGGTAATTTTGAAGCACTTGTGTAATTACTCCCGAATAGTTCATCTTGAAACTACGAACTCTCACCTTCTGCGGCGGCCTCCGCCGCCTTGACAGCTCCGGCGAAAGCGCACATGGCCTCAGCTTTGGCGAGCTTGTCGACCGCATCCGTGAGCTCCGTATCGGGTTCCATCCGCATCTGGGTCGCAATCTCGATCCGACTGGCGCTCGCCTCCGACATCTTCTCCATGAGGCCCTTCGACATGTTGAGGTCCGCCACTGCGGGGATGATGTCCGAGAACATCGAAGGGCCGCCCGGAATGCTCTCTTTCCTCTTCTTCAGTTCATTCTCGACGGAACGGTCGAACCTGCAGCGTTCGATGATTTGTTAGGACGGATAGAATTCACCAGTTTGGAGCGGAAAATCACGAGAGTCTCGAAAAATTATATTCTTTCCTGATTATTATCAAATTTTTATGAATTTCAATTGATGAACATTTGGTTTGGAACAAACATATTGAGTTATTGAGAAAACAAATTTCTCCAATTATTGGTATAATTTTTAAAATTCGAAATATGCTACCTTTATTATGTCTGAAATCAATTTATTATTCTTCAGTATATTCCAAAATTCAATACTTGATTTCGATTTGGGGAGCAGCTTCAAAAACCGTAATGAAACCATTGAAAACATTACAAAATAAAATTATAAAGTGTATATACAAACTTGATCGAGAAGAACCTACAGCTAATTCATACAAACAAAGAGAACTTTAAGACATTTCTTCATTATACACGTTTAAAATTTTCACATTTATTCACCTGGTCAAAAATAAATTCAGACATTCAGATTTGATGTTCAAAATGAACAGTGATCAACACAATCACTCAACGAGGGTTTCATAAAATTTGGCATTGATAACAATTGAAACAAATATAGGACAGCAATCTGTTTTCCACAACGGAATATAACTATGCAATGGTCTACCGAATTCATTGAAGAAATATGGAAAATTTCGTTTCAAAAATAATTAAAAAAACATTTTTTTCATTCGTAATTCAATTCAATGCTACATAGGTACAAAATGCATATATACCTTTTTTTTAAATAATATTTCTAGGGAGTATTGTTACAATTTTTTTTCAATAGCAATTATGAAATCATAATAGGGTATGTTTAAATTATCACTAATTTTCTATAAAGGAATATCATGAACAGTCAAACAGTTTCAAACCGGTATGAGAAGACTGATTATGAACTTTATATTAATTACATTTTTCATTGAATACATTTTTTTTCCAGAATTACAAAGAAACAACAAAAAGAAAAAGAAAACAAAATATTGAAGCAAAGAAAGAGTTCATCGAATTTCATTTTCTCATGTGGAGAAAATATTTTTTTAGTTTCATTATAAATTCATTTATATTTCTACAATCTTTTATATCTTCGGGTACTTCATTGAATTTTGAGAGTGCTTCATGAGTGAACCTTCTCTGTCCAATTATAGAGTTTGCGGAATCAAGGTGGAACAAGTTATGTTGTCTTGTGAGGTGATTATGAATTTCTGAATTTTTGATTAATATAAAATTAGATTTCATCATATTATTAATAATAAAATATGATACTTTCAGAGTATCCATTTCATAATGCTCATCCAAAGAAAATGCGTTTGTAATTGAATGAAGTTGATGTGTTGTACTTTCAGAGCTTTCCTGTATAGAGCGGATATTTTTTTAAAATTATTTTCAGAACAAGATCCCCATATATTAATTAAATATTTGATTCAACTGAAAATATGTGAATATAAGAATATATATCTGCTATTTTGGGATTCAATTTGGGACATCTTCTCAGGGCACCAATGATGGAAGATATATTTATTTTCATTAGATTTTCAATATGTATATCCCACTTCATCAATTGATCATAAATCCAAATGCCAAGATATTTCTTCAAAGATGTTTGTTTTAATTGCTCATCTTTCATGTCTATATTCAAGTTGATATTTTGTTTATTTTTTTGTTGAAAAATCATGTATTCAATCATGTTTTCTTGGAATTAACAGAGAAGAATTGGAATAAGGCCATTTTTCAAAATTTAGTAAGTCCTCGTTTAACACCTACATTTACGATCGAACATCAAATCATCTCTCGAACAATCTGTTCAAGCCAGTCTCAAATTACCTACACAGTAGGTTTCGGCTGGCACCTGTCAGAAAACAACTACTCCCCTGGCTAATACCACGAAGGGCATTGAATTATATCCGACCGGTGCCAGTGCAGGTTTCTTCACAGAAGTAAATCCTGCATTTGCTTTCGTCGATACAAAGGAAGGAATTGATTTTCAATTATAGGGACGGACACACTTGCAGACCGGTTTCGGGCTATTTAGCCACTCGTCAGTGCAAGGCAGTGTCATTATCAACATAAAAGTCGATGATTTCCCATAATTAAGAATCAACCTCCTTCACGAGTATCAAGCCCCGGCCAAAGCTGATGCGAACAACGAAGTTATAACGCCATCTACCAATGGACGAGGTATTCCAAAAGCAAACCGAATTCGCCCATTCCTCCTGCGAGGAAAATGTAAAAACACTTGACATAGTCAGTGGGCATACTTGAAGACTGGCGTTAAATCAAATTATCTTTCGAACAATCTGTTCAGGCCAGTCTCAAATTACCTACTCATTAGGTTTAGGCTGGCACCTGTCAGAAAACAACTACTCCCCTGGCTAATACCACGAAGGGCATTGAATTGAGGATTTACTTCTGTGAAGAAACCTGCACTGGCACCGGTCGGATATAATTCAATGCCCTTCGTGGTATTAGCCAGGGGAGTAGTTGTTTTCTGACAGGTGCCAACCGAAACCTACTGTGTAGGTAATTTGAGACTGGCTTGAACAGATTGTTCGAAAGATGATTTGATTTAACGCCAGTCTTCAAGTATGCCCACTGACTATGTCAAGTGATCGAAAATCACCTTAGTCAAGAGCTTTGAACTCTCCCCATTCCAAAATTGAGAGATCTTAAGTGATTTTATTCACATAGTCTTATAGCTCTTGAAAAGCTCTACAAAATCGTTCCTGAAAAAATTTTCTATCACCTGAAATGAAGGAGCTATGGCTAAAAAAACGATAATTTTTTTTTTTTTTTAATTTCAATTACCCTCTTCGGAGCGTAGTAATCTACTAGTATCTAATCTAATCGGTATACTCGGCCGTAATGTTATATGTACCACTTTTTCCATTCATATTGAAAGACAAAGAAGAAGAAAGATCTGCTCGCGTTTGTGAGTATATAGTTCGTTGATTTCTCACCAGTGTATTCTAAAGTTCGAAGACATATTATAAAAACTTCAATGTTTCCAAGGGTACTTCATAACAAGGGTAGGTTGAAAGATTATGAAATTGTATCCTAAAGCATGAAACAATCATAATTCAACTATTTTTACCCATATTTAGGTTTTTAATGTTATTTTATAATTTTTGACAATTAGGGGTAGTCTTCACCCCTGAAAAACAAAAAGCGTACAATGGCAAAATATAGAAAATGAACTAGATGGTGTAATAAGCCTAATCCCAAATTTTCGTGCAAAACGGTGATGGACGAAAAAATTGCGAGGTTTTTCCATTTCTTCAGCTTCATTTTCTGGACTTGATAGCAATTTGATGTGAAAAATTGTGAAGTTTTACAACAAAATGGACCTGTATCTCCGAAAATACACGAGACCGCCGAAAATTCCATTTGGATATTTTGTAGAGGAGAGCGAAATACATGAGTTCCATAAAAAAAAACAAAAAAGTGCTCAAAGCGACCAAAGTATTACCGAACGATCATACATAAGTCAAATATTGAAAGGATTAATACAGGTTTCAAACTTCTCCACTACTACTGATGATAAACGACGAAATCGGCAAAGATGACGTAACAAGGTCACAGTGACCAATAATTTTGAATGAAACTCTACAGCAAGCGACACCTATTTCAAAAGGTATCGAAAAAACCTATGCGATGATATTGATTTTGTTTGTGTTTTGGCAACTCGCTTTTGAAAAACGCAAAGCTCTGATATTTGTCTGGATATTTGTCAAATAAACTGACGCTTCTCTTCAGCTCCCTAAATCAACGTTCTTGTACTTGTACAAGGTTTTGATAAGGAGGGGACTCTTGAGACTCACTGTGTAATATACCAATGATTTATTTTGGGCTACAATGATACCAACCATTCCATAATCGATTCTTGCTTTTCTTCAGTGACTTTTTTGTCTCCTGGACTTTTCTTCTCATCCATCATTAACTGTGGTAGTAGGAATCTGGGATCTTTTTTTGGAGGCTCGTCTTCGTCTTCGATTTGTTGCAAGAGATTCGGATCCCTTTTATTTGGCCTTGAATATTGGGGCCCTTTACCCTAAAACTTCGTTGAAATAAATAATGTTTCACTTGAATTTCAATTTGACAGTACACAGACATTACGATTACGGATTTGACATATCACCAAGCACTGAGATCGAACATAAAAGTACTAAGCACTGGGTGTACCGAATGCTGAGGTCTTAATGAGAGGAAGTGAAACGTGATATAGAAGATCACTCAGTCAAAGAAAATAACTATTAATTATCATCAATTGTTGATGGGTGGAAAGATATTGTTGTTACTGTATTTTTATTAAAAATCGATTCATGACTTTGTACTGAAATTCACAGCAGAAATTCAAAACCATATTTGCTAGCTAATTCTTGCTAGTGTGGCATTTGAAAGGGTAACTCCTCATAGGTATGAATTTTATGCATATTTGTGGATTTCCGAAGTTGAAACAACAATTCTATTCGTTCAAGTCCATCATACAGATATTCGAGATTGAATCTTGGGAGATTCCCAAGATTTTGACTTGTAAATTATTACTATATCATCCGCAGAACTGTGTATGACACCACTTTTTTCCAAATGAAATATATTGTTGATAATTAGGTTGAATAGTATGAGTAGTATGACCAGTTCCTTGTGGAACACAAAAATCGAATATTTTTTATAAACTTTTATATTATTCTACCTTAACAGATTTTTTGAATTCCAGATCAAGAACTCTGATAATTTGGGAATTATTCCTCGAATTTCAATATCTTTCAATTTTTGTAATAATAATTCATGCTTTACCAAATCAAATGCTTTCACTAGGTCAAGGAATGAACAGACAGTGAGGATTTTTAACAAAAATATATTACAGTTTCCTGTATGATTTTCACTCACAATGGGTTTACAGAACCGCGACACGTGTTTCGCTATTACAATAGCTTCTTCAAGCAAGATAAATAAATCACTATTCTATAATACGCTATTTATATACAGTAAGTCGAACGTCTCTTACAATAAAGGTCCGACTTAGGTCCGATATTCGACCCATAATTTGTCCAAATACTAATTAGTTACATACGAAGATTATTCCTAGAAATAGAATTATTGGCCGGGAACATATTCAACAATGGGGAGTTATTTAATTCAACCTAATCATTCAATAAAAATTCTGAATTTTTCCCTCTATTGATTTCCAAGCTTTCTAGAAGGTTAAGTTTCCAACCTTTCTGCTCAAAATGCCTTATTTTGAACTCGTGGTTGAACTCATGACCTTCCAGAATGAGGTGACTTGCATAAGTAGAATTTGTTTTTCCATTCAAAAAACTAGCTCTGTGTTCTCTTAGGCGAGTGTTGAAAGATCTTCCCGTTTGGCCTACGTAGTACATCGGACATGACCCACATGTTAATTCATAAACTCCTGATCTTTGTGACGATTCATTTTTGTCTTTATTATTTTTGATATATATCCCCAATTTATTATTAGTACGAATCTTGCTTGAAGAAGCTATTGTAATAGCGAAACACGTGTCGCGGTTTTGTAAACCCATTGTGAGTGAAAATCATACAGGAAACTGTAATATATTTTGGTTAATATGGATTTTCATGAAGTATCGGCCAGTTCAATTCAATGTGAGGATTTTTTTTATCAGTCATAAATTTCAGTTGTTAGAAGGCTACTGCATGCTCACCACATACTTTACTACGAAGTCCAAATTGATATAATAGTGCTTTTCTCAAGATAATCAACAATTCCGATTTTCAATATTTTTTCGAATGATTTCGATGATGTTGAGATTTAGGATGAGTGTAATCCTCGTATTCAGTAATACATAAGAAAATTTTCAAATTCCGATATCAGAGCATAACAAAAAGGAGAGGTCCAAGATTGGATCCTTGCAGTACTCCAGATGACGATATATATGGTTAAAACGCAATTCCATTTTAGTAAATCATCTTCGGAACTAACAATACGTTATAAAACGATTCATTCAGAACTAGGTCGAGTTTATTCTTTTGATAATATAAAATGCTCAATGTGATACAGTTCCGCGAAATCCGTATCGACCCGCTGGGAGGGAGTGTTTTTTCACAAAACTTTATATAATATGATTTTTTTTTCTGATGAATACCTACATATGCGATAAAGCACAATAATAATTATTTCTAGTATTCAAAAAGGAAAATAACCAATACGGAATCAATCTGAGCTCTAATTTTGCCTTCAAAAATAATAATAATAATTTTACATAAAAAAAGTATGAATGCAAGAATGGTCTCCACTAAAAATCGTGTTCATCATTTGAATAATAACTCACCTGATTCTGACTGATCAAGCTGGACAGATTGATGTTTTTCGGTATCCATCCCAAACTGAAGTCGATTGGTTGGCCGAATGCGTCGCTATTGTGATTCACTGTATCACTCGATTGTCTAATTGGTACTCTGAACTGAATAAATTCATTAATCACAAATGACTGATGAAAATCCATAAAGACGTTATAAATTGTTCTGAAATTGTTCGTTTCCGTTAACCAGCTGACGAACGTCAACCCTCAGAAGTCGAAACTTGTGCGAGCAATGGATCAACGAGGCCTTACCATTTAACGTGCGATTACCCAGCACGGTGTTTTTGAAAAACTCTTTATTGTGTTTTCTACTTCGGTAGTACTATATCAGGCGTGAAGAAACTATTGTATAGTGAAACACGTGTATTCGTTTTGTTAACTGTCTAGAGAAAATAAAAAAATCAGGTATTTTTTCAATAACGTTCATAATTCTAATGGAATAATTAGACCCTTCAACGGAGTGAACTGATTGAAATAAAACGGGCGTATGGCTCACTTTTCAGTTACAATCTCGGGTGCCATATGGTTCCTGTGTTCGATTCTGATTTTTCCTGAGTTTACATGTTTTCTGGAAATAATATCAATATATATCCCTCCTCCACCAAGCTCAATCAAGCAAAATTGGTGCATTTCCATGATTTTCAAAATTTTGCTTTCAAGCGAACGCTTTCATATTATATAATTATTGAAGATAAAATAACTCGCCCTGCGGTCTCGGTATTTTATCAAATTATCATACACTCGAGTCATTTGCTGAGCAAAATTTCGGATCTCATGGATGTGCACACATTTTAACAGATAAATTTAAATATTGTAATTGTTGTGAGAACATCGAAGGGCCGCCTGGAATGCTCTTTTTCCTCTTCTTCAGTTCATTTTCGACGGAACGGTCCTACCTGCAGCGTTCGATGATTTGTTAGGACGGATAGAATTCACCAATTTGGAACGGAAAATCACGAGTTCCGAAAAAATATTTGGTGTTGTTCCCACTAATTCAAATTAATATACCTTATTTTTTTATAGACCTACATTACCTTATCACTCTAAGTTTCAAAATGCACTACAAAAAATGATAATAAATCCTCGCACAACTTCGGTTTCAGCGGATCACCTATGTTTATTCATTACAGTGTATGATATTCACAAACTCTATTGGAACTGTTTCATCTGTACATTTTCAAATTGTATGTTAATGTATTCTTATATTACTGTTTTTGGGAAATAAACATATATTATATAAAACAAATATTATATTGTTACGAATCTCCTAGCGCCGGTCCTGACGAGAATGTAAACGCAGATGAGGGATCGCGTCGTAGCGAGCGTCATTTTCCAGGAACTCGTAAATCGCATGTGGGGAATTCGCGAAGATCCCTCACAGGCGTATATATATATATATATATATATATATATATATATATATATATATATATATATATATCCAAGATTAATTTTCTGGGTTTTTCACCCGTTTGGTATCTTCTGATTTGTTCGACGTTTCGCCTTCCATTTTGAAGTCATTCTCAAGAACTGTGAGACGAATATCTGTCCATACCGTCCTTGTCAATCACTTTCCTTACGAAGTAAGCAAGCAAGACTAAGCAAAGACTTCAATTGTCTGTTCTCCATAGAAACTGGTATTTATAATGATTCTCCTCAGTTATTATCCGACTAGGTCCGATATTATTGATGATTATATCATCAACCGGAGTGATTGACCAGGACGGTATGCACAGATATTCGTCTCACAGTTCTTGAGAATGACTTCAAAATGGAAGTCGAAACGTCGAACAAATCAGAAGATACCAAACGGATAAAAAACCCAGAAAATGTATCTTGCATATCGAAGATCCGTGAAAATATCAATTTCTACATGATACCTGGATGGGCAG
Organism: Zygogramma bicolorata; assembly: GCA_032362365.1. Lineage (NCBI taxonomy): Eukaryota > Metazoa > Arthropoda > Insecta > Coleoptera > Chrysomelidae > Zygogramma > Zygogramma bicolorata. The sequence goes on along the minus strand of JAVJAQ010000137.1, from coordinate 14,539,263 downwards.
GATACAACCTTAGAGAGCGGTTGATGATATAATCATCAATAATATCGGACCTAGTCGGTTCCGTTCTAAAAACTTATACACCAATTCCTGTTCAAATGCAAAAATCTCTTGTTGGCAATGTTCGTAATTGACATTTTAGATTTGACGGACACCAAATAATTTTTCAAAATATGAAACTTCGACCTGTGCTCTTTTGAATTGTAATTTTGAGAATATTGGGCGACTAAAAATCTTACACTCCTTCAATCCAGGATGGATGTAACTTTGAGAATTGTCGGTTTTGAATTTGTCTGATATCGAAACCGATGGATATTTTTTTTTTAAATATTTGTTCATTCCAAATTGACTACAAAAGGAGAGAAAAACATCCTCAGGAGGCTTCCCAATATATCTCACATTTTTTTAAATTTTTCTCTTTCAAATTTTATGAAAAAATTTAAGAAATTGATTATTTAAAATGACATGAAGGTGGAATTCTATTAGTATGTCGCCAAGCGTTGGAGAATAAAAATTTTCATTTGTGACTTATGTATTTCGCTGTCCTGAAAAAAAAATTAACGAATTTGTCGGTGATCTCAACTGATTTCGGAGAAATTGCCCCCCAAAAACAGGAATAACGGGGTTGAGGCATATTTTTTTTTTCTGCAAATTCCGCTCGAAATTCCTCCATTATATCAGCAGAATATACAAAGTTCATTCTACCTTCTTCATGCCTTCTCAACCGAATTATAAGCATTTTTCACTACAAAGACTTTGAATACTAAATTATAAATCCTGATAGGAATCCGAGGTTGACAGAACAGTCGAACGCACATCGCGATGTTTTGTTATCGTCGAATTCTTATCAGGATTCATTTTTCAGAGTCTCCCAGTGAAAAATACTTATAACTTGGTTGAAAAGTGATGAAAAAGGTGGAATAGAATGTTCATATTGTGCTGACAGAGAGAAGGATTGTCGAGCGGTTGAAAAAAAAAAAACATATGCGTCATCCCCGTCTTTACTATCTTTGGGGGGGCATTAACTAGTTGAAACTACCGAAAATACGTTCCAAAGAAATTTTTCTAATCAATAATGACAAATTATAATAATTATTTGCTGACATGTACCAAGGAGTGCGTCAGTATCCTGACTCATCAAGGAATGATCTGAATATTCCTCCAACAGAGATTTGTGAATTTTCGTAATAGATGGTAGCACATCAGAAGGACCATAAGTTTTTTCACATAGTACTTTCTCACCTGGGCAAAATTAACCGGACCCAAAGTGTCCAACATTCCACTCGTTATCATCGCATTTATAGTGGCGTCATCAATGAACGGTGGAGCCCTGGCAATGTTCAGGGGAGTAATTCTCGAACTGCGCGATCTTGGAGAACCTCCTCCTCTAGAAGAATCACTTCTCTTCGGTCTCTAAAAACGATACAATCAACCCACTTTCAATTTGAAGCTCAATGATTCTCAATGAATTTACGTTGGGGGTATTTCTCGATATATTCCAGTTGTTCTCATCCATGTTGAACCGACGGAGCTCTTCCAACGTGTACAGCAGGAATTTCTTGCTGAGGTACCAAGCAACTGTCAAGGTGGTGGTTTGACAAAAATGTCAATATATTTGTCAGTTTAGTGTTGGGCATTGACGTGTGTTTTACCATTGTATTTAGATTACATAGTAGGCTCACCTTATGGACTTATCATTGGAGGACGATGGAGGCGAAATGTAGTTGGCAGCACCGTCGAATGGATGCAGACGTTTATTAAGGTTGAAAATCGCTTGATCTCGTTACACCCGACAGACTGGATTGTAACAGGACCGGCATCGGCTATTTCGTAGCTTTACCGTACCTTTCACTTGGATTATATTCATATATTTGTTGTGTTTAATATCATTATTGTTATTGTAGCTAAATTGCAGGTCAGCAAATGATCCCCGAGTTATTTTTAAATTAAACAGAGGAGAAACTCGACCAAAAACCTGCTTCAGTGGAGAAAAAAAATCAACCCTTCACCCCCTTCTTTCGAAAATGAGAAAAAAATCTTTTGATGGCGAATCAACCTTATTGTAGGTTGTATTATACAGAGGTGAAACTCCACAAAATCTATTTTTGTTTCAAATATCCGAGAGAACGGGGGTGATTGGTTTGATTTTTGTAACAAAAAATTAATACATAAGGTCTAGTTTCTGTAAGAATTTTTGCCGACTGCAAGTTTGTTGTTTGAATTCCGAGAGAACAACGTTAATTCTTCATTAAAAGCTTCCGTCCATGGTAATATTACTAATAAATGCCTATACTTCAAACAATCAAAAACTGAACATGAACTCCTTTGACATCCCAACCCCCTGGAATTGTAATCTACCAAAGGGTAGAAAAATCACCTCCATTTGCTCATATCATTACTTTGAGTAAACGAAATTATTTTCCGGACTTTTTGAAGGCGGTACTAGAATTATTCAGGTTCAATTAGCATCTGAACAGTTGAAAATTTTGTGAAACATACAATAGTTGTTTCTATGACAGCTGAAAATACTGCATATTTTGTGAAAACCATGAATGATTTATTTGATGCTCTCAACAGTACACGTTTCAAAAATGCCAACCCATATAACAGAGCACTCAGTGACAAAAATCGCCAAGTATTGTTGGCTATAAATGCAGGATATGGTTTATTTGAAAATTTATTCAAAGTTGACAAAAAGGGTAAATTGTATAAACCTCTCAGTTTCATCGGATTTTTGCAAACTATTACTGCCATCAAACTAGTTTTCGAACAACAAAAAAAAATGGGTTTCCATATTTATTTACAGGAAGGCTTATACAAGACCCTCTTGAAAACCAGTTTTCAATATATAGGCAGAAAGGGGGCTATAACAGAAATCCCACTGTAAAATCTTTCCGAGCTGTTTTCAAAATCAATATTGTCAGTAATTTGATGAAACCAGCACAATGTGCCAATTCAAGTTCGAACGATGATGATGATATGAATATTTTGAATTTTGAGAACATCGGTGAAGGAATTGATGTGGATCTACTCGATAATAAAGAAGACGATGAATTCAATGATGATATAAATTTTGACTCTGATTCTTCTAGTACTAGTACCTCCTCAAATGTTCATCCTATAACAACAGAATCATTCAATTTGGAGAATTGTTCTGTTTGCTATTTTGCAGGATATCTGGTGAAAAAGCTCATCAAAAAATATCATTGTCAATATTGTTGCCAAATTTTAGAAGGAGATGAGAATCTTGAAAATAAGGATGAGTTACTCATATTTTATAAAAATTTCAATGTAGAGAATGAAAATTCCTTGAAAACTCCAACTCAACTGATGAAGAATTTCACAAAAATCTGCATGAAAGAGTTTAGCGATAATATCGAATAATTCATAACTAAGAAGGTGGTCAAGGGTTTAGAAAAAATAACAAAAAAAAATTGGAAAAGCGACTTCCCAATTGGTGGCACATCAATGAAACCTGTAGAGAACATAAACAGTATATATTGAAATTATTATTAAGAACATTAATTTATAAGTATTGTAAGACTGTTTCGAAATCAATGAAAACTCGAAGAGGTACTAACAATGTAAAATTATCAATCTTACAGCATGGTTGAATTTCAATTTCTATTAATTTTTTTTATTATAAATGTATGTCTTTAAACCCTCCTCTATATGCACGCTTCGGTCACCTATGCTTTCGCTCCGAGCACTCTAGTTCTTCGATTTATTATAAACGACAGCTTGGGGCCAAGTTAGCGCTCAGAGCTCACAATAAATGACCTCAGGTAGAATTGTTCGATACACCTCAGGTCACGTGATCAAAAATCCTGATCCAAGATGTGATTGAAAAACTGAACTACAACATTTGTGTTCGGTATGAACCGATCTGTCAGGACTTCTGTTCGCTTACACCATAACGTGTTTGACAACTGTTGTTTATGACACTTTGAGGTAAAACACGATTAAATTTAATTTGAATAAACACACTGTTCATAGTACATTCGCTTGAAAAAGATACAGTGTATCGAAACATGTCGCGAAGACATTACATTATGTGGAAATTTGATTGTGTTTCACCTTATAGTCTCACAACTATGGTTTCCTTCAAGTAACCGCCACCTCAATAAAAAATAGAACTGTTTTTTATGCATTACTTACATTCCAATATTCAACTACATATAATATGGATCTATTATTTACTCTAAATTATATCACTTAAATGGCCGACTTGGTGAAAATACATAAGAATTTCATTGAAAATCAATTGTGTGATTTCCACTAGACAGTTTGCCAAACCGCTACACGTGTTTCACTATAGAATAGCTTCTGTAGGCCTGAAAAAGCTATTGTGTAGTAAAGCACGTGTAGCGGTTTGGCAAACTGTCTAGTGGAAATCACACAATAAAGTGTTTTTTTGATAACGTCAATTATATTATTAGTTTTGTCTAAATCACTGAATTATTTAGGTCAGATTTTTTTCATAAGTATTTGTAGAAATATTCATGAATTAACAGTCCATTCCAATGTTACGAATATGATTACACTATTTCAAGCGAAGAGTACTCATAGTTTATTAGTCAACTTTTTTGAATTAATTTGCTTACAATTTTTTCAATACGGGCCTGTCTCGACTCCACGTGCCGGTCGAAAAGATCGCTGTAGCGATGATATTTCTATCCAACGGTAAATACATTAGCGTTAGCCTACTAGGTAGTCTATATACAATGGTTTTACATTTCATGGTGAATATTTTCGTAATCACTGGGCCAACCCATGAGAAAACGTTGGATAGTTTTCAGATAATCAGGGCTATTCACTAAGCGGAGTTGTTATGGATAGCGACTAAAAATTGTCGTTATGTTCAAGGTCAGTTGCTCAGCGCGATATTGGTATTCACTTTTCAAGTTAAGTTGCTACTATAATGACCAGTTGCTGTGAGTAGTGGTTCACAGGCAACTGCTTTAGATATCTTGTTAAGGAATAACAGCTTACCACCATCATTATGGCAAGTTATTATCAGAGTTGCTACGACGGTTAGCAACTGCGATAACCACTTTACTTAGTGAATAGCCCTGAATATTTCGTTGGCAAGGGAGAGAACAGTGAAATCGATGGTATTCAGCAGGAGTAAATTTTCCATATCTAATTCTCGGAACTAGCCCGTCAGAACTGTGCCACTGAAAGTTTTTTTATATGCAGATTGACACGAGAGGAAAGCCCTGTAATGTTCAAAGAACACCGCGTGAATCAAGGGACAAAAGATACGAATTAACATTCACTTTGAATTTCTGAAGTTTGTAAGCTTCAGCAAAAACCTCTTTCGGCAAGGAGTTCTGAAGCTCAGCTGTTCTATTGAAAAAAGATCTCTGAGAGAGAGATTCTCGACAGGTCTCAAAGTTCACATCAACGTGGTGGGAATTCTGTACACGTCGAGTCATCCGGGTGGAGCGAGTGATAACAATTCAGAATATCACCGACCGTGAAAATATCTATAGAAGAGAGACAAAGCTCCGACCCTTCTACGATGTTACAATGAAGTGAGCGAGTCTGTGAGCGAAGAATCACCAGCAAGACGAATTGCCTTTCTCTGAATGGAATCGAGAAGCATCAATGAATGTTTTGGCTTCGAACACCATACATGAGAACTAAATTTCAAGAAGGTTGTATCTGAGACTTTAAGATCATTAGAAATTGACGAGAAGTGAAGTATTCTTTCGCACGAAAAGAAATCCAAATTTCTAGGAAGCACCTTAAGCGATCGATCTCACGTGGTTTTCCCATGAGAGATTATCACTGATCGTAATTCCTAGCATTTGAATAACCAGATGATGATAGATCGGCTTTCCTTGAGGAGAGACATGCATGGGTTTTCCTATCATTAAATTCCACCGAGTTCATGTCACCCCATTCTATTATTTTCACCAAGCCATCGTTAATTTTATTGACGTGATTGTTTTTTTGAATTTTTGTTTCTCGAGCTGGTATAGATACTCTGATTACAATATGATTGATACCTACTCAAATTCCCCAAATTGACAACAGAGTATCGATATTTACGAAAAACAAACACGATGGGTAACAGTTAATCTGTTACGGTCAGTCACAATCGGTTCACAATATTGCTTATTCACTCGACATCAGGTCTATATATGTAATTTCAATTGTTGATATGAGCAATGAACGCATATTGCCCTTTCTTTCTCTTGATAATTATAGATTATGTTCAGGAGGAAGGTAAAACTGATGAAAATATCATTGATCACTCACGACCCAATATAATTATTTCACAAATCCATATAAAATTCAAAAATTGTTCTAGGAGAATCAGTCTTCAAAATGCGTTTGTTCTTCAAACTGGTTTTCATAACGACCTCTAATCCGTTGGCTGTTGGGATCGAATGGGCTATTCAGGTACAGAGTTGCCGGATACTTCTTATTCCTTACTTCAATTTGGTATACTCCACTCTTCAAGAACTCCGTGTCGATAACTTTTCCTTCAGGATGTTCGATATACCTGAAAATTATTATTATTCAGAATCCGACAGTTCCTTCCTAAAAAATATCTAAGGTGTATTTATTTCTGTTTGATATATTCAAATTTCCAGTATTTGAATTCAATTTGGGGAACAGCCAATACATCGATATTGAATCCTCTCGAAAGATTACAAAATAAAATTATAAAGTGCTTATTCAAATTACCCTATCTTGAACCAACATCAAATTTATATAAACCGCATGGACTTTCGAATATTCAATCTGCTATTCAATTCAAATTTGTTGTTTCATACATTCAGTTAGAAAAAAAATCAAACATTCAACCATGAACTTTAGTGAAATTAATTCAATTCGTGATCATGATACCAGACAAACCAAACAATTAATTGTTGAACCTTATCGTTCTAAATTTGGAGAGAAATCAATATATCATTTTGGTGTTGAAATATACAATAATCTTCCAGATAGACTGAAAATGCTTTCGAAAACAACAAAATTCAAATCTGAACTGAAAAAATTTTTGCTCTCTAGTTGAAATTCTGATCTCCATATATTTATTCAATCCAATTACAACTTTCACTTTGTATTCTCACATAATGTTATTATTTTGTGTCGTACAATGTTTTATTTTGTAACCAAATAATTTAGTTGATTACTATTGATTTTTATCCCTGTTATAAACTTTGTAGTTTCTTGGGATTAATGAAGATTATTATTTTTAACAAAAATCAATTTCCATTTGATCCTGAGGACACATTATCATCATGGACTGACTCTATAATCTACAGATTATGATAAAGTGAACGAGGAAAACGACAAATTATCAGTACTCATTTTGTGATTATGTTTTGTTCCCAACCAATTTCAAGAGTCGAGGGTTGAATAACTGAACTTGGCAAATTGAAGTTAAAAATAATATTGCCATACATATTACCCGATATTACACGTCCATCTTTTCTCACTCGATATTTATTACTGTCCTGGAAATTGCGAAGAAATTATGTAGAGAATTTATTATCCTAATAATGTCTATTATTTCTGTCTCATTTCATATCCAAACATCCATAGGTTAGAATTTGACGTTTATTGGATGTACATTTACAAGTGTCTAGACTTATATTGATGCACGCTCAGAAATATTTATGACACAAAGTTTCAACTTCTCAACCAATTTTGTCCAGCTCACGAGAAAGCTGGTCATACATTGATACTTTTTCTAGAGATCAATTACAGCTGATGAGGGTCATATGCCGAATAGGACTTGCTTCACAACCATCGCTGCACATATATGTTATTATTTCTCTGTCTGTAAGTGTACAGATTATCCAATCCATCTCGGTACAGAACTAATAACGTATATGCCCAGCAATCTCTGTGATGTATACTAAAACAAAAAAACACCTACTATATGTGTTCATTGTGTTGAAATCATTCCTAGGTTTTCGTCATGGTCTACACTACCGGTGTGCAACTGGAAAAGGATCTGAGTTTGTGCCAAGATGGATTGGATAAGCTTTACTTATGGTCATCCCAACTAGCAATTTTATATTTTATAATAGTTGCGAAAATGTTTCGGACAAACAAATTATAAAACTGTATTCCTCTCAGAAATGTTTCCGATGTGTTTATAAAACAGCTATAAGTAGTAAATTGGCACCGTTTTATATAACATTATAGTCTTTATTAATATTTTTTTGAGCCTTTTACAAACACTACAGAATAGTTTTATGAACATTTCGACCGATACTATAAAAGTTCTCTAACGCTCTTAAAAAGTAGTTTTGTAAAGACTTTTCTTACTGCACTTCTGCAAAATATTTGAGCAATACTTATGAAATAATTAAGAGACAATTTCATACGAGTTTTTAGTAGTTTCAAGTATGCTTTATAAAGTATAATGCGGTCTCAAAAGATACCGATAAAATAAAAAAGTTTTAAAACTGTTTTCTTAAAGGCGCAAGAAGTAATTTTGTATTGGACACTAGGAAAATATAATGGATATGTCACCAACTTGAAACCAACAAATGGTTGAAGCCATTTTAATAATTTCCCTTTTTGACTTATAAAACTGTCAAAGACATTGTGCTTCGAAGATTGATATTTCTACTGCAAATGAAATTTTATTGACAATATATAGCGTATTATTAGCAAAATTTAAGCGCGCCACTCATTTATTGATGTTTTTGGAAAAAAATATTGATTATACAGGAATTTACACTGTCGAAATATCAATTTTCTACTCGCAAACTCAACTCAGTTTGTTCTAAATAATATTATCTTCTAATATTCATGTAATTTTCAGCTGTGAATATCACTATAGTTGCGGTATTTCATATCTTCAACTCATCTGATGTCGGTATTCCGGATTGCTATTATTTTAAAATGGAGTCATTCTATAAAATAATTTGGTATTAATAGCAATCATTTCAACGCATTTTAGCTACTATAAAACTCCCATGAAACTGTTAAGAAATACTGAGTTCTGGTAGTGATGGTATTGCGGCAGAGTCGGACTACTTTTAAAGCTTTAGATTCCTACAAAAGTGATTATATGAAGATATTGTATGGGATTTCTCACATAGTTTGTTAGTAACATAGGAAGCTTCTTCCATTGGTTCTGAAGGCTAAATTTCGAAGGAGCTTTCAGCTAGTAGTTTGTGGGTACATATACATGGTGTAACACTCAAATCGACAGATTTTATAATCGTTATATTAACCTTTTCCTGTTTTAAGCAAGAAAAAAAATGTAAACACTATGTATTACGTGGGAGATTTCGAAGTGTTTTGTTAGTATTTTCAATAAACAGAGTGACTCAAAAAGTTTCCAGATATTCTTTTAATGGAACACCCACGCTTCGAATTGAGTCTAAAGCTATTACTGTATGATATTGTTCGTTGATTATTTTGATTCACCTAAGTGAACCTGTTCTTGAAAATCAACGACAGAGATGCCCCTATCACTGCACATCATATTATCGTAACATATTTTCAGTCTTCGTCTAAACGAACCACTTTTCCTAATTTTTTTCCAATGTCCAATGAACAAAATTGTGTTTGAAAGCATTTCAATAAAATAATTTCATTGAAGCTACAGGAAGCAGTTATGAAATAAGCTTCAAATAGTTTTATAAAGATCATAACAAACTATCAGAAAAGTGCTATAAAACTATTTCAAAACGATTTACTTTTATAGCAAAATATGTTTCATAAGTTAGTTGTTAGAACGTTTCTGTGATAATTTCGTGACAATTTTATAATGGTTTTTTAATTTTATTTCATTAACGTTTCTATGACAAATTCATAAAACACTATTATTGCCTACAACTATATTATTTTCACAGGTCGTCTAATATAATCTATTAACATTTCGGAAGTAATTATAAAATAACAACAAAATGAAACTGTTGCAGCACCATGAAATTATAGAACAATTTTGCTGGTTGGGATGATCTGTATGTTTGTTGTGTTCAGTTTTTATCTTCTATTATTGTAATGATGAAGATACATCGTAGCCTTTTCCTGCCTTCTACCTACCCTATGCCTATACTGGAATCGAGGCTGAATCCATACTCGCCCCTTCTCAGGAACCCGACGATGGTATCATCCCTCCAAATCGTTTCTTGCCCGTACAACGCGACGCGGTCAGGAAGGGTGAAGAAGACTCTTTTCTTCTTGACGCCTTCTTGCTTGACTCGTTCCACGGCTTGCTTGCCTAAGTACTGGCCGTCCTTCCTGCAGAACCTCGCGAGTCCTGCCTCGACTGGGTTGTCGTCGATCCTCAAGTCGTGGTTCAGGAGATGGTAACCTGGAAATGAAAACGATCTTCAGGTTCATGTTCAAGGAGAAAACTATGATGCATAAAAACCATGTGAAATCTTCTCGATCTCAGAAATCATGGTGAGAGCTTAAAATTTTTTGACGCTAGGTGATGACATGAATGCAATTTTTCCAATCTGGATAATAGAATATATCTAATCAGCATAATAAAATATAATTGAAAAAGGAAACACGAAGTCATCTCCACAACAAATTTAATTCCTAAAGGAACTATGTCCTAGTTAATAAGATATATATGTTCATCTTCAGTTAGGTACAAAAAGGCTGAAATAGAGTTAACAATGAGAAAACAGTAGAAGTGATTTTTTTACATGATACTTACGAAAGTTGGGAGATCAAAATTGACAAACTGTATATTAACTATCCTTAAACTACTTTCGAGTTAATAGTTAATATGTAGTTTGTCAATTTTGATCTTCCAACTTCCGTAAGTATCATGAAAAGACATCACTTCTACTGTTTTCTCATTGTTAACTCTATTTCAGCCTTTTTGTACCTAACTGAAGATGAACATATATATGTTCGAAACATGTCTTATTAACTGGGACATAGTTCCTTTAGGAATTAAATTTGTTGTGGAGATGACTTCGTGTTTCCTTTTTCAATAAAATTGGTCCCACACTATGAGTATGGACTGCTACCTTCTTATAATAAAATATATATAAATGCTATTTTTCCAATCAGGATTTGTTACTAGTGAATTTCGACACCAACGTACTGGCTGAACTCTGGCGGCACTCCAGTCTATGACGGTAAAAAAAGTGTAAACTGTGTATTTATCCCATACAGCACCGATTCGTATGAAAATTTGGACTAAGGTTCTACTTACCCTCTATTTTAAAATCTACGCAGTGCCGAGGGTTGCTTTTTTGGGGGTAAAAATCACCCCTATTCGAAAAAAAATATCAAAACTTCAGATTGGAGCAAGTAATGAACTGAAATCATATTTATATCAGTAAAATCAATCAACTGATGATTTTAATATAATTTATGGTTCAGTAATCAGTATCAGCCCTTAACGACCCCTTCCCCTTACGACAGAATATCATCAGAAAATAATAATTAACATGTTATTTGGCAGTTATTCAACTTATTCAATATCTATTTGTATTTAATTTGAGATTTAGCTTCTATCTACCATCTACTTTAAAGTTGAGGTTGTGTCTGGGGTTGATTTTTATTCATCCGAGGTGAAAACTATCCCTATTGAAAAAAATACAAAATACTAGTTTTGAGCGTGCAGTCATCTGTAAATATGTTGAATAAACCTTGATAGACAATTTCTGATCTATCAAACAGTTTAAACCCCTAAAAACCACCATGATAGTTTTCAATAAAAAATTATATCGAAATTGTTATTGAGTAACCGGGAAACCCAACTGTATGAAAATTCAGACTGAGACTCTACTTTAAAGTTACCTCTGTACTCGGAGATGCTTTTGATTTTTTGAGGGTGAAAACTACCTCATTAAAAAAAGGTTGAGTCTAGATTTGGATGTGAGATCGATTGAAATCATCTTCAAATGTATTCACTATGTGTATTCATCAATATACTAATGTACATACTCTAATTTGTACAAAAATTGTTTTGTTTTTTTCCCAATAACTCGCTTAGTCTTTAAGCAATTAACTCTACCAAAAAAGTATTCCGTAGCTTTTTTCAAGAGCTATAAGCTCATTCACATGATTTTTTGTTTCAGATTATATTTTTGAAAAGGTTCATGCTAAAAGTGCTCAAAAAAAGTACTTTGCGCGAACCCTCACAATATTTAACTGGTCATATCTCACTCTATTTTCATCCTGCAGAAGAAAAATTGAACACCAGAATTTTCAGCGAAGAATAAGCTTCAATTTTGTACTTCAAAAAATTTTGCATGTGATCAATACTTTTCGAGTTATTTCGAAAAAATGGTGATTTTTTGCTGAATTACGTATATGATTTTTTCTCTTCAATCTCAATTTTTTCCAAAACTACGTACTTTCAATCTATGAAAAACTCAGAACTCATTATGAGAACACGAATGAAGTGAATCATAGGGTAATAGCAACTTTTTTCCAATGGGGGGGGGGAAGAAAGGATGAGTTATTCACAATTTTTTTTCAACGAAAAAATAGGATTCAACATTATTTCCTTCGGTCAGTTTTGATGCTAGGAACTTTTATGAATAACAGAAATGAAGGATTTTTGAAGGACTTCAAAAAAGGTCTCATGAGTTTTTCCCGAAAAATCTATTGGTTTTTGGTTATTGTATGTAGAAACTTTCCATTTTGGCGTTTGAAAATACCAATAAACTTTTAACAAGCAATCATTTAGTTTGTAGTGGGTTTGCATACATCAGAAATAAACGATCGCCTATGTTTTTTCAAAAGCTATAATTTTGCTCTCCGCAGGTTTTTCGATTAGATGCATATTTTTCCAGTTACTCGCGAAAAAGGATCTGAAAACGTGTTTATTCTACCTGAAAACCGACAATTTCACTCGCGAATGAATCGAAAAGTATTGCTTTTCAGAAAAAACTTCATTGAACAAAAAGTGCTTAGAATTAGTCAATCTATTGATTTCCGCACTTTTTTCCAATGACAAATTTTTCACCCCCAAGAAGTAGATCCTGAATCCAAATTTTCATGCGAATCGGTGCTGTATGGGATGAATAAAAGGGAAAATGGTCATAGACTGGATTACGGGATCTTTCGTTCAACAGAATCAATATTACTTATTATTATTTATTTTTTAATCCCAAGAAACACATGTGCTTATAAAGAAATAATCGTAGACAAGGCCGCTCCAGAGAAAGCTAGTACCGTAGAGATAAGTTTGACAGTTCGATAGTGAGTTCTTGGAATTTGATATAACGTTCGGAAGTTCCGATGAACTGAATTTAATATTCTCAATATTCTATTTAGTTGTTGTATGTTTTGCATTATTTGTAGTGTTAATAGTGCAGAATCTGTTATCAATATCCATAGTATATGAAGTGGACGTAGAAGTAACGCAGACAAGTAAGAAAAATATATGATATAGTAGTACTGTATAGCCCTCTTTAACATTCACCATTTACATTTTTTTTATTCCTAAATGTGGCCAATTCAATCTATTAGCCTGGTCCTCGTCTATATTTGATTCAGTATCATATGAAACTTCAATATCAACATGATTCAACTGAACTTTGTCATAATTTTCTTGGAATCTTTTGGGTAAAATAGAATATACCTGTAGAATAGTCAAAAACATTTATTATTTGATCTTCATAGCTATAGTAATAATTGTACCAAGAACTGCACTATGCCAATTTCTTTGTTCAGAATCATGTTGAATGTCATATTTTCCTCTAGAATAATAATAATAACTTTAATGATCCCAAGAAACATACATGTTTATACAGGGAGTTAAAGAAAAAGGCGAAAAAATAAATATAATATATGAACAAATTAGGAAACAAATGAAATAAAGTATTATGTCAGTTGCATATACATATATAAACGAAAGGATGGGTAAAAAATAGTATAAATGAACCATTTGAATCAGGCATTATCGATACATTATATATTGAGATTGGGAACACTTCGAATGTAAAATTAAACTCTTCCAAAATTGTATCATATCTTCATGATTATTCATTATTCACTCTAGCAGTTTATTCTCGATATGATAAGGTAAACCTATAATAATCAGGGAAATACTTGACTTTTCAGATAATTTTTCATCGGCCCGATGGTTCGCGCAAAACAATCATGCCAATAACAAATTGAACCTCAATCATGTCAAACTTGGTGAAAGTTACTGAAACATGTCTCAGTCGAAAAAAAGATGAAATCATAGTTGAAAAGAATAGCGAATTGATTCGAAAAACTGTTGAAAAAGGTGGACTGAGGTGTAGAAGTGGCGTTGTGATCGAAATCGTGTGAAATTATGTTCTTAATGATAAATATTCGGTCATAATTGCATAATGAGTGCATAAAAATTACCGAGTATTTTGCAAGAAAGCGTGATATCTAAAAATTGCAAGTTTATTTTCATATTTTGGCAAAATATGAAAATAACCGAATGCAATTTGTATAAGATATCACGCTTTAATGCAAAATTATCTGGTCATTTTTATGCACGAATGTAATTCATTGGAATATTTCACGAATAAAGAAATTCTCAAGAAAATGTTATTTTTTGTTCATTCATACTTTCCTCTATACATTGTATGGAGCACTCACCAAAACGCGAAATGTTTTCCTATTTTTGAAGTCTATCTGACATTTATTTGTGTTGTTTACTGACGTCTAGCGATACGGTTTCAAATGTGTTGTTATGGTGACTTGATACAATGCAATTACCGCTGTAAGTTTTCGATACAATGCAATTACCGCTGTAAGTTTCCGATAATTGCATTGCTCTTATAGGAGATTTTATATATGAGGGAAATTTTCAGGTATATTAATTGACAAACATTAAGAAAATCTATTGTTCCATTTTCGGGGGCCATCAAAAGAATTCACATTTCGAATAAAAACGTTCAAATTCTAATTTGTAATTCCTACGTAGATTCTCATATCAGATACCTCACTACAGTTTGGTCTTCACGCTCTAAAAGACAAAAAAATATAAATATATCTCTCAATGAACAAAGCAACACAGGTTAAATTCAGAAAACCTTGGGATACTCCTTCTGCAGATTCATATGAAGTTACAGAAAATATGACTTTGGATCATATTAATGATTATGGAAAATTTGAGTATATATGTGAATTAACAAAAAAAAATCTTTAGAAATGTAATATAAAATTGTCAAAAAATTATGCTTTACATTGCCAGAATACTAGAATATCAAACTCCTTACATTAAAATATTATTCATTCCAATGAAGGGAAAAATAACCTCATTTCATCAGCATCAATAACTTTCAATTAACCACCAGAAAAAATTAAATCATCCAAATCCATTCATTTTCTTACAAAAGAACTTCAAAGAATTCGCTTGCAAAACGATGATCACCAAATTATCAAATGAATTTCATTCTCCAATTCATTGTTTATAGTACATAACATCATAATGTAGTTTTTGAATTCCTCACATCAGAACCCTGTTCTGTCTGGAAGCTGCATATTGAATGAATGAATTATATATTATGAATATCATTTTTCCTTCCCAATACATTTATGCCTGTTGTATTGAAAAAAAAAAAACTCGAAGGAAATCAAACCGAAGGCAGCAACTGATAATTCCGGATATTTTTGTCAATTTCTCACCACCACCATTTTGAAAATGATCGACTAACCCTTCTCGCAGCTGAGTGCATCCAGAGCCCTGAATCCAGCATGTTTGAGATCGAATCCTCTACCTGCTTCCATCAACCTGTTGAAAACGGGAACGCAGGACGCTAAAGGAATATGGATTTCGTACCCCAATTCGCCTATGTAGCTGATTCTCAATACACGACAGGTGTGACCACTGATTTTGATGAGCTTCGACATGCTATATGGCAATTTTTCGTCAGTGATTGGGTATTCTGTTATAGATTGTAGCAGCTCGGTACTGAAAAAAAAATCAACTGTTAGGAGCCTTGAGATTTTTCATAATCATGATAACGAGTACCTGCCACGGATTATTGAAAATTGAGTGAGTACTCAAAAAATTACGTTGCAATAAAATGATTGTGAGGACATGAAGATGCGTGAAAGAACAATTGATAAAAATATATCTATATTTTTACAAATAAAAAATTCAAGACGTTGGCTGCAAAGACCATAGGCCAAGAGCCAGGTACTTTTTTTCTGCAATCTTCTACAGAATTGATATTCTTGTTGGAAAATGTTCGGGGGTGTCCCCTGAATGTAAATTCAAGTTGGCGGGACGGGGGGGCTTGAGCTTCAGCCGCCATCTTGGAAAACACGTTTTATCGAATATCTCGTGAACCGTGCATCGTACGATAAAAACAGTAAGGATCGTTTTTGTAGATAATGAAATTCTCTGCAACTTTTATTTAAAACTTTTTTTTGTATGAAGCATAGGTTTTTATTTATGGCGCGCCAAAATACTGCCATTTATACTGTTTCATCATTACCGTTAACTATATATTTAGCAATAAACATGCTGGGAAAAGTTTGGCGCGCTATAAATGAAAACCTATGCACTATACGGAGAAAAGTTTCGAATAAAAGAGAATTCTATTATCTACGAAAATGATCCCTACTGTTTTTGTCGTACGATGCACGGTTCACGAGATATTTGATAAAACGTGTTTTCCAAGATGGCGGCTGAAGCTCAACCCCCCCCTGTCCCGCCAACTTGAATTTATATTCAGGGGACACCCCCAAACATTTTCCAACAAGAAAATCAATTCTGTAGAAGATTGCATTATGAACCTACTCTTTTTGCTCTGGCTCTTGGAGTACCATTGGACTTCAGAAAATGGATATGCGTTTACAAATTATTATGGAGTCAAATGGCTTCAGAATATGAAGACCTATAAAAATGTTGAATACATATCCAAAACTTGTGGGGGAACATGCTGTTGATCTCTAAAAATTACAGTCTCTTATATATCTTCTTCTATAACCATACTAAATAATATACCCTTAATCTGTTTCATAAAGAGATGGATTATGAATTGTATTTAAAAATCCAATTCAGTGGCAGAAGGCTACATTGGAAATTCGGTAAAAAAAATCAGCATTTCCAATAATCTTTTTTTTTTCAATATTCCTCCCACTTCCAGATCAGTGCGACTCACAATACTATTATTGAAGACTTTTGTATAATGTACCCATTTTACGTCTGTTTGCTCGACCTTAATAATACCCATTAATCACGGTAGTGATTAATTATCAATTGATCACTGCTGTCAGATGTTTCCCTAATTCAGCTGTAATATTTTATTGTTTCGATGTTAATTCTAAGCCTGCGTTTAAATCTACCGATTGTTCAAAAATAACATATTGATGAAAATTTGTCATGGTCCAGAAATATTGAAATATTGAGGAAACAAATATCTCCAGTAATTGGAATCATCATCATAATAAGAAACTTTTCTCCCTTGGAATATATTATATTCATTTATTAATCTTTAGTCTTATCCAAACTTCGTTACTTAGTCCCGGTATGGGGATCGGCAAAAAAATGTACTGAAACCTTCGAGAACTCCAAAAGACAAAATCATTGAATGTATATTCAAACTTGATTATAAAGAGCCTAAAGTGAATTTATATAAACCGAAACATCTTCTGGAATATCTATTAACTTTATAAATAAAAAATTTGTACTTTCATTCATCTGGCAAGAAATAATTGGAAACTCCCAAATTTGGTTTTCATTTCTATTGGTGATCAACCTAATCATTCTACAAGGAATTCAGATAATTTAGCAACTATGAAAATGGAAATAAATGTGGGTTAGCAATCAGTTTATTTCAAAGGAATATTACATCATAATGAACTACCAAAATTATTTGAAACTTATGGTGAACTAAGATTCAAGGTAGAATTGGAATATCATTCATTATCATGATTTTTTTTAATTTTGATATATTCCTGAGAATTGTTTTAGAAATATTTGGTTCAGGATAATGAATTGATGTTTAGTTTTATTAAAAGATGTATTGGTTCTTCTTCTCTATCATAAACTTATATGTTTCGTGGAAAAATAAATAAATAAAAATATTAATAACTGTTAATGAATGTTTTATACTATGAATAATAATATTTTGTAAGATGAGATACGTGATATTTGTGAATCAAGTACATTGATTTCTTTGTTAATTTTTATGAGATATTATACGAATATTATAATTTCCAAAAACTATGTATTATATTTAGATGAAAAAAAAAAAGACAGAGTGAAATACTAGTGTTTTTTTGAAATATGTATGTAATGTTACGAAATTTTTCACCAAATAAACTCAACAAAAGTATCCTTTCGTTCAGGTGACTTACCTCTTGGGCCCCTGGATTGACAATATTCCTATTCTGTTCGTCATTTCTGTGACCAACGATTTGAAATTCTTCCTGTATAGCTGCTTACGGAAATGTGACTTTGTTTGATAACCTGCCTTCGAACTGGCTACTATATAGTAGCCTTTTCCCTGAAAAGAACACAACATTGTAATCAAACTCGGAACATCAAAAACTATCTGATGGTGGATTCAATGAATTATTGATCACTAAATGGTGTATTAACTGTACCAAAATTATTATGAAAAAAATTAATCCATAGAATCATTTTGAAAATTGCAACGCAGCCTTCTGGACAGACTAAGATAGATTGCATCTATTCACCTTCAAAATAGGTCCAACTAAAGTTCCCAGTCCTTCCTCCAGAGGAATGACAGTAACATCTGCTTCAACTCCACCTCTCGAGTTCAAGGAACACGTGTATATAATACTGCCTGGTTCTCGGTCAACGTTGGCAGTGAACAGCCAATCGGCAGCTTCTTCAGCATCTGGACCAGCTAAATACATCTTCGTGTAACACGTGAGATCGAATACTGCGACGTTGTTTCTAGCTGCCAAGGCTTCTTCTTTGATCTGCAACGAAATTCAACCTGATAGTTATGAAGTGAGATTGGAACCTTATAGAAATGGAAACTGAACTTGAATATTGGGCTTAGTGATATTCTTTTCAGACTGGAGAGGTGATGAACTATTTGCAAAATTTTTTCCTACCTACAAGATTTTCCTAACAAGGGACACATTCATTAGTTTCTATTTACATATAATATGGAATGAATACTGGGCTGAAAGGGATGCCTCTTCATCACTTCGAATTTGACTACTGATAAGATGAGTTGGAAAAAAATCAATTGCCAAAATGGTTGAGGCTTTCGCAGACGAGGTTTTCAGTATTACTACTTTTCTTCGGCCTTCAAACCCGAAGGAAAGTAGTAATACCAAAAAATCAATTTGGGGATACTTTTCTCAATCTCAAACTTTTCCACAAAAATTCGGAAGAAAATCATGAAAAGAAATGTGTGAATCCAACATATGAGTTGGAAAAAAATCTATGATATACGAAATCAGTTGCAGAGAACATTGGTCAGAGTCGGTGAGTTATAAAAACTCGTTTGAAGGAGTTTTACTCACCTCTGATACGGAAGATAGAGAGAAGACAGTATTGTCCAATATATTCTGGTGAAGGTCAGAGAATCAGGGAAAACAATTTGACACTGATGAAAGCTCAACATGAAAATATGCCTCTCGATGCATTCGAATGGCTAGAAAGTAATTGTATGGATAGTGACAGAGTTCCACTATCATTAAGTGTGCTTTTCACTCCAATATCGAAAAGTTAATTGGGAAAATTAGAGTACAAGTTCCTCAGTAGGATGAAAAATTTGCAGATGAATCTTCTTCAGGATAAATTCTCCAAGAAGAAAGATCAGCTCCGTATATTGATCCCGGAACACTGAAGGAGTTATCCAAAATGACCCTAGAGAATCACATGGTATAACTACAATTAATGAGATCCGAACTTGAAACAAAGTTCTCATAACCGTTCCACCAAACAAGGCAAATAATGCAAATTACTCCATAATAATATAATTTTCACCAACTCACCAGATCAAAATTTTTGGAAAAGTCGAAAGTCAGGTCTTTCTCCAGCTGATCCACATAGCGTGTATCTTCATTTTTCACGTGATCATAATATCCGTACCAATCATAAGCTCTGACGGGAGCAGTCTGGTCTTTTATGAAATATGCTGGTCGTTCCCAACCCAAGGCTTCCTCCATCACAGCTCCACTTGCAACTAGAGCCTGAATGGGATTGAGAAAAAAAATGGTATCGTTTAAAGGAACGGAGTAGGCAGTAGTAGTAGTAGATTTATTCAGGTCGATATTAGTATTGTCGAGACGTGTAATTCAGAGTATTCTATTCCTAGTAGTCTGAGGTCACCCAAGCTGAGCTTGTATTGTGTCCTTCAGGCTGCTATTTTTTTGAAGATAAATGTTAAAGGTATAGATAACAGTTTGAGTATCGACATAGATGTAAATATTGTAGTAGAGGATCAAGGTCGAGTATGCACGGATAGAGGTTTCTGATTCAGTCGTTCTCAAACATATTTTTCAGTTGATTATAGTGTAGTTGATTATTAGTAAACTGCACTAGTGAAATTGACAATGGCAATGACAGATTTGAATCTGTCAATACATCATTGACAGATTTGAATCTGGCATTGACAGATTGAATTCTGTTGATGGAGATATTTTTTATTCTCACAGTGACCCTAATACGCCGTAGTAGTCATTTGCCTTACTTCATGGAAAGCGTCGATCCTGTGGTTTCGGCCAGCTAGCGGTTGGTCATGGGGGTACCCAATGCTGTACGTTTTGGCGTAGCCCTCGTGGCTGGTTTCCGTTACCCACGCTCTGTCTTGTCTCTGAACCGGGGTGAATCTCCTGATGTCGTATGCGTAAAGAGCCAGTTCAGGTCGTCCCAGAGCTATCCATGCTGCCAACTGTTCTCCAGCACCACCGCTCATCATCATCCCTAGGGAGTTGAAACCGTTGCCGTGGAACAGACCTTAGAAAATATCAGATTGACGTTTTATTATGAAAATTGGGGGTGGAATAGGAATATATATATATATATATATATATATATATATATATATATATATATATATATATATATATATATATACTTTATCACAATCCATACATGATATTTCATACACGACGTTGGATTTGGATGTTAGAGGAATAGGAGATTTCAATTTAGAATGTAAGTCAGATATTGTTTTAATATTAGTTCGAGCGATTTTTATGTTATGTTTACTGAATATATTACTTAATTTAGGCGTCAATTGATGAATGTTAGGTAATTTTTTGTAATAGAAGCGATCTTCAGTAACTGGAATTATAGGTGAGGTAACACTATCAAAAGATGGGGTGCTGAAGAGAATTTTATTGACTAGAGAATTTGGATATGAATTTTCTAATAGTATAATTTCGAGTTCTTTCAAACATTCAATCCTTAAAGAGGGGTGGGATAACTTTTCTACTCTATTCTTGAAATTCTTTATTACATTGATTTTTGTTTTCATAGGATGATATGAATGATAATTTAACAATCTGTTGCTATCTATAAGTTTTCGGTACCATTTAGTTATGATTTCATTTCTTTCTGTCCTTATCAATCTCATATCTAGAAAGGGAACAGAGTTATTAGATTCCCTTCCTACAGTGAATTGAATATTTTCATCGTAGCTGTTGAATATCTCCAAAACTTCATCTACTTTCGATTGGGGAACAGAAAGGATAAGATCATCGACATACCTCTTCAGGAATGGAAAATCGAAATCAATTCTTTTTGAACATTCATCAAGAAGATCATCAAGGTGGAATAGTTGATCCCATAGGTGTACCAGAGATTTGTTCGTAATTTTTTTTATCAAAAAGCATATATGTCGAATCGAAAATGAAATCAATAACTTCCATGAAAGTATTTTCGTCGAACTGGCAGTATTCTGATATAATGTTCCACTTTTTCTTAATACTCATTTTGACCAAACTTTTTGGGAGGTTCGTGAAGAGGAATATAACATCTAGGCTAATGATGACAAATTGTTGTGGAAGGATTATATTATTGATGAATTCACTGAATTCAAATGAGTCACTAACCTGAAATGAATTTTGTGTATTGTAAGCTGTTGTGAGAATATTGGTAACTAGCTTGGTTAATTTACTATTTGGTGAATCGATAGTTGAAGTGAGTGGTCTCATTGCTAGTGAAGGTTTATGAATCTTTGGAAGAGTATAAAAACCTTGGTGCAGTCGAGTTTTTTATTGTCAAGGATTTTGCAGTAGTATCATCTATTATCTTTTTATTTTTCAGTTTGTTCACGAGTTGGTTACCTTTTTGTTGAAGAGTTGAGGTTGGATCACGATTCAGTTGTTTATAGTATTTTTCATCCTCAAGTAATAAGTTACTCCTTCGATTATAATCTTCAATATACATCACAACAGTAACATTACCCTCATCACTATCAACCAAACAGACTTCTGGGTTATCCTTGAGAATTTTTTTGGATTTTTGGAAAATTTTGGCGAGTTGTTCTTGGCTACCATTATTTTTGTGAATGAAATTGGTGATGATATTAGTGAACTGAGCTCTATATAAATTTTTATTTTCATCATTGAAATCATGAATAATATCTTCTAAACTAGCTAGAAGTACATCAAATCTGATGTCTTTATTAGTGGGACATAGATATATATATATATATATATATATATATATATATATATATGTATATATATATATATACAAAAAGGAAGTTCTTGGGTAAAGCAGCAAGCAAAACGTGTACTCTTTCAACACTATATTTCCGATATTTCGACAGTGAATACTGTCATCTTCAGGGAAGCTACAAATGGTTAACGAAATTGTTTATCAAATATGAAACGAGAAAAAACAGTGCTACTTACTGTGTTATTGAGAATGGTTGCTAATGTTGGAAAATGAATGAATGATTTGCGAGTGAATTGTCAGATTTAACATTCTGTACATGGTAATGTCAATTATTTAAAATATGTGAGATAAAATATGAATAAAATTTTCTAATAAAAGTTATTTAAAACAGTTCAAAATTAAAACGTGGTTTGAAGATTCTAAGGTTAGGAAACAATTGTCATGTCATTTGTCTGTTTCCTAACCTTAGACTTTGTTTCCTAACAAGTCAGCAAAGACTTCCTATCTACTATATATATATATATATATATATATATATATATATATATATATATTATATATTATATATATATATATTATATATATTATATATATATATATATATATATATATATATATATATATATATATATATATATATATATACAAAACTAGGCAAATAGTTGGGTAAGCAGCATGCAGGAAGTATACTCTTATAATACCAATTTCAATATTTCGACAATGTTTATTGTCATCCTCAGGGAGAGCTACAATATTATATAAATTGTCAATTTGAAAGGTAAAAGTGCGAAAAAACTACTCACAGTGTCGACGAGATTGAGTGCAGTGCATAAAAGGTTGTTAACAATTCAAAACATGTATGAAACATATGTCACAAACATTAAAACTTCCATTCAAAATATTCAATTTCAAATATAGGCATCACGTAGCTGCACACATTGAACTGTATTGATGCATTTTTATTATTTCGGCTTTTTACAACTTTGTAGCCCTCCTTCTTCTTTAGGTCACTCTCAAATTGTCAGATTAGTGGAATATACACGTTTCAGGATGTAACTAACTCATCCTACCTCAATCTGACGCGCTCGAGACTTTCAGATGATCAATTATTTTTTACCTATCTGATCCTTTATCTTTGAAGGGCGGCCATATATATAGGGCTCATATATGGTGGAAGTACTTAACCGGGTACAAGGTATCCCCCTGTATATTAATCTGCCGCGCTTTAGTTTATCCCGAAATCCCAGCTTGGGCTTACCTATTATAAACCTTGTTTTGTGGAAACTTCAATAAC
Organism: Zygogramma bicolorata; assembly: GCA_032362365.1. NCBI lineage: Eukaryota > Metazoa > Arthropoda > Insecta > Coleoptera > Chrysomelidae > Zygogramma > Zygogramma bicolorata. Next base: position 14,515,465 of record JAVJAQ010000137.1, on the reverse strand, counting down.
TTTTCATCTAGCAAATGTAAATATTTTCCTGTGAAGTACATTCCATGTCTGTAACTTCTACATACCAACACACTTGGGATCCTCTCCCATGAGGGGCTTGTGATCTGGTGTGAAAGCTTCCATTCCATAGACATCAGACTTTATCCCAGCTTTCTCGAAAGATGGACACAGCTCGCAGGCATGTCTCCAGTGCAGATCAAAAATGGACTTGTCTAGTTCGAAAAGACTGAAAGCGAAATCCTTGGGGATCTAAAAATGAATGTTTGAAGTGACAATCTTCAGTTCCTAGGAAGGAAAAGTGAACATACCTCCTTCACTATGATCGGGTTAGGTTCGTATCCTCCAAAAACAACAGCCTCTCCCTGAGGTCTGAGATATAGTCCTCCATCATGGTCTCGTATACAGGGAATGCCCTTGACTCCGGGGACGTTTCCTGTGACGACATAGGCGTGCTTGATGGCGGTCAGAGGAAGATCCAAACCTATCATCTGGGTCAATTCTCTCGACCATACACCACAAGCATTGACAACGACGCTGGTTTTGATGGAACCCTTCGATGTTTCGATACCAATAACCTTCTTTTCGTTGTTTGGAGTTGGTTCTGTTAGTATTTTGGTCACTGTTGTGTCTTCGAAAATCTGAGAGTGAAAATTAATGAACTTTCGATGTACTATTTTCAATAATTATATTTTCAAGCTGGTAGAATTGGATTTCCGTGATTGAAATAATGAAAAAGAACTTATTTTTATTATTTGCTCGAACAACCAATCTGGAGATTAATGCTGGAATCTCTAGAAGGGCAGATTCCAACAACCAAAAGTTACGAGAGAAACTTTATCAGCTACAAAATAATGACTTTGAACAGTACCTTGAAATGAATAGATTGAGTTTTTTGCGGAGAAAAACAAGTGATACCAATATCAGTATCAAATGTTTCTGAAACATACTCCAAACTAAGATGATCCAGAAAGGGGTGAATTTCTTCCGTTCTTAACAAAAAAAAAAAATTCGGAGGACTGAGAGAAATATAATGTAAGCTGATAATTCAGTTCATCGAAAACTTGAGATTATGGACCATGAACGATTATTTGATGACGGTGCTGCATGATTGGATATCAAGAGATAGATATATTGAAAAAAAATTCAAAGTCATTCTTTGAAGCGTTTCATGATATATGTTCTCAAAACGTTTGTACTCATGTCTTCGATGAACGGATATTATTGTTATGTTCACAGGAAATGAGGACGAGTTATCTACAGTGCAATTCAAACGAAACTTACTTACTTCATTTTCTCAAGAAGCAGTATAACATGGTTGAATGTCGTATCAAAAATATTTTTTCCTATAATCAGAGTGAATCTAATGGAAAAAATAGTACTTCTATTGCGTTACTTCAATTTCACCGTCTGAATTTCCATTTGTGTTTGGAAAATAGTTCCACATTTCAGAAAAACTTTTCTTATCTTATGAGACATTTCGATGTCCTAGGATTAACTATTCTCTTGAAAGGTGGCTATTTATTGCATAGGTGTGAAAGGGCATACAGACTGTTGACTGGTTTTAGAGATTTTCAATGTTAGTGAATTTTGAAAAGATATTCCTGACGAGACCCTTCAAACGACATATTGTCGTTATTCTTCGAAAAAGTTTACTTTAGTAAGCCCTGTGCGAGGTCTGCTCAGGCACACAATATTTTTTCAAAGTACCTACTTTTCAATAACATATCATTATATGTACTGTTTGACCGTCATTATTTTGTGGTGGACCATTATTTGTTCCGTACCTTTCTGGGTTTGTAACCTACCACAATCTGAAAATATAAGAAATGATATCGAAATCGATGCAAGTGTAGGAGGGCAGATTTTCAAATCTACCCCGAAAAGTTGCTGCGTCTACTGAAAAACAGTTCTTCCTGAATAGGACAAGTCCAATTGATCAGCAACTTCTCGAATATCTCAAATTTTGCCTATCAATGAAAAGATGTCAATTACGAAGATTGCCAAGAAGAATCATTTGCATTTGAACAGGAATTTGCGTATGAGTTTTGAGAACGGAAGTGGATTTAGTTTCCGAAACGTTATATATTAGTTCTTATTATTTTTTGATAGTCAAAATTTCAGTTATACGAGTAGTTGCTGACTAATTGGACTCGTTCTATCCAGAAAGAACTGTTTTTCAATAGACGCAGCAACTTTTCGGGGTAGATTGAAAATCGGCCTTCTACACTTGTATAACAATTTACGAGATCTGAACTCTTATTCCCTCTTTATGCATCAGAGAAAATCTCGAATTGTCAATATCAGAACTAGCCCAGCGGTAACTAGGTTCACTGATATGGTTTGAATACTCAGAAAGAAATGACCATCCAAATTACACTTAACAGAAATTCATTTACCGCAGTCTCTCTTATCGGTTACTCGCTTCTATGGACAGTCACCGGATCCTCGTCGCTGGAACTCTGGTTTTGCAGGACTGATCGCGGTTCGCGATGTATTCACGTCTAATATAATTTCACTACTTGATACCTCCGATTCACTTCTCAAGGATGGGAATTGAATTAAACAAGAACTACTGTTGGTTTCTACCAGCAAGAAAACACAAGAATACGAGACTTACTTGAATTTATTGGCTGAATTCATAAAATGAGAGTAGACAATCAAAGAAAGAGTCCCTGGCCTATCCTTATGCTACCTAATGCACAATTCCGAAGGTTAGCCAAAACCCCTTTAACAAGGCTCTACAATATAATCGATAAATACCTGGTTATAATGAAAATCTCAAAGTTCAAAGGGATGAACTGCTTAGAGTAATGAACCCAACCCAATTCCTCTAAATTACTTAGTTGAAAATTAAATATTTACTATTTATTTATTTATTTATTCAATGCTCAGCTTCCAGACAGAATAGGGTTCCGGTATGAAGAAGTCAAAAAAAACCATCATAAAATTATGAACTATAAATAATAAATTGGAGTATAATATTCATTTGATAATTTGGTGAACATCATTATGCAAGCAAATATTTTTTTAGTTTTTTTGAAAAAATATGAATGGATTTGGATGATTTTATTTTTTCTGGTAGTTCATTGAAAGTTATTAATGCTGATGAAATGAATTGAACCACAGAGAGTAATCAAAATTAGAAGAAAAAAATAACGAAACATGGTTAATTACACTGAAGACTCTATACTCACGAAGCTAGTATACCAAATCAAACGAAGGAAGACGAAAACTGATTCTAGGACGCTATCATTCTGATATTTATAACCTAGGTTCCGCCCACCCACGAATGGTACTAAATTGCTGAAAATAGGGCAATTTCAAGAAATGGCATATGTTTGTTCCGAAAAAAGGTTCTCTTTACCAGGCTGATATCCCAAAGGCTATCTCTAAATAATTTTCACAATCTTACGGGGGTTGTTCAACGTTTACTACATTAATTCTAGCTAAATATCTCTTTCAATTGATAGATTTCGAGGGATGTGGTTAATCCATGTCTACTCATGAGTTTCTAACCTGAGAAAACCACATCCTGAAAAACTCAGATTTTATTACCAAAACTCCTAAATTTGCAATACTAAAATATTTCCGTCCCCACGATCTTTCATAACTATTATTTCGGTTAGTAGCAAGGTGAATATTACTGATTTTTGAACGATTTCAAAGAGTTATTTTTTTTTATTACGATTTTCAACATTTCGTCAATTCCTAGTTAATCATTTTGTAACCAACCCCTCGTAACAATCCGGTCGACTATCTGGAATTCACATCTATTAACACTGGTTGCAAAGTTTTAGTGCTCTAAGAAAATAATTTCGTAATATTTATTTATGGCGGATGTCATCTGTGAACCTTAAGTGTTTGTACTTGAAATTCTCTATTATCGGTTCGTTTCATAATTTCCAACATGCACATTTTATCACAATGCACATTTTATTACACTTGTACATATCCCAATATTGATTCTTATTGTTTCAGCTTGTGATAGGCTACAAACCCAGCAAACAACAGAACAAATATCATTTTGTTATTCGATGAGATGATGAGATTGATGAGAACGACTCTAGTACCAACTTCCACTTTAATTTACGAATTGCAGACTTTCATGGTAAAACCATTGTTTATAGAGAAATGGGATAGGTAATAATGGAACATCATTTGACGGGTTGTTAACATCTTACATTTTTCTTGTGTCCACCATGCCTTCAATCACCAAGAGATTGCGAATGATTCAGAAACACCAATGAGAATTGCTCAACTGCAATCCTTTGACCAAACGAAAATTAAACCGTATTCAAAATGTTGCCTTCTAGTGATACCTACTTGTCCTCCTTTGTTCTTAGCTCCCTTCACCAAGGCTGCACAGTACATGGATGGATCTGTGAACCCATCACTTGGTGACCATAGTGCTCCGTAGAACGACTTCGGTTCGAGTATTGGGCATACCTTTTTAGCTTCATTCGGAGAAACTACATGGCTTTCCAGATTGAATAAATGACCGAGCGAATGGAAACGTTTGTATTCTTCCAGTCGTTCCTGAAAACCACAGAATAAATCATTTCTTAGAAAATGTCATAGGAAAAAGATATTTTCCCAATGGTAGACAACAACATAGGATATCTGAATCGCTCAAGGGGAATCAGCAGTAACCAACACGATCGAGGTGAGATTGTTTCAAATGAAGAACCGTACAAGGTTACTTTGAAAAGTACTTTCACTTCACCAATGATTATCATACATTGATAGAGGAAATTTCATAAATACTATGTTAAGGAATAAAATTGACAAATGGAAATTTTAAAAAAGGGAGCTAGGTGCCACCAAAAAAAAAAAAAAAAAAATGTAAAAGGGAGTCTTGTGATACATCATTTTGAAGCTCCTGACGAATAATTTTCAATCCTAGAATATTGAGTCGATATCTCCACCTACTACAAAATGGCGGATCATTTGATAACTGCCTGAAAACTTCGTCGTTTAACTTTAGTTTAGTTGAGAATATGCTATAGTCCGTTCATAATTTGTTGATAGTTCACTGCAAGTTTGACCCTCATTAGAGAACTGAAATACAGAGAGGACAGCTAATATGATATAATAACAAAAACCAAACTAAAATTGGCAGTTTAAGATGTTTTCGACTAACCCACCTTGTATCTGAAGAAATACAATACATCTATAAAACTTTTAATGCGATTATGTAGGTATTTTGAGTGGAAATGACTGACCAGCAGTGTCGTAGAGTATATGATTAAAACATTAGTTACTTTAAATAAATGAATATATTAATATTCTTAAACTGTAGGTACTGTAAACTGTATTTTTATTTCAATAAAATTTCTTTATTTTATTCAAAAATAATAAGTTACTTGCAATTTGGAAAAGATACATTTATTCAATTAATACCTATTTTTAAATGATATAAACTACGATTACTTACAAAACTATTCAAATTCAAAATAAACAGGATCATCTTCGGAATCCGAGTCGTTTTGCAGGTTAATAATTAGCGGTTGTGTCTCTACAGTTGCATCAATTATATTGTCAAGATCCCACATTTTTTGTTCTTCTATTACATGTCTTACTGCATCTCGCCAATTTTGTTCTGTAATATGTTGTAAAGACTCATATAACAATTCACGTACAGCTCGTATTTTATATGAAGTTTTTTTTCTAGCCACATATCATTTGTGCCCAAATGAGTTCAATTGGATTTAATTCGCAGTGGTAGGGTGGAAGTCTAAGGACTGTGATGTTTCGTCTTTCCGCCATTTTGTCAACTACGTATTTCTTTAACTTAGATTTGTGTTGGCGGGCAATTTTTAAAAGTTCTGCTTTAACCATTCCATCTTCGTAAGGCAGGGACTTATTCCGCAGCCAGCCAATGATATCCTGTTTCTTCCACGCAGTCGTTGGAAGTCTTTCTACTAGTCGTGAATAATAAGGTGCAGTATCTAATACTATAATTGAGTTTGGTGGTATATGTTCAATCATCTGCTCAAAATACTCTTCGAAAACATCAGCTGTCATCTCCTCGTGATAGTCTTTTGTGCTTTTGGATTGAAATTCCAACAAACCATGCTTAGCAAATCCTTTTTCACTGCCAATGTGAAAAACTATTAATCTACTGCCTTTACCAGAGGGTGAGGAAATACCAGTAGACCAACCTTCCATAAAGGCTTGCCTGGAGCTTGATATATTTTTATCTGACCAAATTTTTGTGAGAGTATGACCTGCGTTTACCCACGTTTCGTCCTGATAGTAAATTGGCCTTCCTTCAGCCCGAAATTTTCGTATAGATCTTAGATACTTTCTTCTCCAACATATTATCTCTTTCCGGTCAATCAAAAGTGATTTTCGGTCTGATTTCTCCCACCGGAAATTTAATTCTTTTAAAACTTGCCACAATTTGGTTCGTCCGACATGAGGCAAATCCGGGGCGTCTCTAACTTCTTGTAAAATTTTGTTTAAGTTGGGTATTTCTTTTTTGTAAAAAAAATCGTGAATTTTCCTTCGAATACCATTTTTGGCAAATTCATCAATTTCAATAGGTTTTCTCCCCCTCTTTAAGTATTCGTTTGTATTTGGGTTAGCTATACCTTGTTTTTTTTCTTTCTGATAGGAACCTATATATTGTTGACTCCCCTACGCCCGTCATGTTGGCACAACTCTTGATTATGTTCTGAACAGTGTTTGTGGGATTCTGAGAAACCAGAGCATCGTGAACGTTCAAAACAATAGTCTTCTCTCTTGGTGAATAGACAGACTTACTGACTGTACGCAACAGTACCGGTGTAAAACTTGATGATGTTGATGATGATGACGAATCCATCGCAAGCAATCAAACAAAACAAGCAGAAACGAAAGGTACGTATATGTTTGTAGGAATATGAAAAAAAGTTACGCACTGCACAAAATTCGCAAAATAAATATTAGAGACGTTAATTACTGCCGTAGACGCCGAAACACCAACGAGCCGTAAATTAAATGCGATTAAAAAATGTACTAAACCAAAAATTATTTTCGTTCGTAACAACTTCACCCTTTCAAGTCAAGTTTCGAATATAAACTGAAGCTTTATATTACTAAGCTCTCCATTAATTTTAATGATTAAACACCTCAGGTAATTTTAATGAATGAACACCTCAGGTTATTTTAATGAATAAACCTCAGGAACCTCCGCCTATGATTTTACGACTTTTACGACCGTTTTATGACTTGGGCCCTCATTTTGTGCTATCGACAAATTATGAACGGACTGTAGAAATGGTTGCCACAAACGTCTTGTCATAAGAACAGACTTTCCGATATTTTTGACCGCCGTATATCCAAAGCAGGTTCGGTTTCGTATAACTTTTGCTTCAAATAGCCCCATAAAAAAGTTTAAATTTGTCAAACCTGGCAAGCGGGCTTGCCGTTCCATAGGACCTCGATGGCCAACCCAGAGACCATGGAAAGTATTATCCAAATATTTTTCAAACTGTCTTGAGTAATGTGGTAATGCTCTATCTTGTTTGAATAATAATATCCATATTGAATTCATCAGGATTCACTTCAATGATTTCGGTGATTAGAGGATCAACAGTAGTTTCCAGCATATTCCAATACAGTTCCCCTGGTAAATTTTGTTCGATAAGCCATTTTGGAGATAGTTTACGTGGTACCTATATATCATTAATCGGAAACTAAATGAGAATATTCGAATTGGACTTTGATGTTCGTTGTCGAACTGACATTTCTGTCTTTTTTTATTGAAAAAAAATAACTCTTTTAACCGTATCGGGTTGTTAGGATTGCCGTATATGGCAGATAAAAACGAATATCTCTGAAAATATCGATATTAATGTGTTCAGTAGTTATTAAATGTTCCGCCATTTTGTAGTGGGTAAAGATATTTTCATATTCTGTGGTTGTAAAGTATTCGTCAGGAGCTTCAAAATGATGTATCACAAGAACCCCCCTTTCTATTTTTTTTTCAGATGGCGCTCAGTCGCCATCTCGAAATTTTCATGTGTCAATGTTACTCCAAAATATAGTTTTATGCATCATTTTCATTATCCCAATTTTCAATTTTTTGAGTTCACCCGTTCAAAAAATATAAGGGGGGACATCGAAGAAAAGCACTGTATATGTTGAGGAATAATCTGTTTCGACTCATTTCAGATAATCAAGAAGAATATTCGACATAATTTGTCATGTATTATGCCTTGTTATCTGAATCTTAATGGATACCCGTATTTTAGCCAATACATACAAGTTTACTGAATTGATATACGCAGATCATTGAACTGCAGCGTGAACGTCCATAAAACTTTAACGAAAATATGATATTTTCTTTTTATATTCGAAATTCATTCTGCTCATCGGGATTGATGAAGTGCTTAGATCTCCTAACGTGTACGCACAAACGCAGTTATACAAAATGAGCCCTGACACGAAATTAGTCATTACACAATATCGCAGAATCATTGTATAAAAATACTCTGTTTCTTTCTTGAAAACCTCGAACCTCTTTAGTAACTCATACACTGGTTTTCAGAACTAACACGTTAACGTTTCATTAGCCATCTTTCCAGGTGCTGGATCAAGCGCACTTATACAATACAATTGTTTATTCATCAAAAAAAAGACAAAGTACATAAGGTTCAGTAAAAAATCAGTTGAATAAACAAGAATAATCACGGAAGCAGTGTTAGTCTACTTGTATGTGATATATATCATTTTGACCAATGTTGAGCAGCACTCTCTAAAATCGGATATTGTTTGACATAATTCGGAGATTTCTCAAAATGGGTAAATATAGTCATAGCCGGTATAATTGACTCAATCAAGATAAAACATATATGGCATGGGTTGAAATGAAAGTGTCATAGTTCAAAGCATCAATAATTATGAGTTTTAATGCATGCAGCATCTGTTGGTAAATACTTAGATATATAGATATATACATGCACATACATTAAAATTTCATTTCACAGTCAAAGCATATTAAAAAACATGAAAACTTATATACACATATACACATTTATACATATATACATGTACAGCATATTAAATCCTTGTAAAATCATCACAACTTATCACAGTTTTTATTTTTCACATATTCAAAGCCATGGATCATTGGTTCACGATATCATCTGAAGATTCATGGCTTTGAATATGTGAAAAATAAAAACTGTGATGAGTTGTGATGATTTAGCACTCCATCGCTAAACCGTCCATTTTCGTGATCACTGGAGGATTTGAAGAAAATTAGGTGGCAAAAAAGTTGGACTTCAGGATGAGGAGTGATGATTAGATTCTGGTTTGTTTGGGTATTTTCTTCCCGAAGAGGCGGAATAGAGGCGCATTGATAAGTTTCATCTCACTGACACCCGCAGGTTGAGACTTCAGAGAGAACTCGTGACGAGGCCTGGGGAGTGGGCATATTGAGGCCCCATTGTCAAATAACACATCCTTCCCTTATGATAACACCTAGGGAGTAGGCAGATTAGGACCTCAGCGTGAAGTCAGATATCTTGATGAGAATTGAACTCACATTTTTTTTATACGGAGATTCACACTAAAGGGAAGCCCTGTAATGTTCCAAGAACACGGCGTGAATCAAGAGACAGGAGATACGAATTAACATTTACTTTGAATTTTTGAAGTTTATGAGCCTCAGGAAAAACCTCTTTCGGCAAGGAGTTCCAAACCCCAGCTGTTCTATTGAAAAAAGATCCCTGAGCAAGAGAGGTTTGACAGGTCTCCAAATTCACAAAAAAGGGGTGGGAATTCTGTACTCGTCGAGTCATCCATGTAGATATTGCCAAGGGTATTTATAATGATTCAGAAGAGCACCGACCGTGAAAATATTAATAAAAGAGAGACAAGTCTCCGACCCTTCTACGATGTTTCAATGAAGTGAGCGAGTCTGTGAGCGAAGAATCACCACCAAGACGAATTGCCTTTCTCTGGATAGAATCGAGGAGATTATTTCAAGATAGGTCGTATCTGAGCCTTGTAGAACATTGGAAGCTGACGAGAAGTGAAGTATTTCTTCGCACGAAATAGGAATCCAGGTTTCTGGGAAGCACCTACAGCGATCTATCACACATGGTTTTCCCATGAGAGATTATCACTGATTGTGATTCCTAACATCGAGATACTTGACTTTTTAGGAATAGTTAGTCCTGACATCTGAATACTAGATGATGATAGATTGGCTTTTGTTGAGAAGAGACATGCCTGGGTTTTCCTAGCATTAAATTCCACCTAGTTCGTGTTACCCCATTCTATTATTTTTACCAAGTCGTCGTTAATTTTGTTGACGTGAATGTTTCTTTGAATTTTTCGTTTCTCAGGCTGGGATGGGGACTCTGGAAGAGAAACTGGTATGGAGAGTACTGTCGTCCGCAAAACTATGTATTGAAAAAGATGTTTTCTCGAGCAAATCATTGATTTGGAGCAGAAATAAAGTGGGCGCCAGAACTGAACCCTGTAGAACACCTGCATTTATTGGGAGAATATCAGATGATACTCCATCAACAATCACCTACAGATACCTATCAGACAAGAAACTCTCCAACGAACCACACAACTTTTTTTCATATGCAGATTTACACGAAAGGGATGCCCTGTAATGTTCAAAGAACACCGCATGAATCGAGGGAGGCAAACCATGAGACCGCAGTTAAGAAAGGAGACCCCGATGCCAAACTCGATCAAACACTTTCAAAATATCGAGTTCAGCAGCTATCGTTTCTTCGAATTTCTCGATTGAATGCTGCCAAATATGAGAAACATAAGCCAATAAGTCACTGGTTGATCTTTGATGGCGAAAACCGTATTGTCGATCATTAATCATTCCTTCTAGATATTTCATAGGCTTCATATTGAGGGGTTTCTTCCCTTTTCTGCACATATGTCAACATTTGTGTGCAAGACATGAACTGAAATCACTATTAAACTTTAGATAGGAAAATTCTGATTGATATGTATTATTCTATGGTATATTGTCATATTTCCTACAATGTCACTCTGTGGGGAGATTGCGCTAATTCTGAGAGGATTTTTATTAGCCAGAAGCGTATACTAAGACTCATATTCGACGTCAAGTCCGGAAATAGTTGTAAACCCACATTCCTGCAAAATAAAATTTTAACTTTTCCTTGCGTATATATTTACAAAATGCTGATCTTCATGAAACAAAATTTGCAAACATCCAAAAAAAATTCATACTTTCACCAGTATTCAACAAGAAATGCGGGAGCACTGAGTATAATTCACCACAGACTATCAAAATTTGAAAAAAGCCCTAGATATGCAGGAACTAAACTTTTCAACAAACTTCCAGAAGGCATACGAAACATGAGCCTTAGTAGTTATAAAATGGAAATCAAAAAAATGTTAGTAGGAAAAGTATATTATTCGGTGGAAGAATACCTCAATGATTCGTTAGGTTGATATTTTCAAGTAAGATCTTTTATACTTACGTGTATATTGTATTTTGTGTACTGTTTATGTATTGTATTTATAGACGATTTGTTTACCTATATTGGTATTTTATGTAAATAATACTGACGTGTACATCCATCTCCTAGATGGCTGCTGATGCAAGTACAAATAAATTTATTATTATTATTATTATTATTATTCATAAAGTAGCTCGTCCCAACATCCCTCAACTCATTGAGATTATGCGTTATATTATGTTGAAATCAACATCAATTCGATTTGGGGAAACAGCAATGTACAAGGGTAGAACGAAACTATTTCTCGATGTTACCGCTGAACATAGTAATCGTATTAGTAGTAACTATTGATCATATCATAAATATTGAAGGTTTTCGAAACAACGGGCATCAATATTGTTGTATACTGAATGAGCAATTATTATCATCGGTAATAATTGAAACAATGATTATCCTAAATGACCAATAATCCATTCAGATATTCTTATCTTATGCGACCAAATACTAAAAATAGCCAGACCATGATTATTCTTCTGGCATGTCGAAAGCGTACTTATGATCGATATATCTTCTTCAGCATTCGGATAAGACATTTTAATGATTTCATTATTTCGTTCATTGATAAGAATTTAAACTAGCGTCTTAGTCAAGTGCCATTATATATGTCTGATATTAAACATTCTGAACTCCATAGATGGTGACCTTCAGTATTGGAAATGGATAGACACCTTTGTATTTGATGAAAAATCTGTATGTAGAACTAGAAGTACCACAATGTCTCTCTTGTTCCTTATTCTCTTCCACTTATCACAGGTTCCACAATTAGATGATCGCTTTCCTTTACTCGCGCAGTGATTTCAAGGTACTTTCAGGTGAAGGAATGAGTAAGAGTTGTAATAGAATGAAAGGGAACACGGAGATTATTGGAGAGTGTCTGAACTCAGTTATAAAATTAATGAAGTCAATAGTAAGTAATAAATAGGGAGATATTAATACATATATGTATATATAAAAAAGTAAAAAGTAAAGAGAGAGTGGTAACGAAATACTTTGTATAGATATCTCCTATGCATGCTTTCTATTCAATTCAATTTTTACATGCCCTGTATACCAATTGAGCTAGAAATATTGATTTATATGTAACTCAAGCGCCCATCGTCTCACATAGTCAGGGGAGTAGCTGTTTTAGATGGCCTCTTTCTTCCTTTCTGTGAATGAACCAAATGTGTGTGTGATTTTTCTTTATTTAACTTTTTTCATTAAAGTTGTAATTTCAATTTTTTGATAGGAAAAAGAAGAAAGTCAAGAAAAAATTCATAAGAATATTGTATTTTTGACTGTATGAATATATGGTTCCTCCTCAGAATATGAATTCCATATCTATTATTTTTTCACGGTTTACATACACCACCATGACGGCATGGAATGTGAACTATTACATATTTGAGCTCTAGAGATAAAATCATATTGATCAAACCGCATGAGAGAGAATAGGAGAACAGATCAACCAAAAATAATTCCCAAGGTCGAAAAAAGTCCCAGAAATATTTTATGGAAATTTAATGAAGAACAGAAAAGGAAACAAAAAAACACAAGATCTGAGGTGAAAAACAAGAGAGAAACGAAAAGTTTAAGTGAAAAACCAAGTAGGCTAAAATAATAACATATTTCTGGCAGAACCAAAATACAGAAACTGGGATTGTGAAGATGATCGAATGAATTGAAATATGTCAGAACTATCGAAGAGATAACCGAACAGTAAGTTTGGAAAAATATCGAAAGAAGATTGAATTTATTCAGTGTGTGGGAAAAAATTAATAAGAAAAATAAAGAGAAATTGAAAATGATCGAATTCCAAAGTTAAGAATGCGAAAAATATATTTTGAGGGCAGAAAACATAGTTTTGGTGATTGAAAAAAAAACAATAAAGAAATATTTGAACTCCTAAAGGACGCAAGAGAAAAAACAATATGCCAAAAAGTTGATAAAACTCAGAGGGAATTATTCACTACCAGATTCAAACAAAGGATAGACAATTATATCATCTTATTTCTGAAGGTACAATGTTTCCATCATGTCTGATCAGGACCCGTTACCAATTATTTTTCATAAGTCAACTTACCGGAGTCCTCGCGATGAAAATCCCCCCATTATTTATCCATCCTGGATTGACACCGGTTTCTTCTTCCAAACTGGCCAACAGTGATCTCGTCTTCTGCAGCATCATTGTGTCTACGTCGTTGCCCCTCAAACTCCAAACGATGGCGCCACTGTGCCATGTTGTCCCACTGGTTATTTTGTTCTTCTCCAGCAGAACTGCGTTGATACCTCTCTTGGATAGATGGTAAAGGGTACTGCATCCTATCACCCCACCGCCTGTGGAACATAAAGAGTAGAGAAAATAAAATTATGAAAAAAAAGGAGAAGAGCTCGTGTAGCTTTTTTTTAATGAAGGTTGATTGACTTTCAACCGAGTTTCCCCGAAAGTCAATCCTATAGCAAAGTGTACTTAGAAAACAGGAATATTGAACTCATTTCGCCACATTAAAGTCCACATTGGTTCTGATGATATTGATTGCATGAATTGCGCTAGATAATTTTTTATTTGTTAATATCACTAAGACGTGTCTTCCAATCCAACCCTTCATCAAGCCAGTGTCCTGAAAATTTTGTCTGAGTGACTTGTTTCAAGACTCCATCTCTTGTAATAATCTCAACTTGTTCAATATTATTGTAAGGTTGAATTAGCATGCTGAATATTTTTTCAAGGTATTCTATCAGTTAATTTGCTGGAAACCAATCAGAAATATTATTCATTACGGTTTCGGATGTTTTTGCTAGATCATTGATATTTTCATTGAAATTCAGTAGACTAGTGTCATCAGCAAACAAAAAAAAAAGAGATTGGTGGAAAACTCTGTACTAGGTGTGGACGTGAGATTTTATTTATGATTCCCCTACCAATAAACTGATATAACTCGCACGTTTTGCTAACCAAGTAAGCATATCTAGAGAAATCATTCGTTCGGCATGAGCAAAGAACCAAGAAAGTCAGGTCACGAGAAAAATTCAGATCAAAACACTGATTCAGATGGTATTTTCCTTCTGACAGAAACTCTCTGAGAATTCTCCAGTAACTTTTTCAGAATACGTCCAAAATATTCTGAAAAGCATCAAAGTATGTGAATTCCAGTTAACACGCATCGATTATATTGGAAATGTTCACAAAAAGGTTGTTGGAATATTCTAAGAAAATACAGATGATTATTGTTTGAACGTCATATGTGGTGGATCAATATTTGTTCCGTAGTTTGTTGGGTTTGTAACCTACCACAATCTGAAAAAATAAGAATAAATATTGGAAAATATACAACTGTAGAAGAGTAGATTTTCAATCTACCCCGAAAAGTTGCTGCGTCTATTGAAAAACTTCTTTCTGGATAGAACAAGTCCGATTAGTCAGCAACTTCTCGTATAACTCAAATTTTGACTATCAAAAACATATAATAGGAACTGATATATATGAAAATACTTATATGTTAACGTTTTGGGAACTAAATTTGTTTCCGTTCTCGAAACTTCTAGGCGGACTCCTTTTCAAGTGCAAATACCTGGTAAAGATAGTTTTCGTGATTGACATTTGTCAAAATATTTCAAATTTTGAAAGTATTCGCACTTGAAAAGGAATTCGCCTAGAAGTTTTGAGAACGGAAATAGATTTAGTTTCCGAAACGTTAACAGATAAGTATTTTCATATATATCAGTTCCTATAATTTTTTTGATAGACAAAATTTGAAATATACGAGAAGTTGCTGACTAATTTGACTTGTTCTATCCAGAAAGAACTGTTTTCCAATAGACGCAGCAAGTTTTCCGGTTAGATTGAAAATCTGTCCTTCTTCACTTGTATAGATTCCAATACTATTTCTTATTTTTTCAGATTGTGGTAGGTTACAAACCCAAAAAACTACGGAACAAATACAGATGATATTCTAGCAAATGCTCTATGAATATTCCCAGAACGTTTTTGAGGTTTACATTATCGATTAGCCCCGGAAAAATTCATGTCAACTTGAATAGAAAGCATCAGTTATTCAATAATCATTAATTAATGATTAATCATCAATTCAAATCTCAGATGGGCGTTCAACTAATAAATGTTTTTGAAAACCAAGAAATGTTTCAAAGTGATACCCATGAAGATACTTAATAGAGTAGCCAATTTTTTTTCTCGAGTTTATTGGCACGCACAAATATATCATTTCATGTAGATAAATATTATGAATCTATAGTCAAGGGGTCAGTCATCTCGAATATATCAGATAAATTACCAAATTGATCATACCAGTGAGAACTTTGCACCAAGTTATTTTCCATATAATATCATGATACATTGCCTAAATTCTTCAATATTAATTTCAGTTATTACATAATTTTGTGAATTAAGAAAACAATCGTCACTTATTCAAACTGATTCGTACAAATTGTCCTTTGATCATCATGCAAAGTGACTATTTCATAATCAATAAACAAAATACTTATCCTCAAAGTGTATCATCACAGTGTCCACTCACCTACGATAACAACGTCAGCCTGCTTGGGCAAACCGGCATCATCACTCAAACTTCTTTTATTTGAATTTTTCAGCAGACCTACTCGCGTTTTACCTCGAACAATGGCGCACGGATTTATTCTGAACATTTTCTCCAATTGTTACACTCAGTTTCAATATGCACAAACCTTCTAACGGTCCTAATGAATAAATAGATCAATTTATTGAGTTGTTATGCCATAGCTGCAGCTTTGACCTCTGACTATCTGCTGGAAATGAGCGTCCATCGTTGATAACACCGAAGCACTGGTAAATTGCACTCAGCATATGAAGAAACTGACGAATTGCTCCCACTAGTCCCCCACACTATTTTTGAAAAAATATCGATATGACTAAGATGCCTTGGAAACCCTGGTGTATCTAATTATACCTGGATAATCGTGGATAATTTTGGGATAAACTTGGCGAAAAGCGATTGCTTGATTTCTGAGATGGCAAAAGCTTCAGATCGCTATTGTAGATGGCGATCAGTCATATACTATATGAAGCTTAATTTTCAGTAGAGAGGAATGTGCAACCGAATATTCTACCACTGTTTATTATTTGCCTACTGAGATTTTGACAGCCCTGAAGGCCAATCAAATGTGTTTCAGAAAACCTGCATGTAACGTGGAAACCTACTGTTAACAACCTTTCAATATTGTCACTGTCACCTGCTACCTCTACAAGTTTTTAGTGTGTTTATGTCAGTTTGTAAGACTAGACATTAGGTTTGTTCTAGCAACACATTTGACCGTTTGGAAATTGGTCTGAAGCAGTCAGAGGCATGCGCAAAATGAATAATGCTCTCCAATATTCATCTTGTGCATGCCTTTGACTCTTTCAGACCAATTCCCAAACGGTCAAATGTGTTGCTAGAACAAACCCTTCAATTCCGAGAAAATTCACTTTGCCCATTCACCTGAGAATGTACGACAAAGTTCATGCTAGTGTATTGAAAGTGATAAACTGTCTTGGAATTGGGGATACACACATTAGTTATGCAACGGTTCAAAATACGTATCACATCGATATTTACTTCATTCAAACAAAACTTTGTTTTCAATATCTCATTGATAAGAGCTACAGATGTTTCCTCCTCGATATGAGACTTTCGCTCAAGCTGAAACGAATAAAATTAGCTACAACGCTACATTCATGTTATTATTTTGGGGCGATTTGTTTTGTACTTACCTTAGGTACTGAATAAAGAAGAATATTTGGATCCCCAGATTTTGACTGACCACACAAAATACGAAATCTTCTACACATCGTGAAAAAGTACTTGTAATAACTTCAAAACTTATTCTACTTATATAGACATTCAAACACTGTTGAATGCGAAGAAATAATTTCAGAATTTTCATTGACAACAATAAACCTCAAAGTTACGTCAATCTGACAAATCTGACATTTGACAGATTTTCGAAAATGCTCATATAACGCCCCCTATACAGAAATTAGAAAGCTTTTGTAATCGTCGATTGTTTTTCGCCAAGAAATTCTAAACAATATCGAATCACTAGATACACCAGGGTTTCCTAGGCATCTTAGATATGACATATCGATGAGGAAAGGATAAAATGGCTATATACTGGCGCTTTCAGTGTTGCGATAATGTTTCAGACAAACCTGTAGACAGGGTGTAGCCGTTCATTATTACGCCTTAGGCGTGCGCTTGTAGTTGAAATTCCTGAGAATTTTCGAGATCACTCGATCTATGGAACACGTTGTTGCCAATACAGATCACTTTTGGTTTAAACAGAGAATAGAAAGCGAGATCAATCTGACGTTTGATGAAAACAAACTTCATCTTCAATGACCTACCTCCAAGAATAATCTCACGTTCTAGTATATTCAACAACCATTTGAAAGTTTCGTAGTGATCATAAACAAAAATACAACTTGCCACTTGGCAACACAGGACGTGCATATGCCTTTCATTTCAACTGCGAGAGTGACGATACCTAGCGAATTTTTTGAGTTATTAGTATTGTTCTAAAATTGTTCGTTTTCGTTAACCAGCTGACGAACGTCAACCCTCAGAAGTCGAAACTTGTGCGAGCAATGGATCAACGAGGCCTTACCTTTTAACGTGCGATTACCCAGCACGGTGGCCCGGCGAGGACGCGAACCTCGGTCTTCCGCTTTATAGGCAGATATGCTAACCACTACACTACCGAGACCACGTCATCAATTCTTGATCAAGTAGACCAGATCGGTCCTCTGATTTGCTGACAAATCTTCAATATGGAGTGACAACACCAGTATATAGCCACCTTAGGAAAGGGTATCGTTTCTCTCGAAAGCAATATTATTCACAAGGGAAGAGAGAGGCATTGCATTTTCGCCAAAGTTTGAATGATATTTCAGTTATAATCGTTTGAAACAAAATAATAAATGTGATATAATGATACCAAATAACTATCACAACATTAATTTCTCTCCTTTCCAAGTCACCCAGAATAAAAGACAGCTATATAAAATATTACACTTTCACATGGGAAAGAATAGTCGTCAAACAGCACAAAAATTCAAAATCTTAATTTGTAAAAATAGGTTCAGTCTTCTACTACACTTATCAAAGAAATTGAAATCCTTCAACTCCACTTTTAGACTCTTAAGTTGTAAAATCCGAGATTCACATCATAAATGTAAAAGTACCGGATTCAGGTACTTTTGTTTCTCAGAGAGGGATTGTAGAGATTTACAGCTTACACTTCTTGTTCATTTTAGTCTATGTATTTCATTGGAAGTGTTCACTTGTGTTACGGAAGTGCAATAATTTTATAACATTTATTTTTTATTACAGACATTAATAGCAAAGATTTTATACCCCAACGTACAGAATAGGCAGTATGTGGCGTCCGTGGATAAAAAGTAATAGTGCTTCTTCCAGTGGTTCGTTAAAGATGAATCACTTATCTTGTGACGCGAAAATCATTATAAAAAATGTGTATAGTTCCTTACTTCAGCAAGGATATAACGCGGGTGCTGCAGCAAAAGTAACCAGTTATTTGACGAAGGTGCCTCTTACTTCAGTTAGACGAATTGTTGAGAATTCCATGGAATCAAGAAAAAAGCGTAAAGATTCCGGTGTCACGAAAAGTCTAGACGACCGGGAAAAAGATTTGATAAGGCGAAAAATCTACACTATGTACGATGAGCAGCGTGCCCCTACAATCAAAAGTCTGAAACAGCGGCTCATCGATGACAAAACTCACATCAACTGTGGCCTCACTACTCTTTGGCGAGCTCTGTCTGCAATGGGCTTTAAATATCGCAAAATTTACAAGAGACAAGTAATAATGGAATCCACACGTTTAATAAACTGGCGTTCTGAATATATAACGTCAATAAAAAAATAACGGTTTGAAAATCGGCCAATACTCTACCTCGACGAGACGTAGTTTGACACGCATGACACCCCTTCCAAAGGATGGTCTGATTCCTCTGATAAGTGTAAAACAAAAGCACCATCAAATGCAGGGAAGAGAATCACAATATTACACGCAGGATCAGAAAATGGTTGGATCCCAAACGCTATGTGGTTTTCTGCCAAAAATATTAAGGACTCTTGTGTTGATTATCACGAAGATACGACAGCAGAGCTTTTTGAAGATTGGTTTAAAAATTGTCTCTTACCCAACATTCCGCCAAACAGCGTTACAGTAATGGACAACGCAAAGAATACGAAATCGGAGATTTAAAACTTCATGGCTGCAAATGACATATATTTTGAGGAAAATTATACAAAAAAAGAACTTTCACAAGTGCTGCAGTCATTTTCTTTAAAAAAAATTTATGTTTGTCAAAAATATATTACAGTTTTCTGTATGATTTTCACTTACAATGTGTTTAAAATGAAAATTTCATTTATCTTGCTTGAAGAAGCTATTGTAATAGCGAAACACGTGTCGCGGTTTTGTAAACCCATTGTAAGTGAAAATCATACAGGAAACTGTAATATATTTTTGTTAATATGGATTTTCATCAAGTATCGGCCAGTTCAATTCAACTTATGTTTGTGATACAATTGCAGAAGAATTGGGACATAATCGAGCGTGCGCGGAAAAAATAAGTACTTCTCCGACTTTAAGTGGTAGTGTGGTAGAATTGATTAGGAACTGTATGAATGACATTCCTACCGAGAGTTGGAAAAGTTCTGCTAGTCATGTTATAAATGTTGAAAACTCGTACCTTTCTGTAAAATCAATTTCGCCAATTATAATTAATTTAGATGAGGATAGCGATAGCGACACTGAACTAATTATAGAATAGAATTGTAACATTCAAATAAATCACTTGTATATCTCCTACATTATGCAAAATTCAAATTTCTTAAGTTCGACCCTGTAGCACATTTGCATCTTTTACCAGATGATTTTTCACACAATGGGATTAAATCGGGTAGTTTATTGCAGTTGATAAGCCAATACCATTCACTGTAAAAAATACTATACAATGTACCTCATTGTTCTATCAAGAACAGTAAAGAAGAGCAGTTTTGTGCTATAGCTATAGAAGAAACATATATTTACATATTGTACTGTTTCATAAACCACTCGATGAAAATTCAGAAGACAGGCATTAGTTGCTCAACTGACCTTGTTCTGAATAAATCTATCAAATCAAATGAAAGACTGAAACGATGTACATGCAATATGATCATTAGTGAAGAATAAAATTGAAATGGGTACAATAAGTCAAAAAAAATAGTTACTGAAAAAACTATCGAGTTGTTATTCCGCACCTTTCAAACCAAACGAAAATAACAATTTTGATAATACAGAGAAGTTTTAAATCTTTGAGAACATAATCTGTACGAAAGACTCGACACAATGAAATCGAAAGTCTTGAAGTGAAACTAGCTTGATTTGAAAAAGAATTTCAACTTGTCTACTCATATCAATACAACCGAACTTCTTTTCCGATATTCATTGGCTGGAATCTCTCCTGGAACAATATTTCCATTGCAGTACTATTTATTCATTGATGTTGAAGGCCTGGAAAAATATTATTAGGAGCTACAAGTTATAATTGATACATAATCTCGTCCTACAGTGTCAATCGAAAAGTTGAGTTATAGTCAGATTTGAGACCGAGGTATTCTTTTTTTAGGTATCGAGATTTCTTATGAAACTCGTTTATCAACTCCCGGCCATTATGACAGAGTCTATAGAAAATCCGGCCTGATATCTGAATATATCCTTCACCAATGGCCTTTGGAGAAAATGTTTCTGATTGAAAAGGAGAGTCGTGTGTCGATGATAATGATGATAATGGATCGTTGACGTTCCGATTCTTGCCATTTGCGTTGGAACTACGATTCCTGTTAGTACTCAAGATGACAATACATCAGAATTCAACTCACCAAGATCATTTCGAATACAGGATACCAATTATTGCTTAAAATACGACGTTCATTCGCCTTTTTTGGTTACAATGCTAGCCTAAAGCAGAGTTCATTTAGGCACGATTTTCTGAAAGAAATTACGAATGAAATTTAATGGAGATCATGCCGACATATCATTGGCAATCTTCAGTTGCATCGTTCTTCATTTGGTCGAATTTTGCAAATTTCGCACCTGCATGAATCGAGCTTAACACTATCTCTGAAATCTCAATGTGTATTTCCATAAAGGAATAGTCCACAATATGTGCATCAAAAAGTTCGAAAGACAAAAGTTTCTAGAATCGAAACTGGCGGATATACAGAGGAATTGAACTTTGTTTCTGTTAATTTTCATTGAACTTTTTTCGAGAAAATATTCGTTTTCCCGCAGATCCATATGCAATTGATGTTACTTACAGTACATGAGATATTTTGCATTTGAACCAACCATCCAACTATAAACGGATCACGGATGATTTTACAAATTATATCAAAATTATTCCCGAAACATCCTTTTCCATATTTTTGGGCCATCGCCGCAACTTTATTTGGATTCAGATCAATGAGCACAGACGTTGTTTTGAAAAATCAGTCAAATATAATATAATAATATATAATTGGAAATATATTTTTGATCGCCCTCCTATGTACTGTAAGTAACATCAATTGCATATAGATAAAACTTATAAAAAAGAAGTTTTACCCTCTTTATACCCACCAGTTTCGATTTCAGAATCTTTTGATATTTGACATTTCTGATCCATATATTGTTGTATAAAATCGTCAAAATATCAAACTCTGACCCTCTGTAGAATCCAAACGCCGGCATTCAGAGAGTTGGCGCAATGGAAACTTTTGTTCAGGATGACATGGGCTACGTCATTTCGAAACTGAAACCGGTCGACATTTTTTGAGAAAACAAAAAAAAAAAAGAAACAAAATTTCAAATGATTACTATGCAGTAGTAGACTCCCAGGAAGGAGTTCAACTAAGACCATGCCGCTGAAGATGGCAACCGATATCTCCAGAACTCAAAATTCCAGGGCTCGGGAAACTTGCGATGTATCAACACCGACCGTGAATGCCTACATTCTTCCACACTGAGTAGTTATCTCAACGGTGAACGATTCCTTCAGGCGATGAGAATTGTATCCAATTAAATGTCCACATTTGCTTCTTATAATTTATTTGTTATAGAGTCGTGTTGATCCTCATACCCTAATCTATTCTCCATCTTCATAAGCTTGTTTATCATCTACATTCCCTTCCTCAGAGTTCTAGGATCTTTCAACTCAAATTATTTCAGCAGTTTTTCGCGAGATAGCGCCACTAAGTCATGTTGAAAAAGTAATATTTAAATATCCGTTCTCATTTATTTTTAACTATTCACATAAGGACCTCAACGATGTTAACAACAGAAAGTGGACATTTTTCAAGGTTTTCAGTGGTACTAGACTGGAAGTTCGATCGCCCTTTTCATACTTTCACGTTAGATGAGAATCCTCATGGATTTTTAGTCAAACCGCTTATGAGCACCGAGGACATTGGTTTGATTCAGTATAAGTATGGAAATAACAGTATTGAATTCGCTTACCTCTGAACTTCCAAGATCTTTTGAATTCGTCGATGTTTTCTCAGTTTATATAAAATGTTGAAATTATTTCAGTGTGGAGTTATGGAACCTCTCGTCAGTTCAAGAGAATAATTGATATCTCGAAAAGCACCTGTGTTACTTTCCATCGTCAGCCTGCACTCACGATCCGAAATTACTCTGAAATTTGACATTTCACTATGGAAAAGTGTCAAACTTTGTGCAGCTGCTATAAGCGCTGTAAGCTGTTAGACGCAGCCATTGCTTGTACTGATTTCTTCCCCAGAGCAAACAAGTAGTTTCCACTTCATTTCACAGGAGGGCGAACAACACAAGACGTTTACTGAGTATAATATTGACCCAAAGGTAATATTTCGGTCGCTATGAGCATTTTTTTTTAATTTTTATGTCGAACTTACGTAATTCGGTCTCCTCTACAAAATATCCCAATGAAATTTTCGGCGGTCTCGTATATTTTCAGAGATACAGGTCCATTTTGTTGTGGAACTTCACAATTTTTCACATGAAATTCTGTTGTTTGAACACACAAAATGCGTCCTTCTTCTGATCAAACACAACACACTCTCCTGTTCACACGTTCACGCGACTGAAGTATTACCGGCTCAAATATTTATAAAGATATCTATGAACATATACAGGAAACCCATAAGATCTGTCTAGTTCCTGAGAGAGTAGTCTGCAAAATCTTACAACAAACCGATACTTTTCACATTGGACGAGCGTTTTGCTAATAAAGAGCATCAGAAGAGAATGAATTCTATGAATGGAATTATTATGGAAATTGTACAAGCATAATTTACCCAATATGATTTATTGAAAAAAGCGAAAGTGAATATTTGAAAATTGCTAAGTTACAATCTTTGTTTACATTTCATTATCAAATGTGACATTTAGCTTGAAACGGTGTTGATCAAAATACTATAATTCTCTGTCAACTACTATCGACTACTTGCGAGGAGATCTCGATGATCAGTTGCTACTTTTATTGAGGAGTTGTTTGAAAATTGTAGTGTAGGAGTATGATGCCTGCATAATCTGTAAATGATGAAAAATATTATTCCTTCAGAATAACAACAGAAATAATAACAGTTTATATCTCAGAAATATAATTATTTCAGATGAGAGACGATTAATGAACGAATAGCACAAATCGTCTCTTACAAAATAACATCGAAACTTAGCCAACACTATCTGCTTGTATGTGCAGTCAAAAATCATCATGTTTTCAAGTATATTTACCGTAGGGTCAGTTTCGTATTCATGAGAATCATTGAAATGCTGATTCATTCAATGAAGACTCCATTTTTCTGAGCCAAGCAAGGTTGTCTGAGTTTGGGAAAGAAATGTTATCCTTTGTGACTCTATTCCTCTGAATGTTGGTATAGTAGTAGTCTATGGATTACTTCAAGTTTAATGTGTTCTGGATGCAAATTGAGCAAGGAAAGTGTATTTATTTATGATTCAGCTCACGTTTCTCTCTTTGTGAACGAATTGCAATCAATCAAGAGTACATGCACATATCAACAGAAAGTATTATTCAATTTTTGATAGAATCTTTTTTTCGTGGATTGCATTGATCTAGAGAAAGGAGGGTATGCTTCAGATAGGAAAATTTGGGCCTTTTCTGAAATAGTTTCAAACGCTTTTGAATGCTTATAAATAGAATAGAACAACTTTATTTTAGCTCATAGGCTATTTAACAATCTTTCATGATAACTGAACATAAATAATATTTTTCAGAGATACTCAACAATATTATCTAAAAGATTCAAATTACAAAAAACCTATATCAATTAATTACCATGTAGATAATTCGATATAAATTCAATTCATATTCAAATATCTATTTTTAACAGTAAACTTGAAACTGTATAAATTTTTTCTTTTGATTTCGTTCGATAATTTATTATATTCAATGACTCCTTTGAAAAAAATTGAATTTTGCGTTGATTTAAGGTTATTTTGATTCAATATATAATTATTTTGTCCCCTAGTATTGTGAGTGTGTGTTTCACTGAATTTTTTCAATATGTCGTTGAAATAAGGAGCAGATAAATTTTTATTTATTTTATGAATGAAAATTAGTGTTTGGTATATCAAAAATTGTTCGATATTTAACCATTTCAGTTTATCAAGCATACTCTTTACTCGCTCATACCTATCACATCTCAAAATCACCCTCATAGCCCGATTTTGTAATACTTGGAGTCTTTTTATATCGGTTCGTGACGAAATATATAAAATTGTACTACAGAATGTGAAATGAGGCAATATTATGATATTGTACACTAATTTTCTCGAAGATTCACTCAAATTTTTGCCAACTCTACTGAGTACACCAATTTTCCTAGAAATTTTTTTACATATATAATCTATGTGATGACTGAATTTTAATTCACTGTTAACTATAATCCCAAGATATTTAAATTTTTCTGTCATCTCAATTTTATCATTTCCAATTTTAAATGTGAATTTATTTTGATTTATTTTTTGCCTATTTGATCCTAATATCATACATTTTGTTTTATCTATATTCACTTTCAGTTTATTGTAATTTGTCCATTCAATTATATTAGAAAGTTCCGAATTCATTGCAGTTGTAAGAGAAATACAATCATCAGCCTCTGCATAAATCATAGTGTCATCTGCGAAGAAGTGATATTTACAATGAGTCATGTAGCACGAATTCATTTTCTCAATCTAGTAAAATTTATCTTACGTATATAAAAAATCATAACTTCTTACCAAATATTTTCAAAAAATGGGTAGTGACAATGTTGTTTTTCAATGATTTTTGGAAGGATTAATTATCACATTTGACATTTTCTTATTAGTGTGGTTGATAACAAATAAATGCATCATTTCCTTCCCGATTCGTTCATTCAATTGAACTATTCGGAATATTTTTGATTTTAACTCTTGTTATATCTATCTAGTTGTTAATTTTATATGGCGAGAAGGCGAACTAAAGCAATATTTATATTAGCAACATGGAAGAACTTTTGAAATTATTGTGCTCTTTCTCGCTGCCCTGTTAGTGATCACCAAAACCATCATCAATATCAAAAACTTAAAAAGCAAAATGAGTGAAGTTAGCTGATTATACTAACACCAATATCATTTGATTGCTCATCAGTGCTATCAACACCACAAGAACTTTTGTTATGTTCAAAACCTCGCCACACAAACGGGAAAATGTTTCTTTTTTATTGTGCGAAATCTCATGACCGGGAGCTGATGGCCCAGAAAAGCAATACCCTCCTTTAAGAATATTGTTTCTAGAAATTTCATTTCTCAATCCGAAAATACTGACCAACATCATTAATTCATGGGAATAAGAGTGTAGTATTCCCGCAGCAATCCTTGGTGGGTTTTGCGTTCTTATGAGAACCATTTCAATGTAAATTCGTTGTCGGGGACTCCAGGTGTACCATTTCAGACCGTAAACATCAATCGCTAATTTCTGGCTCTGAAATGAAGAACTGATTTCAGGTACAACGATATCGTTCAGAGTGAGATTCGTAACAATATCAGTTGATTGAACCATAGAATTCACCCCGAACATATAAATTAAACTATATTTTTGGTCGAAAAACATCATATGAACTACGATTGTCTCGAACCATCCAATGTATGTGCCATTCACTCGATATTTGCAAAATAAATTTCTTTGGATGACCTCTTCAGTTTTGTGTGGAATATTGAGAACTGTTTGTGGTAGATCAATATTTGTTCCGCAGTTTTCTGAGTTTTGACCTAACGAAATCTGAAAGAATTAAAATTGATATTGAAAAAAGGATAGAACAAGTCCAATAACTCAGCAACTTCTGGTATTACTCAAATTCGACTATCAAAAAAACAATATATATATATATATATATATATATATATATATATATATATATGAGAGTGAGACAATATTTGGGTATGCAGCAGGCCAAAACAGTGTACTCTTATAACACAGATTCCAAGCTTTCGATAATCTGTGTTATAAGAGTACACTGTTTGGGTCTGCTGCATACCCAAATATTGTCTCACTCATTGCCTAACTAGTCAGCAAACAAGACTACCCTTCTATATATATATATATACCCAAATAGCACACGACGTCCTGAAGACGAACCATTTATGTCCCAGTTATGTCGATACGTCCCGGGACGGATAGGAGACATTCAAAGAACGTACATTACCGGATGTACCATGTATGTACTGGTTAGACGTCCCATGTAGGTACATACTTGGTCCCGTTCCAATCGGAATGTAATAAAAACGTACATGCTTGGAAGTACTGTGTACGTACTTTATTAAGTGTCCCTGATACGTTTACATCAACTCCTCTTCAGGTACGTACTTTTCGGAATGAATTAGGGACATACCAATGACGTGTTTTTTTGTGAATCCCATGTACGTACTGCTCAGACGTATCATTTACGTACATGTTTGGAAGAACTATGTTCGTACTATTTGGACCTTCCAGGTGCGTACATATTGAGTCCCTTTCAGATACGTATATTTCGAAACGTTTGCGGGACATAATAATAATGACGTACATTTTTGGAAATCGTATGTACATACTATCTGGACGTCTCGTTGGCGTACTTTTTTGTACATACTGTTTGGACCTCCCAAGTACGTACGTATTGGGTCCCTTTCGGTTCAAGGGGTATTGGGATTTTGAGAATGATCACTTAGTGTATTCATACATATATAAATATTGGTAATGGAATATTCATAATGAATTATTCCTAAAAAAATTTGGAAAAATTGAAACATCGACATGTGGTGAATTTAAATACCAGAAAATTACATACAGAATTTTTTAACAAGTTTGATATTCCAAAACCGCCATCACATGAGACAGTGATCCTTTAGTGTTCTTTGGAATATATTTTCATTGTTACTGAACTTCCTGAAATTTTAATATTATCTCGAACAAAACTAACTTGAAGTCATCACATCTATAGCACCCAACTCCTTCTTGAAAAAAAGTGTCTCCGTGCCGTAGAGCGTAACAGTGGTCGACAATAATATCTCCATAGAAAAGGTCGAGAGTTCAAGCCCCGCAGCAGCTAGGTCTTTTTCCAGGTAAGTATTCGGTTAGATGATTAGTACACGTGAATGAGTGAAATTTCCAACTTGACTATTTGGTAAAAAAGAAATGAATAATCCCTAATGTGAAAACTTAGATTCATTAAGTGATATCATATGATATATCATCACGTTGTTTTCGAATATTGAGCTAATATCGCCGAATGTTTACATTTTTTTGTGGCCACTATTGATATCATCTACAATATAAGGTTGATATTCCCGTAATATTGAACCAATATTGGTCAAATATGTTTGTTCTACTTGGGATAGCGCATACAGAATGGAAAATGTACGTTTTCGGAATGTCCCAAACAGTTCCCCTTTCTGTACATTTCAGGTCCTGTGTGGACTAGAAAAGTACGTACCTGGGATAACCGACTATGCGGAAACGGTAAGTCGCAGGGAGGTCTTATGTACGTCTGTCGGAGACAAATGTACGAATAGGACAATATTGCAGTAACGAACGATAGTTTTGAAAATAACTGGTTGAGCTTCTGATTGAAATGGTCATAATCACTGCTGCTAGTGATTGATGAATAGAAAAATTTCAATATCAGGCAAACATGAAAGATTGCTTACATCTGAAAGTTCAGTTGAACTCACAAAAAGGGGAATACTTACTCGTCAGGTGAACCAGTACCAAGAAAATACGTGCTTCCGAAATGAAAAATCGAAAGCCTGCGAAACTTGTATATAATTCATAATATCTGCACTTATGCTGTCCATTGAGGTTGAAATGACGTGAATATTCAATTTGACCAAGATGCATACATTCCTGGTGCGATCTCAAATTCGCTCTTGTTTCGTTAAAAACACTAGCAACAATCAAGAATCGAATTCCGTCCTTTTTTGACATTTGCATTTCAATTTATTTGAAATTTGCTAGAAGTTTTCCATGATTTCACTGTTCCCTTCAACCAGCTATTTGTCGTTTCCAGATTAATTTTCTACCGTAGTTTTTTTAGTTATTTGTCGTTTATCTGCCGTTGATTTTACTTATTAGTTGTTTTCCGTTTGTTTAGTATTCATTTAATTTTATTTTTTTCACTACAAAACATCCAAAATACACGTACTCAAGTTCAACTGGTCAATATAACACGAGATTATTCTGACCCTGATAAAAACAAAGTTCATCTTGCTCAGTTTTCACTCTGGTAGAAGTTATATTTGTGTTATTTGCTGATTGCTTTTCAGAATTTCCCAGTTTAACATATTTATTCCAAATTCCAGTATTTGTTACAAGTCCCGTAAAAGAATGCAATAACAACAATTTGAAATCATGGAATAAAAGTTTTTTCGGGAGAGTGTTTTCAAATACGGTCTTCTTGTAGAGCGCCATATTAGCCTGCACTATAGCAATATTCATATTGAATTGAAATTACTCAGGTTGATCTGGACTGTGGAGGGTCCAATTCATTTTGAATTGAACACTGTAATGCTCAATAAACTTTATATTGACTTACTATTTTTTTCCATGTAGTCCAACTCCACTATCTCTCACGTCGATACCGATATTTCGAAAAATCTCATAAAATAATCTAAAGCAGCACCAAATAGTAGGGAGTTTTATGAATTCTGATTTCTCATGACATATATCGAGAATATAAAGTAAATGCATGTATCTGTAATATATGTATCGAGATGCATATCTATGATTACGTCTAAACAGAAACAAACCTTGAAACAGACAAACATAAAGAATATAGCGAATTCTTAGTTGGAAACTCGTGCAATTTTTGACAGAATTCGTGTATCTTTTTCCTTCATTAGGTAGATTGTTGGAAAAAGAAAGTAACACACTGTCTCTGCACGCGTTGTTCCAGAGAATTCGCGTCAGACTTCATAATGTCATGTGTCTAGAGTTGCCGCTCGACGCCATCTGTAGAAAAATTTCAAGAATGTGAATTTCCCTGGATGTTACTATCAAGTGAGCCGTAGGCCTAGCATTTTCGACGAGAACATTTACATTGTACTGGTATAGGAGTCATCTCACCAGGAGTATTTGTATCTTGAATTTGACATTGCGCTTCAGAATGACTATGACAAATGATGACAATAACATAGACTGTAAAATAGAGAACATCATTTTGTGTAAGCAGTAAAAAGTACGAATGGCAAAATCAGGGCGATAGTTATCTATAAATCCAGCCAAAAATCTGATTAAATCAGTCTCATGAAAACTTACCATATTTAAATTCATACAAAATGAAGAAAAATTGGTTAATGTGAAAGTAATGAAAATTAAAAATGAATGGTTTAATACATAACATACATATAGTTATCGATTTTCTATGTTCAAGAGACTCAACAAATTGTATACATACCTCATTCATAAGTTCCTGTCCATTATAACAGACAATTCCTATACTGAAAACCCATCCAAGTGCGTGATGTAAATCTTTGATGGATATTGTCTGGAAAAAGATAACTCTTCATGTTAACAGCTGGATGAAGTTCCATTCGAGAACGAACGTGACTTCTGTGTACAATTTTTTCCAACGATTGCGTTAAAAAAACACTGTTTATTGCTTGATGTGTATATCAAGCATAAGGAAGTTAGATCAAACAAATTAGATTTATAAAAGAATACAAAATCTCAAAATAGTGACATGGCATGATATCGATTCCACTGCCCATGTCGTCATTGAATGAAATTGACATACTACATGCTCAATTCAAAAATACCAAAATCGACTGGAAAATCATGACACCCTTGCTAAAATATGTTTACGCCCTTTATGGTCCGTTTGTCGATGCAGGGATAAAACTAGCTCAGATCGCCAACAACAAGTTGAAATTAATGGTACAATAAATATCGCAAGAGAGGTAACATATGTAGTACCTCAAGGAACTGTTCTTTGTCCTATTCTTTTCACTCTATATATCAATAGTTTATTGAAAATGGACACTATAGGAACGATAATCAGTTCTGCAGATGATACTGCTATTTTCCATCGAGAAAATACATGGTCCTCACTAAAAGAGAAGACAGAATCGTATCTGAAAATGATGAAAACCTGGTTTCAATGCAACAAACTCACGTTGAATATACAAAGACCCAAAACCATTTACCTCTTATGTGACAAATTCACTAGACCTAGGAGATATCAAAATCGATAAAGATACTGTAATACCAGAAACCAAATCAGTCAGATACCTCGGAATAATAATAATCAAAAAAATTCGAGGGTTTTTGCGCCGTTTTCAGTTTTCGAAAGATTACTCATTAAACAGATGAAATAGCATATTTTATGCGATGTTTTTTGATTTTTCTGACATCTCAACTGTTGTTTTATACTTTTTTTATGTCGTTGATTATTGAAACAAATGATACTGAAAAGTTTTCACTGATTTATTCGTCGTATTGAGAAACATCATACATGATAAAATGGAATAATATTGTAATTTGGAAAAAAAGGTTTTTTCATATTGATTGAAAGAATATATTTCAGAATTTCAAACACTTGTACAATCAGAATGAATATAAAAATGAAATAGAAAATTATATAAGAATGAATAAAAAAAAATAATGAATTATGTAAAAATAAAATCTCATCTTTATATCTATAAATAAAAAAAAATTAATATTATAAAAGTGGATGTGTTAAGCCGTGCGTAGATCCAATACTTCCAGAGGTGCATTCTTTTCAATTCGGATGTGATCGGCCACTCTGAATAATGGTTGTCCAGTTGAATGTGGATGCAATCCACTCTTTCGGCAATTTGCAATGATTTTCAAAGCATGAGGAGTTAATATGAAAAATCCAGATTCATTATATTTTGGTGAGCATACTATCGCAATTGCTTCCGGTATCAGTAATTGGTATTGATTTGATTACCCATGTTTGTGAAAATATCTTTATATTATGGATTCTAGCCTTCCTGGATGAGCAATGCTATCGTATGTTTCAACTGCTCGAAGTGTCTGACAGAAGCAGCAGCATTTGGAAGATGAACAAAAAGCTCCTGCCCCTTAGAATGTATAAAACAACAATGAACGGCTGAAAAATCGAAAAACTTAAACAATTGTTTCCTCCTAATTTCCACTGTTCGGAAAAGGCAGCGGTGGTTTTTCTTACAAAAAATTTGTGACCTTTCAGAGAAGCTTTGCTTTCTTGAGGGGGTCGATATTTATAGAAAACTTGGTACGAAGGTGTCGCTTATCTCTCGTCAGCAACTGATAAGGCTCATCAGGGGTTTGGCAGCACAACCTTTGGAAATTGTCCTACTTTCTATGTTTCTAGAAGCAATTAGAATACGGGAGAATTATCATAACCTGAACCTGAAAAAATATTTTTTGTTAATTTTTTTTATAGTGTTGACCGGTCCTAGACATAGCAGCAGGGCCATTTTGTGTTCTCCTATGAATGAAATGAAAAATTATATGTATAAACCTTGGGAGACCCATGATTATAGGTTAGGTGTTGTGGGCTCTTAAAATATTCCTTATGCAGCAAAGCGAGAATCCAAAATATAAGGATGTTTTCATAAATATGGGTGATGAAATTATTTGAAAAACCATCATTCTTTTTTGTCCCCATCCAAATTTCAATATAATTCCAGTTTATCATGTATGATGTTTCTTTATGAGACGAATTAATCATTGAAAACTTTTCAGAATCATGTTTCAATAATCAACGACATAAGGAAGTATGAAACAACAGTTAAGATGGGTGAGAATCGTAAAACATCGCATAAAATATGCTATTTCATCTATTTAAGCAATTTACGACACATAAAATCCATTGTTCGTGGTAGTGGCAGGCGTATTTCAATAATACTTATCGAAAAAACCGGGCGATTGCTGTTGAAAACAAATTGAAACGCAAAATCGATTGCGACTTTTCAACACTGCTGCCGCCATGTCGTCCACTGTTTGGAAAAGTGGGCACAACTTTAAACTAAACTTATCATTATAAGTTTAGTGTCGTGGCCTCTCGAACTACTTAATAGTCTTTTTTTGAAAATTTTGAATCATTACCAGATTACACGAGGATTGCTATCAATTTTAGAGCCTTTTCGGCAAGACTTGATGTCTGAGGAACCATCTGACGTTCACAATTCAACGTTTGATATTTCCGATCATAACCATATTCAGGACGTTTTGTCATTCGAACGTAACTTATATAAAAAAAAATAATATTCCAACTAGAAACGGAACTAACTTGTGAACATTTTCGTGGAATGATTTTTCATGACTTTCGACGTGGATCTTAAAAAAAAGTTCATCGATCAACAGTTCCATCATGACTGCTATTCGCTCAGCGACGAAAATCGTAAAGGTCAGTTATCGTGCCAGAAAACATTGATGCTGTGAATGAACTTGTATCGAAAGAACTATGACTAGCATAAGAAAGATATTGCATGAAAATTCAGCTGTGAAATGACTTGTTCTGTTTGAATCCCACTCTATTTGAAACGAATATGCTCATTGCAATTGATGCAAATCAATGGTCAAGCAATACAATCAGGGTCAACAAAAG
Source organism: Zygogramma bicolorata (assembly GCA_032362365.1). Classification (NCBI taxonomy): domain Eukaryota; kingdom Metazoa; phylum Arthropoda; class Insecta; order Coleoptera; family Chrysomelidae; genus Zygogramma; species Zygogramma bicolorata. The sequence goes on along the minus strand of JAVJAQ010000137.1, from coordinate 14,481,846 downwards.
TGATTCATGCACAAAGCACTCCATAAAAAATGATCGTCTGTGGCGACCGTATCATTACAGCAACATAGAACTGTGAATTCAGAATGGTACACGATTATTTTTTTTTCAGCAGTGCTCAGTGCAAAAGGGAAAAAAAGGCAAAGAAGGATTATTCTTCATCATGACAGTGCAAGCTCTCACACTTCGATTTAAACAACCACCTAGTTGACAGCCAAGAAGTCAAATTGATCGGTCATCCTCTGAACAGTCCTGATTTTGCACAATATGACTTCGTTCTCTTCACGCATATCAGGAATATATTGCGTGCAAACATTTTTGAGCACCTGAACATTCCATTGATGGCGTCAATAACTATTTTCGAAGGTGCCTCAATCGTAGTGGAAAAAATGTTGCAAAAATTGGATATAGCGCATGCAGGAATGTATTGTTCATTATGGATAATATTTATTTTTATTATAACGCTCAAAATCAACATAGCAACCCTCATAATATTAGCATACAATAAATAGGTACCAATGAGTACCTTTTCGACGGTATTCCTAATGAGACTGGTTACTGCCAATTCAGCTCATTAAAAAATATTCAGAGTCAATGTGAAATTGGTCAAGTGTAACTTCAATTCTCATTCTTCACTACAGAAACTTCATGCATATATTCTATACAAATTCAATTTATATGTCATGAAAATTCTGTGGCGGTTTTTGTTCAACCCACATACCGATAGACGGTTACACTACAGTATTCTTTTCTGAACTGTAAAATTCATTGTTCGTATCTAATGTTAGGATATGGACTTGAATCGAGCGTAGAAGAACATATGTTGCAACTCACATTGATCACTTTGAAATTGAGTATTCCTATGATGATGGGGGTGAGCGAGTGAGCAAAATTCATTTTGGCGAAAGTCTTCGATGTTTTTTCAGTAAGCCTGAAAAAGAGAGTTTTTTATGTTTCTGCTGCAGTTTGCAAATAAAAGTTTTCTTCCTAAAAGCAAGTAGGTATTATGTTCCGGTGAAACATTGAACCTTTCATTACTATTCAAAAACCATAATGGTTGTTTGCCTAGCTTGTGATAAAAAAGTAGTGGTTTCGATATCCCAATTCTCTCGAGAACTCCTCTCTGTCGTATTGGGGCATGCTCTTCCTGAGGTAAGGAGTAGGGGCTTGGAATTCTATTTTGTTAAGTACTCCAGTCGATGACGTTTGGTATAAAATTACTATAAATAACATATACTACTGCCACTTTGAAGAGGCGTTCTATAATGAATGAATGAAATGAACATGGGATGATGATCATCTTAAGAATTCGCAGAAAAATATTCCAATGAAACTTAAAGTTGACGTATTCATGATGGTTTGATAATTAATCATCCACAGTCATCTTCTTGCGGTAACTGTCATCATCATTCCACTTTTATTTTGCTTCCAATACTCATATTTGGGTTAATTTTGTTCTGTATTCTTATTTATTCTTCTCTTTGTCTGTAATGGTTGGTTCTCATGCTAATTCATCAACAATTCCATGAGTTCTTTTTTCAATAGATTTTTTGTTTTGATAATATGATTCTGATTAGCGAATAACAATTACCAGATGGTATCTACCGGATTTCTCCGAGATACTTATATCCAAACTAGTATTATAATAAAACATTGAAACAACATGATTATCTCTTACTTCACTGGAAAAATAAAACATAGTTCCTTATCATATAAAAAAAACTTGAGTATGCAGTATTGCTTTGGTTTGCAATTCATTTCAATCAGGTACATTTAATGAAGAAATGTCCAAGGAGATTTTGTTCGTCTATGGTATTTGAATGCAATAGCTACTATCCTTATGAAGGTTGAAAGGCAGCATTTTTGTATTAACATCCCCATTGTGAAATTCATTGCTAATCTAAGGTAGTGCAAAAGCTACCTGAAAAATATTTTGGCCCCACATGAAATTCATCTGTTAACTACTAAATATTCTGATTAATTCTCAAACAACAAACAGAAAAGCGGGCTACAAGGAATGAGACATTTGTCGCCATTCGCACTATTTCTTACAATAAGCTATTTCTAAACTCTCGAAAGCATCGAGTAGCCATTTGTCATACACATCTTCGATCAGCCTCAGATTGCTTTCACCAATTCTGTGATCATTTCCCAGAGCATAATGGGCGAAACTGGACTTTTTTACATTTCCGTATATCTGGGCATTATGTTCTTTGAAAATGGTTTTTTAGCCTGTCGGCTGTGGCCAATGTATTCATTGTTACAATCTCTACAATTGATTTTGTGATTTAATAACTTTTCTGTGTTCACTGATCTGTTCTTTGGATTACCTAAGAGCTGTTGTACTTCATGAGTTTGATATGCCACTTCAGTAGTGAAAGTTTCAGATCTCGAACCTACAGATTTTCTCAAGGCAATCAGAATGATTGATTTTTTTCGTTCGTGTGGATTCTGATTAGCATATAACATAACCGCCTAATGAGAAATGCGAATTTTGTTTCATAGAATACAGAAGATTGGGAGTCATTTTATTTGCTTATCCTGTCGAGTTCCTCCGGTGAGACCTAGCTTGATGAGATTTGGTTCATCAAACTAGATCAAAGTAGGTGCTGAGGTTCAGTTTCATACCTTATAATATCGACATGATACTCGATACAGTGATTGAATTGTCTCATCCTTCTTGTTTCTGAAGACATATTCGACAATTGTCGTATCATCCTTCTCAAATGTTTCACTCTGATTGTGATGTGTTCGGATATACACGCTGATAAATAGTTTCCCAATACCGATGATAACAAACAATACAGAAAAGATACTAATTCCAAAGGGCACATAATGAATTTGAGATGATAACTGTCGCTGAGACCAGAAGGTAACCAAAGCGGATATAAAAAGTAACAGAAATCATTGGGATTCCTTTCTTTTTCGCACTGCCAGAAAGTACAAAATCTGGAAACAGCGTATAAAGGTGATCCTATGGCAGTGAAGTAGTAGACTATTTTTGTGTATTTGGTATGTTTCATCAGAAGTTTATCAAGTTCCTGGGGCCTTCCAAACTTATCGTAGTTTTTCAAGTCTTCAATAAGTTCGATCACATCATTGATCTGCCAGAGGTACATGTGGAAAACATACAGAAAAAAGGTCAGTTCTCCTCCGAAAAGATAATCGTCAGCTTGCAACTGTTCCATGTCATCTGGAAATAAATTATGAATAAATAAAGCTGTGGAGAGATGAAACATTATTCCAGGTAATGGAGGCATCTTGTAAATGAATGCAAGATGGCAGTAACTATTCAAAAATTAATATGGAGCTGTGCGACCAACTCAAATTTCAACACATCAAGCTATGACCCCAACCATACTCAGAATTGAGAAAAAGTGGGACACCTCAAACGAAGTGTTTCCAGATCTATTTCATTTCATTAAAAACTCAACACAATATAACATCCACATTATATACAGTCCACTCCGATACCAACTGAACATTAATTGGATTTTCTTCGCCGATTTGAATTTGTTATAAATTATTACGTTATGCATAGAGAATTCACGAAATTACAATGAATATATTTCTTGTTGTATATTTGGTTCTCGCTATCGAGCTTTGAGCCGTGGCAGGCTTATTTGCATTGAACGCGTCATGTACTGCAATTCATGAACAATGCGGATCCTCCGGTGATAAAAGGAAAAATAACTCTTAATTTTCACCATAGTATCCTTTATTATATATTGATTAGACTCGTATACCTTCGCACGTCAAGAGTTGCATCATTTGGTTATTTCAATCACCCTTTCGCCAGTGGTCATTCGTGACCACTTTCAGTGCCGATAAAATTTAGTGAGGTAACTTGTTACCCTTCTCGGTTTCGCAAACAAAGGGGTAGTTTTAACTTCGCTTCTGAAACCATTCATCCCTTCCTCTCCCACCCTAATATATAAAAGAAAGATGTATCATTCAAGCAATGTGTTTTACTTTTTATGGCTTTCATCAGATCTCAATTTGCAATTATAAATTGTTGACGTTCGGTAGTGACAACCCCCCTGCCATATACAGGGATACCCATACTAAAACTACCATCTGATAACAAACTTTCTCACAAAAGATTTGTTCTTGGGATTTTTATCGACTGCAACTGCATTAAAAAGCTGTTTGGTAGTATATTGGTGGATGGTTAGTTAATTATTGGAAGACGGTACAAGAAAGTGCTACCGAATACATGATGAACGTATTTTTCCATGAATTCTTTGGATATTTCGATCAGCCTAGTTTGGTTCATTTGATATCATTCACGAGATGTAATAATAAGAATTGAAAGCTATCCAAATTCAAAAATATATCAAGAACAATTTGTATGCATTCAAAACTTACCTAGGTAGTGATATTTCTGCTCTAATTCGATATATTAGGTTGTATCGACATTATCAATTATTCAAAGTGCTAATTAGCTACTTATCACAACTCTCTATTACTACCCCAGTAATTGGATCAGGCTGTCAATATCTGATTGCATTGATATCCTTGCTCCAAAACTAGCTTATCAAATATCTGTGCTTGCTCTTTCATAAAAATGAACCAGCCCCATTTCAGGCAATGAAAATTCAAATGTTATGAGGAATATTGACTCACCAGCAAATGTCGAATACAGATGGATGAATGAAAGAAATGCGAAAAAATAGCTCGGGCTGAATCTCAAGCAACATTTCAGATAATCTTTCAATCCAAATGAATTTCTATTTGAACTTGGCCACAGTCCGTGCCATCTTAAAAATTGAAGCGCCGTTCCAAATACTTCTGTCATATCTGTTTTCTGATAGCACGTTTTCACCAGAATGAGAAAGCAGAATTGAAATAATATTTTCCGGCCTTCGGTTAAAGATAGTTTGAACTAATGATGATAACCGACTTCAAAGATCAGACCTTACTTTGAGCGTTACCGCTGACAGGACAAAAAAGATGATGCCCATCAACTTTTCCTGGAAAATAATTCAAGTCGATTTCAGTAATTGAAAATTTCAAAAGAGGTATTCATGAACATTGAATGATGTGAATTATTTATGTTGACTTCCATTATCTTTGTCAGGGATGACTCAATCTAATACCTAAAATACTAACGTTATATATATATATATATATATATATATAAGTATATATATATATATATATATATATATATATACTTGTCGATCCGCATCTGGAACGGTTTCCTTGTCTACGTTTCGGTTCCCATTTCGGAACCATTTTCAAGACTGAGTGACCTTGCGTCTAGGTCTGAGTTATCTTACTAACTGTGTTTCATCATTGGAGATCGAGGATTCCTCACAACATTACAATCTTCGACAGTTTTCAACACATTTTATAACGAACTACTCATTCAGACTCACAAAATTTCGTTACCCATATCATTAACAATTCTTATTGTTGATTACTTTTTGTTATTGCTATTTTAATAGTTGTTCTTGATATTTTTGTTACATGTTCATCATGTGAGAATTAGTTTGAAATAATATTATTGTTCTTTTCCAATATATTTACTGTTATGTCTAGAATATATCCATTTCTCAATTATGTTACAACTCACCCATCATCAAGTTTTGTAATGCTTTCCTGATGAAAGTGCGAATTTACCCACAAAATATAGACTGATTCATCAGTATGGAGCGGCGCACGTTACTAGCTGGAGTCAAAAAACTCCGATTTATTCAAACTGTCTACACTCGGACACCAAAATAATGATATATATCTATCAATCTTCCAAATGAAGCATTTCAAAATAGTGAATTTTCAGAAACTTCACCCAATTACTATCTTACTTATTATTATCAGAGCGTCTCTGGTCTCAACTCCAAACTGACTACTTTCCTTAATACCGTTTCTTCTAGATTAATAGATCTGATTTACCTGAAACATGGCTTTCTCCCGCTTTCTTCGATGATGAACTATTCTCTGACAAAAACAATATTCTGAGATGAACCACAAAAAATATTGAGAATAATTCGAAATTGAAGGTCAATTCTCACATTGTTCTATGCTTATGTGAAGTCCAAGCTTGAATATGGGGCATTGATATATGGTATCCCATATAAAACTTTGACATTAAATCAGTGAGAGATATTCAAAGAAAGTTTTCAATATTCCTGCTATCCAAACAAACAGAAACTTACACAACACACAGCATTTCAAAATAGTGAAACTTCACCCAATTACTATCTTACTTATTATCATCAGAGCGTCTCTGGTCTCAACTCCAAACTGACTTATTTTCCTAATACCGTTTCTTCTAGATTAATAGATCTGATTCACCTCACTGAAACATGGCTTTCTCCCGCTTTCTTTGATGATGAACTATTCCCTGACAAATACAATATTCTGAGATGAACCACAAACTATATTGAGAATTACTCGGAGTTTCGGAATTAAAGGTCAATTCTCACATTGTTCTATGCTTATGTGAAGTCCAAGCTTGAATATGGGGCATTGATATATGGTATCCCATATAAAACTTTGACATTAAATCAGTGAGAGATATTCAAAGAAAGTTTTCAATATTCCTGCTATCCAAACAAACAGAAACTTACACAACACACAGCATTTCAAAATAGTGAAACTTCACCCAATTACTATCTTACTTATTATCATCAGAGCGTCTCTGGTCTCAACTCCAAACTGACTACTTTCCCTAATACCGTTTCTTCTAGATTAATAGATCTGATTCACCTCACTGAAACATGGCTTTCTCCCGCTTTCTTTGATGATGAACTATTCCCTGACAAATACAATATTCTGAGATGAACCACAAACTATATTGAGAATTACTCGGAGTTTCGGAATTAAAGGTCAATTCTCACATTGTTCTATGCTTATGTGAAGTCCAAGCTTGAGATTAAAACAGAAACTTGAACAACACGAAACATTGAAAGTTCTTTTGACTTTTTCGTACATCAATGACAGCAATTTCAAAAAGAACCTTCGCACCGAGAAATTACTCCCTTTCAACTGTATGAATAGGTACTGAACAATGTCCTGCGCTTGAATTTCCATCGTAGTAGTCAGTAATATGGATTCGAATTTTTTTTTCGATATTGTGGAAAAATGAGAGAACAGACAAAAAAGACTATTATGAACAAATTTATTTGACTCATGGAATTAGGATGAAAATGGTGAATATTCAGATTGGATTCAGGAGATTCAGCTTGGGAAGAAGAAAAATCAGAAACTACAAAGCTATTACGTTTATTAGCACTTCATTTACAAATGTCAAATATTGTGAGGAAATGTGTCACTGAAATCTCAATATGTATTTTCATAAAAGAATAGTCCACAATATGTGCATCAAAAAGTTCGGATGACAAGAGTTTGTAGAATCGAAACTGGCGGATATACAGAGGAATTGAATTTTGTTTTTAGTAAATTTTTTTGACCTTTTTTCGAGAAAAAATTCGTTTTCGTTTTCCCGCAGATCCATATGCAATTGATGTTACTCACAGTACATGAAATATTTTGCATTTGAACCATATATATATATATATATATATATATATATATATATATATATATATATTCGGAAAAATGTATCCCTTTGTGTATTCAGCTTCCACCAATATATTTCCCTGATTTTTTTAAACTATTCAGGTGATATAATATATACGAATGTGTCAAGGTCTGTACTCCTCAATCTGAATCCAAAATGAGTAGCAGCGATGGTCCAAAAAATATAGAGAAGGAATGTTCCGTTTCCATCCTGTATTTTTCTGAAATATCGGCTGGAGAAGAGGTAAATTACAAATATAAAACAAAGACTAATATTTCAGAAAACATTTTTTTTGGCGAGTTGCAACCCTTGTATTTCCATGAATTCTAATTTAAAATTATTTTGTTGGAAACAATATCATTTTTCTTTACAGAGGAATTATTGATTATTCGAAAAATCGATTAATTACTATTCTTCGAACCCCTGTATAACATTTGATCAAGAATAATTTATATACATTATGTCAGTAGATGAAAACAAAATCACGTATGATTTTACAAATTACTTATATCAAAATTATTCCCGAAACATCCTTTTCCATATTTTTGGGCCATCGCCGCAACTTTATTTGGATTCAGAATAATGAGCACAGACGTTGTTTTGCAAAATTGGTCAAATATAATATAATAATATATAATTGAAAATATATTTTTGTTCGCCCTCCTATGTACTGTAAGTAACATCAATTGCATATGGATAAAACTTATGAAAAAGAAGTTTTACCCTCTTCATACCCACCAGTTTTGATTTCAGAATCTTTTGATATTTGACATTTCCTATCCATATATTGTTGCATAAAATCGTGAAAATATCAAACTATGGCCCTCTATAGATTCCAAACGCCGGCATTCAGAGAGTTGGCGCAATGGAAACTTTTGTTCAGGATGACATGGGCTACGTTATTTTAAACATATTCAAGCAGAAATACCCATTATTTTTTCAAAAAATTCAACTTTCTCCGAAAGTCAACATCAATACATTCAGCTCTCAACAATAACAATGAGAGCGGCAACACTGCAAATAAATAATTTTCGACTGTCATTGCACTATGACATCACAACAAATTGGTTATGGTTTGAAAATAAATTAAAAAAAAAGTTTTTTCTGCTTGAAAATGTTGAAAACGAGTGAATGAAAGAGTGAGTGGTGTTTGATCAGAAGAAGGACGAATTCTGTGTGTTCAAACAACACAAATTTGATGTGAAAAATTGTCAAGTTTCACAGCAAAATGGACTTGTATCTTCCACAAAAAAAAAAAGGTGTTCTTAGCGACTGAAGTATTACCGGCTCAAATATCTATAAAGATATCTATGAACATATACAGGAAATCCATAAGATGTGTCTAGTTCCTGAGAGAGTAGTCTGCAAAATCTTACAACAAACCGATACTTTTCACATAGGACGAGCGTTCTGCTAATAAAGAGCATCAGAAGAGAATGAATTCTATGAATGGAATTATTATGGAAATTATAGAAGCATAATTTACTCAATATGATTTAATGAAAAAAGCGTAAGTGAATATTTGTAAATTGCTAAGTTACAATGTTTGTTTACATTTTATTATCAAATGTGACATTTAGTTTGAAACGGTGTTGATCAAAATACTATAATTCTCTATCAACTACTATCGACTACTTGCGAGGAGATCTCGATGATCAGTTGCTACTTTTATTGAGGAGTTGTTTGAAAATTGTAGTGTAGGAGTATGATGCCTGCATAATCTGTAAATGATGAAAAATATTATTCCTTCAGAATAACAACAGAAACAATAACAGTTTATATCTCAGAAACATGACTACTTCAGATGAGAGACGATCAATGAACGAAGAGCACAAATCGTCTCTAAGAAAATAACATCGAAACTTAGCTAACACTATCTGCTTGTATGTGCAGTCAAAAATCATCAGTTTTTCAAGTATATTTACCGTAGGGTCAGTTTTGTATTCAGGAGAATCATTGAAATGCTGATTCATTCAATGAAGATTAGCTGGAAATCTACTTTAAAAAAATGTTTTGTGTACTAGATTTCATTTTTCCGAGCCAAACAAGGTTGTCTGAATTTGGGAAAGAAATGTTATCCTTTGTGACTCTATTCCTCTGAATGTTGGTATAGTAGTAGTCTATTGAATTACTTCAAGTTTCATGTGTTTTGGATGCAAATTGAGCAAGGAAAAGTGTATTTATTTATGATTCAGCTCACGTTGCTCTCTTTGTGAATGAATTGCAATCAATCAAGAGTACATGCACATATCAACAGAAAGTATTTTTCAATTTTTGATAGATTCTTTTTTTCGTGGATTGCATTGATCTAGAGAAAGGAGGGTATGCTTCAGATAGGAAAATTTGGGCCTTTTCTGAAATAGTTTCAAACGCTTTCGAATGCTTATAAATGAGTCATGTAGCACGAATTTCTTCTTTCAATCTAGTAAAATTTATCTTACGTATATTAAAAATCATAACTTCATATCAAATATTTTCAAAAAATGGGTAGTGACAATGTTGTTTTTCGATGATTTTTGGAAGGATTAATTATCACAACTGACATTTTCTTATTAGTGTGGTTAATAACAAATAAATGCATCATTTCCTTTCCGATTCGTTCATTCAATTGAACTATTCGGAATATTTTTGATTTCAACGCTTGTTATATCTATCTAGTTGTTAATTTTATGTGGCGAGAAGGGGAACTAAAGCAATATTTATATCAGCAACGTGAAAGAACTTTTGAACTTATTGTGCTCTTCCTCGCTGCCCTGTTAGTGATCACCAAAACCATCATCAATATCAAAAACTCAAAAAGCAAAATGAGTGAAGTTAGCTGATTATACTAACACTAATATCATTTGATTGCGTCATCAGTGCTATCAACACCACAAGAACTTTTGTTATGTTTCTTTTTTATTGACCTAAAATTGTGCAAAATCTCATGACCGGGAGCTGATGGCCGAGAAAAGCAATACCCTCCTTCAAGAATACTGTTTCTTCAAATTTTATTTCTCAATCCGAAAATACTGACCAACATCATCAATTCATGGGAATAAGAGTGTAGTATTCCCGCAGCAATCCTTGGTGGGTTTTGCGTTCTTATGAGAACCATTTCAATGTAAATTCGTTGTCGGGGACTCCAGGTGTACCATTTCAGACCGTAAACATCAATCGCTAATTTCTGGCTCTGAAATGAACAACTGATATCAGGTACAACGATATCGTTCAGAATGAGATTTAAACTATATTCTTGGTTGAAAAACATCATATGAACAACGATTGTCTCGAACCATCCAATGTTTGTGCCATTCACTCGATATTTGCAAAATAAATTTCGTTGGATGACCTCTTCAGTTTTGTATGGAATATTGAGAACTGTTTGTGGTGGATCAATATTTTTTCCGTAGTTTTCTGAGTTTTGACCTACTGAAATCTGAAAGAATTAAAATTAATATTGAAAAAATAGTTCCTAGACAAGACTACCCTTCTATATATATATATATATATATATATATATATATATATATATATATATATATATATACATGTTGTTGTTGAGTTCGGGTTGAACCGCGTCTGGAGTTTTGTTCTCGACGTTTCGGCTCCGATTTTGGAGCCATTTTCAACTCCTCAGGTGTTGTCACAGGGGGCAAGGGTTTGTGACTTGACGCCGGGGCCTCAATCTGCCTACTCCCCAGGTCTCGTCACGAGTTCTTTCTAAGGTCTCAATCTGCCTACTCCTTAGATCGAACTGAGGTATCGAAAGATGTTGGGTAGTATTTATAGCAGCGGGTGCTACTAAAGGACCGTCGGATGTCAGTTTGTTGGATATTGAGGTTTTCGAGGATTTCAATGAAGTGGAAAGAATTTCGTACATATGACGAGGACTGTTCTGCAAGGGATTGGAGAGTATTTGCAAGGGGTTGGAGAGTATTTGCAAGGTGTTTAGCAAGATTTTGTGTTGGAGAACCGAAAGCACTGACAATGGGGCGAAGAGGAACATTGGGTTTGTGTATTTTTGGGAGACCATATATGCGGGGTGTGCGTGAGGATTTTTCCCGGGGGATGAGAGCTTTCTTGGTTTCGGTAAGGATATTGGAGTTGTTGATGAGGGTCCTGGTTTTCTTCTCAAGATAGGTCGGTGGGTTGATATTCAGGTGAATCGAGTAGTTTACTCATTTTATCAACATAATCAGACGTGTTGAGGATGACTGTGGCGTTGCCCTTGTCTGCTGGGAGGATGATCAGGTCTGGGTTGTTGTGGAGACTTTTCAGAGAATGTCTCTCTGCCGGTGTGATATTGGATTTAGGAAGTTTTGCCCTCCTGAGGGTGGTGGCGATGTCTTGTCGGGTTTCTTCAGCTATCATTTCAGGAAGGTGAGTGATAGCAGATTCGATTTGGGTGATGAGTGATTCGGTTGGAATTGAAGTGGGAGTGATAGAGAAATTGAAACCTTTGGATAAAATGTTGTGGGCATTTTCGTCCAGAGGGGTGCCGGAGAGATTGTGAACTAGGACTGGGGGATTGGATGTTGATGGATTCGGAGTATTGGTTTTCAGGAGAACTGATAATTTTTTCTTATGGGTCTCGGTTTTTTGTATGCTGATATGGTCTGCTTTCTCTTGAGAGATTCTGAGAAGTGTGTCCTCATCAGTTACTGTATGTCCAGTACATACTTCCTATTCCAAGGTACCTTTTACAAACAAGTGAAAGGCGCCCCCATGGGTTCTCCCCTCTCACCAGTCCTTGCAAACCTTTTCATGGAAGACTTCGAAACTAAAGCTATTGACACGTTCGACCACAAATCCTCTTGCTGGTTCAGATACGTAGATGACGTTTTCGTCATATGGACTCACGGCTCCGAAACTCTCCATAATTTCCTTGATCACCTTAACGACCTCCACCCAAATATAAAGTTCACAATGGAAATCGAAAGCAATAACTCCCTTCCATTCTTAGATGTCCTCATCACAAAAACCAATGACTCCTTCACCCACACGGTCTACAGGAAACCAACACACACAAACCGATACCTTAACGCAAACTCACACCATCATCCGGCACAAACCAATTCCGTTGTGAATTCCCTCATCCACAGATCCATCAACCTCACAGACCTCCACAACAAACCACAGGAACTAGCCCAACGCAAATCAGCCCTTCTTCAAAATGGATTCACAGACCATCAAATTGACAGATCCATCCGTCGCCATCAAACTTCTCATTCCATTCCCAGAGACCCAACAGACAACAACGTTCCCCACAAAGCTTTTCTTCCCTACATCAAAGGTGTTACTGACAAAATCAGCCGAATTCTCAAAAAACAGGACATAAAAACGATATTTACAGCCAGCAATAAAATCTCCACATTCCTCCGCTCCCCAAAGGGCAAAATTGTCAACGAATCACAGGGTATATATGAAATACCATGTTCTGATTGCCATAGAACATATGTAGGCCAGACCAACAGACGCGTGACAAGTAGAGTATACGAACATCAACTTGCTGTCCGAAAATCAGACCCATCTTCAGCTCTGTCCAAACATCATCAAGAGACAGGACACAACATAGACTTTGCGAACACTAAGACCATCGCCACAGCAAAAACACTACAAGCTCGTATAATTCGCGAGGCCATCGAAATTGAGAAGCGACCTTCCTGCTCAAATAAACGTGACGACGGCCAGAGACTTCCAACTGCATAGTAGGGAGTTCTATGAATTCTGATTTCTCATAACATATATCGAGAATATAAAGCAAATGCATGTATCTGTGATATATGTATCAAGATGCATATCTATGATTACGTCTAAACAGAAACAAACCTTGAAACAGACAAACATAAAGAATATAGCGAATTCTTAGTTGGAAACTCGTGCAATTTCTGACAGAATTCGTGTATCTTTTTCCCTCATTAGGTAGATTGTTGGAAAGAGAAAGTAACACACTGTCTCTGCACGCGTTGTTCCAGAGAATTCGCTAATAGAAATTGCGTCAGACTTCATAATGTAATGGATCTAGAGTTGCCGCTTGACGCCATCTGTAGAGAAATTTCAAGAATGTGAATTTCCCTGGATGTTATTATCAAGTGAGCCGTAGGTCTAGCATTTTTGACGAGAACATTAACATTGTACTGATATAGAAATCATTTTACCAGGAATATTAGTATTTCGAATTTGACATTGCGCTTCAGAATGACGATGAGAAATGATGACAATAACATAGACTGTAACATAGAAAACATAATTTTGTGCAATGAGTAAAAAGTGCGAATGGCAAAATCAGGGCGAGAGTTATCTATGAATCCAGCCAAAAATCTGATAATATCAGTCTCATGAAAACTTACCATATTTAAATTCATACAAAATAAAAAAAATTGGTTAATGTGAAATTCATAAAAATTTCAAATGAATGGTATAATACATAACATCCATATAGTTATCTATTTTGTATGTTTAAAGACTCAACAAATTGTATACATACCTCATTCATAAGTTCCTGTCCATTATAACAGACAATTCCTATACTGAAAACCCATCCAAGTGCGTGAGGTAAATCTTTGATGGATAATGTCTGGAAATAGATAACTCGGGAGTATTCATGTTAACAGTTGGATGAAGTTCCATTTTTGCTCGATGTGTATATCAAGCATACCGAATTCAGATCAAACGAAGGGATTCATAAAAGAATACAAATTCTCAAATAGTGACATGGCATGATATTGATTCAACTGCCCATGTCGTCATTGTATAAAAATAACATATTCGATTCGAAAATATCGAAATCGACTGAAAAATAATAACACCCTTGCTAAAATGTGTTTACGCCCTATGTGGTCCGTTTGTCGATGCAGGGATAAAATTAACTGGCAGTTCTATCCTTGTCCCTACCAAACAGAAGTGGAGCGCACCATATCACCCTCGTTTGTACCTATCAGGAAACTCATTTATCCTGTCATTGTCATTGGATATAAAAGCATAATGGACAACTGTCGACCGATATCTTCAATTTCAACTCTATCTGAAATAGCAGAGAAACTCTTCAAGAATAGATTATTGAAATTTCTGGATTGAAATGATATAATCTCTGAAAGTCAGTTTAGTTTTAGAGCAGGAAGATCAGCGGATGATGCTATCAGTGCCTTAACGTCTTTGATTTACGATGCAATGGATAAAAAAAAGCCAGCCCTGTGCATATTTATCCGACCTCTCTAAGGCTTTCAATACGGTGTATCATAAAACATTGATGGAAAAGTTAGAACTATATGGTATGAGAGGAACAATCTACGATTTGCTGAAAAGTGACCTCCCAGATCGCCAACAACAAGTTGACATTAATGGTACAATAAGCATCGCCAGAGAAGTGACATATGGAGTACCTCAAGAAACTGTTCTTGGTCCAATTCTTTTCACTCTATATATCAATAGTTTATTGAAAATGGACACTATAGGATAATCAGTTTCGCAGATGATACTGCTTTTTTTTTATCGAGAAAATACATGGGCCTCACTAAAAGAGAAGACAGAATCGAATCTGAAAATGATAAAATCCTGATTTCAATGCAACAAACTCATTTACGATGAGACCTTCAAAGCGATGATGTAACCAAAAAAATTCGAGGGTTTTTGGGCCGTTTTCGGTTTTTGAAAGATTACTTAGATATAAATCACCTGAAGACCTTATATTTTGCACTCATCCAATCTCGGTTGACCTACAGTATTTTGGGCTGGGGTGGGGTGCATGACAACTACCTCAATAAAGTGGATGTTGTGCAAAAATGGATTTTGCGAATAATCTACAATAAAAAAATGACATACTCCAGGGAAGAGCTATCCAAAAACAGCAAAGTGCTTGGTACAAGACAGCTTCTCTCATTGACAATTTTGACTCATATTCAGAATAATGAAGCAGAAATGCCACGTTTCAAGCACACTTATGGTACAAGGCATAAGCAAACATGCATACGAGTACTAAAACGGGACAAAACTGTAGTAGTGCAAGCGCTACGAAACATTCCGTTTGAAAAAACCGATGACCTCATTCTTATTGATGATCTGAGTTGAGGAAGACTTGATAAATAATATTTCGGAGGTTGCCGGACGGAATTATGGTCCAATTTTTTTTTTTGGCCCTATAATAGGTTCCGATTCCATCGCTGCAGCTGCGAAAAAAAAATTGTTATTGACTATTAACACCTGGTTTAGGTGAGGTGTGGAAAAAACGGCATGATCTAATTCAATACAAATTTAATGAAAAAAGTGGTTTACCTATTAATAAGTAGTGAAAAATTCATTCAGGTAAGTTTTGACAATAATTTCCGATGCATTTGCAAAGGAAAATACAATCGATATCGCTTTTTCTACAAGTGCAAAACATTATCAGGCATTCAGCATTATATTTGCAAAGCCTAATCAAAGAATTTGGCATATGTGGTTTTGCCATTTGCACCGGGTAAAACTTTCCATCTCGTCTTTCATAACCGAATTGGAGTAAGTTCGGAGGCCCATGTATTGCAGCCCTTAAGCAATGTAATCACAAACCATCAAAAGTTCTTATAATTTCAGACACATTTGAATTGAATCCCAGCTTGAAAGAGTATTTTTGTCCGATCCTTCAAACCAAGTCCCTCAACAACTACTATTCGATACCTTATGACAAAAGTGGATGTTGAGTACGAAAACATGGGAATCTGCACAATTTATAAAAACTTGTTCGATTCCTCCACGAACAGCAACAAAAATATGACTGAAAATCCTTCAATCTGCTTCCAGGTGATTGGACTTCAAGTCTAGCAATTCAGAAGACCTATTACCTTGGAGCTCGAAGATTTTTTGGAGTCTTCATATCCACCTGTTTCAGCATTGATTTTTGAAAAGTTGGAGAATACTTGCAGAGGTATTAAACGAGCTGCAGTTTATTTTTCAAACAAGAAAAAAAACCTTTTGCAGCCAGCTGGGATTTTGGTTGAACGACTTGATATAAATATTTTCAGTCCGTTTCAGTTAGTTTCGGTTTAGCAGTGTGTGAGGTGTTCTTTTTTCAAATGATTCATTCAACGTAGGCCTGTTTCTCCTACCAAGGCCAATCATCAACGCCGGTCACCACATATCCCCCAACCGGAAATTTTGCGAATACTCTGGTATTCCAATCAGAGGTAGGGATCCTTTACGAGTCCAACAACCATGGACTCAGGACCGCCGGCTTTACGTCTCCTCCGAAGGACAGCATATCCCCAATATATCTTGTGTTCATTGATATATTGCCTGCGAGCTATGATATAATACTTTGCTGCAGTTTTATGAGCTTTCGATGCGGTCTTTCCCTGCTGCTTAGCTCGAGATATCGAATGACTAGTCAACCTGAAGAGCTAGGCTATGCCCGTGAGGTATTCTTTTCATCATTCTATTGTTGATTAACTATCATGATTGTAACGTGCATAGAATCTTCGCCACTTAATGTTCCCTTGAAAGTCATTGTCACAGTGTCTAAGATTGTTCAACAGTGTAGAATATGTTTCGATTAAGTTAGGTAGGTGGTGAATGAATTCGGCTAGAGCTGTATGTTGCAGTGTCTTTCTGTTCATTACACTGATACATATCACTAAACACAGCCAATGCTTCATGGAGTGTATTGCCTGACAATTTTAGATTCCGACTGCTGAATGAGGCTTGTATCAGAGGCTTCCATTTCGGCGTGAAAGTGCATTTCTTCGCGGCATCTTCTATAAGAATTCCATCACACAACTTGTCCTTTGGTGTAAGTTCAGTAGTGGATAGTTCTTTCCGTAATACTTTAGCACACATGACGATTCTGCTACATCTAGCCGACGTACACGTTCAGCTATTTCCTTAATGAACTTCTTGCTATGAAAACCAAAGAAGATTGCTTCCTCTCAGTAAGATATGAAAATGAAACCTTGTCACCAAATTTATCGATCAGCATCACTTTGAGATCACGATTAGAACTACATCATCTACTTCAGCGAGTACAGTCATGCGTTGAGCCAAGTATGTCAATTCAAAAGCGGTCGTCGAAACACCGTCTTTTATATCCGCCATTAATTTGTCAAAAGCAGCCAGTAACTGTTTTTGTGATGTTTGTTGTTGGTCGACCTCTTTCGTTACTAGAAGATTTTGGTTATGAAACGTAATTTCTGTAACACGATGTATGATATTGGAAGTTTCTGCAAACAAATCTTCCGGTGTTTCGTATAACAAATTTTCGTGAAAATTTCATAGTATTTTCGACGCGAAGTATTAAAAAAAAGCAAAGCTGCTGAAATTTCAGTTGAACGATTACTTTTTTTTTTTGGTTTTTGTCGTATTACCACAAATGGAACAGCATGAGTCACTTGACGAATCGCTGTTGTTTCTTTTTGATTTGCGGGTCAGTTGATGGGCCAGCTACGCCCTGTGTTGATGATGAAGCTCTTTCTTCCAGCACTCTTATGCAGTGACAACAAGGAATTTTTTCTTCGCCGATATAGCTGGCCATGCAACTTTTATACCACGAGAAGTGTTCTTCATCAGCATTCGGATGAAACAACTTCTCAAATTTGTCTGAAATTTCGTCTTTGCGTCGACTTGCTGCATTTGAATAGTTTCTTTTGGTTCATTCAACAGTTCACCACAATTTTTCGTTCGCCTTTTTTTTTTAATTTTTTAATTATAGCGATATTTATTCACTTTCAAAAAAGTTATCACAAAATTCGAAGCACTGCTATTTTATAATTATGGAAAATGTATCTGTTATAATAATGGATGAAGTTCAGCTATAACTGAAGTCACAAAAACTGTTGAGAAAAGCGCGGCCCGCTCCAAAACTCGAGAGAAGGTATGTGACGCTGGGAAGGAGATTTATAATAAAACTGGCAACGGGCTATTTTGGCAACTTTCAGTTCCAGGTTTGAAAGGATCTTGCAAAAACATTCCAGTAGAGAAATAGCGGTCAATGGTTTTTGCATTCTATACAACATATTTTTCCACAACTACAGCGATGGAATCGAAAACTCCTATTATAGGGCCGAAAAAAAAATTGGACCATAATTCCGTCCGGTAACCTCCGAAGTATTATTCATCAAGTCTTCCTCAACTCAGATCATCAATCAGAATGAGGTCATCGGTTTTTTCAAACGGAATGTTTCGCAGCGCCCGCTCTATAGGGCAACGCAACTACCGTTTTATGAGCGCAAATTTGTTCAATCCTTCACCGACGAATTTGAAAATAATGAGAAATATAATACTTTCGAAATGGAAATAAAATATTGGCTACCGAACACCAACGATCAGAGACATAATAAACAACAAAACCATATAGAAAAAAAAATAATAATAATAATGAAAAAAACTCGAGTTTCACCAAGTATATAAGTTTTAACATTTTCAATCCACTTTTTAATGATTGCTGAGTGTTTCAATCTGGTTGTTTTTCAGCTTGTTTCCAATTAATGCTATCCTGTAACACGGTTGAATTATTACTCTTGTACTTATTAATTCCTTTTGATTGTGTGTATCAAGAAAGCAACTTTATCCATTACAAGCTGTACTCATACAGCTTCTGTGATTAAGATGTTCATTCGCTTATTCTACATGTGATATCTTTCTTCTTCTTCCAATAAATAAAATTTTCATGTCACAATGTTAGTTACCGTACTCCTCCGAAACGGCTTCACCGATTTTTACCAAATTTTATATGCGTATTTAGTATGTCTGAGAATCGGCTACTATCTATTTTCCATACCCTTAAGTGATAAGGGTTGTTCACCCTTGTTTTTTTTTTTAATTTTTAACGAAATTTTCTGTTTTAATTTTTTTTATGATGTGGCATAAAAAAATACATACAACCCTAAATTTTTTATTTTTTATCACCAACCCCTATTTTGTTAAGGCCATTTTAGTAATTTAATCATTTTCCATCCCGCTCGATAAGTGATCAATTTCAGTGTTTTAAACTGTACTTCGATTAAAAATCTAAAATTTTTTTAAGAGAATGAACATTCATTTCTATTGTTGAAGTTTAATCCTGATATATGCTTATTGTTACCAATCTTAGATATTTAAAATTTGCCGCACCTTCACTGGTGAACAACGTGATGCCTTGGTCTGATCTACTTCAAATTTTACATTTAAATTCTTTCACAGAATTGCTGGAAGACATGTTTCGTTTTTCATTGAAATTCATCGTCTAACGGAGTTAAGAAGGCGTAGAAAATTATTTTAGGGGTTGATCAAGGCACATAAACCACTGATTGTATAGTTCTGAAACTTTGAGGGTGTCTTCTCTGTGTGACGTAGGTATCCGATAAGAAATATTTTCCAGAAATTCCACTTCTAAGAGGGTGAAAAACGGGTTCGAAGTTTATATGGGACAACGTGATTCATAGGTCCAATCTATTTCAAATTTTGCATAAAAATTCTTCAATAGAAAAGATGGAAGTCGTGTTACGTATTTTATTGAAATAAATCGCCTAACGGGGTAGAAAGTTATTTTAGGGGTTAATCAACGCACGGCCTTTATACTTTGTTCAACCATCCTTTGCCGTTACGTCATACGTTGTCCAACTTTATCTCTCATTCATGAAATAGATGAGACGGAATTATGACGTCATTAACGTATGTCTAATGTCGATGTGAATTTTATTTGTTATTTTTGACAGTTCAGTTGTCATAGTTTGATTTGTTCAGTATTTTTAGTCATTTTCGCCTTCTTCAGTTAATTTTTCTTTGTCAAAATGCCTTTCCGATATAATGAGAAAGAGCAAGGCTTAATTTTGAAGTTGATTGACTTTTCAAGAGAAACAGATGCTGGAGTGCCGCTTTTACCATTGAATGCAGTCTACAACGTATGTATCTATCTATGTTATGCAAAATGTAAGTTTTTATTGATTGATTTTATTAAATTCCATAGCGTGTTGCTGATGCTTCAGAAATATCTAATAGAACTAACTGTTCAAAAACTAGCTACTATTGGAATGGAAACAGATAAAGACTACAAAATCAAAGTTCATGCCGAACATGTTTTTGTTCGAGGATCATTGATTTATATCATATATCAACATGCAATAAGAACACGAGTGTATGCGATGTATTCTGCAGGTAGGTACATACTAATGATAATTTTGAGGTTGAGTGTAAAATAACATTCAACTAATATAAGACAAACGTAAAACAGCAGAATACGTCACCGATTATGACGTAACGGCAAAGGATGGTTGAACAAAGTATACCACTGATCGTAGAGGTCTGAAACTCAGAAGGTGTATTCTTCATATGATGTAGGCATTCGATATGGAAAGTTTTTGAAGAATCCAAGCCTAAGGGGGTTAAAAAGGGGATCATAGTTTGTATGGGACAACGTACTTCAATTTACTTCAAAGTTTGCAAAAATATTCTTCAACAGATTTGATGGAAGACATGTTTCATATCCTTTTGAAATTCATTGTCTATCGGATAAAAAAGGATTCAACATTTTCGACTTCTTTCAAAAGCTCTTTCGAGTGCGCCTAGAACTCAGAGCTGTTATGAACCCAATAAAACTAAGTACTAAGAACTACACAAGAACATCACAAAAATGATTAACCCCCAACGAAGTGGGCACAGGCCAGCTAGTATATTGTGAATATTTATAACTTTCTCTGAATAAACATTATTCAATCCTTCTATTCTATCAATTGATAAACAGTCTTTATCGTATATATCATACGTGATAATGACAGATTTTGTTGGTTGTTGAAATACGTGAACATTATTTACCATTGATGAAACGAATCAGGTTTGTATGTCATTTTTCCATCTTCCATCTTTAGTGGAAGGATTGTTGATGAATCCGACATGAATAGTAAAAAACTGACTGAATGCTGGATGAAAAATAATTTCAGGCAAGTTTAAAACTCTGCCAAAAATGGCCGCAGGAAGGTTACAGATATCGGCTTTATTTCTATCAGGGTTCGACTATACTATTGAAAGGTTGTGATAACACTGAAGCAGACGCTGTGAGCAGGTTACCGGCAAAAAACATGGGACTTGAGGAAAGTGATAACTCAGAATTTTTGAATTTCTTAGGAAATGTACAAGTTATAGATTCAATGAAGTTAAGGGCAGGAACAAGAAAAGATCCGGGGTTGAGTCAGATATTCAGTTTCATAAGATTTGATTTTCCAAACTATTCTGAAAATGAAATATTGTCACCGTTTCTGAAAAGGAAGGATGAAATGTCTATAGAGACTGGCATAATTATGTGGGGATATCGAGCACTCATTCCTTTCAAGTTGTGACATCAGTTACTTACTGAGCTTCTTAGTACACACGAGGTTATCAGCAAAATAAAATATGGGAATTTTTATGGTGGCGTTCGCTCGATCAGGATATTGAAAAGATAGTTAGTTCTTGTGACATATGTGCTAGTTTTGGACCTGAATAAAGCAGTATTAGTACCGACTGTTAGAACTCATTCCACATTTGAAAGGGTTTACGCAGACGTTTTGGGTCCTATCAAAGGGAGGATGATTCTAATAATTATAGATATGTATTCAAATGGCCGCAAGCTTATATAATGAACAGTATTAATGCAAATGCGACATTGGAGATATTTAGAGATTGTTTATCCATATTTGGGTTACCAAATGTTTGCGTTACAGATAATGGTACACGATTTTGTTCGAGTTAATTTTCAAAGTTTCTAGGTATGAATGGGGTTAAACATATCACTTGTCCACCTTATAGTTTAGTTTAGTTCAGTTTAGTTTAGTTCATTAATTTATTCACCTTATCAGATTACATGGCAATATAATATTTACAGAAAACAGGTAAATATGGTCGAGATTCAACTAAGTTGATCTTCCATCTCGCCATTTACAATACACACACATATATAAAATGATTATCATACACATATATATGACTACTGAGAAAAAAAAACAACAAACAAATAATTTTCAAGATAGACATATATGCACACACGTAGGCATGTAAGTGCAGAAGTATACATAAAAATAGGTTGGAATACATGTACAAAACAATATTTCCTTAGACACAGTCCTGGTAAACATTGGGTTAGCACAGTGAAGCTACATCAAATTGCGGTAGCCTGGTTTGTTAATAAAAATTGTTTAATTCTTTTCTTGAAATTGTATGAACTATTATTTTTCATTTCATTTGGCAACTCATTCCACATTCGTGCAGATGCACAAGTGAAGGAATTGTGGTATGAACTTGTTTGGTGTCGTGGTATTCTAAAGTGATCATGGTGTTTTGTATTATAAGTATGCATATGAGGATTCCAACGTTCGAATAAATACTTTGGTTCTTTGTTATGAAGAATATTGAAAATGAAAGAATAATAGTGTAATAACCGTCTGTTCTTCTAGTTAATATATGTTTTGTGTTCAAATGAGGAGTTATATGCTCTCTATATGGAATATTGTATGAAAATCTCATGCAGGCATTTTGCAACTGTTGTATTTTCTTTGATGTTTCTACTGTTATACATTGGTCATATACAATATCTCCATAATCAAGTAATGGTAGTATCAAGGTATTACACAGTTGAAATTTCGTTCTTTCATTGATCACATATTTATAAGTGTGCATTGCTTTCAATCTCATATAAGCTATTTTTCGCCTATTTGTTACATGTTTTTCGAAGGTTAGACCACTATCGAAATCCATGCCCAAATTGCGAGCATCCAACACGACTGGAACATTCGTTTCGCCAAATGTGACAGAGAAGTTGCCAGATTGTAGTAAGATGCGAGACTTACGTGATCCAAATACCAATGCTTTAGATTTAGTTGGATATATTTTAAGACTATGATCATCAGCATATTTCTTTATTTTTTCCAGCTCTGATTGGATTGTTGTTTGTATTTGTATGTAATTTATTGGATCGAATTTTACACATATTTGGGAATCATCAGCATATTGATGAAGCTCACTATTATTCATCATTATCATCCGTCTACGAATGGTTTTGCAGAGAATTTTGTGAAAAATATTAAAAATGTAATTTATAAAGCCATGCGGGATGATGCCAATAGAGATGCCTCCCTTGAAGCAATTATAAATGGGTTTCTTTTTCATTATAGGAATCCTGTTCACATCACTACTGGAATCACACCAGCTAGCTTGATTTCCAAACATAAACCCAGAAATAGGCTGAATATATTAAAAGGCACTAATCAGATAGTAGACAGTAAGATAAACTTATAAGGACAATAGACTAGAGACATTCAAGGAAGGAGACTGAGTGTGGTGCAGGGATTATAGAAATCAAAAAAAAAATTGGGTGGAAGCATTGGTTGAAGAGGTATTGAGTGATAGAGTGTATTTGTGTAGAGTTGCTTAGGAAGATTTGATATGGAAAAGACATATGGATCAGTTGTTCAGATCAAATAAGTCATTATTACATGAAAATTTTGATACTGTAGATGATGTACATTTATCTTCAGATGGGATGTTAATAAAAACAAATCAAAGGAATTTTCTGAAAGTATTGAGGTAAAAACAAACGAAAGTTCTGATGAACAAGAGTTGATATCAGAGCAACAATGAGCAAGTCAGGAACTTGAAAATGTTCTAGAACCTGCTTATATGAATTCGAGCACAACCCCCAATAAGATTGAGAATATTACTGAGAATAGCTTGATGTCACAGGAAACTCCTGTTCGTTGGAATGTCCTGGATAGGCCAAGACGAAAAATGCAACCACCTGTACGTTTAAATTTGTGAGTGGGGTACTGTAGTATATTTAGAGCAAAATATGAACTAGCCTTGAGTGACATTCTCAAAATAAGATTGTTCCGTGATCCCATGCACAGTAATGTCATTGGCAACACGGCAAGATGGTGGCATTCGAAATGGAAGATTAAAATAGAACTAGTATAAGTAAAATTCAATAGTGTTTCAATATTCGTTACCACAACAATCATTCACAATTTTTCTGTCGGATACTGTGATTTCACTCATGAATAAATATAACTTATAGAATTGTAACACTGTCAACCTGCTGCGAAACAGTGAAGATCACAGGGCCACAGTGTGAGGGCCACTCTATGAACGATGCATTCTCATCAAACCAAAAACGGGCGACGGTTGGAGAAGAGATATTTCACACCGAAATTCACACAAAAAAAAACTACATGCATATATTCCAAATGAATTGAATTTATGTCCATGAAAATTCTGTGTCGGTTTCTGTTCAACCTACATTTTCTGAACTGTAAAATTTCTAATTGTTCTTATCTTGTGTAAGGATATGGTATTCACTTGAATCGAGCGTAGAAGAACATAATATGTTGCAACTCACATTGATCACTTTGAAATTGAGTATTCCTATGATGATGGGGGTGAGCGAGTGAGCAATATTCATTTTGGCGAAAGTCTTCGACGTTTTTTCAGTAAGCCTGAAAAAGAGAGTTTTTTATGTTTCTGCTGCAGTTTGCAGATTCAAGAACTATAATGGTTGCTTGCCCAGCTTATGAACAAAAGTAGTGGGTTCGATATCCCAATTCTCTCGAGAACTCCTCTCCTTCGTATTGGGGGATGCTGTTCCTGAGGTATGGAGTAGGGGCTTGGAATTCTACTTTGTTAAGTATCTCAATCGATGACGTTTGGTATAAAATTACTATAGATAACATTTATCCACACCCGTACTCTATTAGTATATTATGCAACGATCGTGTGATGATGGTTATTAATATATGAGCATGAACCGGGATACGAAACGAGCCGAAGGTGAGTTTCGTATGGTTTATGCGAGTGTATTAATAACAATTACATGAGAGTTGCATACGCTATTTTATCTACACCCGATAAATAGTGAAGAACAACAAATATTATATTTATATTTGTATTGCACACAATAATACTAATTTAACGAATGCCTTTGAAAAATTTCACAGAATTGTAATTAAGGGTATTACTTCGAGAAATAAAACGATGAGATATGAAAAAAAGATCAAAAATCGAAGAAAAAAAGGTTACTCGAGACCGGAATCGAACCAATGTCTCCTTCAGCTAGAATATTCAATGTCAGCGCCACAGACGGCTCGGCTACGGAGAGCCCAAAATTTTTGATGAATCATGCATTTGTCAAATGAAAAATTTAATCATTCTAACTGTATTTCTGTCGGTGAAGGTGTCGAAGGTGTTTCTCCCATATCGCTGGTATCAGACATTTTGTTATGATTATCGAAGTTTGGCTATATTCTTCAAAAGTTTAATACCTATACCGATTTTGACCTGACAAAATGTCAAATGCAGAGCATGCACATCTTCTTGATTGAAAAATAATGGGTTTCTATTGGTTGAAAATCTGTATCGTAATGAAAAATCTGTATCGTAATGGATTTCATTATAAAACGGGTTGTGGGCATATAAGTGTATTATTAGAGTACGGGTGTAGATAAAATGCCCACAACCCGTTTTATAATGAAATCCATTACGATACAGATTTTCATTACGATACAGATTTTCAACCAATAGAAACCCATTATTTTTCAATCAAGTATGATGTACAAGCTTTGCATTTCGACGTTTGTCAAGTCAAAATCAGAAGGGTTTTGAATTTTTGAAGAATTTAGTCAATTTTCGATAATCGAATGAAAATTTCTCATAGCAGTGATATAGAAGAATGACCAGCGACTCCTCCACAGATGTCTTAGACAAGAATGAAATACAATCGTGGATTATATTTTTCATTGGATAAATGCAAGACTTATGTTTTTATTCTCGACTAAATCAAATGAGATCTCGTGACCGAGTGGACAATGGCGCCGGCTGTTATCAGAAATGTCCGGGTTCTATTCCTGACCTCGGCAGTTTTTTTCTATTTTTTTTCTTTTCATTCCTCATTGTTGTAATTTCCGTTGTTATACCATTAGATATAATTTTGTAGAATTTTCCAAAGAAATACGATTGATTACCCACTATTATTGTGTTCAATATAAATACCTATAAATAATATAATATTTTTATTTCTTCATTATTTATTGAATGTAGATGAAATAGCGTATGCAACTCTCATGTAATGGTTATTAATAGACTCGCATAAACCATACGAAACTCATTACACGATCGTTGCATAATATACTATTACTACTGCCACTTTGAAGAGGCCTTCTATAATGAATGAATGAAATGAACATGGGATGATGATCATCTTGAGAATTCACAAAAAAATATTCCAATGAAACTTAAAGTTGACGTATTCATGACGGTTTGATAATTAATCATCCACAGTCATCTTCTTGCGGTAACTGTCATCATCATTCCACTTTTATTTTGCTTCCAATACTCATATTTGGGTTAATTTTGTTCTGTATTCTTATTTATTCTTCTCTTTGTCTATAATGGTTGGTTCTCATGCTAATTCATCAACAATTCCATGAGTTCTTTTTTCAATAGATTTTTTGTTTTGATAGTATGATTCTGATTAGCAAATAACAATTACCGGACAGCATCTAACGGATTTCTCCGAGATACTTATATCCAAGCTAGTATTATAATAAAATATTCAAAACAAGATGAATATCTCTTACTTCACCGGAAAAATAATACATAGTTTCTCATCATATAAAAAAAACTTGTGGATGCAGCATTGCTTTGGGTTGCAATTCATTTCAATCAGGTACATATAAAGGAAAAACTTCCAAGGAATGAGACATTTGTTACCATTCGCACTATTTTTTACATTTAGCTATTTCTAAACTCTCGAGAGCATCGAGTAGCCATTTGTCATACACATCTCCGATCAGTCTCAGATTGATTTCACCAATTCTGTGATCATTTCCCAGAGCATAATGGGCGAAACTAGACTTTTCTACATTTCCGTATATCTGGGCATTATGTTCTTTGAAAATGGTTTTTTAGCCTGTCGGCTGTGGCCAATATATTCATTGTTACAATCTCTACAACTGATTTTGTGATTTAATAACTTTTCTGTGTTCACTGATCTGTTCTTTGGACTACCTTGGAGCTGTTGTACTTCATGAGTTTGATATGCCACTTCAGTAGTGAAAGGTTCAGATCTCGAACCTACAGATTTTCTCAAGGCAATCAGAATGATTGATTTTTTTCGTTCGTGGGGATTCTGATTAGCATATAACATAACGCCTAATGAGAATTGCGAATTTTGTTTCATAGAATACAGAAGATTGGGAGTCATTTTATTTGCTTATCCTGCCGAGTTCCTTCGGTGAGATCTAGCTTGATGAGATTCAGTTCATCAAACTAGATCGAAGTAGGTGCTGAGGTTCAGTTTCATACCGTATAATATCGACATGATACTCGATACAATGATTGAATTGTCTCATCCTTCTTGTTTCTGAAGACATATTCGACAATTGTCGTATCATCCTTCTCAAATGTTTTACTCTGATTGTGATGTGTTCGGATATACACGCTGATAAATAGTTTCCCAATGTCGATGATAACAAACATATCAGAAAAGAAACTAATTCCAAAGGGCACATAATGAATTTGAGATGATAACTGTCGCTGAGACCAGAAGGTAACCAAAGCGGATATAAAAAGTAACAGAAATCATTGGGATTCCTTTCTTTTTCGCACTGCCAGAAAGTACTGAATCTGGAAACAGCGTATAAAGGTGCTCCCATGGCAGTAAAGTAGTAGACTATTTTTGTGTATTTGGTCTGTTTCATCAGAAGTTCATCTAGTTCCTGGGGCCTTCCAAACTTATCATAGTTTTTCACGTCTTCAACAAGTTCGATCACATCATTGATCTGCCAGAGGTACATGTGGAAAACATACAGAAAAAAGGTCAGTTCTCCTCCGAAAAGATAATCGTCAGCTTGCAACTGTTCCATATCACCTGGAAATAAATTATAAATGAACAAAGCTGTGGAGAGATGAAACATTATTCCAGGTAATGGAGGCATCTTGTAAATGAGTGCAGGATGGCAGTAACTTTTTAAAAATTAATATGGAGCTGTACGACCAACCCAAATTTCAATACATCAAGCTATGAACTCAACCATACTCAGAATTGAGAAAAATTAGGACACCTCAAACGAAGTGTGTATTTCATTTCATCAAAAACTTTGATGGCGGAATCCGTATAAATTATTTTTGATTTATCTAGATATTCGATAAGCTTCATAGCATTCAAAGTGCTTGGATTTCCTTTTTTTGTTGAATTCGAGTTTTCTGCTTTCAATGTGTTGATTTATGTGAGCTGTTATATTCATATTTTGGGAAGAGGGGATAAGAGATATAACCAGTATCCAGTGCAGTTCAAGTAGACCCAGTTTCTGAGAGGAGGGCCATTTTTGAATTTGTTGTGATGACACTTTAATATTTTGTTATAGGAATATCGTTCATCGAACCGTTTGGGTCGGACTCACACTGCAAATACCTCTTGATTTTCATCATTGTATCCTTTATCATATATTGATTAGACTCGTATACCTTCGCACGTCAAGAGTTGCACCATTTGGTTATTTCAATCACCCTCTCGCCAGGGGTCATTCGTGATAACACTTTCAGTGCCAAAAAAAATTAATGAGTTAACTTGTTACTATTCTCGATTTCGCAAACACGTGGGTTATTTTAACTTCCCTTCCTCTCCCACCCTAATATATAAAAGAAAGATGTATTATTCAAGCAATGTTTTTTACTTTTTACTCTATTACTACCCCAGTGATTGGATCAGTCTGTCAATACCTGATTGCATTGATATCCTTGCTCCAAAACTAGCTTATCAAATATCTAGGCTTGCTCTTTTATGAGAATGAACCAGCCCCATTTCAGGCAATGAAAATTCAAATGTAATGAGGGATATTAACTCACCAGCAAATGCCAAATACATATGGACGAATGAAAGCATTGCGAACAAATAACTCAAGCCGAATTTCAGTGAACAGTTTAGATAATCTTTCAATCCAAATAAATTTCTATTGGCACTTGGCCACAGTCCGTGCCATCTTGAAAATTGAAGCGCCGTTCCGAATACCTCTGTCATATCTGTTTTCTGATAGCACGTTTTCACCAGAATGAGAAAGCAGAATTGAAATAATATTTTCCGGCCTTCGGGTGAAGATAGTTTGAACTAATGATGATAACCGACTTCAAAGATCAGACCTTACTTTGAGCTTTACCGCTGACAGGACAAAAAAGATGATGCCCATCAACTTTTCCTGGAAAATAATACAAGTCGATTACAGTAATTGAAAAATTTCAAAAGTAGTATTCATAAACATTGAATGATGTAAATTATTTATGTTGACTTCCATTATCTTTGTCACAGATGAATCATTCTCATACCTAATATACTAACGATATGTATATATATATATATATACGCATATATGCAAGATGAATTTTCTGGGTTTTTTATCCGTTAGGTATCTTCTGATGTGTTCGACGTTTCGAATTCCATTTTGAATTCATTCTCAAGAACTGTGAGACGAATATCTGTCCATTCCGTCCTGGTCAATCACTCCCCTTACGAAGTAACCAAGCAAGAGTAAGCAAAGACTTCAATTGTCTGTTCTCCTTGGAAACTGGTATTTATCACAGTTTTCTTCGAGAATGAATTCAAAATGGAATTCGAAACGTCGAACAAATCAGAAGATACCTAACGGATAAAAAACCCAGAAAATTCATCTTGCATATCGAAGATCCGTGAAAACATCAATTTCTACACATATATATATATATATATATATATATATATATATATACTTGTAAATAATCTTGACTGGCTGTATAGTAACTGGAAAAGATTTAGCGGGATTTGCAGTCACAATTGTTAGGGCGTCAAAGAAGGTAGCAATTAACTAGCGAAAGCTTGACGAAAACAAAGATTCTTCTTTGACGCCCTAACAATTGTGACTGCAACCCCGCTAAAGCTTTTCCAGTTATATATATATATATATATATATATATATATATATATATATGTGTATCGTAGTCAATTTTTCTAGAGGGCTCCAGAAACTTTGCATAATTTTCTGAGATCTCAAGATTTTGTTCAAATATTTACGTCATATCCTCAACAAGTGGTCTGACAAACGTCAATTTTTCTACTGAAATATTTACATTTTTTTAAAGATTTCTCATTCATTTATCTCACACTGCCAATTTATTTCGATCTAACTCTGATGAATACATTTTGAAGATACCTTCACACACATACGGATATATATATATAAATATATATATATATATATATATATATATATATATATTCTTAATATATATAAATCTCGTGTCACAATGTTTGTCCTCAATGGACTCCTAAACCACTTAACCGATTATAATAAAATTCGCACACCATGTGCAGTTCGATCCAACTTGAGAGATAGGATAGTTTAAATCTCAAATTATAGTCGCAATTTTAATTTATTGCTAATTATTTGTCTGTTATTATTTGACAGTCACAATTATCTGTTAACTCCAAATGATTCTAACAGATGTCGATACCTTTCGACTGGGTTGAGTAAGTAATCAATAGATGGCGCTGCTGAGCCCATCAGTTGGCAGAACAAATTGAATCAAGATGTCGATACCTTTCGACTGGGTTGAGTAAGTGATCAATAGATGGCGCTGCTGAGCCCATCAGTTGGCAGAACAAATTGAATCAAGAAATCCAGCTCAAAGAATCAGGACAGCAGAAGGTCATGCACAACCACAAATGGTTTAGATTTGGAAAATCCATGTTTTTCTCATGGGCAACTATATGTTGCGTGTTCACGTGTTGGGAAACCGTCGAATCTATTTGTGTTAGCTAAAGACAGGTTAACCAAAAACATTGTGCACCGATTGGTGTTAAATTAAATTGAAATTGATAGTATTTATAATTCAAAAAAATAGATATTAATGTTTAAAAGTACAAGACTGTCTGCCTTGCCTACCTCATTCATGAGTTTGAGCGTCACATGTTATTTACTGTATTATACTGTAATATACTTATATTTGTTATAAAATTAAATGGAAATAATAAATGTGATAAATTTTTATTTTGTACCTATTGATTTCTGCTTATTATCAAGTGTAAGAACATTTTAATTAATTGTGTTCAACGTACTTCCCCTTCAAATCTCAATCCAGTGAATTTGTATACCAACATCAACATTTTCGTCTTTGTTCGTAAATAATTTCATTGTACTGAAGGGTTATAGTAGTAGAAAGTCAAATAAGGAGATCACCATATTTTTTTACAAATACCATCTGTGTGAAAAAGCATAGTGGACTCCGTGACTGATGTTCTCTTATTGTTCCTCCCAGATTGTTTACTATAATGTAATATAACAAAAACTTTAGCCACAGCAACGCGTAGCCGGGTCAGCTAGTATATATATATATATATATATATATATATATATATATATATATATATATATATATATATATATATATACTTATATATATATATATATATATATATATATATATAGAGAGAGAGAGAGAGAGAGAGGAAGAGAGAGAAACCAATTTGTGAAGATCTGGTTCAACCGCGTCTGGAATCGGCCGTCTGTCGACGTTTCGGCTCCCACTTTGGAGCCATTATCAAGATATCCTTGCAGCTTGGTGCCAAGCTCTTCCCCCTCCTCTATCTCAGCAAAGAGGAGACTGTGGTTTTGTGAATACAGGAACGGTATCAATCGTTCCACCCTTGGCAATATCTACACGGATGACTCGACGAGTACAGAATTCCCACCACTTTGTTGTGAACATGGAGACCTGTCGAACCTCTCCTGCTCGGTGATTTTTTTCCAATAGAAGAGCTGAGCTTTGGAACTCCTTGCCGAGAGAGGTTTTTCCTGAGGCTCACAAACTTCAAAAATTCAAAGTGAATGTTAATTCGTATCTCCTGTCCCTTGGTTCATACGGTGTTCTTCGAACATTACAGGGCTTCCCTTCCGTATGAATCTCTATATAAAGAATAATCGCACAGGACATTGCAACGACCTGAAGATGGGTTAAACCATAAACCAATAACAAAGGTGGGGGGGGAAGACACTGAACAGATGGACTGTTCATCCCCCTCTGAAATCTCCAAAGAGATTCTAGATATGTTGAAAAGCTGGAGAAGAGCCGAGGAGGAGAGAGATGCTGCCAGGGCAAAAAAAGAAGTCCTAAGAAAGCAAAAACTACTACCCTAGAAGAAACCCCACAAACTCCCTCACAGGTCAACGAAGCTAATAAGGAACAGGGAGCAATCCCCAAAACAACTCAAAATAAGGAGATTGATAAGGAAGGGTTTGTAGTTCCCCTGTCGAGGTCTGCAAGGGGGAAAATAAATGAAAGGGAGAAACAGAATGCAATGGCCGTGTTAAAACAAAATAGTGTTTTTTTCGCGGAATCATCACCTCCCAATCAGATTTGACTTTTTTTTTCTTCGAAAGTGTTGTATTTGCATGTCCTGCTGAGTTCATTTGGTGAGAGCTAGCTAGGTTGGTGTTGTCATTGAATTACGTACCTTATAATGTCAACGTGATACTCGACACAATATTTCGATAATTCTTATTCTTATTTCCGAAGACATGTTCGATAATCGTCTTATAATTATTCTCAAATGCTTCACCCTCATTGTGATGTGTTCGGTGATACATGCGGATAAATAGTTTCCCAATATCGACGATAACAACCACATCAGGATAGAAATCAATTCAAGAGGGCACATTATACTTTTGGAATGATTCATATCGCTGAGGCTAGATGGTAACCAAATCGGATATAAGAAGTAACAGAAATCTCTAGGCTTTATTTGCTCTTCGCATCACCACAATGTTATGAATCTGGAAACAGCATAAAAAACTATTCCTACGGCGGTATAGAAGTACGATATTTTCGTGTATCTCTTGTGCTTTTTGAGTTTATCAAGTTTTTGAGGCCTGCCAAACTTATTGTAATCACTCACATCCTCAATGAATTTGGTCACATCATTAATTTGCCAGAGGTACATTTTGGAAACATACATGAAAAAGATGGGTTCTCCTCCGAAAAGATGATCATCAGCTTGTAACTGTTCCATAGCATCTGAAAATGAAACACATATTTGATGAAGTTATGTGAAGCTTTGTATTATTTTTGTTACCAGCATCTATGGCTTAATCGAAATGGACTGATGTCTGGAGAAGATTGTGAGAGAATGAAATCCACCTTCAATTCAATCCTTGATTTATTGGCAAACCATTAATTTTGAACGATTATGAAAATTTTTTGAAATCGACGATATATTTCTGTGAAAAAACCTTCTTCACTACCAGATTTTCCACCTATAGTATCACCAATTTAGTATCGTGTTGAAAATAAGGCTACCTATAGCAACTGACCTCAACTCATAAAATAACTGTTTTTCATTTAATTACATGCAACTTCACTCACATCGAGGAACACTGTATGGTTAGTATACAGTTGTTTCGTACATGTTTCATAGAATTAGCACGATGTTCTTAATATTCGTGAAAGTGTTCGTAAACGAAAGCAACTAAAATTATTTCTTTTTTGTGGATACCAAAACTATACTGAATATGAATATATCTTCTTTATTGAAATGAAATTGAGTACCTATGATGGGATTCATTCAAGACAATCAATCAACTTCGAATGAGCAAACCAAATATACCACCCAAAATACATGCAAACATGTATTTTTCTTCAAGAATTTCGAAATCTCATTCAGCCTATGCCAGATTGACTTGTAGCTTCTGTGTCACACTCAGGTATCTATTAAATTTTGCTATTTGCTGATATTACAAGATCGAAGAATGAAAATAATTTTGAAATGCAGCCGATATAATACCACTATCGATTTTATGTTAGATACCTCCTTTCCCAAAGATTCCACATAGTATAACTCGTATTCAATTCACCATTGGATGTCTGAGATATGCTTGATAATTCAATTCTGTTTATCTCGTTCCGCTTAATACAAATACATAAAGTGCTTCAAACAGTTCAAATATCTTGTCTCTCTCATCTCTTACCCCTCCTTCTTATCATCGACATCAAGTGAGAAGTACTAACCTAAATTTTCAGTAATATGCATTGATGGATAATCCCAAAATATACGTAAGGAATATGCACAATCATTTGAAAATTTCATTTAAATATACATTATAGAATATTTCGAAGGTATTTTTATTTTCCATAAATAATCTAGGGATATGAATTTTCATTTTATCGTGAAGAGAGAATATTTCTTGAAGATCTTGTTCTATCTGGAAAGAGATACGAAATTACCAGTATATGCCAAATACAGATGAATGAATGAAAGAAATGCGAAAAAATAGCTCAGGCTGAATCTCAAGGAACATTTCAGATAATCTTTCATTCCAAATGAATTTCTATTTGAACTTGGCCACAGTCCGTGCCATCTCAAAAATTGCAGCGTCGTTCCGACTACTTCTGTCATATTAGTTTCCTGATAGCAATCATTCACTAGAATGGGAAAGGAGCTCCGAGAAAACATTTTTGCTGGTCTTCAATTGATGGTAGTTTGACCTAATATGATGATAGCCGACTTCAAAGATCAGATATTACTTTGAACGTTACTAACTATGAGATAAAAAAGGTGATGCTCATCAACTTCTCCTTGAAAATAGTTCAGTTCGATTCAAATCATTGAAAACAGTCAAAAGGAATAATTACAAAAGGCAATTGATATAAATATTGACTTCCATTATCTCTGTCAAAGGCGAAACAGTTTTAATTATGCGACATGAAAATATGTTTTTACAAGTGATGGTAATTCATATTATTTGATGAATCGATATCCGATATTTAGATATTAGGTCGGAGGAATTGATTACAAAAATAGTGCACAGATTGATTGAAATAGATACTTTCTGAAAACACATATCAGATTTCCAGGTAGAAAAAATATCACTCACCTGTAATCACGTGTAGTGGTTATTTTTTGTTGAATAAGGATTTTTACCAAGTTTCGGCCAGTTCAATTGATAAAGATTTTCATTTATTTTCATCGATATATTTACACATATTGCCTTTCAATATAATGATGAATAATTTTCAGTATTTTGATGTTTCACACAAATCTGTGAATATTACTCGAAATTCATTCTCTTGGATGTCTCCCCTCTGAAAATTGAAATGAAATAACTTCAAATTCATTTTTTGAGACAAACCGATATAATTGCCACCATATAAAGCAGAATTGATCTACTATTGTTTCAGTTACATATAGTATCTTGGATAAATTCAGAAATTAAAAAAATGTATGGAAATATGCATTAACTTTCCCCCGGCAACGTTTCTGAAGCTAATCAAGCCTTGAGATTCAGGTATTTATTTGTTTATTTTGTTTAAAATTTCTTGGCGAAAAGCAATCGACGATTACAAGAGCTTTCTAATTTTTGTATAGGGGGCGTTATATGAGCATTTTCGAAAATGTGTCAAATGTCTGTTTTGTCAGATTGACGTGACTTTGAGGTATATTGTTGTCAATGAAAACTATCTGGAATTATTTCTTCGCACTCAACAGTGTTTAAAAGTCTATATGAGTAAAATGACTTTTGAAGTTATTAAAAGTACTTTTTCACGATGTGTAGAAGATTTTGTATTTTGTGTGGACAGTCGAAATCTGGGGTTCCAGATATTCGTCTTTATTCAGTACCTAAGGTAAGTACAAAACAAATCGCTCCAAAAAAATAACATGAATGTAGCGTCGTAGCTAATTTCATTCGTTTCAGCTTGAGTGAAAGTCTTATATTGAAGAGGAAACATCTATAGCTCTTATCAATGAGATATTGAAAACAAAGTTTTGTTTAAATAAAGAAAATGTCGATATGATACGTATTTTGAACCGTTGTATAACTGATGTGTGCATTCCCAATTCCAAGACAGTCTATCAATTTCAATACACTATTATGTTTTTTTACCAGAAGGCAACTTTGTCGTACATTCTCAGGTGAATGGGCAAAGTATATTTTCTCGGAATCAAAGTCTAGTGTTACAAACTGATACAAAAACACTAAAAACTTGTAGAGGTAGCAGGTGACAGGATTGACAGGTTGTTAACGGTAGGTTTCCACGTTACATGCACGTTTTCTGAAACGCATTTGATTGGCTGTCAGGACTGTCAAAATCTCAGTGGGCAAATAATTAACAGTAGTGGAATATTCGGTTGATTTTTTTCTAGTGAAAATTAAGCTTCATATGGTATATGACTGATCGCCATCTACAATAGCGATCTGAAGTTTTTATGATCTCGAAAATCAAGCAATCGGTTTTCGACAAGTTTATCCTAGAATTATTCAGGTATAAGTATATACACCAGGGTTTCCGAGGCATCTTAGTATTGTCAAAATCTGACGTTTGCATGGCTGATTCATCAATAGTTCCACCAAGTGTCTACTGTAAACGTCATGAGGGGCCCAAGTCCCCTCCTGCCCAAAGGTATGGGCGCGCATGAATCACATATTTCCGTTTAACAAAATGCAAGATGCTTTTTCGAGTTTACTTTCTATTCCATTATGTTCAGTCATGAGTAAATTAATATTAATCTATTCAATCATGTGAGTACTATTCGTACACACATGACAGAACAGAATAACAATTATTCAGAGCAACTTGCATTTTGTTTAACGGAAATGCAGAGATTGCTACTTGTTCATTTGTGACTATTGAATGTTAATTGAGGAGGTAGAAATGTCCTGAAATGGGGATGACGGCTGCAAAACTCTATCACTAGGAGCGCCACCACTGCATGTACTTTTGACAGCCTCTCAAGTCAAATGACAACAATTCAAAACATTAAACGTCCCTTCTTTGCAATAATTAAGAAAATAAAGATTTGAAATCGACATAAAATGGTCTTATGTAGTGCATTCGGATGTAAAAATGTAGGTACGCATTTATTTCCAAAAGAAACAAAACTGAAAAAGCAGTGGGAAGTAGCCCTGAAAAGAAAGAGCTTTCAGGCTTCTGAACATTCTAGATTATGCTCCAGTCACTTACAAAAGAAAGTAGCAGGGCTAGTAGATGGTTATTATGATGATTTTTAACGAAACACCTCTGTAATCAGTTTGAATTCTTTACTTTTCACTCAGATCTTTTTTTTCCTTTGAGGGATCCACCATGTTCCCTCAACAAACTTTTCAGTTCTGGTGCAGACAAACATCCATATCTATCGGTTGGAGAAAACATCCTTATGATTCTTAAGCATCTTTTGAAAATATTCATTGAAATAAAAATAAAACATAACCTGCAAAATCACTCGTTAGGCACATGCAGTCGTGCTGCCACCTACTAAAAGCTTCGGGTCATCTTCCCCTTAATTTTTGAGTTCTTCCTCCCCTGGAAATAAAAAAAAGCTTTAAATTCTTATATTTATTTTTAGGGCAAAACGGTATATTTGCCCCTATATGTCACTGTAATATTATAAAAAAGCAAAATTGAAGAAGTTACTCTGCCTATTTTTTCAAGCCTTTTTGTTCATTGGATATAGATCGATGTTGGATGCCTATTCTGAGGAGGGTGGTTGAACTTGGAAGATTTAGTTCGAAGTAGGTTGTGTCAGAATCAACACTTGGTGGAACTATTGGTGAATCAGTCATGCCAGTTTAACATCTTGACACTACTCAACAGATACTAGAATCTTATAATAAATCGTCAAAAAGTCTTGGAAAAAGAAGCGGACTTGCTTTCGAAACGTCGTCAAGGAAAATAAATGCATGTTGCAATATATTCATTCAATTCAGAATTTCATAGAAATATGATACGTAACAGACAAAATGATGAGTGAATTTTTCTCATTTATAATATTGCAGCTACGCATCGAGTCAAATATACCAATTTTCCTTGAAAGAGATAATATGATGATTTAGAGCTCTTTCTGTTTCATTTTCGGGAAGATTAAACCATAAAAAAAAGGATTTCATGACATATCTGCCTTCCTCAAAAAATAGAACAATATTTACTGTAAAAATATATATCAATTATCTCACTTTTCTCCAATAGTTGCGGAAAGTTACGTAGGTTTTTCTCTGATTCCTCAAGAGATCCAAGTGAGTTACCCGGTGTATGATGAAATTTTGCTAAAAATAGTATACCTACAGGTTCCTTGCATCAAGGGGTAATATATACCCCGTTTATGTTATCCGATTTTTTGTAGTTTTCGAGTTGAAAGTTATAGTCAAATCATATTTGATTTCTTCTCAATTATTTTGCTATTGAACTGGTGCAGATGACGTAAGCCTCCAAGGGGCAACGCCATCTGTTGGGTGACGACCAAAGTCTCAAACTCCTACTGCACTAAGCTGCGGGACTTCTTACGGCAAAGGCACAACAAATAACCCGCCGCGATCGAGAATCAGCTTCGATCAATTCGCAAAAAAATGCAAACCTTTACAGAAATCAGAATTTCCATGTTTGGAATGATTGCATTCACAAATCCAATGCCATGGAGAACAATTGAAGCGCTGTTTTCAGGTAATTTGTTTTCGTCTCCCTGAGCTCTCTGAGATTTTTCCCAAACTTGTTGCAGCAATAGGGAAGAATATCGACCGATGAGGGCGCTGGTGGTGGTTAAACTAGATCCACCATCTTGAAATAGTTACCTTGTTTACATTTGTGAAATAACGCGCCAAACTGAAATCCAGTCATCAGTTGCACTCGCTAGACAAGATTTAGGTGTTTTTTTTGCTATATTTTCATTGTACGGAATTTTTCTCGTGAAGAGGTTAATATAACTGTGTTCATGATGCTTCGAATAGCCGCACAATACCATTCATTGGAGGTGAACATAGATGCATTGTGTTTTAAAATCTAATAATATTTGTTCCAGGACATTTTTTAGTTTTAGTGTAGTGTTAGTGAACCAAAGAGGCTTTTTTTACATGGATGATGAAATGCGCCATAACTTCGCCTGAAAATAGACAAACAGACTCACCAGGTAACAAGAAATCATCTCTCTTGAAATGCAAGTAACACACTGAAGCCACTCTAGGTGGTGATTTAGGCAGTTTCAGTTTAATTTTCCAAGCCTTGTACCTGTCTAGTTTCCCTTTCAATCCATTTTTCGTAATGTTTCTCACCAAAGATGTATTTTTATTTCGAAACGTGTGGAAAGACAACTTTGGATTTCGGTTCCTAGAGTTGCGGCAACTTGGCACCAAACACTTTATACGGCTCACTGAGCGATCTGCATCCATGATTGTTTGATATTATCAATCAAAAAAAACACAACCTTAGATAATATATCCTAAATAAACACCGAAGAACTCAATAAATTCACACACATAAAATGGAAGCCGTTTGTTTGTGAAATTATAGCAGTGCGTTATATTTCCGCCAGACGTCGCAAAAAATTATGAACTTCCCAATAGGTCAAATAATGCCAGTCATCATTGTGCGCGAAAAAAAAAACTCTCGTGATCTTGAACAAACATTGTAGTGATTAGATTTTGAAAATGCCCTTTCCCCTTTTTCAATCTATTTACAGGCCTAACAGCCCATCTTCTTTTGTTCCCCTTTGTTAGCATTAATAAACTTGCCGTCAAGAACATGATAATAATCATAAAAAATCATTCTGCCCCGTAGTTTTTTCATACATTTTTTGTTTTCATTATAAATTTGGAATCTCAACTTTTCAAAAAAATCAATTATTAAGATTAATGAAAATAACAAGTTCAAGTGAGGTTAGGGTTGACCCTCGCAAGTTTTGTAGTTGTTAGTTTGATTTGCATGAATGGCTTCTTTTTATTTTTTGGTACTTGATAATTGTTGATTGCTACTTGTTCGACAAGAAAACCACGTGGAGGGTCGCGGAAGCCTTGCATTGTTGCCAACGTATACGTACCAATTTGAAACATCGCTGAGTAGGTAGGTAGTATGAAATTTTCGGCTGCACTTTAGGATCTGAGCCCACGCCTCCCCCGGGGGTTATACATGGTTGGAAAGCCCTTGAGGAGAGGAACACATTGGTGGGGGTCAGTGGGCGCGCAAACGCCTCCTTGAGAAATTATGAGCAAAAATCACTTATAGGGTTTTTCCATTGATTTCCAATAGGAAAAAGGGTTAAGTGAATACTGAACCTAACCTAACCTAACCTAACCTAACCTAGCCTAAATGGCAAAAAATATTTTTATTTACATTTATTTACATATTCACATATATTTCGGTGTGAATCGGAAAATCCTATAAGTGATTTTCCCCTCCTACACTTGGAGGAGGGGTTTGCGCGCCCCCTGACCCCCATAAATATGTTTCCCCACTCATAAGCTTTCCATCGATGTACAACCCCCCCGGGGGGGCGTGGGCCCAAATCCTAAAGTGGTGCCAAATTTTCTTACCGAATACCACGCGTACCTCTATCATCCTTGTGAATTTTATCTTCTCACGAATATTTTTCAAGAAAATAATGATTTTCAAAATATTCGTGATCTCGATGAAATTTCAAGCACCAGTGATATTACAAGTGAAGACCGCAGGGGAAAAAGGAGGAATGTCACAAAAAGTAAGTTTCGAGAAAAACGAATTTAAAAGCTTGAAACCTCCTAATTCAATGGAAATTGAACAAAACCGAAATAAAGCTGTCTAGGATTATTCAATGAAGTTTAATGAGCCACATAGTTGTACAAATGCAAATAAAAATCATATCGTGTAGAATTGCTTTATTTGCAGCTTTTCGCAGACGTCTTCAGTTAATGGCATTACAGGAGAAGAGTCCACATAAATATAATTTTTCATTCATTGTTCGATGCAAGTTTGTTGAAATCTACCAATATTTCCCTCCTCGCATTGTGACTGATGTTTTCGAAGCACTTCAGTGCCTTACACTTACAATATTCACATTCTTCATGGGTGCTCAATCCCAGTTTTTCATTCACATCAGTCAGCCGGCCGTTTATATTTCTTTTTCTGTACTTTTATCTTCATAAAAGTCCACTTTGACCTTCATTTCCACTCACTTCCATCTCAATAATTTGAGTATTCACTAGAATATTCCTACTATCGGTATTATCGAAGAGTGGTGAAAAATCAGTTCACCTGTAATGACTTATTTTAACAGAATGAACGTATGGACAGTCTAAAAACAAGAAATAGGACAATGAAATCTATATTGGAGCATGCAATAATTTTGGACGTTTTTCTTTCTTCGCATGTTTAATGTGGACATTTCTATTTTTTTTAAGAGCATATTGGTTGACTATGCTACGTTATTGCCGTGGACTTATCTATACTAAAATATACGGGATATGCTAACAGATGGCGGTGACAGTTCAATTCGCACCATATTGTGACACTCCTTCTTTTTTCCCTGTGGTCTTCAAGTGTAAATTTAATTCCTATGAGCTTC
This sequence comes from Zygogramma bicolorata, assembly GCA_032362365.1. Taxonomy (NCBI): domain Eukaryota; kingdom Metazoa; phylum Arthropoda; class Insecta; order Coleoptera; family Chrysomelidae; genus Zygogramma; species Zygogramma bicolorata. Next base: position 14,440,054 of record JAVJAQ010000137.1, on the reverse strand, counting down.
CTGGTAGAAATGTCAATACTTAACTTCTCGTCAGCTTCTAATGATCTACAAGGTTAAGATACGACCAAAACATTCATTGAAGCTTCTCGATTCTATACAGAGAGGGTCAATTCGTCTTGTTAGTGATTCTTCGCTCACAGACTCGCTGACTTCATTGGAACATCGTAGAAGGGTCGGAGACTTGTCTCTCTCTTTAGATACTTTTCCCCTTGGCAATATCTACACGGATGACTCGATGAGTATAGAACTACCACCTCATTGTTGTGAATTTGGAAACCTTGCGAACCTCTCTTGCTCAGGGATCTTTTTTCAATGGAACACCTGAGCTTAGGAACTCCTTGCCAAGAGAGGATTTTCCTGAGGCTTACAGACTTCAAAAATTCAAAGTGAATTTCAATTCGTATCTCCTAGTCAGGGAGATACGAATTGATAAGTCCCTTGATTCACGCGGTGTTCTTCGAACATTACAGGGCTCCCCTTTTGTGTGAATCTGCATATTATTATAAAAAATAAAACAGCCGGAAAATTATGAAATCGAAATTTTACTGCCTTGAAACGTGACTGCAGTCATCGGATAACTTCGTTTTTGGAATTCTATAACAAAATATGTCTGGGAACGATTGATTTCAGCAATGATTGAAACTACATTGAATATTTGTTTCAAGACATCGAATTCCTCTACTCCTGGAATGGAAAACACTTTAGTTTTTGTCGTTAGAAGCTGTAAGACAAAATTCGAGAACGAATATTTATTATGTTATCGATTAGCCTATTTGATCATTCCAAGTTCAAATTGGCTCTGACTCACTTTGATGTGACTTTATCCTTTCCCAATTGAAATATCGATGATTCTGATACAGATTATATGTTCAGAACGTTAACAATTTCAGTTCTGATAATATTTCTCTAACGGATCATTCAACCTGTATCGAATTCGTGAACATTTCCCAGATATTCGCGACTCAGAAAAATCCCTGAAATTTATTTATGATCTAGGCAGATTATTAGATTAAATAGACTTTCATCAAGTATCACGACAAGTTACATAATCATAGGATAGTATCATGTTATTTGAATGTTCTACAGGTAATCAACAGGAATCTCATTCTAAAGAAACTAGTACTCCATAGAATTCCTGCTGCAACTGCCTGAATTCCTGATGTGAAACACGCCAATTATCCATGATTTAATTACTTGCAAATTAGTTTTATATTTCATAGATTGTTATCTCTGCAATAGAAGTGTTGCGAAGTGCTCTCATATGATGCAGTGTGAATCTAGATCAAATTGAATTTGGAAGGGTGAAATGCATTTGGCCGTAATAATAATTACAAACCAGTGGCTTGATTTCCTTTGAATTGAGTCTGAGAATATTGTTTCTATGACATCGTAATAACTGACTGAAATCATATATTCCAGAGTGACATTTTCAGTATCGTTCAATAATGAACTGGATGTGTGTACAACACAAGGAATTATCAAACATTTTCTTCTTTTGATTGAAAAAATGTTCCACAAATCCGATATGAATGTGTTCTCCTTTCTTTCTGTCCTCTTCATCAACAAATTCATTTCTGAACAATACTTTATGATTACTATTTGAAACGTCGTAGCGACACGATTTCACACCATTTAAAAAAATTGGATTACTGTCGGGTTGGGTACTCACATCGTACATGTACTTAAAAACGCGAAACCACCGACCAGAAATATACCTCGTAATGAATACCAGGCACTGAAAATCCTACGAGATAATGAGGACATCATCATTCTACCAGCGGATAAAGGAAATGCAACAGTAGTGCTGAACACCATAGACTACGAAACCAAAATGATGAAACTACTAGAGGACCCAGCCTATAAGAAAATAACTAGAGACCTATCTAGAAAAAACCACCAAAACGATCATCAATAAATTTCCCATTAACGAGGATATCAAAAGACACCTAATCCCAAGGGAAAAATCATCTAAGTGCCCCAAACTGTATGGTCTCCTGAAAGTCCATAAAGAAGGTGCACCACTCAGACCAATCATGAGCTCTATATGGTCACCAACTCACCAATTAGCGAGACACATTCCCCACGCTCTCCAGCCACATGCGGAACAGGTCGATTCGTACGTACGCAATGCCGACCATTTCATAGATGTACTGAAAACACAAACGGTTAGTCCAAACGATATCCTTGTCAGCTTCGATGTAACGTCCTTATTCACCCAGGAACCCATCAGAGAGGCACTAGAAGTGATCAAAAAGAAATATAAACCAGAAGAACATATCATTGACTTGGCTGAACATTGCATTAAAAACACGTATTTCATCTATAACGATCAACGATACAGACAAATTGAGGGGGCACCAATGGGTTCACCACTGTCACCCATTATTGCTAATCTCTTTATGGAAGAGATCGAAACCAAAGCAATAGCAATGCCAGACTTGAAACCAAAACTCTGGCTAAGATATGTTGATGACATTTTCGTGATTTGGTCACACGGACATCAAGAACTCGAAAGGTTTTTCAATCACTTGAATGAACTCCACCCACGGATCAAATTCACCAAAGAAATTGAAGAAGATAACAAGCTCGCGTTTCTTTTGTGGGGGAGTTGTGGTAGTAATATTTAAACACTTCAGGTTGAGAAAAAATAACAGTTTTTTTAATAATGAAAAAGACAAAACAACAACTGTTTACATGTTTCACATGGCAACGTGTTGCAATACTCTGACTGTTCTACTACACTACACTTTCAGAATACAATGTTGCCACGTTGACTTGAATAAAATGAACAGAATATCAAACAAGTTTTGATTGTTTTACTACACCCTCCCTCAATCAAAACTTTCTAACGCTATTCAAAAATCAACAAATAAGGAAACTACTAAGTTTCAAATATAAAGAAAAAACTTAATCAAAAAAGACAGAGCTTAACACAGCATACATTTTCTTAAATTTTCAAATAGTACCTTATTTAAAGGCTTTGTTAAGATATCTGCGATTTGCTCATTGCTTTTGACATATTTTATTTCAATAATACCTTCTTGAATTTTATCTTTTACAAAATGATACTTGATATCCAAATGCTTGATTCGTTTTAACTGCTCATGTGAATTACAAGAACGAATCGCAGACTGATTATCCTCATAAATAATTACCTTAATTGAATCTAATAGTTTCAATTCCAAAAACAAGTTTCGAAGCCAACAGACCTCACTTACACAAGAACTTAGTGCTATAAGTTCAGCCTCTGTGGTTGAGATAGCGACAGTACTCTGCTTTTTCGAATTCCAAGACACTAAATTTCCATAAACGAATACACAAAACCCACTAGTTGACTTGCGGTCAATAGTGTCGCCACCCCAATCCGCATCTGCGTACCCTGAAATAACTAGATCACTGTTATTTTTATAAACCAACTTGAGTTCAAGTGTACCTTTAATATATCTTAAAATTCTTTTTAGAGCGGTTACTAATTTCTCACTTGCACAATGCTGATATCTTGACAATAAGCTTACACTTGAGCATAAGTCAGGCCTTGTACCTAACATGGCATACATAATACTCCCTATAATCTGCCTACATTTAGTTTCTATTTCCTGACTTTCAGAACTATCAAATTTTAAATCCTCATAGTCAAAATTACAATCCATAGGTGTGCCTACTGCTTTACACTCTGACACTCAAACTTTTTTAGCAAATTTATTAAATATTGTTTTTGATTCAAAGTAATTACACCATTGCTAACATCCTGATTAACGGATATACCCAGAAAAAAAGTAAGTAACCCTAGATTTTTCATTTTAAAATTCTGATTCAAATTCTCTTTTAAATTCTCAATTTCTTTTTGGCATGAACCTGTAATTAATATATCATCTACAAATATAATTACATATAAAACCACACTCTCAGTAATTTTAATATACAAACAGTTGTCACATTTATTTTTATAAAAACCCTGATCAATCATAAAATTATTAAATTTTTCATACCAATAAAGAGGAGCCTTTTTTAACCCATAGATTGCTTTGAGTAGTTTACAAACTTTTCCCTGCTGAATATCAACCCCTACAGGTAAGTACATATATACATCCTCTTTCAGTTCACCGTGTAAAAAGGCACTACAAACGTCCATCTGATAAACAAGCCATTTTTTCTGAACACAGATAGCTAAAATTGATCTTATAGTATTCAATCTAATCACTGGGCTATAGACATCTTCAAGAACATTCTGTTTGAAACCTCTGGCCACCAATCGGCATTTAAATTTATCAATCATACCATCCTGATCATATTTTACCTTAAACACCCACTTACTATCAATAATCTCACAGTTGTTAGGCTTTTCAACTTCTTCCCAGGTGCAATTATCTTTTAAAGAAGCTATTTCCTCATTCATAGCATTTTTCCACTGAGTTGCATACTTACTATTCATGGCTTCCTCAAAAGTTGTAGGCTCATCTATATCCAAACTAAAAAAACTTAAATCATACTCATTTAAATTTTGTGAAAGCCTTAATGAGCTAGCAGGTCTCAGACGCTCATTTCTTTCTCTTACAGGTGTTTCGAGTGTCTGCTGCCTATTTTCCTCGACTACTTCTGGTTCAATCTCTATTATGCCTTCCTCTTCCCTATTTTCCTTTACAGTTTCCTCACTTTTATCTATATTTGAAAATACTATCTTTTCCTGCATACTATTTTCTAAATCAAATATTATTTCCCTTTCTATTTCCACCTTATTTCCCTTCTCGTAATATACCCTATATCCTTTTACGTTCTCAGAATACCCTACAAAAATTCCCTCTTCACTTTTCATATCCAATTTTCTCCGCTTTTCTTTAGGTACATATGCCCAGGTTTTCCTACCAAAAATACCTTTAACCATTTTTAAATCAAAAAACTTATCAAACATTAACTCATATGGAGTTTTACCTGGAACCGGACTAACACCTGTTCTATTTATTAAAAACACGGCTGTATTCGCCGCTTCAGCCCAAAATTTCTTACTCAACTTGCTTTCAGCTAACATTGCTCGGACTGCCTCAAAAATAGTATGAAACTCCCTCTCTGCACGTGAATTCTGTTGTGGGGTATAGGGAACTGTAAATTCATGCTTTATACCATGTTGTTTTAATAACCTACCCACTGCAAAATTTTGAAACTCAGAGCCATTGTCACTTCTTATAACTTTCACCGATTTACCTGTTTGATTTTTAAAATAAATCAAAAAATCTCTCAATTTTTCGTAAACATCTGATTTATTTTTAATAAAATAAAGAAACCTATAATTACTATAATCATCTTTGATTAAAAAAGCATAAAGAGAATTGTTTAAAGATGGCTCTTCAATCATACCAGATAGGTCTAAGTGCAATAGGTCACCTATTCGCTTAGCCCTATTTTCATTTGCCCTAAAAGGTTCTCTGCAGTGCTTACCTTGGATGCAAGAGGCGCAGAAATGTTCTTGAGTTTGCTTAATGCCCATATTGTTTCTATCTAAGATGTTTTGAATATACCTAACATTCTGGTGCGCCAGTGCCTTGTGCCACCACATAAAATCTTTGTTATTTTTAGTAAAATAACAATTTTCTCTCTGGCAAATATGCTCATCACTAAAAGGCTGTAAAGATTGAAACATCATTTTGAAAAGTTTAGCTGTTCTAACGGCCACAGCTACAATAACATTATCTTTATTAACAAAATTCGCTTTTTCTGCATCAGAAATTAATGACAAACCTTTATCTAAGGCTTTTCCCTGTGAAAACAAATTCACCTTTAATTCAGGGACAAAAAGAACATCAGTTAAAGTTACACAATGAAAATCTTTACCATTATATGCTAAAATACAAATATTACCTTGTCCAAGAACATTTAGTGTTGTACCGTCACCTATTTTTACCGTCTTAGATCCATCCTGCTCAGCAAAAATACAGAACAGACTTCTGTCCTTGCACATGTGTTGCGAAGCTCCACTATCCATAAACCACTCGACATTAACCCTTGACAAGACAGCATCATCCACTGCAATTAACGCAAAGTTCCCATTTCCTCCAGATTGGTTGCCTCTATCCCTTTCATCCTTTCTCTTCTTCAAAAAACAATCCTTCACCATATGTCCTCTTTTTCTACAGTAGTTGCACTCCATATTCCGGCATTCAAACTTCAGGTGCCCTAATTTACCACAAGAAAAACATTTCTTTGGTTGTTGCGTTCCATACTGCTGACTGTTTGAGCGGAACTGGTTTGATGACCCCGAAAAATTGTTGAAGGGTCGCTGACATCTAGCCCTCTGCCCAGAGCTGTTACCACCAAAACTTTTTGGGTACCGTTGACTGGCCTGCTGCTGGTTAACTGCTACCAGCGCTAGTGTTGACATTTCTTCATTACCTAACCTCTCTTCTTCAATTAAAAGGCGGGCTGTTAAATGATTAAGAGTTTGATTTTCGGAGCTCACACTCTCCCATGCAGAACGAAAATGTTTAAATTTCTCAGGAAGTGCCATAATGATTTTAGTGATTATCATTTTATCTGGGATTTCTAAACCTTGTTGCCTGAGCTTGGCTTGCAAGTTTGTGACTTTCGTAATAAAGCTATTTATGCTATCGTTATCAAACTTTAAATTGTAAAACTGCTCGTTTAACAAATGGATACTGACATCGGATTGTCGCTCAAAAATACCTTCTAGCTTTAGCCACATCTCCCTGGCAGTTTTGCACTGCATTACATGCGTTATGATCTGTTCTTCCATCCGAATAATGAGCGCTTCTTGAGCCTTGGCATCTTGTAGCTGCCATTTACGTAACCTTTCTTGCTGGTCATCCGCGGGGGCAGTCTCATTGCCACAAGTAATCTCAAACAGTCCCTTTGCCATCAGTACCACCTTTACTTGAAACTTCCACACATTCCAGTTGGAGTTGTTTAATTTTGTCACTGCTGAAGCCACCTCCATCTTGTACTTTTCTCAACAAAGTCACCCCGATAAGAGACTTTTTTATTAAAAAACCGCCTGATTACTACCACAGGGAACCATCTGGGCCCATAACCTTTTGTGGGGGAGTTGTGGTAGTAATATTTAAACACTTCAGGTTGAGAAAAAATAACAGTTTTTTTAATAATGAAAAAGACAAAACAACAACTGTTTACATGTTTCACATGGCAACGTGTTGCAATACTCTGACTGTTCTACTACACTACACTTTCAGAATACAATGTTGCCACGTTGACTTGAATAAAATGAACAGAATATCAAACAAGTTTTGATTGTTTTACTACAGTTTCTCGATGTTTTAATCATAAAAAAGCCCGACGGTACACTAGGCCACACGGTATATCGCAAAGCAACACATACCATCAGATACCTGAACGCAAATTCACATCACCATCCAAAACAGATTCACGCTGTGGCAAAAACACTAATTACACGTTCAATCAGGTTGGCAGACAACGAACATCAAAAACAAGAGCGGAACACGATCGAGGAAACTCTACGAATGAATAACTACTCGGAGAGAATCATAAAAACGGCTTCCAAGAACAAACCGAAACAGCAGAAAACCCCAGAAACACCGGTCATAACAACCAGACTACCATACATAAAAGGAACCACAGATAAAATCAGCAGAATTCTCTGCAAACACGACATAGCTACTTCGTTCGTACCAGAACGTACAATTAGATCGATACTCCGCAATCCGAAGGACCAAATACCACTGGAGTCCCAGGGAGTTTACGAAGTACCATGTCGAGACTGCAACAAGTCCTACATCGGCCAGACCAACAGACGGATCAACGTACGCAAGGATGAACATGAGCTATCAGTGAAAGGGAAAGTCACCACATCCTCCATCTTCCAACACGTATTGGAGACAGGGCATAACATCAATTTCGAAAACACAAAAACATTAGCGAGCGATGAAAACTTCTACTCTCGAACAATCAGAGAGGCTATCGAAATTGAGAAACGACCGAGTAGTATGAATAAGAGGGATGATGTCCAAAGATTACCAAGAACGTGGAAATCCATCCTATCACAAAACAAAAACAAGCCGATCACACCAGAGGAACAAGGTCGGACCTTATCAAGTAATTACCATACAGACATAATGAAAAATGCAGTCGGACCAACGAAGAAAGTGGGAGGGGCCCAGGTCAAAGATATCATCAATGAACACCCCTATATATTGAGAAGTAGAACTCGAAATAATTAGTCGAAACTCAATCATCACCTAGAAGATGGCAAATGAGACTTTGCCGAAACGTTGTGACAATTATCCTTCAGAGGATCAAAACCACAGAACACGGAATGGAACCCGAAAAAACAACTCATCAAATATATATAATATATTCTCTCTTGGACTTCCGGTTGAACCACGTCTGGAATTTTTCTTCTTTCGATGTTTCGGCTCCCACTTTGGAACCATTCTCAAGACTTCTTGACTTAGTGGCGAGGCCTAAGTCTCCTTAACCCCCAGCACTCATCTTGACAGAGTGAAGATTGTGGTTTGGTGGATAGGAGGATGGAATTTATAGCTGTATGAGAATCCGACGTTGTCTCAACAACTGTCGGACTGTATACAGGTCTGGTTTTCAAATTCTATTGCTCTAGATCCAAAGAACCATTCAACGCCAATACACCCGCTTCTCGCATCCCAAACCACCGGACGACCCGGCTGAACGCCAGGAAGCTTTCCTTTCTTTCATTCGGAGTGTAACTGATAAAGTGAGACGAGTTGTGACAAAATACGACATAAAGGCAGTTTCCACAGCAAACAATTAAATATCCTCTTTCCTGCGCTCACCTAAAGATACAATACCCAACGAATCACAAGGAATATATGAAATTCCTTGTCACGACTGCTTGAGAACATATATAGGACAGACGAACCGACGAGTATCAAACAGGTCCTACGAGCACGAACTAGCAGTACGTAATTCGGACATGACCTCGACTCTCTTCAAACACCACCACGAAACCGGACACAAAATTGACTTCAACAACACGAAGACCATTGCCACAGCAAAAAGACTCCACTCCAGAATCATTCGCGAAGCAATAGAAATTGAAAAACGCCTTCAATGCCTCAACAAACGAGACGACTCACAAAGGCACCCCAATTCCTGGAAGGCATTATTATCCCTTCGATCAGATTCATTATTTAATCCTTCTCAAGCCAGACCTGCATACAGTCCGACAGTTTCAACAACGTCGGATTCTCATACAGCTATAAATACCGTCCCTCTATCCACCAAACCACAATTTTCACTCTGTCAAGATGGGTGCTGGGGGTTAAGAAGACTTAGGCCTCGCTACCAAGTCGAGAAGTCTTGAGAATGGCTCTAAAGTGGGAGCCTAAACGTCGAAAGAAGAAAAATTCCAGACGCGGTGCAACCGAAAGTTCCAGAGAGCACATATCCGACCGCGGAGGCCTATTCGAGCACGTATTTATATATATATATATATATATATACATATATATATGTGTCACAATGTTTAACCTCAATGGACTCCTAAACCACTTAACCGATCATAATAAAATTCGCACACCATGTGCAGTTCGATCCAACTTGAGAGATAGGATAGTTTAAATCTCAAATTATAGTCGCAATTTTAATTTATTGCTAATAATTTGTCTGTTATTATTTGACAGTCACAATTATCTGTTAACTCCAAATGATTCTAACAGATGTCGATACCTTTCGACTGGGTTGAGTAAGTGATCAATAGATGGCGCTGCTGAGCCCATCAGTTGGCAGAACAAATTGAATCAAGATGTCGAACCTTTCGACTGGGTTGAGTGAGTAATCAATAGATGGCGCTGCTGAGCCCATCAGTTGGCAGAACAAATTGAATCCAGAAATCCAGCTCAAAGAATCAGGACAGCAGAAGGTCATGCACAACCACAAATGGTTTAGATTTGGAAAATCCATGTTTTTCTCATGGGCAACTATATGTTGCGTGTTCACGTGTTGGGAAACCGTCGAATCTATTTGTGTTAGCTAAAGACAGGTTAACCAAAAACATTGTGCACCGATTGGTGTTAAATTAAATTGAAATTGATAGTATTTATAATTCAAAAAATAGATATTAATGTTTAAAAGTTTAAGACTGTCTGCCTTGCCTACCTCATTCATGAGTTAAAGCGTCACATGTTATTTACTGTATTATACTGTAATATACTTATATTTGTTATAAAATTGAATGGAAATAATAAATCTGATAAATTTTTATTTTGTATCTATTGATTTCTGCTTAATATCAAGTGTAAGAACATTTTAATTAATTGTGTTCAACGTACTTCCCCTTCAAATCTCAATCCAGTGAATTTGTATACCAACATCAACATTTTCGTCTTTGTTCGTAAATAACTTCATTGTACTAAAGGGTTATAGTAGTAGAAAGTCAAATAAGGAGATCACCATATTTTTTTACAAATACCATCTGTGTTATTGTTCCTCTTAGATTGTTTACTATTCGCTGTGTGCGTTACATGACGCGACATCTGGTGGTACAAATGTGGCAAAGTTCTGTGCTACGTGACACGGGAAGTGTATGGGGAACGAATAAAAATTCAAGAATAGTTTTTAATTTTAGTGTAAAATAATCAGTTCTGAAGACAAGACGTTTTCATATGGGAATATTTATCGAGTCTACAGAAGAAAAAGTAAGTTCGACATTCAATTTTGTGTGTATTCAGCATAATACTAAAATTTTGTAGGTATTGAAAACGTAAACATGAGAATGTCATAATGACAATAATAGCATTATGAAATTGACAGATTCGATATTCGAATCATGTAGTTTGACTGAAATTACTTGGGCATGAATGAAGAAGTGTAAGAAAGATTTATTTTTTCAATTTGAAAATTGATAGATGTACTGAAATTAAGTCATTATATATATTTTTCAGTTTCATAAGTGCAATATGGACATGATTATTAGAACCGGCTTCGAAAAAATAACGCACTCGATCCTATTCCAACCAGCTACAGAACCGAAAGGCAAAGCTTTAGTTGAAGCTGGCCATGTGGTACATGTCGAAGAGTTCAGAAAGAACGGGCGATGCCATATGATTCAGGCAAAAGTGATTAGGCAGACTTCAGTTTCTTTGGAGCCTTATACAGTAAGACTGAATGTACGTATCACTGTTCCAAAAAATGTTTTACATTTTATTAACGGCAGATTTCAGTGATTGTGATTTCCCAACACATTGTTCTCTTACTTATTGAGTAATTGAAAAAAGCTTATACTCATTTCCTCTTCGCGCTTTTTATTTCCAAAAAATGAGCACTGCAAATGAGAGTAGTGGGTTTGGGATTCTAATTTGACTCGAAACCACTGAAAGTAATTTATTATTTATACAAATATAATCTATTATACTATTTTTTCTGCATCATGTAATATTAAAAAAAGTTAGGTTAAGATACTTACTTGTGTTTTCTTACGGCGTCAATCCACTTTCTCCTTTGAACTAATTTATGTTTAGCTGTTGGAAAACAGTAAAATTTATATTCGCAATTTTTCGAATTATTCGCACGATTTTTAAAACAGGATCTATGATAACCCATTATATTAAATGTATATAATATGCGATTTCGACGTATTCCACGTGTATATTTGTCCGTAGTAGCTCAGTGAAGTTCCACATTTCTCCACCCCGCGCGCACGATCGTTCGGCAGTTCTCCCACTGTTCTGTTGCACACAGCGAATAATGTAATATAACAAAAACTTTAGCCACAGCAACGCGTGGCCGGGTCAGCTAGTATATATATATATATATATATATATATATATATATATATATATATATATATATCTATATATGTGTGTGTGTGTGTGTTCGAATAGGTTTCCGCGGTCAGTTGTATGTTGTTGTTGAGTTCGGGTTGAACCGCGTCTGGAGTTTTGTTCTCGACGTTTCGGCTCCGATTTTGGAGCCATTTTCGAGAGTAAATGTGAAGCGTGAAGTCACATTTACTCTTGAAAATGGCTCCAAAATCGGAGCCGGAACGTCGAGAACAAAACTCCAGACGCGGTTCAACCCGAACTCAACAACAACATATATATCCGGGAATCAAGTACCAAAGTCCTCACTTTTTTCCCGGAAAAAATTAATTTCATAAAAAGTGACATTTTGTTACCTGTCACCAGAGATAAAATCTCAAACAAATTTATAACAAAATCGTACTCAACTAACATTTTCAGTTATAATTACGTTAATCTTACCTTCGATCAGGTCGGCGACCTTTCTGAAAGAAGACTAGATTATGTAATTTTTACCTTGTAATTACCAATGTGGGGAAAGAATTCAAAGTAATTTGGACGTCGATAATTAGAATATTTGGACTTTTAGTTTACTAGGTTGAGGGTAAAAATAAGTAATTTCGACATGAAATTGGTCAGAAATAAGTAAATATCAAGCTTGAATCAACCTTTCTGTTACCAATTATTCCCTTGGACGAATGAGTAAACAAAGAGAGATTTCTTTATATGAATAGCATACATATATACATATTATCTCTATCTCAACTTCTCATAATTTGGTTGCCACAACGAATCAGCTATGGTCTACATAAAATGCTGACAATAAGTATGGGAATATAGAAATTATTGTCATATGGTAGCTACACATGCTCTCTCCTCAACAATATTCTCCTTGCGGCGCGAAATTTTCTGTGAAATGATGGTTCTCACCTTCATAAAATTTACGGGCCTCTTTAAATATGCGATTTAATGCAAAAATAATTTAGATTGATTGCACATGTTTAAATTTTCGCTCCAAAAACACTCTTTTAGCATAGTTATGGTTTTAAAATGTCATATGCAGCCATTATTTAGAAATAAATCGTCAGAATAAACTGAAATTCAATATATTATCGATATTTACTGATGGATGAAACATATATTCTAATTAAATATGGCGTGATTATTGAAATGTACCTATAAGTCAATATTCTTCTTCTTACGGTATGAAATCAATTTAATAATTGAACTATTAGACCTGTTAAATAACCTTTATATTCCCTGACCGTAACGGCTTATATCTAGTCACATTTAGGTAAATATTCACCAAGAGAGAATACCAAAACATTCATTGGGTTATGATGACATTTGCTTCGTAAATTATACCCTAAATAATACCAGAATTTAAACCGCCCCAATCCTTGTGACGCCGACGGTTGGGTCATTTTTGAAGGAGAAAATAGGAAATTTCTCACATGTTTCGCTCTAAAGTGGCTTATGGAATTTGAAGGGGATTAACTGGTGATTACTTTCCTGTAATCAACCAAGGTTGCTACTTATAAATTATTTATACTTTGAAGTTAAATATTCAAGGCCTGTACTGTTCTAAAAAAATTGTTCGTTTTCGTTAACCAGCTGACGAACGTCAACCCTCAGAAGTCGAAACTTGTGCGAGCAATGGATCAACGAGGCCTTACCTTTCAACGTGCGATTACCCAGCACGGTGGCCCGGCGAGGATTCGAACCCCGGCCTTCCGCTTGATAGGCAGATATGCTACTATGATACTACCAGTATTATCCTTTTTTTAGACATTTCTCCCCGGCATGTGGAATAACTGTCCTAAAATGTTAGTTGGGTAATGGTTTGGACTTCCATTGTCTATATTATAATTATGTAATTATATTTATTTTATATTTTATTTTCGACCAAGAAATCCATTTCAATCTCTTTTGGATTAGATTACCTCATGTGATTTGTATTTTCATCCTTTCGTTCCTAGCAACAGGAGTTGATAATATAGACAATGGAAGTCCAAACCATAACCATTCAACAAGGAACATTGTCAACCACATTCAAGCAAATATCTATAACTATTTCAAATCATTCTTGAATTGAATATATTTTCTATGGAAATGAACGAGATACAGCCTAATTTTTCTGAAAGATCTCATTGCCAACTTTTTTAAAATAGAAGTGTAACCTTTTGACAGAATTGGGAATAAATTATTCTTGTGTTTTGTTTTCCACTGAACGGAAATATACCAGTTTGAAAAATATTTGGCGAAAAGACATTACTATTGGGATATTAATTGTCTTCACGGCATAATTTTTACTCCTGATCTATTCGGTATGAACCCATAAAATCCTATATATATATATGGAAAGCACTTTTCTCAATGAATTCAAGAGAGTGAGAATATGTATAGTGTTCCATTCGAAACGTCTATCGTTCACACATTCATTGGACACACCGTATATTGGTAGTATATTTTTTGTGTTCACATTGATTTCTCAAAGACATCTCCAAAAAAAGTTTCTTCTCAAAATCTCATACTACCAAAAATAATTATATTTCTGGACAATTCAGGTTAATTTTTGAAATAACAAAAAGTATTTTCGGTCGCGGAAGGAAAACGCTGTAACTATACACTCCCAAAATTTCAACCACTCAATAATCCCAATTGATGAAGCACGCCGTAGTGAAGTAGACCATGAATATGGTTACATAACATATCGATCATGAAAGTATCCTTCCGAATGTCGGAAACAGAATGCTCTTTCACTTGCGAGGTCGAAGTTTGTAACGAGGCTGAATATCCGATATCAAAGGACGGAAGAAAAAAAAACTTTCTTTTCGGAGATTGCATGGTATCGTCTTTCGTGATTCCATTTCAGCAGTTACGGGCAAAATTACATTGAGTTCCGAAGATAATTGGGTCCCGTGGGAGTTGATTTTACTTTCTACTTTTCGTTGAGGAGTTTCAATTTGTGGTCGAAAAACTGATATCCGTATTTCACACTCCAGATTCGATTTGAACTGAACCTATGAAACCGGCTTTCATTTCACCAATATTAAAATACTATTAACAAAATTGAATGAAGTTGGATCATAGACATTATAACTAATGGAATGGCCTTTATGACAGTTATCCATATAACACGATGCGAAATACAATAGAGAAAGAAAGGATATGCACATTGAATACTCCAGTCTATGACGGTGAAAAAAGTGTAAACTGTGTATCCCATACAGCACCGATTCGTATGAAAATTTGGATATAGGTTCTACTAACCCTCTATTCCAAAATCTACCCCGTGCCGAGGGTTGCTTTCTCCCTGGGGGTGGATGCCACCCCCTTCTTGGGGGTGAAATTTTTTTTATTGGAAATAAGTGTGGAAATCAATAGATTGACTAATTCTAAGCACTTTGTGTTCGATGGAGTTTTTTCTGAAAAGCAATACTTTTCGACTTATTCACGAGTGGAATTGTCGGTTTTCAGTAAAAAAAACACGTTTTCCGATCCTTTTTCGCGAATAACTGGAAAATAATGCATCTGATGGAAAAACCTGCGGAGAGCAGAATTATAGCTTTTGAAAAAACAAAGGCGATTGTTCATTTGTGATGTATGCAAACCCACTACAAAGTGAATAATTGCTTTTTGAAAGTCGATTGGTATTTTCAAACGCCAAAATGGAAAGTTTCTACGTACAATAACCAAAAACCAATGCATTTTTCGGGAAAAACTAATTGGACCTTTTTTGAAGTCCTTCGAAAATCCTTTATTTTTGTTATTTATCAAAGTTTCTAGCATCAAAACTGACCGAGGTATGAAGGAAATAATGTTGAATCCTATTTTTTCGTTGAAAAAAAATTGTGAATAACTCATCCTCTCTTCTCCCCTCTTTGAAAAAAATCGTTGTTACTCCATAATTTACTTCACTCATGTTCTTATGATGAGTTCTGAGTTTTTATCGATTTTAAGTACGTAGTTTCGGAAAAAATTGAGATTGAAGAGACAAAATCATATATGTGATTCAGCGAAAAATCACCATTTCTTCGAAATAACTCGAAAAGTATCGATCACATGCAAAATTATCTGGAGTACAAAATTGAAGGCTATTCTTCTCTGAAAATTTTGGTGTTTCATTTTTTTCTGCAGGATGAAAATAGAGTAAGATATGGCCAGTTAAATATTGTTAGTACCTTTTTTGAGCCCTTTCAGCATGAACCTTTTAAAAAATATAATCTGAAACAAAAAATAAGGTGAATGAGCTTATAGCTCTTGAAAAAAATCTTCGAAATACTTCTTTGGTGGATTTGGTTACTTGAAGACTAAGCGAGTTATGGGAAAAAAACAAAAACAATTTTTGTAGAAATTACAGTATGTACATTAGTATATTGAAGAATACACGTAGTAACTATATTTCAGGCCTAGTGGAACTATATGTATATTATAAATGTATATATACAGATAGTTCCACTAGGCAACGATTTTTTCCAAAGGGGGGGGGGATGAGAGGATGAGTTATTCACATTTTTTTTCATGGAAAAAATAGGATTCAACATTATTTCCTTCATACCTTGGTCAGTTTTGATGCTAGAAACTTTCATAAATAACAAAAATAAAGGATTTTTGAAGGACCTCAAAAAAGGTCCAACTAGTTTTTCCCGAAAAATGCATTGGTTTATGGTTATTGTACGTAGAAACTTTCCATTTTGGCGTTTGAAAATACCAACCAACTTTCAACAAGCAATTATTCAGTTTCTAGTGGGTTTGCATACATCACAAGTAGACAATCGCCTTTGTTTTTTCAAAAGCTATAATTTTGCTCTCTACAGGTTTTTGGATAAGATGCCTTATTTTCCAGTTATTCGCGAAAAAGGATCGGAAAACGTGTTTTTTTTGACTGAAAACGACAAAATCACTCGTGAATAAGTCGAAAAGTATTGCTTTCCAGAAAAAACTTCATTGAACAAAAAGTGCTCAGAATTAGTAAATCTATTGATTTCCGCACTTATTTCCAATGAAAATTTTTTCACCCCCCAAGAAGGGGTGGCATCCACCCCTAGGGAGAAAGCAACCCTCGGCACAGGGTAGATTTTGAAAAAGAGTGTATGTAGATCCTGAATCCAAATTTTCATGCGAATCGGTGCTGTATGGGATAAATACACGGAAAAATGGTCATAGACTGGACTATGAAGTGATATTGTGAAGGACAAAATGATAATCGTATACCTGAATTACTGTATCCTTCTTAATCTCTCTTTATCTGCTACATTGAAGAAGGAATTCGCTTGGAGGTTTGTAGCATAACTTCCCCATAGCTCCGGATATTTTTCTGTTTGTCAGTATCATTTGTACTCCCTGTACCTTGTTGTTTACATCTTTTCCTCAACCTTTTTCCGTTTAAATGCTCGGGATCTGTATTGACAGGATTATCGACGTCACTTTTTGAACTATTCGCGTGGAGATGGCGCTGTAAGTCACTTTCGTGGTATAATTCAAATTCCCTTTTTATACATTTCTTCATTTGAAAAAGCATGATTGTAAAAAGTTCCGCATCGTACGATCCATGTGAAACTGGACTCGTACTGGTTGATTTCACGTATTGGAAATGCAAACAAGTTTTTCTGGAACCTTAGCGGTATTGAAAAAAGGCATTCATTCGAACTTTTTTGCCTGGTCTAAAAACTTACTCGTATTCTCAACTGAATTCTTTCTTACGATCCGACCGACTGGGAATGAAACCTTTTTACCAGAATTTTTCTGCTTGGTGTACGAACTTATTTTTTCCACCCCTCCTCAGGTTATATTTGAAGTATTCTATCTTGCACACTCTGCAGTCAAAAGAGGTCTTTTCTGAGGCTTACAAACTTCAGAAATTCAAAGTGAATGCTAATTTGTATTTCCTGTCCCTTGATTCACGCGGTGTTCTTTGAACATTACAGGGCTTTCCTTTCTTGTGAATCTACGTATAAAAACAGAAGCCTCCCAAGCGATACCTGAAAAACATTTTATCTGAAGAAATCAAAAGTCAGAAGGTTATAATGGCCCAGTTCATAATAAAACGAAAAAATGATTCCAAACCTAACCCAACCTAATCTTCCGCTATTTTTTCCAAGTAGGTTCTCCTGAGAAGAATCAACATCAATCATTCCCTTTTGAAGAATAGCCAATACTCATAGCTTGAACTGAAGAGTTTGAACTACCAGATCGAACTCAACTTCATGGGTATGAACTTGAATTCAGCTATCTCTGATTCGTTTTGAGATATGATCTATAGGTCGAAGTTATTCTAAATTCTATTTGCTCCAACTAATTCGTTGGATGAGTAGTTGTACTTTCTATTTTCATCGCATATGGCTAGCTTTAGCTGCAGATTCGCCAACCATCGAATACAGCTGATTAACTCAATGATACATGGGCCACGCTCATTAGCGAAACTGGTTGAGATGTTTTATCGTTCTGAGTTTGCTAGCGATTTAATCTGAGTTTTTGATTGATACTGTGTTTTAATGACAAAAAGATGAAATTTTGCGATCCGTGTTCGAAAGCGGGTGTATACAAAATCAATTGTCAAGACTTTAATGAAAAGTATACTGAACAGTGTCGGAGAGCTATAGACGCTTGCTGCAGGGAACATCATTCTCTTTTAAGATATGGAATGACAGAAACAGCCAGTTCTGTAGAGCATGCTCTGGAAGACGACAACCTGATTAGTGAGGATAATCTAAGGCTGCTCAAATGTTAACATGGCGGAAGGTTTCTCTATGCATTCAAAACTTTACAAATAGCTAAATGTAATAACAATATGAATAGTGACAGAGGGGCCTATTTCATTTATCCCGCTATTTTCATGTGATATTAAAACATTGATGAGGATAATTGACAGCTCACTATTTAAGAGTAAAACTCTAGTAGGGTCTGCAACGATTTGAAAGAGGATTCTTCAAAGTTTTTCTGAGCTTTCGGAATTCTTTATTCCATCATCAGGGAGACTGTAACAAAGAAATTTCATAAAAGATAAAATTCAGAAAATTATTAGTTCTTACATCTTTGCTGAGGGTGTTTACATAAATATGCATAAGATAAAAATCAACAACTTTTCTAGTATATTACTTCTCTTCGGGCTTGAAGGCCGTCGTTCTTTGGAATTTCTTCCTGACGTTTCGCTAGCGCGAGTGGCCAGCTTCTTCAGAGGCTTACTCATCTCCGATGACTAAACGTTTCGAAGCTTACTCATCGGAGATGAAGCCTCTGAAGAAGCTGGCCACTCGCGCTAGCGAAACGTCAGGAAGAAATTCCAAAGAACGACGGCCTTCAAGCCCGGAGAGAAGTAGTTATACTAATAACCTCGGCTACGAAAGCCTGAACCATTTTGTCAACAACTTTGTTGCATCTGAAACGAAAACGGAAGAAACAGTGGGATATGTTAGTGTTTGAGATTTTTCAATGTCATTAAGTTTGGGTTTGCTTTTATCAAGCACATAAAATTTTCTATTTCGTTATTATTTGAAATAACAATAAAAGAGGATGGTGGAATGGCAGACTTTCTTATCCACTTTCAAAAGGTTGCTGGATGAGAAATATACAAAAATGGTCAACAAGTTTTTACCTTCCAAACAAAATTTGAAAAGAGGAAATGAGTAAGCCTCTGGAGAAGCTGGTCACTCGTGCTAGCGAAACGTTAGGAAGAAATTTCAAAGAACGACGGCCTTCAAGCCCGAAGAAAAGTATTAATACTAAATTTAATATTCTTTTCATTAAGAATAAATATTTGTCTCCAGCACAGCAGCTTCTCGTAATAATATAGAACTAGCTAGCGTCCAGATTCACAATTGAATTTCAATTCTTTTCCAGATTGTGGTGAATTGAAACAGCCATGAAGCCACAAAGAGAGATAACAGATTTTCAACAATACAGAAAATATACCTAACTTGTATCATGTTTTTCATGAACTCACTTTATATGGAAGTATTTCTTCTGAAGTTTACGTTCAAATAAACTTTCTGCTGTGGTGGTGTTCCCCAACAGTCGAGAGCATTGATTGATATCAACTTAATAACGTATAGACTTCGTTCGATAATGACCAATGAATACAAGTTTATTACACTATTAATTTGATAATTGTACTATTCGTTCCTTACAAGTATACTTATTATTGATTATCGGAATTCATTTATATATCACCTATTGCATCGATAGTTTTGCGGAAAAATGAGGATGGATGCAGCAATCAATTATTCTCAAATCTTTTCTTTGAAACTCTCGTAATTTTTTTCATCTCTCAATTTATAACCTACAACTTTCTTTCATAAAATTTTTTCATTCCATATGTTGGTGGTTGATTACATTTAGATTATACTTGGTAGATAATGCATGGAAATAAATGTAGGAAATTTCTTCAAATAACCTATCCTCATGGGCGCCGTTACAAAAAATGATAGGGGAGGCACATTTTCTGTGTGCGGTTTAAAAAAAAGTCGGTAATACTTCGGTCGCTATGAGCGATTTTTTTGAAATTTCTTTTTATGGAGGTTACGTAATTAGGTCTCCTGTACAAAAAATACAAATGAAATTTTCGGCGGTCTCGTATATTTTCGGAGATACAGTCCCATTTTGTTGAGAAACTCAAAACAATTCTTCACATCAAATTTATATTGTTTGAACACACAAAATTCGTCCTTCTACTGATCAAACACCACTAACTCTCTTATTCACTCGTTTTCAACATTTTAAAGCAATTCAAACCATAATCAATTTGTTGTGATGTCATAGTGCAATGACAGTCGAAAGTGATGTATTTGCAGTGTTGCCGCTCTCATTGTTATTGTTGAGAACTGAATGTATTGATGTTGTTTTGCAGAAAGTTAGCTTTTTTGAAAAAATAATGTTTTTTTCTGCTTAAAAATGTTGAAAACGAGTGAATAAAAGAATGAGTGGTGTTTGATCACAGGAAGGACGAATTTTGTTTGTTCAAACAACAGAAATTTGATGTGAAATTTCGAAGTTTCACAGCAAAATGGTCTTGTATCTCCGACAAAATACGAGACCGCCTAAAATTCCATTTGGATTTTATGTAGAGGAGACCGAATCACGTATGTTCCACAAAAAGAATTAAAATAAAAAAGTTGCTCATAGCGACAGAAGTATTACCAAAAAATCTAAATTAAGTGTATATTGTGTCTTATGCGGCGTATGGACTGAAAAATCCAGAGAGGGGCGCCCGCCCCCCTTGTCCTTGAGAAACGGTGCCCTTGGCCATCCTGGATAAGAGACATGTTTCACTTGTTATTTTCACACCATGGTCCTGAACAGACATGAGGGTTGTCTCGATTGAATCGTTACCTATTTATTGACAGTTATATCATCAAATGAAAGCTTATCATTAAAATTAGAAACTTGATTCTGAACTAAGAAAACAATCAAATTAACGTCCAACAATAGTTGATAAATATATATTCATTCAGTTTTCTGGAAAGTTTCGAAGATAATGATCTGTTTCTCCTTTGAATCGTTTGCCAAATCACCAATGATAAATACAATTATCATCATCAGGAAATTGACAATATTGATATATTTTTTATGTTGTCTTTCACTCATCATTGACTGCATTAAATATTTCCCAAATCCCAATAAATACCAATTGAAATTGCCTGTGAGAAATTCGTCTAGACGCGACACGGTACAGCACCCATTAAAAGTCAACCAAATCACGGGTATTGCACTGGTATATTTTTTATGCTCCGGCTGCTGAAGACGCGGGGAATAGGAAAGTACTCTCACTACAGGGGAGGATGGGTACGTATATATACCAAGCCGCGCCCGTCAAACTACAACAGTTGTTTCTTTCTGATTTTCTTACCAGTGAGATGAAGTTTCTGGTGAGTACAGCAGAGACGCAAGAGTTGTTTTTGGGGGTACTAGTGCCGTTAGCGTATGGTACATGATGGAGTGCTTGAGGTTGTTTTTCACAGTACTTCCAATGAATACAGGAGATGCACTGTGAGGATATTTTTTCGTTTCCATATCAAAAAGCAAAAAAACATTTTTCAAAATTCATTATCGTCAAAAATATAACTACGTTTCGAAATATTATGAAAACATTTTCTCATATCGTATTTTATTTATTGAATAGCGACAAATAAAAGTTACTTCAGATGGAAACAAATGTGTCCTTTGTTTCAATCCAGTTTGACATATATATATATATATATATATATATAGCCTGATGCAAGAATCAGGAAATGACATAAGAATAAAATATAAAATATATGCACAAAGAAAAAAAATCACATAGAAGTAATATTAGAATATAAAACAGATATATTATAATGAGTACAAAAAATCAAATATGAAAATATGTAAAAAATGTAAACAATCAAATGCATATTGAAATACACACATAAATTGAGGTTATGCATCAACCGTTGGACACTTACATAACAGGTGGACTAGCCATATACTCTTCTACATTATAGTAACATTTCGAGACTAATTCAGTTTTGATAAAAATTTTGAATTTTTGAAATGTAAATTTTTTAGAGTTTGTGGTAGGACATTGTATAGATTTGTATCAAGAGAATTTGATGCAGACTTTTGCAATCTATATCTGGAAGATCTAATGAGTGCTGAGCTACGAGTGCTGTAGTCATGAAATATAGAATTAGTATCGAACTCATTCACATGTTCGTGAATGTCAAGGAGTGAGTAATGAATATATAAGGTAGGAAGGGCATCAATTTCAAATTCTTGAATATAGGTCGGCATGTGTCCTTATAACCTGCACTAGCAATTATCCTAAATATATATATATATATATATATATATATATATATATATATATATATATATATATATATATATATATATATATATATATATATGTATATATATATATGAAATGTCAGATCACAGAATTGTAAAACCTGTGGCAATATTTCCTTTATTTGCGTTTTTGAAATCATAGTAAGAAATATGTTCCTCGAAGTATGTTGAGAATATTTTGGACCAATCACAGTCCACATTTCACTCACAAAATCACCGGAATATTAGGAATATTATGAATTAATATGCTATTACTTATGTAACGATGTGAATCCTAGAAATTTGTGGATTATCTGTGAATTCTTGGGAGGCAATTTTAAAATAGCCTAGACCATTCTGTAGAAAAACAAAATATTGTGGACTGAATGCATTTCGCGTTTCAATCCACAGAACTTTTTCAATCGTAATCGCTTTGATGTTCTGCTTGGAAAACTCTGAAAATCCTGCTGTGTGTGTGGATTCTATAAAGAGAGAATTTGTCGGTTCCTCTTCTCAGAATTTTTGATAGGTCTCAAATGTGACATAATTTTTCCTATGACTGAATAGTATTTCATCTCTTTCGATACGCACAACATGATAGTTTTGTTCATTAATTTAATAAAATAATATAATATATGAGGTTCTGATTCAGAAAATGATTTTTCTGTCGGTTGTCCCAAGCAAAAACACATTAACCGACAATTTTCATAAATTTGAGATAATAGCGTAAGCGAACTTACTGTTTTTTCCCACGAATTTCTGTATTTGAAAAATCATAATTCATTACCAGACTCTAACACAGTTAGATACAGATACAGATAGAGACTTCAAACTAACCCCGAAGCCAAACTGAAGTTGTTTGCATTTTGCAAAGGGAATAAATTGAAACTCTTCATAAATTTATCCTGCAAGAAGTGTTTAATTGAATTGAATTTCGTGATGGGGTGATTATATTGTTGAAAGATTCCATATACAATATGTTGTTTCCGTATTTATCAAAAATTTAATAATATTCAAAGCATGTTCCATTTCAGTAAGGAAGTTCAATTCGACGGGAATATGAATCGTGCACACAACCACTTGGGCCAACTAACCCGCACTCAATTGAATATATTTATTATCGCAGAAAAACTCTATTCTGGAATAGTCTTTGTGTATGTCCCTATATATTTTTCATGAACATATGATATGACATCAGTTTTCTGTTTTGGAGAATATAAGTATCCCCCCTACTTTCTATTTTCGAATTGATATACTCCGTCTTGAATTCTGATGTTATTTTCAGATTTGCTCCCTTCTGCTAACATCAGCAGTCTTTGCTGAGGAATCTGCGAAGAAAAAACGTGGATTATTGCTTGGAGGAGGCGGTGACTTTGGAGGTGGATTTGGAGGCGGCCATGGTGGATTCGGAGGCGGCGATTTGGGAGGCCATGGTGGTGGATTTGGCGGAGGATTCGGAGGAGGTCAAGGGGGATTGGGTGGAGGTTTTGGAGGCGGAGAAGGAGGTGGTCTTGGCGGTGGAACTATCAGCCACATCACGCTCCACAAAGATATCCCTGTACCAGTTCCCCACCCATACCCAGTGCCAGTAGAGAGAAAAATTCCATACCCTGTGAAAGTCGCTGTTCCATACAAAGTAGACAAACCTTATCCAGTGCACGTACCGAAGCCATACCCAGTCCCAATAGACAAACCCTACCCCGTTAAAGTTGTCAAGAACGTTCCAGTACCTGTGAAAGTTCCATACAAAGTCCCAGTTCCAGTCAAAGTTCCAGTACACATCCCAAAGCCATACCCAGTGCCAGTCCACAAGCCAGTACCTGTTCATGTTCCAGATGTTCAGATTATCAAGAAACCAGTTCCTGTAATCATCAACGCTGGACATGATGACGGTGGTTTGGGAGGAGGTCTGGGAGGTGGACTTGGAGGGCACGGACTTGGTGGTGGATACGGAGGAGGATTCGGTGGCGGCCATGGTTTAGGGGGAGGTTCAGGATACGGCCATGGTGGATTCAGCTCAGGAGGTTTCGATGGTGGTCACGATTTCTCATCATCAGGCAGCAGTTACGGCCATCATTGACGGTCTGATATAACCCATCTGAAAATTTTGTGGATAGTCATTAAATTCTCCGTGCATGAAGGGCCACACCGATATTTACGTATAACATAGCTTTGTCTTCTCGATGAAGATTTTATTGTACGTGAGCAAAACAGAAACTATTTCGCAACTGTTTCTATCTGTTTTGGTAGCATGCTTGTTCGTCCAGTCACGTTTTTCATTTCCATAATTTTCTGTGATAAATCATCGGTGACGAATCAATCATGATTTCCAAATCAGTTGTCATCTTCACTTCACTCATCTCTCAACATATCTGATATTATTTCGAATACTCTGTGGAGCAATAAATGTATTTTCTCAATGTAGATATATTTTATTTCCTTTCGGTGGGTTCCATTCCTGCAGCATTGGTTTTGATATAAAAAATGGAATGTGCTTCACATTGTGAATCTTTTGGGGTTGCAGTCAGTTATGTTGGGCTTTATCACAAAGAAAACTCTTTGTTACTCGTCAAGCTTTCGGCAATCTTTATTGCCTTCCTCAGGACGTCTATAATACATAACAATTTATCATATTATAATATAATGGAATGGTTACCTACTAACGTGAGATTGAATAATAAAAAAGAGGCAAAAATTGAACATGAAAATATGAAGGTGACGTTTGAATGAATGATATAATTTCACTTCTAGATTACGGTGGAAAAGTCGAAATAGAGGGTGATTTCTTCTTATCCTTCTCATATTTCATCAAAAAGGTGTAAATTTTGCTAAGACCATTTGAATCTGTTTTTCTGTTCGTGGAATGGTCATTATTATTTATATGTATCATTTCTGAAAATACACGCTTAGAAAGATTTATGTCACTATCCAAAATTTCAGGTTGTCCGTAATTCATACGGTGATCTCTGTTTATGACATGTTCTGATAAAGCACAAGAATTAACATTTCTTCTACAGTCACTTTTATGAAAAATGATACGACTGTTGAGTGTTCTATATGTTTGGCCACTGTATGATTCAGGACAATCCATACAAGGAATCTTATAAATGACATTTGATCTATTTTCAATCGAAATTGGAATCTTTATTCTACTATGTGATTTGGAAATTGTTACGATATTTTTCTTTGCTATTTTAATATTGTCTTTTTGAAAGATAATTATCAATTTTGAGGTTAATTCTTGTATGTGAGGTGAAGATTTGTGAATTGTTATGCTATTTCCACCTCGTTCATGATTTTCAATGGGTATTATTGGAATTGATATTGTTCTTTCAGAAAATAGTATTTAGTTAACTAGATGTCTTGGATAAAAATTTTGAATCAGGATGTCTCGTAATTTGGATAAGCTACGGTTCCTCAAACTTTGATGAGTGATTTTCTCAACTCTGCTTTTGATAGATTTAATCAGATTAATTTTGATTTTGTATGGATGGTTGGAATGATAGTTCATGAATCTGTTGCTGGATATCGATTTTCTGTACCATTCAGTAATCATGACGTTCGATTCGGATCTTATTAGTCTCATGTCAAGGAATGGTATATTATTATCTTTCTCTTCTCCGGTTGAAAATTGAATGTTTGGATCATAAGAGTTGAATGTATGTAATAATTCTTCTTTACTGTCATACGGTATAGCTAGAATCAAATCATCAACATATCGTTTGAGGAATGGAATATGGAAAGATAATTTTGGAATACAATCATTGAGAAGTTCGTCTAAAACATAATCAGCTAGTGAACCTTCATGAAAATTCTAGATTATATGTTCGACTCAACCTATTTTATATTCAACGACGAAATATATAAACAAATTTCTGGTACACCTATGGGATCTACCATTTCTCCTATTCTAGCTTTCTAAGCGTGTATTTTTAGAAATGATACATATCAATAATAATGACCATTCCATGAACAAAAAAACAGATTTGAATGGTCTTAGCAAAATTTACATCTTTTTGATAAAATATAAGAAGGATAAGGAGAAATCACCCTCTATTTCGACTTTTCCACCGTAATCTAGAAGTGAAATTATATCATATGTCTAAATTCATTTAAACGTCACCTTCATATTTTCATGTTCAATTTCTGCCCCTTTTTTATCATTCAATCTCACGTTAGTAAGTAACCATTCCATTATATTATCATATGATGAATTGTTATGTATTATAGACGTCCTGAGGAAGGCAATAAAGATTGCCGAAAGTTTGACGAATGATAAAGAGTTTTTTTTGTGATATAGCCCAACATAACTGACTGCAACCCCAAAAGATTCACTACATATTCATTAATCAGTCACGAGTTACTTTCCTATATATATATATATATACACTTCTCACAAGCGATAAAAAATTGCAAGAAATATATAATTTTTCTGCCAAGAATCCAATATTCAGTGTAAACCTGAGAAAAAGCTCATCATTAGTCAATGTCATGCAAGTTTATTCGAAAAGATAATTTCATTTGGAGATAATGATTCAATAATATACGACATTCCTGAATTATCGCATCACATTCTGGGTATTGACTGTCTTTTTTTATTTTTAGATACAATAAAGAAAGTTAATTCATTATTTATAATTGAATAAAACATGTGTTCATAAATAATTATGTCATATTCCTCTTAAAACCATCACTATCATCAGTTCAAAAAATGCAGCAACAAACGTTGTTTGCAATACAAAATAATATTAAAAAAATCGGTATATACATCCTAAAGTATTGAATCCACACTGTTCATATAGTTTTCATTTTCATCGGCAAGTCTGAACGTTCACAGAATGCAACATTTCACTCAGAGAGGTGTAATTTGTTGCATACACAACAGGCTGTGTTTACTCAATAGATTTCGCCTTCAAGATGGACTTGATTTGTTGTTACATACAGGATGTATTCAGTTGTTTAATAGAAACAGATGAATATTACTGAGGTTCTCAACATCTGATTTCTTGTTCATGTTGTTTTTTCTCGTTTTGATTTCAGTCATTCCCAAAAAGAGACGTTTTTGAATAATCATTCTCAATAGAATGTTTAGTTTATTTACATGAATTTTGTCTCATATTTTTACAGTCACTTTTATGTAGAGCTATTCGTGTTTTCTCATTATTTTTTGTTCGGTCAGTATATTTTTGTCAGTCACAATCATTGCAAGGAATTTCGTAAACTACATGAGATTTTTCGAAAAGTGGATCTTCATCTTTCAATTTTGAATGTAATTTGATCAAAGGTTCGATTTTTTTTTGTGAAATTTTGATATGATTTTCTTGTTTATACATTTGTGATTTTGCTTGATAAGTTGTATTGTATAAAAGTTTTTTTTTAAGTTGGAGGGTGAGTACAGTTCAATAGCATATTTTTTTTGTGACCGTCAACTTCTTGTTTGTTGCAACGATATTTAACAGAACTCTAAAATAACACAAATACTTTTTTTAACGAGGCAAATACTTTACTAACTACATAAAAATATTTGTGTTATTTCAGAGTTCTGTTAAATATCGTTGCAACAAACAAGAAGTTGACGGTCACCTAAAAAAATACAAATCCATGTAAATTATACAAATTCACTTTCATTTGATAAGAAATACTCCAAACCGATTTGACTGAAGCTACTTCAATACATATTGAATCAAAATAGTAAAAACATGTATCATAAGGGGGTAATTCAAAATCTTCCAAAAGAAAAAAAAAATTTAATAGCAGGCCATGACTTCGTATCTGAACATAACTTTTAATTCTAAGCAACTTTCCTCCTCAACATATTTTTATATTTTCTGAAATAAGGGTACTTTACTCTTGATCGAAATTTATATTTTTTGGCCTATCCTGTATGGTGATTGTCATAAAGCCATTTCAGGTACACTTGGTATAGTTTTGGAACATGCACCAACTTTTGTCAAGAATAAAATTTTCTGAGAAATCGACAATAAAAAAGTTGCCCATTTGTTGCAGACTTAGTGGACCACACTGTATGTACCTTATATTTTATATTTATACTTTTTGATGTCCATTCCATATTGTAGCCTTTGGAAAAGCTAATGAAAATGAGCGAAAGCTCATGTAGCTAAAAAGAGCAATCTTTTCCTATAGACCTGATCCCTGATATAAAAACAATATATATGTATATATATATATATATATATATATATATATATATA
The DNA here is from genome assembly GCA_032362365.1 of Zygogramma bicolorata. NCBI lineage: Eukaryota > Metazoa > Arthropoda > Insecta > Coleoptera > Chrysomelidae > Zygogramma > Zygogramma bicolorata. Next base: position 14,411,295 of record JAVJAQ010000137.1, on the reverse strand, counting down.
TATATATATATATATATATATATATGTATATGCTCTCTGGAACTTCCGGTTGAACCGCGTCTGGAAGTTTTTTTTTTATATTCTTATATATATATATATATATAAAGGTAGAGATTTGAATCGACTGAACAGATTATGATATGAGAGATTGTGTCGGGTTTCGCAGTCTGAGGAATAAGTGTACTCTTTATTTCAGTTCGAGCTTTGAGTCTATTTGGCTCTTCTTCAGGAACGCTAAAAAAAAGTCTAAAGTAATTCACAAAAAAATACTCTTTTCAGAAATGGCTAATATTTTCAAACATTCTGATTGTATAAATTCAAGAAGAGACAAAGAAAGTCTCAACGTAATATATACTTACTCCATCTAGACAGATGTAACAACAGATTTTAAATAATTCACTAATTTTCGTCAATTTAATTTGACAAACAACAAATTTCATTTCATAAAATTCAGCAAAGTTCATAAACTATTTTCAACTTCGTTTTCATAAAAATTATTCAAAAACCAGTAGTTTTATGTCAGTGTCCCGATACATATCAATCAATGCCAATGTCACTTATATCAGTATATTCTAACGATAAAGAACTCTAAACCCCTTTTACCCAATTTTATATATATATTTTACTAGTTTCATAAAATATTACAAGAAATACAAGTGTGATGGATAAACATAGAATTTGCAGCTTCTTATATTAATCTCACATTTCGTAATTTGATTTCCTTATCATACTGTATTTTAGCTATTTAAGAATTGATTTTTGATTGTATAGCGTTCCTGAAGAAGAGCCAAATAGACTCGAAAGCTCGAACTGAAATAAAGAGTACATTTATTCCTCAGACTGCGAAACCCGACACAATCTCTCATATTATATATATATATATATATATATCAATTATACTTGGCTCCGAAAAGTGGCTTTTATTGCTGGGAGGCGAACCTAAAGTGTGTCACTCTGATCAGCAGCGAAGTAATCATCAGCCTGACAGAGTGTGACATAACACAAATAAAAAGCGGTCCATTCTCTATGACATGCACGAGAACTGCAATATCTATTGCAACGAACCTTTTAATTATGATCTGTCTCTCATTGAGTTCTCTCATACAAAAAACTCTCTATTATATCACAATGAAGGAAGTGCTCGGATCATATCAGTGTACGTTCCGCAGGATTTCTTTTTTCATTGGTAAAACTATATCAATCGTTTCGAAATATAAAAAGCATGTTAACTGGCCTGGATTTACTTGTTTAATTAAGGGTTACTTTCAGTTATTGATATCCTATAAAATAGTAAGAACCGTCCATTTCGATCAGTACCTGTCTATGCCTCATTCGTTACAATATGAAGTCGTTTGTAAGTGTTCTGAGTGATTGAAGTGTTACCATGTTATTTTGATCGAACAGTGGATTTCAATTGTTTACCATGATCGAGTTCTTCATCTCTGCAAGAGATGTTCCTTTCTGAATCAGATTCAATACATATTATTGCGTTTGGAGAAGATTAAAAACTCGAATATTTAACCATATACAGGGTGTCCCAAACTCAATGGCCTATTAGACATTTCTCTGGAAAACGGGACATAGGATTATTTAGAAAATTTGAATTCTTGGGTAATCAGTTCTGTTCTATCGAACTAAAATATTTTCAGCGCTGCGACGTTGCCGCTTATATTGAAAAGTAGCAACAACTCTGATATTTTAAATGGGACACCCTATATATTATTGCCTTTCTCGCTTTGTTATTGCTTTCCGATTATTTGTGTGTGTATGTTTCCTATACCTATCTTTAGTGGTTTTCGAGAAATTCATTGATTTCCTTTTATTTTGTGCGAAACGTAGCTTTAATCAAATGCTTATTACTGTGGTATTTGGATTCGAAGACAGCTGAAATTTTGAATGAAGTTTGACAATGCCCTGTGTATTAGTTGTGTCTAAGGAAATTTTTTCTCCATTATACAGGGTCGTTCAAAATTTGTGAATTCACCGACACATACAAAAGTGGTGAAAAGTGCATTTTTTCAAATGGAACATTCTGTATATCATCGAAAATCCTGAAAGACAATTGAAGTTCCTTTCAAATGATGTGTCATGTTCCTATACCTAATTAGTCAGGTTTCCGAAATGAATGCAAGTTTCTATAAAAATTGTATTATTTTGACATATTTTGTATTAGGTAGCTACGAAATGTCATGGAACATATCATTATGAAAATTCGACAATTAATGCATCAATAATGAAACGTCATTAACGGGAATTTGATTAGAAAAGAATCGAAATGGAAGGCAAAAACAATTCAAACAAAGTTTTGATGAAATTGATTATTCTTCATGGCCAAACAAACTTCAAGTTAGACAAGCAGTGATTTTCATAGTGTTTCTGTCAGAAGAAAGTATTGAAAATGGATTATAATGCATATTCAAATGTAGATATTTCAAATTTGTTTTATATTCACGGTGAGTGCCAAAGAATTGTTTCGAGAACATGCATCAGAAAATTCAATGAACTTTATCCAAATTTACCGCATATGAATAGAAGAAAATTCAGAAGAATTGAACGGAATTATGCTGTGTTTGGGAATATTGAAGCACCAAGAAATCAAATCATGCCGATAACTGGAGACGAAGTAAATTAAACAGAACATTTTGCATGTTCTTGCTATAATTTGATCACATTCACCATGAAGAATAAACAATTTCCATTTTTATTCTTTTCTAATCAAATTTACGTTATTGAAAGCGCAAACGTTTTATTATTGATGCATTAATTGTCGAATTTTCATAATGACATGTTCCATGACAATTCATAGCCACCTAATACAAATTATGTCGAAATAATACAATTTTTATATAAACTTGTATTTATTTCGGAAACCTGACTATTTAGGTATAGGAACATGGCACATCATTTGAAAGGAACTTCAATTGTCTTTCAGGATTTTCGATAATATACAGGATGTTCCATTTGAAAAAATGCACTTTTCACCACTTTTGTATGTATCGGTAAAATCACAAATTTTGAACGATTCTGTATAATGGGGAAAAAATTCCTTCAGACACAACTAATACACAGGGCATTGTCAAACTACATTCAAAATTTCAGCTGTCTTCGAATCCAAATACCACAGTAATAAGCATTTGATTAAAGCTACGTTTCGCACAAAAAATAAGGAAATCAATGAATTTCTCGAAAACCACTAAAGATAGGTATGGGGAAGTATCATACAGTAATAATCGGAAAGCAATAACTAAGCGAGAAATGCAATAATATATAGGGTGTCCCTTTTGAAATATCAAAGTTGTTGCTACCTTTCAATATAAGCGGCAACGTCGCAGCGCTGAAAATATTTTAGATCGATAGAACAGAACTAATTACCCAAGAATTCAAATTTTCAAAATAATCCCATGTCCCGTTTTCTAGAAATGTCTAATAGGCCATTGAGTTTGGGACACCCTGTATGTATATTAATTTAATGACGATGATCAAAATTGAGAAGTTGAGATGAAAAGAATCTGTAATGCAATATTCACTGTATAGTAAACAACCGCTACACGTGTACAGGGTACAACGGTATAGTAACACGGGTTGTGTTATTACCGTCAACCGTGTACGAAAAAGTTCCCAATAACGTGCTATTGAATAATGTTGTCATGAATTTTTATCAGGTATGGCCAATTTTACAGCAGCTGCTCACCTCATATTCAAATCCGATCCTTGAATAGATTGATATTTTCCACTAGAAGTGTTAAAACATTTAGCTCAAAGTTGTGGTTAATTCTAAATTTGTCAGTTGAGTTTCTGAAAAGATTTTCATACTTCGTGAAACTGACCCTGCAGAATTTGTTGTTAATATTTGATGAGCAATTTTTTTTTTCTTTTGATATAGTGGGATTCGCGACTTCCGTGAGTGAACGTAGACATAACTTCAAAACTTTACGTGATTCAATGGTTCCAAATTCTCAATAGATCTCTTATTATTGCTTTATGTGAACTCTTCTGGAAGGCCCCAAAATATTCGAAATTTCCCATTGATTCACTTCACATCATTGAGTTTATTGTTGCATCTACTTCTGAGGTGCCGTCAACAGGGGGGTCCCAACTGGCAATTCCATCTGGCAATTCCATCGTCAAGATATTCCATAGCAATTTTCTTATCGATTTTCCAATTTTGAAATTCCCATCTGAACTATTACATGATACATGGATCCTAAGTAGTTTTGAAATGGTCAGAGTATAGTTTTGAACGTTAATAGATCAGAGACGAAACCAAAATTGAATTTACAGAAAGAAACGAATCAATGATGAATAAAAAAAATGTGGATCATGGTATATATATAGACTTTCTAGTATCGTGTTTTATTCCATCACAGATTATAGTAAAATATGCTGGTCACCACTGTGAAGAGAGTATTATTTTTGTTATCAGTATTTACATAAAGGTGATTTTGATGGAAAATAATTTCGAAATCAAAAGATTCAATCAACTAAGATATGGATATACTTTCGAATGATTTGGCAACTCTGGAGCACTTTCCTTTAATTAACATTAAATAAATTTGAAAAGCGAATGCATCGTTGTATGCTACTATCTGGTGCCATAATATTGGTTATTGTTTCGAGAAGTACCTCATTCGAGATTTTCTTTTGATTTTCACGCTGTATGATTGTTTATATCACGGACAATTTCTATTTGGATACTAAGTATGCATTCCGGAATGGAAATGAATTTGAACAAACTACTGTGGTGTGTTTAGATATTGGATTCCTCCTTCCACGTCAAAATATGGAATCGATTTTTCTGAAATTGTTGGAATCTTCATTCTGATGAGATTTTATTCAACAGATCTTCATCTGTGTGGCAGTAGTGGTCTGTGCAGAGGACAGTGCCCTGGAAGAAAAAACCCATAGCAAACGTGGCCTTTTTGACATTGGAGACTATGGGAGTCATGGTTTCAGTTATGGCGGAGGTTATGGTCACCACGAACCAGTCAAAACTCTTACTATTGAACAGAAAGTACCCTATCCAGTTCCACATCCAGTACCTTACCCAGTCGTTAAACATGTTCCAGTACCGTACAAGGTAAAGCGTCCACTCATCTCTCTCTCTGAACGAACAGTTGTGACATTCTGATTCACAGGTTCCAGTCAAAGTTCCTGTTGACCGCCCATACCCAGTACCAGTGCCGAAACCGTACCCAGTAACTGTTGAGAAACCTGTCCCATATCCGGTCATAAAGAAGGTGCCCTACCCAGTCAAGGTGCCAGTGAAGGTACCCTACCCAGTACCTCATCCAGTCCCCTATCCGAAACCGTACCCAGTTACTGTACCCAAACCTTACCCAGTCAAGGTGCCTTACCCGGTCGTTGTTGAGAAAAAAGTGCCAATCCATATTCATAGTCACGGTCATCATTATGGAGGTGGCTTTGGAGGATTCCATCATTGAGTTGATAGGAGAAACAGTATTGTGAGTACACATATTATGGTTCTTCCATTCGGGTTGTCTCTGGCATGTTCAGAGAACTTGAGAAATGCACATGGGAAAACATTGAAAATAATATTTTATTCAAAACCATATACGTAATGCTGTTATTACTAACGACATCGGAGATTGGGAAGTGTCACATTACTACATTCAATGGCCAAAAAACCAAAATCAGTGGGTTCTCGTTTTAAGCAAGCAATTGTTTCACATGATTGCCGTCATCCAGTGTCTTGTTGATCATTATAAATGGAATTTAACAAAGAAATGTGTGCTACACCGCATGAGCCTGGTGGTAGTGGACAATACGCATCTCGAGGATAAGGCTAGTTACCTGCACTCGCCCTCGGCTGAAGACTCTTGCTCACAATTTTCTTTCGTGCGTAATAGGCTACTTATCTTCCTCTTCACTTTTTTGATGGATTTGTTGTTTAGAGCATTCACCATGAACATCAATGAAGAGAGGAGCGTATTTTTACTGTAATGAGAGAATCGTCATCTCCAAAATTGATTGTTGAAAGCGCTGCAAAAATGAAGCCGTCATTCTCACTCAGTAATCAGTATAGGTTATAATAGTATATTATCCAACGATCGTGTAATAACCATTACATGAGAGTTGCATACGCTATTTTATCTACAACCGATAAATAGTGAAGAACTAAAAATATTATATTTATATTTGTATTGCACACAATAATACTAATTTAACGAATTTCTTTGAAAAATCCTACAAAATTGTAATCAATGGTATTACTTCGAGAATGAAACGATGAGAAATGAAGAGAAGATCAAAAATTAAAAAAAAATAATGATTAGTCGAGGCCGGAATTGAACCCATGTCTCTTCCATCTAGTTTTTAATAATTCAGCGCCATAGACCACTCGACTACGGAATATAGAGATAAATCATGCATTTGTCAAATGAAGAATTCAATCATTCTAATTGTATTTCTGCCGGTGAAGATGTCGAAGGTGATTCTCCCATATCGCTGGTATCAGACTTTTTGTTATGATTATCGAAGTTTGCCTATATTCTTCAAAAATTCAATACCTATACCGATTTTGACTTGACAAACGTAAAATGCAGAGCATGCACATCATGCTGATTGAAAAATAATGGGTTTCTATTGGTTGGAAATCTGTATCGTAATAGATTTCATAATAAGTGTATTATTAGAGTACGGGTGTAGATAAATATTGTGACACTGCCTGGGGACTGCTTCAAAAATACTGAATATATTCAATGTGAAACAATAAAGTAAATAACCCATATTCAGCGTTCTCGAATTGAATAATCGGTTTCATCGTGACTCAGGCCCTATAGTTCTTTCATTATAATCTTTCCCAAGCTCAGGAAATTGTATACATTTCTCAATTGCTTTCGATGAATAAAGATTATTTGTTTGCCAATGGGAAACGACCGTGATGATAATCTATTCTTTTTCGTCATGAAATTTTTCAGTTGAAACGTAGATGATGAAACATTTCGTTTCTCTCATTATTCGGGAAGTGGAACTGGTCTCGAATGAAAGATTGTTATCAATTCCATACATTTTGTAGAAGTTCGACGTTTCGACTCTCATGCTGAAGTCTTTATCAAGAACATAAATACATAACTCCAATGCGGTAATTTGGCCATTCTACTCCCTTACGAATGGACCAGGAAAATTACAATATCAACTTCGACAGTAAGCCCTACTTTTCGAGTAGTAACTGGTATATAAACATACTCCTCTTACAATTCGGTCCGACGTTTGATAAATCAATTACAATTTGATCGTGAGGTGTGGTACCACACCTTGATTTATCAATAGACAGACCGAATTGTGAGGGGTGTATGTTTAAATACCAGCAACTCAAACGCAGGGCTTAGTGTCGAAGTTGATTTTGTAGTTTTCCTGGTCTAGTCGTAAGGGGGTAGATCAGCTGATGGAAATATGTATTAAGTTCTCAATAGGGACTTCAGCATGAGAATCTAAACGTCGAATAGTTCAACAACTCGCACACAGATTAGTACCAGAAAGGACTATTTCCGTGAAAATATTATATTATCTTTAGTATTCTGTAGAAGAACTGTTTGATAAGTGTATATTCCGTTCATTTCTTTTTCCATATTCCAGTCACCAGCAAAGTTAAACCTTTGTTATTTTCAAAGAACCCCATGTGAATAAAAAAGGACGAGAATATTTCTTATTGATTTTTCTTGTTTGAACCTTTTACATTGATGAATAACACTTTTCTCTAATGACACTATAAGTTAAAACACAATGAAATTTCTACAGAATTTATATTCGAACATTCGTTTGAAAAAAATACAGTGTAATGTAATGTAATATAATGTATAATGTCGCGAAGACATTAAATTCTGTAGAAACTTAATAGTTTTTGAACTTTTACTTTTTAGCTAAACTAGTGTCATAACTATAGATTTCCTTCAAGTAACGGCCACGTCAATCCGAAACATTTGATTCAGAAAAACCATAGGATTTCAGTTCTGTTGAATAATGATTCCCAATAGGAATTATTCCGAAAGGTCTCTGAGCTTTTAATGAGAGTATGGAAAGACACTGGTCAAATCATCATGGATTTATTATCCCTATTATATTCCTGTTTTGATTTCGAAACAATGAATATATTCATACTCGTTTCATTTTTCAGAAGCTGGACAGTGGACGATTCTTCGTGGCTCTGCACCAATAGATGTGATATATTCCAAGTGCTATTTGTTTTTGTTGGGATTTTGTAAATAAATCCATTTCACAAATGACGGTTACCGTTTATTGTTTCATCAAGTATCAATTTTCTTCTCCTGAAGATGCTAACCTTGTTAGCGAAACGCACGTCGAGTGCGAAAATATCAGTTTGGTGTCTGGGTAATGGATCTCTAGGAAAAGTTTCATTATCTTGCACCATAAACAAATATTTATGTATCGAGGGCGTAAAAAGGCATTTATGGACCGCAGCGTGTATTAACACTCCTAGGCCCATAAAAGCAAATTACGCCCGAAATAAATACAACATTTTATGCACGATCGATATATTTTATGTCATGTAGACGGATACCTATTTATATCTAGAATACGGTAGGAATACATCAAGGCCGCCGTGAGGCGGCTGTATATATATCGAAATCAGAATAAATCAAGAAGTGATGGAATGACTGTTACCATGGCAACTCGGTCAATTTCTGGGAGCAAGATCATATAGGCTAGTAGCCATCATTGCTGTCAATTTCTGTGATCACAGATGATTGATTAGTGATTTCGAAATGGATTCAAGCGACGATGAAAGTGTGAATTGTAACAGAAAACAACAAATACAAATATTTCCATAAATAACTGTCATAACCGTATAGTGAATATAAACTTATACTTTATTTTATTGTTCATAAAGTTTTGGGTTTGATCATAGGATTTTGCATCACAGAAATATTAAGAAAATTGAAATATTCGAAGAAGACATCACAATTATAGAAATAGAGATGTCCTGAATTATACAGGAAGTCTCATTATGAATACAATAGACATATTGATAGTCTGATGATGGTGGTTGGTGGATTCTCGACTCATAATGTGCACTCCTATATAATTCAGATATATATTCCGATAATTCTGCAGTTATTGAAACCATCGAAATATAGGCTTCTATCGATATGAGATTGAAATTCACTTCAGCGCCTGCTCGACGATGTTATAGCCCGCTGGGCGATAAAGTAGTCCGCGGGCGCTAAAGTGATACTTTACGCCCGCAAATCCGGGCGATAAAGTGCTACTCCAAGTCATGTCTTTTTTTATCTCACGGACGACGTAGCCTGAATCACACCTTCTCTTGATTACATTTACATAATACTGAAAGATGGCAATCAAGTCGGAAACAGAAGTGGAAGAGGAATATCTTGTCAATATCGTAGATCATCCTTCTTCGAAGATTATATTAATGCTTAAACTTTCAGTTACTTGAATCTTTATTATCTTTCTCGCAACATTTCAGTCGAACTGAAATATAAACAATGCTTGTAGCATTACAAAATTTCTTTTATCCGTGTTCAATTTAAAGGAATTTTCACGAATATCTCTTTCTACCAACGGAAATAACCGTCAATACAAGGCATTCCAAAATAAATACCCTTGCTGACTAATTGGACTTGTTCTATCCAGAAAGAACTGTTTTTCAATAGACGCAGCAACTTTTCGGGGTAGATTGAAAATCTCCCCTTCTACACTTGTATAGATTCCAATATCAATTCTTATTTTTTCAGATTGTGGTAGGTTACAAACCCAAAAAAAAACTACGGAACAAATATTGATCCACCACAAAAAAATGACGTTCGAACAATATCCAAAATAATGTTTCCTTATTAACAAAGTTAGCGCCTGCTTTGATTAGTGGAATGAATTTTAGAATTTTCAGTTTCATGTTTATATCTGATGGAAACAAGCAACTTTTCACTCTAATATCACCACCTACCAAGAAAACATTGTGTAACATACCCGGTATTCAACAGGATTTCATTTCGTTTCTTCATGCTTTTGTTTACTTTCTAAATCACATATTCCCAAACACGATAATATCCTATTAAATAACTATTGCGAGAAGTGCAATGGAACTGCTAGTCGAATTAAAAAATATGGCGTCATTATCATTAACATATATCGAATCGCTGTGTAGAAAGTTAATATATAAATCGGTAATTGATATAAGTGATCGGCTACAAGAAATAAAACAAAGCGCTGAGCTCAGCAATCTACCATAAAATATGGTCTTTGAGGAATTGCTTCCACTTCCTCCTGACATTTTGAATAAGAGGCGATATATGGTACCTTCTAAGTGTGATGTGAAGATCTCTTTGATAATTCTAATCATTCCCGAAAAAAAAACTTGGTTGGAACGGTCTGCACAAAAGAATCACAGTTTGAAAACTTTATCAGTTTGAAAACTTCATAAATGTTACTCTACCAGCAATGCTTTCATATTTCGTCTCAAGAAAACAAATCGAACGATTGTGAAGCAGTAAACGAATTACGCGATGCTTCGAGTGACTGATAGTTTCACATCCTGGTGTGAACGTAATCGATCAGTTCTCAACAAGTCCAAGTCAGTAATGAGGAACTTTTATTTACTAAGTGATCTCACGACAGGAATGAATCACTTCCCACCTGGGTGTATAATATACTATTTTAGTAAATAGTAGTATGGTGAACGAAATGATAAACCCTGACTTCATAAGGGTAGACGAAGCTGAATATTTGGGAACGTCGTTGGATCAATCTCTGAACTGGGATAAGCATATTGAAAATATCTGCAGTGAGCTGAACAAAACTTTCTTTGCGTTGAATCAAATGGAAATTAGGATTGACCAACAGAGCCTTTTGAGCGTCTATTATGCATTAGCCTACCTTCATATTTCTTCTAACATCATGTCATGGGGATGTGGTAGATAGATAAACTAGAGTGTTGATAGCACAAAAAAGAATTGTGAGACTTATATATGGTTTAGAATATCAAGGAAGTTGCAAACCGACATTTATAAAGATGAAGCTGCTGTCTGCTCCTTCGATATATCTGTTCGAGTGTGTTAACTTTGTTAAACATAATTTAGCATAATTTACACGAAGAGGTATCCACAGGACTGCCAAATTAGAAAATTCTCCTCTTACAACAAGTTGCCTAATAGTGTGAAATGCTCGAAAACAAAAGATACAGTTTATAAAAGTTCGAAAAAAATGTTTAATGATAAATGTCATTATAGCCCGCAGGTGTTTTTACATGACACTTCATTTGTTGTTCCAAATATACATGTGCTTGTATTTTTATATTGATTGGAATATATTTTTTCATCTTCAATTCTATTTTTGTGACCCACCAAATGTACGCCTTCTACAAAAATGTCCAAATAAATTATTATTATTATCTATTTTCGTCTGAACAAACCTAGTCGGGTCCGTACTTCCCACTGCTCCGACCCAGTGGGCGAACACGATAGGATAATTAACCAATGACCGCTTCCCGCACCGCGGGATAAGTGGTCACTGGCTCCGAGAATCGTGAGTCCTGAGCAGACGCAACGAATCGAGAATAACGGCCTACTGAATGCGGCTGGCCAATATCTCTGCCGCATTACGGCATGCCGATATGATCTTGAGCTCCGAGAGTAGCGTTGGTCTGGAACCACCGAGAACACCTATAATCAGAACCACTAACTTGACAGAATAGTCTGGGTGGAGCCTGCAGAGTTCGTGAAGTAAATCCTGGTACTTTGTCCGTTTTTCCTTTTCCTTTCGGACGATATTCGTTTCGGTTGGGGCCGAAAACTCACTAATGAATATCGTCTTACTTCAGTGGTCGAAGAGGACTATATCAGGCTTATTGGCTTGTATTTGCCTGAGGGTGGGGAATGAAAGGTTAGGTTAGGTTATGTTATTATCATTATTATTATTATCAAATGCACCATCCGTGTTGAAATTCTTGAGTGTCTCATCCACCGAGGAACAGCGGTTCGGATGTAACAATTTTAAAATTTCAAGACGGGATTCCTTATGGTGTTGTGGTAGTAGGTTTTAGTTGTTCTTGGAGGTATTCTGCCAAGCGATGGGTTGAAGTGGTTAGGATGAGATTGATTCTAACGATGGACTGAATTCTCCATTGTTTGTTTTTCAAGTATAACACCGAACATTTGTTCTTTGATAGAATGGAATATTCAAAGGTAATACCAAGAATCCTTCGAATTTTATCGATAAATTTTTGTTTTCCATGAATATTTCCATCGTATGTTGAAAGTCCCATATGAAATGGGACATTTTCGATCAATTACAGCGATAAATTCCCGGCGGGACATTTTCGGGATGGTAAATATCCGGTAGGTACCGAGAAATACCCGCTCGGTCCGTGTTTCTATAGTAACGATTGTTAAAATGTACATTTGTCATCTTGACAGGCATAAATACTGAATTTTAAACGTCGTTGTTTCAACTCCGAAAATATTCTACCGAACTACACTCGTGCATCAAAATGAACCTGATAATTTTCCATTCAAGCATGTTGTCAGTAAAAAAAACTGCATTCGGTTATTTTCATATTTTGCTAAAAGAGCCCTCCCCCTTCGGAGTCGGGCTCTTTCGACAAAATATTGATAAAATTAGGAGTCCGTAGGACGAGTGATTTCATCTAATTCGGTTAGCCTGAATGCTTTTACTTCAGAATAAAAAAGATTCAGTGTTTTGAAAATGAGAATTCATCTCATTAAGTTTGAAGAACTTTGGAGAGATAATTCATAGAACAAATCAAAGGAAGAATAAAAAAGAGATATGATGCTTACGTGGTGCATATGATATAGATATCCAAAAATTATGATAGTTGAAAAAAAACTCAATGATGCTTTCTGACGATACCAAGAGATGTCGCCACATCTCCCATTATACAAGTTTGATAATTGAATATTCATTCTTATGAATTGAAAATCGCGCCAGAAGGAACATAAAATTATTCGTTATGTCATTGTATAATAGTATATTATACAACGGTTTTGTTTCTAAGCACAAAAAACAAATTGAATTTAACAAAATTTCATCGTACGCCATCTAAATTTGAGTTCAGGACACCTTACAACGACGTATCTGCCATAAACTTGCTTCTGAGCTATTTAAGAGTGTGAAATTTAAGTTTTTATTCAAATGTGACGTTTATGTTAATAATATGATGAACAAGTGAGGAGTAAATGACTATCAATAATAAGATAAATATTCATTAGTGATAATTCATATTTTAACCTTGTATATAAGCCAGTTCCATAGAATCGACGCGGTAAACCTTATAGTTTTGACAGTTCAAAGCTAAACAAAGTTTTACCCCAGTATACCATAACCATACAGTAGAGACACTCTCCACAGAACAACAACTTCAGCAGTTTGACATATTGAGGTGTTATCAATTAACTTGACGCGGTAAACCTTATAGTTTTGACAGTTCAAAGCTAAACAAAATTTTATCCCAGTATACCATAACCATACAGTAGAGACACTCTCCACAGAACAACAACTTCAGCAGTTTGACATATTGAGGTGTTATCAATTAACTTGACGCGGTAAACCTTATAGTTTTGACAGTTCAAAGCTAAACAAAATTTTATCCCAGTATACCATAACCATACAGTAGAGACACTCTCCACAGAACAACAACTTCAGCAGTTTGACATATTGAGGTGTTATCAATTAACTTGACGCGGTAAACCTTATAGTTTTGACAGTTCAAAGCTAAACAAAATTTTATCCCAGTATACCATAACCATACAGTAGAGACACTCTCCACAGAACAACAACTTCAGCAGTTTGACATATTGAGGTGTTATCAATTAACTTGACGCGGTAAACCTTATTGTTTTGACAGTTCAAAGCTAAACAAAATTTTATCCCAGTATACCATAACCATACAGTAGAGACACTCTCCACAGAACAACAACTTCAGCAGTTTGACATATTGAGGTGTTATCAATTAACTTGACGCGGTAAACCTTATAGTTTTGACAGTTCAAAGCTAAACAAAATTTTATCCCAGTATACCATAACCATACAGTAGAGACACTCTCCACAGAACAACAACTTCAGCAGTTTGACATATTGAGGTGTTATCAATTAACTTGACGCGGTAAACCTTATAGTTTTGACAGTTCAAAGCTAAACAAAGTTTTACCCCAGTATACCATAACCATACAGTAGAGACACTCTCCACAGAACAACAACTTCAGCAGTTTGACATATTGAGGTGTTATCAATTAACTTGACGCGGTAAACCTTATAGTTTTGACAGTTCAAAGCTAAACGAAGTTTTACCCCAGTATACCATAACCATACAGTAGAGACACTCTCCACAGAACAACAACTTCAGCAGTTTGACATATTGAGGTGTTATCAATTAACTTGACGCGGTAAACCTTATAGTTTTGACAGTTCAAAGCTAAACAAAATTTTATCCCAGTATACCATAACCATACAGTAGAGACACTCTCCACAGAACAACAACTTCAGCAGTTTGACATATTGAGGTGTTATCAATTAACTTGACGCGGTAAACCTTATAGTTTTGACAGTTCAAAGCTAAACAAAATTTTATCCCAGTATACCATAACCATACAGTAGAGACACTCTCCACAGAACAACAACTTCAGCAGTTTGACATATTGAGGTGTTATCAATTAACTTGACGCGGTAAACCTTATAGTTTTGACAGTTCAAAGCTGAACAAAATTTTATCCCAGTATACCATAACCATACAGTAGAGACACTCTCCACAGAACAACAACTTCAGCAGTTTGACATATTGAGGTGTTATCAATTAACTTGACGCGGTAAACCTTATAGTTTTGACAGTTCAAAGCTAAACAAAGTTTTACCCCAGTATACCATAACCATACAGTAGAGACACTCTCCACAGAACAACAACTTCAGCAGTTTGACATATTGAGGTGTTATCAATTAACTTGACGCGGTAAACCTTATAGTTTTGACAGTTCAAAGCTAAACAAAGTTTTACCCCAGTATACCATAACCATACAGTAGAGACACTCTCCACAGAACAACAACTTCAGCAGTTTGACATATTGAGGTGTTATCAATTAACTTGACGCGGTAAACCTTATAGTTTTGACAGTTCAAAGCTAAACAAAGTTTTACCCCAGTATACCATAACCATACAGTAGAGACACTCTCCACAGAACAACAACTTCAGCAGTTTGACATGTTGAGGTGTTATCAATTAACTTGACGCGGTAAACCTTATAGTTTTGACAGTTCAAAGCTAAACAAAGTTTTACCCCAGTATACCATAACCATACAGTAGAGACACTCTCCACAGAACAACAACTTCAGCAGTTTGACATATTGAGGTGTTATCAATTAACTTGACGCGGTAAACCTTATAGTTTTGACAGTTCAAAGCTAAACAAAGTTTTACCCCAGTATACCATAACCATACAGTAGAGACACTCTCCACAGAACAACAACTTCAGCAGTTTGACATGTTGAGGTGTTATCAATTAACTTGACGCGGTAAACCTTATAGTTTTGACAGTTCAAAGCTAAACAAAGTTTTACCCCAGTATACCATAACCATACAGTAGAGACACTCTCCACAGAACAACAACTTCAGCAGTTTGACATGTTGAGGTGTTCTCAATCAACTTGATTGATGAACGTCAATTTGTGTTAAAATATTGTATTTTGAGTTATTATGGGTCACTACCAAGGTGAAAAAGTGTGTGCTTATCGCGGATATTGGTCGAAGGCTAGAGACAAATAATCATCTCTCTTGAGGTTTCCAGAGGATCTCAAAAGCTAATAGTTATTAGTGTTCTGTAGAATAGTAGCTTTTCAAATCTTTCATATATTTTTTACAAATTGCTGAACTTTAAATAAAAGCCAATTTGCGTCGAAATATTAGTTTTATAAAAATGCACCTTAATACTGAATAACTGTTTCGGGTGTGAGGCATACTTGAAGGAAAGTAACCGAGAAGATATACTTGAAAAATCTCCCGAAGCTCTCTATAACAACTATCGCATGTGTCAATTTCACTTTGAGAAAGAAATGTTCTAGAATCTTCTACACATAGAAATTTGAAAAAGGAATTCGAAAAAAACAGAACTAATGAATCGAAGTACAAAAAAATACCATTTGGAGTCATTTATAGTCTTTATTTCATTGTCAATGTCAGAATATACATATTTGGAGCTGCTGCGAATGAAACATCCTCTTGAAAGCTTTCGACTACCTGGTCATCTGATAGACCTTTCCAAACAAACATGGACTGGAGAAAAAAAGCAACAGAAAAGTAGGTACAGCTTATCCAATTCATCTTGGCACAAAATCAGATACTTTTCCAGTAGCACACTGGTAGTATAGACCATAACGAAAAAAAATACACCTACTAGAAATAGATTTCAACTCAGTGAACACATATAACAGGTGTTATTTTATCTTAGTATGATTCACAGAGATTGATGGACATATACGTTATAAGTTCTGTGCCAAGATGGATTAGATAAGCATTACTTGAGAATTTCATATTATTCAGATTCATTTCAAACGTTATCTTAGACGAAACATCAACTTTATGATGTGAAATAACATACTGATATGATACGTATCTAGTATATTCGAATTTACGGCCACAAAATGACATTACACACCCCGAGCACGGAATGAAGGTTACAGAAATTTGACCCTCGAGAACGAAGGATTGACATTTAAGTGTATCTATTTTATGGATATGGTATACTGGGGTTTTACCAAGGATCAGACAGTTTCATCAGTATCAAATCGAATAATTGGCTAGAATAACTCCCTACCGGTGACGGATCCACAGGGGGGGGTTTCGGGTCCGGACCCCCCCCCCCCCTATTGGGAAAATGAGATTTTTTTTTCAATTTTTTATCGGCTCCTAATTTCCAAATTTTGTTAGGGAACGAAAAAATGTCACATGAGCAAGACAAAAATGAAATAGAATAAAATTTTTTGCTTTGAAATTGAAGAAGAACTTTAATAATTATTACATTCCATTGAAAACTAAAGAGCAGGCCACATTTGAACATTAGTAAATTTTCGAGGTTTTTACACTTAAAAGAAAATTGACACTTGTCAAGCTTATCGAGGAAAAGTTCGAGGAAATTTCTGACAGTGCTGCCATTGGATCCTTTTTGGCGCAGCATATGAAAAATTACACTTGTTACATATGTGATGAGTATTGTGTATGCCGGTAACGATTTGAATATATTATGTATGAGTAGAATATGCTGTTGATCAGGTTGAATCAACTCGATTCGATTAAAAAAAAGTCAAGTTTTGAACCTACTTTACTATATTATATATATAGTGTCCACGAGATTGAGTGCAAAAAAGTTGTTAACAATCTAAAACATGTATGAAACATATGTCACGAACATTAAAACTTTCATTCAAAATTTTCAATTTGGTCAACGTTACACAAATTAAAATTCATATCAAAAATATTATGACTAGACGTCCATTTGCATGTCGAACGCCGGCATGGAATGATAGAAAATGTTAGGTTAAAAGTTCCATCCTGCATGGATGTCCGGAACTACATAATATATGCGGAAATATCGGTAGGTCGACTCATCCTCAGAGTGAGCCCGCGAATTTTTGAAATTTATAGATGAGTAGAGAATAGACAATGTTGCCAGGGTTGCTGAAGGCCTTATTAAAATTTTGAGTGTAATATGTGAAAATTCATAAACATTATTTTGGAAACGGAATTAATGTAAACAATATAATTAAATAGAAAATTGGGAGCTTTGGTCCCTGAATTTTGGATTAGCTTGATCCAACTGTAGTAAATATGAATATATCTCACTGAGGTGAATAATGTCAGATCTTTTGTTCAAACATGAGACCGACTGCGAGATGAAGGCCATTTCCAGAAAGAGTCTTTTGTGTTTGTTTGGTTCTTCTGTGAGGATTTTGGTTGAGCCAAAATCCATATAATGACCCTCTTTATGCACGTGTTCACTAAGGGCACATCTTTCTGGGTGCAATCTGCAGTCACTCTTATGTGAATAAATTCTGTCCTTGTGTAGTCTGTTTGTTTGACCAATATACTCATTGTTACAGTCAGAACATGGAATACAGTAAACTATATCTGAATGAAATGTTAAAGGACACTGTAAGTAGTTTTTTTCGCACTTTTACCTTGCAAATTTGACAAATTATATAATATTGTAGCTTTCCCTGAGGATGACAATAAACATTGTCGGAATATTGGAATTCGTGTTATAAGAGTATACTTCCTGCATGCTGCTTACCCAACTATTTTCCTAGTTCTGTTCTTAACTAGTCAGCAAAGACTACCCATCTCCTAACTTATATATATTTATATATATATATATATATATATATATATATATATATATATATATATATATTTGATCGGCTAGGCTTCCGCGGTCAGAAATGTGCTGGCTGGAACTTCCGGTTGATCCGCGTCTGGAAAGATTTACTTGTCTACGTTTCGACTCCCATTTCGGAGCCATTTTCAAGACTTAGTGACCTTGCGTCTAGGTCTGAGTTGTCTCACTAGCTGGCTATCATCACTGGAGGTCTAGCTCTGAGTTGTCTCACTAGCTGGCTATCATCACTCCAGTGATGATAGCCAGCTAGTGAGACAACTCAGACCTAGACGCAAGGTCACTAAGTCTTGAAAATGGCTCCGAAATGGGAGTCGAAACGTAGACAAGTAAATCTTTCCAGACGCGGATCAACCGGAAGTTCCAGCCAGCATATATATATATATATATATATATAACAAAAAGGAAGTTCTTGGGTAAAGCAGCAAGCAAAACGTGTACTCTTTCAACACTATATTTCCGATATTTCGACAGTGAATACTGTCATCTTCAGGGAAGCTACAAATGGTTAACGAAATTGTTTATCAAATATGAAACAAGAAAAAACAGTGCTACTTACTGTGTTATTGAGAATGATTGCTAATGTTGGAAAATGAATGAATGGTTTGCGAGCGAATTGTCAGATTTAACATTCTGTACAAGGTAATGTCAATTATTTAAAATATGTGAGATAAAATATGTGAGATAAAATATGAATAAAATTTTTTTCAAGTAAGAGTTATTTGAAACAGTTCAAAATTAAAACGTGGTTTGAAGATTTGAACTGTTTCAAATAACTCTTACTTGAAAAAAATTTTATTCATATTTTATCTCACATATTTTATCTCACATATTTTAAATAATTGACATTACCTTGTACAGAATGTTAAATCTGACAATTCGCTCGCAAACCATTCATTCATTTTCCAACATTAGCAATCATTCTCAATAACACAGTAAGTAGCACTGTTTTTTCTCGTTTCATATTTGATAAACAATTTCGTTAACCATTTGTAGCTTCCCTGAAGATGACAGTATTCACTGTCGAAATATCGGAAATATAGTGTTGAAAGAGTACACGTTTTGCTTGCTGCTTTACCCAAGAACTTCCTTTTTGTTTCCTAACAAGTCAGCAAAGACTTCCTATCTACTATATATATATATATATTTATATATATATATATATATATATATATATATATATATATATATATATATATAGATTTTGAGTTATAGACCCCCCCCTTGACCTGATCCTGAATCCGCCACTGTTCCCTACTATTGGCTGAAATGCAGAAAAGTCACTTTTCAGAGCAGAGAAAGTTTCTTATCATTGTAAGGCTCAATGATGAAAACTTGGTGCGCAAAACTTTGAACTTTTGCTTGCCCATCTCTCTCGTTCGGTTGCATCTGGAAAAGAAGGTCGAGGAAACAACGCAACTTTAATTTTTGGCTGTTTCGCGTCTGCTTCCGTTCTAGTTTCGATCAAACTGTGCATTAGACGCGAACGAGCGTTCTGAATAAAGTAAGTGAAGACATAAATTACCTAATCCGGCTTCAAGGTCGACTTTTACTCTCACATAAGTAACAACGTTTCAAGAGATACGCTTCTGCAATCGATACGTATTGGTGCATCGATGATTTGTGAATAGTGAAATTGGGATATGAATCAATTTGTGTAATCATTTGGAGAAATCGAAACCAGAGATTAATAATTACTCGAACATCTACTTGCACTCGATGCGCGTTTCGCCAACCAGATTGGCATTTCCATACTCGAGTCTTTTCTTGTGGAGATAATAGAGTTTGGGAAACAATGTTCCTGCGTTCTCTTCTCTGATTCGAAAAACAAAAACGAAAGAAACAAAACTTTCATGAAAGAAACAATTTCAGAAATGTACAACCACTTTCTGTTGATAGGTATATCATTCACAAACTTTCAATTCATTCATGAAAAGGTAACCAGAGTCTTTATGGAGAAGCTGCTTCCCTGTCTATTAGTCGCGACGAGCATTGAATTTAATTGAAGTTACTTGCTCAGGTCACTATTTGAATGTAATTATTTTGTGGTGAGAAAATAAGAACTGATATTGGACTCAACACAAGTTTAGAAGAATAGATTTTCAATCTACCCCGATATGTTCAACAAGTTCAATTAGTCAGCAACTTTCCGTATACTTCAAATTTGCCTGTCAAAGAAATACAATAGAAGGAGAGCCCACGATGCTAAATCGGGATTTACTCGAGCGTCATAGAGACCTTACAAAAAAGCGAAGCTTATAAAAAAGAAAAGACAAATTATATAATGTATACCTATTCATCGGTCTGGGAAGGGGCCATAGATTTTAAAAAATATAAAAAAAAAATTGCATTTACATACTCGAGCGCGCCAAATATTGATATAATCTATTGTCCTAAAATTGTTCGTTTTCGTTAACCAGCTGACGAACGTCAACCCTCAGAAGTCGAAACTTGTGCGAGCAATGGATCAACGAGGCCTTACCTTTTAACGTACGATTACCCAGCACGGTGGCCCGGCGAGGATTCGAACCCCGGCCTTCCGCTTGATAGGCAGATATGCTAACCACTACACTACCGAGACCACAATCAATCTATGTCCTACATATTTTTAAAAATGCACGTATGTTAATCTGATTGTTTCCATGATGGGAGTGGTCGTACGTCAGGGTTGAAAGTGAAAAAAAAAATCTCGAGCGCGTCAGATTTTCTGAGGTGATGTTAGGTGGACCTTGAAGAAAGCTCTTATATAATAATCTGACGTTTTGAATGTGACGCAGACTCACGGCTGTTAGTAGAATGTGGAAAAAAAATTCGTCGTTTTGAAATAGACAACCGCGTCAGATTAAGATATATATGTTTCATCTTTACGCCCTAGACGTTGCAGTCTTATAATCTGACGATTGTCTGGAGGGATTCGCCTATTCTGACAATTCGAATTTTTTTTTCAATTTTTTTCAATCATTGAACTGAAAAAATAGAAAAGCGCAGGAGAGAGCATGCAAATGAAAAAAGTGTATGAGTTTTTCAGTAGAATACTTGTATTTATATGAAAATAACTATAAGCAACTACATTTTCAAAATTTTAATACGTTGGATATTCGTTGCAAACAATATCATGCCACCAACGAGTCTGTGTGATCAACTGTCAAGGAATCATGGCAACAGGAACCAAAGTGGAAACGGAGTGAGAGAGCAATAGATAGAGAAAGAGTGAGAGATAAATAGAAACGTGGAGAGGGGAATATAGGCATCACGTAGCTGCACGCATTAAAATTTATCGATGAATTTTTAATGTTTCGGCTTGTGGAAATCGTCAGATTATATATTTTTGCAATTCTTGAATTATTCCCTACAGAATGAAAATAAAATTAGCCACGATCGAGAATGTCTAGTTTTTTTTGTAGCCCTCCTCCTTCTTCAGGTCACTCTCGAATTGTCAGATTAGTGGAATATACACGTTTCAGGATGTACCTAACTAACTCACCCTACCTTAATTTGACGCGGTCGGGAATTTCACATGATCAATTCATTTTTGTTAATCTGATCCTTCATCCTTGAAGAGCGGCAATATAAATGGGGCTCATATATGGTGGAAGTACTTAACCGGGTACGAAATATCCACCTGTATATTGATCTGCCGCGCTTTAGTAAATCCCGAAATCCCCGCTTGGGCTATTACAAGAACTGATATTTATCAAAATACTCATCGTTGATCTTTCGGAAACCAAATCTGATTCTGTTTTCAGAACTCTCACACACATTCTCTTCCAGTTTCGGTTTCAGGTTCGTTTTTTGCAAATGTAAGGAATTGAGTTTTTACACTGTCTTTCATGAGTGGCAGCCGGGCGCGACGTATAAGAACCGAAGTGTTTGAAATGCAAGCATCCGCAGACAGCAGATTCCTTCAACTTTCGTCTTCGTCCTTTCGTCTCTCCTTGATGTACATCTTGTGTCAACTCTTTCGCACTCGTAGAGGTCTGGATGTTTCCCCGATAGTTTTTTGACCGCACGAACAAGGGGTTCGATAAATACAATTCTTTGTGTTTTCTCTTATGTTAGTTGGTTCAGTGTGTGTCAGTAATGAACTTGAAGTATTTGTTGTTTTAAATGTTGTTCTAACATTTTACCTGTTGCCGAACCGTTTCATCTTTTCACATAGTTGGGGGACATGCGGTATAACGGGTGTGTCACAGATTCCAATCTGGCACTGACAAATTAAAATCTGAAACTTTCCCTAGAGATCAATTATTACCCTGACACCAAACTGATATTTTTTGCACGAGACGCGCGTTTCGCTTACAAGGTTAGCATCTTCAGGAAAAGAAAATTGATACTTAATCTAAAGCTAGGGTGAGTTGTTTATGTACCTAAAATTTTTTGGTCCAATATGGACTTTTTCTGTTACTGTTAATTATGCTTATTTGATTTCTCGATAACGAACTAGTGCAGTCACTACCTGAAAAGTTTGTTGGTCGATCATCTGTTATTAGTCATTATTATTATTACTTTCTCAACAATAACTAGAAAAGCGGTCTGGAAGGGATAGGTCCCTTGTCACCATTCATGCTGTTTTTACATTTTGCTATTTCTAGACTCTCACATGCATCTGCTAATTGGCAATTGCATTAGCAGTGAATCTGAAATTGGCCAGGCAGTACCTCAAGGATCCAATTTGGGTCCATTATTCTTCTTGGTGTTTGCTAACGAGCTCATAAAATACATTACCAATAACACCACAACATTTGTTACCAGTTACGCAGACGACACCAACATACTAATAATAGAAGAAAACATGGAAAGCTTGTAGAAAACCACAGCAGATATATACAGTAAAATAAATCTTTGGTCAGAAAAGAATAACTTAAAACTCAACAAAGGTGAAACTGATATTATATTATTTTTTAATCGCAGCCTAAACAACATGGAAATATCTTCAAATGATGAAATGATAAGCCCGGTTGAAACAGTAAATATGCTGGGAATTGTTCTGGACCGAAAACTATCGTGGCATTCTCATATCGATGCACTGTGTACTAAATTGAAAAAATGATGCTTCTCCATCAGGTTCATGTCTAATCACTGTAGTATCAATGTATTGGAAACTTTGTATCACGCAAATTTTCATTCCCACATTCGCTATGGGATTCTGAACTGGGGCACTGGTGCAGCCGTGCAAAGGGTATTCCTAATTCAAAAATACGTCATAAAAATAATCGCGCAACTAGGATACAGGGAGTCATGCAGAAATGCATTCAAAGAACTGAATATTCTGACAGTCGCCAGCATATATATATATTGGAATCGTGTGCATATGTATTCAGACATAAATCCATCTCTCAACCACAACAACATGAACTAGGGGCTATCGGTGTCAAATGCTCATAGAACAGCATTGTATGAAAAAAGTGTAGATTTTAACGGCTGTGAATTCTACAATATACTTCCTAAAGATATCAAGGATTCTCCCAGCTCTCATGTGTTCAAATGTAGGTTGAAGAAATTGCTGCTTCAGATGAACTGTTACACTTTTCAGGAATTTATTGAAAACTATGAATTATAGACTGAGTAAAAGCACATTTTTTTCCATAAGTAGGCATATGCTTCTGACGACTCCAATTATTGTACACTGTTAACAGTATTGTAGTAACTGTACTTTTCAATTTGAGAAATAGAGATGTTGTTATATTATTAATATTAATACTTTTAGACTGTTTGTGTTCTTTATAGTATCTCGACTGAGTTTTATGATCTATTTACCCGTAGTTGATTACATATGTATGTAATTTTATTTTTACTTTTGGACTTGACATTTTCTTAGTTTGTTGTGCATTAATTTTTTTTTAATGTTCTTTTCAATCAGAGAAAGAAATAAATATAATTAATATTATTATTATTATTATTATCCGTAGCCTTGTCTCATGCACATGCTTAATCAGTTTAAGATTGCTTTCACCAATTTTGTGGTCATTGTCTAGAGCGTGTTGGGCGACACTGGATTCTTCTACCCTTCCGTATTTCATGTGTGCAAAATTCTCTTCGAAACGGGTTTTAATAGCTCGTATTCTCTGGCCGATGTATTTGTTGTTGCAATCTTGACAACTTATTTCGTAAATTTCCGTCTTCTCTGAGTTTTCTTATTTATCTTTTGGGCAACCAAGAAGCTGTTGTAATTTTTGAGGAGTCTCATAAGCAAATTTCATATTCATTTAATCAAATATCTGTTGGAGTCCTCTAGTGTATTGAGGTTCAAATGGGATAATTATAAATTTTTCATTCTTCTCATCTTTTTGAAAAGTCGAAGATTCACGAAGTGTTTCTCTAAATTTACATTTCCTATGTTTGAAATGAAGAATCATCCTGTATCAACCAGGAATTCGTTGTCAAATTATGAAACAAAATAATAATTGATTGAATTGTAAAATAGACTGTCAAAAGTTTTTCGATTTCGATATTAAAAACACATTTCCAACTCCGATAACGCTTCATTTAGTCCATTTCCTACATTATTGGCGACCGTGACAGGACTAGAAATAAAAAATGGACAGTTTGGTGATCATGAAGAAGAGTAGAGCTTTTTTGAGACGGCTGTTGGAAAAAGATGTAGAAGAGCTACAAACGTCTTTGAAGGAAGTACGGATCGATAAAAGTAAATTGACGACAATACTGGACCAAATAGAGGACAGAGGGGAAGAATAATTACACTGGATGAGAAAATACGAACAGAACTAATCCGAGTGACCATAGAAGAGCAAGATTTCGAAGGAAAAATGGAGTCAACAGA
This sequence comes from Zygogramma bicolorata, assembly GCA_032362365.1. Lineage (NCBI taxonomy): Eukaryota > Metazoa > Arthropoda > Insecta > Coleoptera > Chrysomelidae > Zygogramma > Zygogramma bicolorata. The sequence continues at coordinate 14,386,125 of JAVJAQ010000137.1, read as the reverse complement.
AAGATTTCGAGCAATGTTGATTTAAAGCAAATCAGAAGGATATTTCGCACTCAATCAAAGGTCAGTGGCAGATGATTAGACGAGTGAACCTGATTCAGTGAACAGAAGAAATTTCAAGCTACCAAAATTAGAGTTGAGAAAATTCAATGGAGAGATCAAAAATTGGATAGGATTCTGGGGCAAATTCCGAAAAATTGATGAGGACGAGAGCATCGATTTGGTAGATAAGTTTCAGTATCTTCTCCAATCCATGGAGCCAGGATCGTCAGCAAGAGAATTGGTAGACAGCTATCCTCCTTCAGCAGAGAACTACAAGAAAGCACTGGGTCAACTGAAAACGAGATTTGCCAGAGACGAGTTCTCAATTGAGGTAAACGTAAGAGAGCTTTTGAATCTTGTTTTGAAACAAACCATGAAAAGTTGTTCAAGTTGACCTTTGTCTAGCTTATTCGATAAATTAGAGACACTTTTGAGAGCACTCGAATCATTAGGTGTCACATCCGATGAATACGCGGCTATGTTATATCCATTAGTAGAATCTGCTCTTCCTCAAGATATATTGCGAGCTTGGGAGAGATGTCGTAATTCTAATTCTCTACAGTCTACGAGTATGAATTCATTAGGTGTAAATTAGAATAATCATCTCAATTTATTACTAGGTTTCTTGAAGTCCGAAGTAGAGAGCGAGGAACGAATAAATTTAGCCAAAAAAGTTTTGCACCAGGCAAAGAAAGTAGAGAAATCCACAGCACAAGTGCATACAAAGATCCACTATGTGATGTGTCTGATCCATGTACGGCGTCTACTTTTATGGCATTTGACCAGTTAAAAGATGGTATAAAGTTTTATCGTGTATTTTTTGCAACAATGCACATTCTAGTCAGGATTGCATAAAGGCACAAAAAATGACATATGATGAAAAAAGAGGGTTGGTTATTGAAAAAAAAACTGTTGCTTAGGTTGTTTGAAAGCCAACCATACTGTTAAAAAGTGTAGAAATTTCATCAAATGTTTTTTGTGTGGTAGAAAACATTTTCCAATCATGTGTCCTGAACTGCATGTTAATAAACCTGTTCAAAGAAAGTCAGATAATTCTGAGGAACAGAATGAAAGTTGGTCTAAAATTGAAAATTCATTAACAAGCAATAATCTTCACAATTATTCTGAAACTCTTTTGCAAACTCTGATTGTTCGTCTGATCAATAGAAATAAAAGTAGATTGGTGAGGGTTTGGTGGACACTGGTTCACAAAGATCATATATCACTGCTGATTGTGCAAAGGAAATGAGTTTAACAAACATAGGTGAAGAGTCTATCATACAAGGGATGAGAGTAACTTGGCCGCTGGCAAGAGTTCTGGAGATTTTTCCTGGAAGGGATAATATCGCAAGAGTTGCACGAGTAAAAGTAAATACTGGAGAACTGATTCGTCCACTACAGAGGCTGTACCCATTAGAATTGGCGAAAGCGCAGATTCCTGAAATCAAAGTTCCGACGGAAGAAAACGTACCAGCAGAGCACGAGTTTCATATGAAGGAGACTAGGAGCCTGGAAAAGAAACCGAACAATGATGAATAGACAACTAGAAGTGGGCGAAGAGTCAAACCTCCTGAACGCTTGCAGCAATGATTCATTCCATTGGTTTTGCAATATTTCATTGCAAAAGGTGGGAGGATGTTAGAAATGAAGAATCATCCTGTATCAACCAATAAGTCGTTGTCAAATTATGAAACAAAAAAGAATAGTTACTGTTTATATAATAATTGATTGAATTGTGAAATATACTGTCAAAAGTTTTCCGATTTCGATATTTAACACACATTTCCAACTCCGATAACGCTTCATTTAGTTCATTTCCTACATTATTATCAACTATCTCTGGGTTGAAATCGTTCACTTTAGCAAACAAACCTAATCAATCTCCTTTCGTTGTCGTACTCATCTTTTTTCAAAGGAAAAGATGGGTACTAGTTCAGTCTATCGCCCTTTCATAATTTTTAGGTCACTAAAGTTGGCATAAATGTATTTAGCATCAATAACATGTAGATATATCTATATCATCAAAGGGTTGTAGATCATATATCTGTTTTCGGAAGTTTCAAAAAATTTCCACAAATATATCGTGACGCCACGAAAAAATTTCCGGAAATTTCTTTGATTGCCATGATAACTAGTCAAAATTGAGGCATCTCATCGGTTCAAAAGTAGATGTGTAAAATTTTCACTATAATATCATTCACAAAACCGCGACACGTGTTCAGGTTGATAACAGCTCCTTCAACAATCGTATAAAATTTTCCTTGGAAAAATAGTTTTCGGGGTGAACTGAAAGTTTCTACACTCGTTTCGTAGTTTCCAAATCAGGTGTTGATTCTTTTAGAATGTGGTAGGAGAAAATGAACAGAAACACGGAATATAGATATTTCTCCACCACAAAAATGACTTTCGGGAGATACCTACTCATTACATAGTAGTAGCACATGAAAATGCTGGGTATCAAATCGATTAACTCAAAGTAGAAGATTATTCAGTCGATCCAATCTCAACGATTCCGGTGCAACAATTTCTGTTTTATTTATTGGCTGAAAGCTACTTGTTACGGTGAATGAACACTTGGTTGCTTCCTAGTCCACAGCGTAGATACTCGAAATATGCGTGAGTGAAATCAGATTGAGTATACTAAAATAAGCTATAGTGTTGTAAAATAAATTCCACCATTGCAGATGGAGGGGTTGAGAAAGCAATGATAAACATTTGACACATATATCGCTCTTATATATATATCCGCCAAATTGGCAGTATGAACAACAGTCGGTCATTACTAATACACAGTCGATGATGATTCTTCAAGTAAGTGGTAGTTATTCATTTACCAACTTTGATATTTTTGAAATCGTGGAATTTTGTGTCAGTGCTTTCTAATATTCCCAAAATTGGTTGATCGTTGTTAATAGAAAAATGCGGAAACTACGTTTTACCAATTATTCGAAATGTGCTGGTTTGTATTTTAATCGAGCAGATTATTTTCGTTGATTACCCCATGTACTCAAATAGTTTTCAACATTATTGGAAGCAATGAATCTCAATTCATATTTTATTCCCAATTTCATGAAGACAAATGGAGTAGCATATAGAATACTCTATTCCATTCCAGCATGGATAATCTATAGTGAATCATATATAGCAGTAGTTTTGGTTTCACAGAAATCTGTCTTAATATTTCCACTACCTTCTTCTTGAGTGTGCAGCATCGATAGTCCGATAACGAATTTCAGTTTGAAAAATACCTACTCATTGAATCGATGCCAAATAGCAACCAGAAGACGAAATACCAAAGGAAGTTTTCGTAATGGGTAATGACCCTTGAAACATCACAGAAGTGATTCATTTATTCTAATGATGCTCTGCATTATCCCATTTTTCGGCTCTTATGGGTTCATTCCTTTCTATTCAGGAAAACCCATCACGAATTCACGAGAACGTGTTTCCATAAAAATGTATTTCTCTTCTCTCCACAAAATAGCAATATTCCTAAATGTCGGAGAATAATTTAATGACCTACATGGTGTAATATGTAGTAATATGCATAAGGAACTATTGAATATGACTGATTTCATATTTTCTGAAAATTTGAACATTGAAACTGTACTGAAACCTAAATGAGTTTCAAATTTAATACTATGAAATGAAATTGTGAACATTAATAATTGAGATTCAATGACTTTTCTTCGGAGAAAATTTGAATTCAATTTACAGTATTGACATACAAGACAGTGTTATTGAACTTTGAAATGTTGGTTTCCAATTATCCCCTTCAACACATAATATTCAATTTGGCTCTTCATCAATGTTATCTGATTCAGTGGCCACACGCGATTTTTTCCTCTTCTCTCCTAATCAACTTCTCAGAATTTAAGTTTTCCATTTCGTGTACCTAGTGTTCATTTATCTTAGGTGTCAGTGAATCAACTTTGAGATAATTATGATTTGAAACATGATTATCTTTTCAGATGAAATATTTCAGGAAGTGATTTTTCGTATTTTTTTCCCAAGAACAATTCAACCAGAAAAACAAAAAGATTTATATTTGCTTTCACACAATTGAGGAGAAAAATATGCAAAAAATCAGTTTCTTGAAATCACAATGAGCATCGCTAAAATTTCAGAATGCTCCTAATAGATATGCAATGATTATGGGAAACATACAGTGATGATTTTCAATTTCAATAGATTCCTATCACCATGTCTGCGACTCCTTCTTCAACATCCTCTTTTTCAGAAACTTGTGATTGAATTGAAGATCAGAAGTAGATTCAGAAGAATTCTGAAGAAACTTAAATTGATTTTTGAGGTAGTCGATATTTCTTCTCATCAATATGTTCGCTTTGTGAATTAATTTAATGTTTCTACATTGGTGAATCTCAATATTTTACTCTGAAGATGAACCAAATGGATTTCCAGAAATAAATATGCTCCTCATTGATAAAATTGTTGAATTGCTGAATCATCTGACTATTGAATATTCCTTTGAAATTTAGTGTATTTTGAACTTTGGGGACGAACAGGCATTTCATTAAACTGAAAAATTTACAATTCCCGCTGCAGAAATCAGAAAGCAGCTTCTGCAAATAGTTTCCTAGTCACGATGTTGTTTCTAATGTGAGCAATGAAAACGATTGTTCCACAATACTATGTGTCAGCGCAGTCATACTAACTTCTTTCATCAAAATATTCATTCAAAAAAAATAATATAATTTCTCCTACAATACTTGATATTCTATACTTTCAGGCCTCCGCAGTGCTTTTGGCAGGACTTGTCCTCGTGTCGGCTCTTCCTGAAACTGACACCAAAGCAGAAGCAAAGGAGCAGAAGGTCTCAGTAGCTGAGAAGAAACACGAAAAACGGGGACTCATCGACCTCGGTTACGGAGGACACTATGGAGGTGGCTACGGAGAAAGTTTACACCTGGGAAGTCATGGGGGTGGCTATGATCTAGGTGGTCACTATGGAGGTATCGAGTTAGGAGGTCACGGTCTAGAACTTGGAGGATATGGCGGTGGATATGGAGGTGGATATGGGGGTGGATATGGGGGTGGATACGACGAAGGTCACGTAAAAGCCATCACTATCACCAAAGAAGTCAAAGTACCATACCCAGCACCTTACCCAGTGCCTGTGGAGAAGAGAGTACCGGTACCATACCCAGTGAAAGTGGCAGTTCCTGTTGACAGGCCATACCCAGTTCACGTACCCAAGCCCTACCCCGTTCCAGTCGAGAAGCCAGTACCATACCCGGTGATCAAGAAAGTTCCATACCCAGTGAGAGTACCAGTGAAGGTTCCTTACCCAGTGCCTCACCCAGTGCCAGTGCCGAAACCAGTCCCGTATCCAGTTCACAAGCCCGTGCCATACCCAGTGAAAGTACCTGTCGTCGTCGAGAAAAAAGTACCAGTTCTTGTCCACGAACATGAAGGGTACGGAGGTGGAAGCTTCGGAGGAAGCTTTGATGGTCTAGACTTTGGAGGTCATCATCATTACTAGGAAATGTTTGGTCAATCTTTTGATCGCTGTTGTTTTTTTTATGTTAGATTCTATTGATTCTTGTTTCAACACAGTTCTTGCTCAACTTATTTATGACTGTTTTCTACTTGAATAAAAATCTATTTTTTTCCAATAACGTGTTCGTTTTGATCTGATCATTGAATCAGGGCATGCCCACTGGATAGATGTCATATGATTTCTGGCATGCATTATCAGAAACTGTGAAATAAAAATTGGAATTTTCAATGGTGGTAGTCCGGTGAAACTGATAATGACAGAATAACTCCACTTTAATTTCTGTAACATTATGTGAGTGGAAATTATAATGGAAATATGAATTTTCATGTCCGTGGATTATCCGCATTTTGAATAAGGCAATGAAACAATATGTTTTTTTTCTGTTCTTGAGCAGATCAGTGAAGGAAAAGGAGTGCATATAACTGAATTTCTTTACGTTGGAAACATGTTTTCTAAAACAATTAGTAATGTCTGCCGTCAATATCAACAAAATAGCCTATAATTTCTTGCGAAATTCTATTCAAAGATAACTCCAAAAATATGAGTATGAACATATTCTCTTTCTGACCCGTCGATAATAATTCTCAACACAATGAGCAATTATATAATATAAGTATAATAAAAGCTAAGACGACAATAACATCTGGCAAACGTACAAACAATCGATGTCGTAAGCCATTGACATACTCGCAATATTACGTCGTTCATACATTCCTTCTGCGTTCGTAGTTCAATAACGAAATCAAGTGTTTGAAATACATAATAATAGCTGTGAGGTTATAATTATCTTCCTCGATCGTAGAATTGCGTGAGATTCCCGTGTTCTGGATTGGCAATAGGCTTATTAATTCAAAGCTGCCGGAAGTTGTTTTTTAAATTATGCAATATCGTTCGAGGATGTTTCTTTCCATTCGACATATGTTTCAGTATTTCGTCGCTGACATGCTTTTTTGTGAATGCCAATTACTTTTGATTATTACACTTATGTCATATGGCTTCTTTCTCGTATGTATTCACATGGTGTTATTAAATTACGTGGCCAAACTCAAAGGTAATGCTTCAGTTTCGAGATACAGGGTGTCAACATTTGTGAACAAAATTGTTTTCTCTTGAATATATCATTAATCATTCAGCCAATTTTCCTAAAATTCATTATAAGAACATTCGACTGAAACCGGTCTGCAAGTGTGTCCGTCCCTATAATTGAAAATCAATTCCTTCATTTGTATCACCGAAAGCAAATGCAGGATTTTTTTCTATGAAGAAACCTGCACTGGCACCGGTCGGATATAGTGCAATGCCTTTCGTGGTATTAGCCAGGGGAGTGGTTGTTTTAGGTAGATTCGAGACTAGCCTGAACGAATTGTTCGAAAGATGATTCGAAATCATTATGTCCACTAGCACCCCGGACATCAACCATTATTTCTACCGAAAAAATATGGGCCACTGACTTTTTGCGATTTTTGTACTTTTTTTTCGCATTGAGCTACTGAAACTACAACTTGCATATCTTTGTCCTTTTTTTTTGTGTCTTGATCTGTTTCTCAACATCCATGGGCTCAAGAAAAAACACTGTACAGGGTGATCTATACACGAGAGACATTTTTTTTTCGAATGGCAAACCCAGTATATTATCAGTTTTTTTTATATATGGAGATTCACACAAAAGGGCAGCCCTGTTCTGAATACCGCATGAATCAAGGGACAGGAGATACGAATTGACATTCACTTTGATATTTTGAAGTTTGTTCAGCTCAGATGTTCTATTGAAAAAAGATCCCTGAGCAAGAGAGGTTCGACAGGTCTTCAAATCCACAACAAAGGGGTGGGAATTCTGTATTCGTCGAGTCATCCGTGTAGATATTACCTAGGGTGGAACGATTGATAACAATTCAGAAGAGCAGCGACCGTGAAAATATCTATAGAAGAGAGAGAATGATGACTTGTTGAAAATAATTGAATGGGGTAACATGAACTTAGTGGAATTTGATGCTAGGTAAACCCAGGATTGTCTCTTTTCAAGGAAAGCCGATCTATCATCATCTAGTAATCAGATGTCAGGAGTAACTATTCCTACAAAGTCGAGTATCCCGATGCTAGGAATTACGATCAGTAATAATCTCTTTTGGAAAAACCATATGAGATCGATAGCTGAAGGTACTTCCCAGAAACTTGTATTTCTATTTCGTGCAAAGAAGTACTTCTCTTCTCGTCAACTTCTAATGATCTACCAGGCTCAGATGAGACCTGTCTTGGAATATAGTTCAAGTATGGAGTTCGGCACCAAAACATTAATTGAAGCTTCTCGATTTTATTCAGAGAAAGGCAATCCGTCTTGATGGTGATGCTTCGCTCACAGATTCTCTCACTTTATTGGGGCATTGTAAAAGGGTCGGAGACCCTTTTCATCTCTTCTATAGATATTTTTACGGTCGGTGCTTTTCTGAATTGTTTCACGCTTGGCAATATCCACAGGGATGACTCGACGAGTACAGAATTTCCACCCCTTTGTTGAGAACTTGGAGAACCTGTCGAACCCCTCTCGCTCAGGGATCTTTTTTCAATAGAACAGTCGAGCTTTGGAACTTTTTGCCGAAAGAGGTTTTTCTCTGAGGCTTATAAACTTCAGAAATCTAAAGTAAATGTTGTCATCCATTTCAGAAAAAATATTCAGGACAAATAGTGATATTTTATACTTGTCCATATCTCAACTCTTTTCATTTCATTCAGAGGCACAGTTGAACATGAAAAATCAATTACACTAAAAGTTTCAATTTTCACCAGACAATATTGATTATAACACATTAGGTAAAATATATTGGAATGAAATGAATAACTTTGAAAAATTTTGTTTTACAGGAACTGATTATAGTTGAGTTGAATCAGAGTCAGTCTCAAATAATTTAACAAATATCTTGTGAAAAAAACATGCATGTGGAATTTAACTTTTATTTGAACGGTATAACAAGTAAAAAAGTAACAACAAAAATAACAACAGTCAGTCACAGAGTTACATTGGTTTCGAGAGGAATCACTTCAGAGGTAATTTCACTTTTTAATGTCCATCTTGATTGACTTGATATCCACCACTCGCAACGTCTTGACCCTCAAAGGAATTCAGATGCTGTTTGTCTCCACCTGTAATCATATCACAAAATCAAACTCCAATACGTCGATACATATATCATTGTTTATTGCTCTATATCTATATCAGTTGATTCAGATAGTTCAATATTCCTCACTCGTAGAAATCAACGCGAAATAATTTGTTACTCAAAATCCCCCTGTTCGACCATGTCAAATAATAGAGATTTTCAACCTTTTCGTATGCATATGATACCCACGATTTATTCCAGAAATTTGTTAATATTTGTTTCTCAGTTATTCTTGATGCTCATTGAATATAAAAATAAATATATAGCAATCTATGATGAAAAATTATTTGTTGTTCATTACACTTTATACATCGACCTTTTCCAATATTTGTTGAGGAGAAGGATATGCCTTCTTTGAGAAATTGTTCGTTCTTGAAGGAAAGTGAAGCACAGTTCATCTCATGATGATGAATCATTTCCAGTTCTTTCTAGACCACACACAGTCTATAAAAACCTGAATGTTGTGCGTATACACTGCTTTTTTTGATACACCTTCTTTTATTTTAGTTAACTGAGAACATTCAAACTCGAGATATTGAAATTGATGCATAACTACTATATTTTGGAGTGGAAATGACAGATGATAATTTCAAGAGAAAAAATTAATGAAAAAAGGGGTACTATTTGAACGTCATCATTTTGTGGTGGATCAACATTTGTTCCGTAGTTATCTGGGACCATAGTCTTCAGATAATGCATCAATTTTCTTCTATGATTCTATTAGCGAAATGGCGTCGATCGCGAGAATCGAATATTGACACTCACATGATTAGTAGTCCAGTAAATGAAGATCCGAAACTAGGGAAAGCTGTGAACAAGTCCATGCGTTCTTCACTTGTGGCTCAATTTTTAGGTCGTCACATATGTTTTCAAAGGACCCAAAACTTAACACGATTGCATTCATGGCAATGGCCGAAAATGGCCCCCCAAACCCAGAAAAATGGGTTTCTCGCCAATATCTGGCTAAATATAGGAATTAGAGAATTTCCGTTTTCACAAAAATTAAAGATCGTCTCATTATCTACAAAAATGACTCACATCATTTTTTCCGAAAACTCAACAGTTTTCGAGATAAAGGGGCCCAAAACTCTCCTCATTTCCGCTGCCGCTTTCTCTATAGAGATTCTGTTGTCTATGCATTCGCTTGGAGGCAGGCGGACGAACTGTTCCATAACTCAGGCAAAAACTGACATTTTTCAATGATTCAAAGTTCAAGATAATGAGGAAACCCCATTTAATCGACTTGCCGTGCACATCGTTTTGAAGCCAAGATGCTCTAGTTACCGAATACATATATATTTTTTATGACTAATAATTTTTTGATTCGCGGTTGTTCCGCAGATTCTACATAACTCCGAAATCGCATGAAAAATGTAAATAAACAAATGGATCATTTATTAGAACGCGGACAAAGTACAAAAAAAATTCAGAGATCATTCAAGACCCCAAAGAGCCCATTATAAAGAAAAATTTTCGATAAAAGACTTTTTTTGAAAGAAATGTAAACAAAATGATGAAACAGTGTCGAAATGGTGCGGAAAAAACTTTCACAGCTCATTAAATCTTTTTGCCGAATGGTAACGAACTTCGAAATACATAGAATGATAGCTACGAGTTTTCTCATTATCTTGAACTTTGAATCATTGAAAAATGTCAGTTTTTGCCTGAGTTATGAAACAGTTCGTCCGCCCGCCTCCAAGCGAATGCATAGACAACAGAATTTCTATAGAGAAAGCGGCAGCTGAAATGAGGAGAGTTTTGGGTCCCTTATCTCGAAAACTGTTGAGTTTTCGGAAAAAATGATAGGAATCATTTTTGTAGATAATGAGACGATCTTTAATTTTTGTATGAACGAAAATTCTCTAATTCGTATATTTAGCCAGATATTGGCGAGAAACCCATTTTTCTGGGTTTGGGGTGCCATTTTCGGCCATTGCCATGAACGCAATCGTGTTAAGTTTTGGGTCCTTTGAAAACATCTGTGACGACCTACAAATTGAGCCACAATTGAAGAACTCAAAGACTTATTCACAGGTTCGTTCCTTCAGTTACTGGACTATAGCTTCAAATGCAATATACGTTATTTACAAGTTTTCTATTTGAGTGTTTTTAGATTCGAATGGCTATGTAAAATATCGCTCAAAAAAGCACTTCTCTGACTACAAATTGGATGGTAATAAATAAGAACTCGCTACTTTCTCCAGAAGAGGTTGGAGTAATCGAATTCTGGTTCGACACTGGGGAAATATATGATGGAATCATATTCGCAATTGTCGACTATCAAAGCTGAAACTTGGTGAAGTTAGCACTGATGCAATTATATACCACAAGCCCATATCACGATTCAAAGGGATCACATGACCCAACATAAATCGTATTTAGAACGATGCCGCCCTATGACACAACAGCTCGAAGCAGTATGCTCTCCATTCCAAGCGGCACAATAAACTAAATGAAAATTAAAAAAATTGTACTTAAAGTTGTGAAATCACGACTGTAGTACGAGTAATGTGTTGACCATTAGATTGGAGATCTATTTCCAACACGACATTGAAATTGTTGATACTAGAAGTGGAGTTTGATAGTATGTTTTTGTCTTTGCATCAGTGAGGTAGAAGTGTAAAGATAATCTTATCAGATATGTAATATGTTATTTCTCACCTTGTTATTATAGAAGTCGTGGATAAATGCAGTCGCATATCGATAATATCATTTCATGAATTATTGCATGATAAAATGCTCGAAAAAAAAATCATTTGAATTTTGAATCATCAGACGCAACATTTTCTTTCATCCTGAATTTGATGTGAAGGTTCGCCTAATTATATGGAAGCGATGATAGCAAGAAAGGGGAACTGAATTTTTATTCGTTCGATACCTAAAAAAAATCCTAAATGCTTATTATCGATTACGTGCTAGTGAAACCGAAAATTTGATACAGTTTTCAAGTCAGAGTTACTGATGTTTTTTCTGTAATACTATTAATAGCTGAAGATCTAGGTCAACTACGTAGATATCCGTAATAAAGACACCCGTAATATGATAATAGACTTATGTACCCATAATCCGTGTCATAATGAGATCCATTTCGATACATATTATAAATCAATTAGAAATCCGATTCAGTGACGAAAGGCTCAGAATAAAGCATTTCTGAACGCTTTGGTTTCTCTAATTTACCGGCAGAAGTGGCATATATGTCTAATCAATTTTTTACTGTCTGCTTCTGGGAGATAACGAAATTGAATGAAAAACGAATCGTAATCTACAAGAAACTAAGTGGTAGATTAGAATTCTGAAACACAACTTGTATATATCCCAATATGGATTCTTATATTTCGGGATTCTGAACCAGAAGAAATGAAAAGAAAAAAAATCATCCACCATAAAATAGTGATTTTGAAACTGTACTACGAACAAACGATTGTGAAAAAAGAGAGTAACGAACCAGCGCTTTCTAAGTCATTGTTATAGTCCTGTATTCCATACGATTGCTGCGACCCAGCATGGTACGAATCGCCATTCCACTCTGAATCTTCCTTAACTGGCACTGGGTACGGCTTTGGTACCTCAACAGGCACTGGTACCTCTTTGACGATCTCATATGGTACCGCATGTGGAACTTTAACGTACTTGGTCTCCACTACAGGGTAGGGTTTTGCAACGTGCACAGGGTAGGGATGTGGTACCGGTACTTTCACAGGGTACGGTTCTGGAACATGTACGGCGACGTGTTTGTTCACGTAGATTTCGTCGGCGGGTAAATGGCCTTTGGAGTATTCGCCCAGCTCGAGGATGTCGTACTTGGGGTACTTTAGGACGCCATAATCGCGAACATCTGGTATGCCTTCTAGATGATGTGATCCTTGATGGTCGTAACCAGGCCTTGCCTTTGCTGTTACCGTTAAACAGCAAATTGCAAATAGGGTGGTCTGAAAAAAAAAGTTCATATTTTTAGTGTTTGAAAATGAGAAAAGAGAAAAGGAGGAAAATCTGTAGAAACCAAATTTTGAGTTGATTTTTTTTGATATTTTGTATTATAGTTTGAAAGATCTCCAAGAAAAAACAATCATACACCACAGTGAAATTACTTTCAAACAAAAGGAAATGATGTTGCGTTATCATTGAAAGATTTCCCAAATATTTTTCATGTGTCTGCAAGGAACTAAAATAATTTGAAATATATTTTGTGGTAAAACTGATGCAATAAAGAATAACTTCACTACAATGAAAATTATATTTTCACTGTATCGTTGTTCAATGAAGTTTTTTCAATGAACGAAGAGTTGGGCTGTCAGGAAACTTTTTGCATAAATAACAATTCAGTTAATTTGTGAGTCTTCTGCTGGTTTGTTGAGAAAAACAGGTACTCCTTATTACTGAACCGGGAATCAATCATAAATGGTTGGGTAATTAGAGGAAATCTGAATCGAGATCAGAAGTCAGATAAAGGAATTGTTGTAGAAGCTGCTACTCGTCAATCAGCAGTGAGAAGTAGGATGTATTTGATGACTAGTAAGGAAGATGACTTCGACAAATGTGATATTCATTTTGTTCCTAGTTATCAGAGTTCTTAAAAGAGCATGTTACTTTTATCCTAATATTTTGGGATCTCTGGATTTCATCCAACATTTTGAAAAAAAACATCATCGTCTGAATAATGAATTGTTTTCGAGATTCCTCACTCTTTTCATCAAATTATGATATTTCCATGGTGAATTTCTGGAAAAATACCTTGTTGGAATTCAGAGCTAGCAAATTCTGGTCAAACTATGTCGATATCAGTAGTCCCGATCTACAATACTCCTTTCTATCTTGAAAACCGCCATCGGAAAAACTTGTGGAAACAACTGACTGAAATGGATACAGGAAAAAACAAGATACCCAAACTATATTTTTGCCTGTATCTTCTTCATTCGCGAACATACTGAAAATTTTCCTACATTTTGCTATTGGCATTTGATGTGGGCTATCATAATATGTCCATGGGTCTTTCATACAGGGTGTCACCTGACTTAGGCCACCCCCATCCTTGAGTTTTTTTTCCCTTCATATTGGGAAATGACATTTCATTTGATATTTCGAGATGATTTGGTAATATTTTATTATAATTGGGTAAATTATTTCCTTTCAAATTACGGCCCAGGATTTTGGTTGACTAAGTAAAATAAAAACTGGATAGCAGCTTTCACGTCTCCCCGTGTACCTTAGTGTTTTGCGAGAGTATTTTTCCGTTTTCAGGTAACAATTCATATTTCTTTGCATTTTCAATGCTCTTTGAGCGTTTACTACAATGAGCTTCGACTAGCAAAACCTCTAATAATCATCTGAAACATATCTTCAACACAAATAGATTATAAGTATTTTGATAAGCTGAAAAAAAAATGATAGTAATCCGAAACGAAGATTATAATTGAAATGGAAATTGTTCGAGTTGGTGTCCTTCCACTTCTAGACTGTTTTGAACTCATAATTTTTATTACCCTTAATACATTCCTTTGCTGTATTGTTGCGAAAGCATTCAAAATCCTGTTTCTCAAGTCTAGCATATTTGATATCTCTCTGTCAGCGAAAATCCTATTTTTCAATGTGCCTCATAGAAAATAATCGAAAAATTTAATATCTCGTGATCTTGCAAACCATCTTATTGGTCCATCATTTGCTTTCCATCTGTCGACAGGTCGAATGGAAGCAATAACCACATTTTCCTCTGCACCATAGGAGAATCTTGGAGGTAGAAAGATCTTCTTTATATGAATAGCATACATATATACATATCATCTCTATCTCAACTTCTCATAATTTGGTTGCCACAACGAATCAGCTATGGTCTACATAAAATGCTGACAATAGGTATGGGAATATAAAAATTATTGTCATACGGTAGCTACATGCTCTCTCCTCAACAATATTCTCCTTGCGGCGCGAAATTTTCTGTAAAATGATGGTTCTTTCCCTCAAAAATCTCACGGGCCTCTTTGAAAGTGCGGTTTAATGCAAAAATAATTTAGATTGATTGCACATGTTCAAATTTTTTCTCCAAAAAACACTCTTTTAGCAAAGTTATGGTTTTAAAATGTCATATGCAGCCATTATTCAGAAATAAATCGTCAGAATAAACTGAAATTCAATATATTATCGATATTTATTGATGGTTAAACAGATATTCTAATTAAATATGTAAATAAGTCAAGATTGTTCTTCTTACGGTATGAAATCAAGTTAATAATTGAACTATTAGACCTGTTGAATAACCTTTATATTTCCTTACCATAACGGCTTATATCTAGTCACATTTAGGTAAATATTCACCAAGAGAGAATACCAAAACATTCATTGGGTTACGATGACATTTGCTTCGTAAATTATACCCTAAATAATACCAGAATTAAAACCGCCCCAATCCTTGCGACGGTTGGGTAATTTTTGAAGGAGAAAATAACTAATTTCTCACATGTTTCTTGCTCTAAAGTGGCTTATGGAACTTGAAGGGGAATTACTGGTGATTACTTTCTTGTAATTAACCGAGGTTGCTACTTATGAATTATTTATAATTCGAAGTTGAATATTCAAGGTCTGTACCAGGTACCAGTATTATCCCATTTTTAGACATTTCTCCCCGGCATTTGGAATAACTGTCCTAAAATGTTAGTTGGGATATATGAATATGCTGTATTCGATAAGTGGAACAGCGATGTATTATTACTTTTACTGTCTCTTCTGAATATTCGGCTACTGGAAAGCCTCACAGATGATATTTAGCCAATTGTATGAAGGAGTTCATGACCGTTTTTTTCTCGGAAATATCACCAAATCCATCCCTTGAGGTCACTCTTTGATGCGATGCGATGGTACTATTCATTCTTTTGAGAGCTTCAAGTCCTACCTAATCTCATTGGTCAAGATGTGGCTTGTCAAGAGACTTATTCCAAAAGTCCTATAAGTTTGACCATTATCTCTTCCTCTTGTTTCTCTTTTTCTTCTTTTTCTCCATTCTTGTTTCAAACGATATTCTTTGGAATATAAAACCAGTTTTTCATAAACTTCGATTGCATATGCAAAATACCAGTTCAATACTGAAAACTTTCGAGTAAAATCTGATATAAATGAGGATAGAAATTATTCCTGATTCACTGATCCCCACTATAATTCGCAATGAAATATTTATAGTAGTCAGAATGGAGCAGTGTAGTGTTGCTTTTTGAGATAGCTCGCTGTATTGGAAAGCATAGCTAATTCAAGAAATCGAGTGATGTTATAAATACGGAAGTCACACTGATTGGAATGGTGAAAAAAGCGTTTCTATAAGTCCAATAACCTCCGGTGAAAATTATTCAAATTCCTGATAAAACGATCAATTTCATTCATAAAAACAGAACAAGGAGAATATCTAATGAAGTAATTATAATATTATCGAAGTGTTTAAATACGGACGTTCGAGTTCGTCGTATAATTGATGATGAAAATGTGAAATCGGATATGAGTGTCTTCTAAACGGGTTTCAATTATTTATTTTTCACAATGCTGTGGTCTTCATACGAAAGACAACCTTACTTCAATTAATATGTACGATTTTTGAATTGATATCTTGATTGCTTACCTCATTGTGGAATATCGAATACTAGGCATGAACATAGGAGTGAATCCAGTGAGGGATATATATGATGAATAATATAATATGAGATCAATGATGAAATATATTTCAAGAAAAAATAATCTCTAGTAGCCAAACTGACAAAAACAAGAATCGCCGCATCTCCAACGATGGTGGAGTTTCAAAAGAAATAATAATGTTTTTTGTGGAAAATTTATTTCTTTGAAATATCACATTGACTTCAAAATTTGTTGAGACTGTTGCCCGGACAGAACAATTAGTAACAGCTGATCCAATCGAACTAGGCACAGTGATTGGTTCCATATTGGTTCCAAATGGCTGATGAGGATTGGAGCATAGCCATGGTAAGGTGATATGAATTTGTCAGGAGTGGGAAGTCATATTCAATATCAATCACGAAATGTCATTTGTTTTAACGTTTGAAGAAATGGGTATTTATTATCTATTAATGTTCGATTAGATATGTTCAATCTGATTTTTCACAATGCACTCATAATAATTGTGAGAATGAAACACAGTAATTATTAGGAGGATTTCCAGCTGTACACTCGATTTTTTTTATATGCAGATTCACACGAAAGGGGATCCTTGTAATGTTCGAAGAACACCGCGTGAATCAAGGAACAGGAGATACAAATTGACATTCACTTTGAATTTCTGAAGTTTGTAAAGCCTCAGGTGAAATCTCTTGTGGCAAGGAGTTCCAGAGCACAGCTGTAATATTGAAAAAAGATCCCTGAGCAAGAGAGGTTCGACAAGTTTCCAAATTCACAACAAAGGGGTGGGAATTCTGTACTCGTCGAGTCATCCGTGTAGATATTTCCAAAGGGGGAACGATTGATAACAATTCAGAAGAGCATCGACCGTGAAAGTATCTATGGAAGAGAGACAAGTCTCCAACCCTTCTACGATGTTCAATGAAGTGAGCGAGGCTGTGAGCGAAGAATCACCAACAAGACGAATTGCCTTTCTCTGAATAGAATCGAGAAGCCTTAATGAATGTTTTGGTGCCGAACTCCACATATGAGAACTGTTTTCCATGACAGGTCGTATCTGAGGCTTGTAGATCATTAGAATCTGACGAGAAGTAAAGTATTTCTTCGCACGAAATAGAAATCCAAGTTTCTGAGAAGCACTTTTAGCGATCGATCTCATATGGTTCTCCCATGAAAGATTATCACTGATTGTAATTCCTAGCATCGAGATACTTGACTTTTAGCACGACAATAATAATGATATACTTTATCTCGGTCTCGGTAGTGTAGTGGTTAGCATATCTGCCTATCAAGCGGAAGGCCGGGGTTCGAATCCTCGCCGGGCCACCGTGCTGGGTAATCGTACGTTAAAAGGTAAGGCCTCGTTGATCCATTGCTCGCACAAGTTTCGACTTCTGACGGTTGACGTTCGTCAGCTGGTTAACGAAAACGAACAATTTTAGAACAACAATTTTAGAACAACAATTCGATTAGGATTCCTCATATACAGAACAGAAGTTATACATAACAATGAGACATTATCAATCTAACAATGGCACACACTAAAAGTGACAAACATGCTATGATAAATGGGATAAAAACCGCAGTCGCGAGCAAGAGCATATGAAAATTGGCAGATGAAATTAGCTTTTTATTAATTGCATGTTGGCTCTGAATAGATACAAAGTTGCTTTTTTCTTCACATTTGAAGGTAGTTCATTAAATTGGGCAAGATCTTAATGAAACAATGAATTCATAGTTTTCCTATAGTTGGTACGATCACATACAACGTACGAAGTTTATCAACAACTCTTTCAGTTATATGTGACTTAGATCGATGAATAAACAACATGAAAAGTTACATATCATCTACAGAAAATGGGATTATTTCACAACTAGCTGCTGTTCTGGGGGTTAATGAAGGGAATAACCGACTATATATATATATATATATATATATATATATATATATATATTTAAGGGTTCATTAGTAATCATGGCAGGATCAGGGATCGGACGGTCGATGGGAGGTTCGAACGGATTAGTTCCCAAGTCGGAGTAAATAGAAGTATGTCGGACCAAGAGTGGTTTCCAGGTCTCTAATGAACCCTTAAATCCCACCAACCTTCAATCCTCGATCTCCAGTGATGATAGCCAGCTAGTAAGACAACTCAGACCCAGACGCAAGGTCACTTAGTCTTGAAAATTGCTCCGAAATGGGAGCCGAAACGTAGATAAGAAAATCATTTCAGACGCGGATCAACCGGAAGTTCCAGCCAGCACATGCCTAACCGCGGAAGCCTAGCCGAACAAATATATATATATATATATATTTTTATTTGGTCGAGCTTTCGAGAATGTTTATTCTCTTGTTCAAGACATCTGAAAATGTATATGAAGTTACAAACAAATTGTAAAAATATGGGGTTAGGTTTACTTACTAACGTGAGGTTATGTAAGAAGTCATGCGTGAAGATGAGGAAAAATGGAAAAACATCATTTTCTCATGATCTCGTGGAGTAAAATCGATAAAAACTGTTAATAAACACTTATTGTACAGATATTTTGGAAAACATTGTTATATATATGAGATTTATAGTTCATGATGACATCTTGTATATTGTTACTAAGTTGTTTTTGATAGATTGATCAATAAACATCATTCGAGAGTTGAGTTACAGTCGTAAAAGAAACTGTATTCTAATTTCACCTTCCATCCCAAGCTCAGGCTACCTACAAGTTAAGCATAAAACAAACATTTTATAATTTAAAAAACTTAGGAGCACGTGCTAAGAAGTTATTCATGAAAGAGAAACAATTTGAAGTTTTTAAAATTATAAAATGTTTTCTAAAATATCTGTACAATAAGTTTTCTTTCGTAGGTGTTTATAACGATGGATTTTCACCCATTTCAATCAAGAATAAAAATAAGACAAAATGGTTAAGGCTTTCGCGGCCGAGGTTTTCAGTATTATTACTTTTCTTCGGGTTTGAAGGCCGTCGTTTTTAGAAATTCCAAAGAACGACGGCCCTCAATGCCGAAGAAAAGTAGTAATACAAAAATAAGACAGTTTTGTGAAAACGTGAGAAGAAATATATGAACGTTTGAAATTCAAAATAAAACAAAAAAGATGATGGCACATGGTCCTATTGCCATACGAACTCCATGCAAAACTCAATGAACGTTTCACGACTGATAACGACGATAGATAATTCTGATCTTAAAGTAATAACAGTTTCTTCCATGATTCTTTCAATCATGAATCATCAATCAATATGAAACTCAAATAGACAATTTTTTTCTGTTTTGATTCTGTGTTTATTCCTTTTCTCGTTACTGAATCTCAGCAAATGAGGTATCATCATCTCTCAAGGAATCCAAAAGTCTACAACTACCCCCTTCCACCTCTACTTACAAGAGAAGTCATTGTTGTGCACTGAGATCTGGTATTTTGCAATAACTGACACTGAAACGGGGCGAGAGAGTGCTTATATATGGGACCGCATCACTTCCGGTATCTCCCTGTATTAGCGACTCACTTCCACTTTCATTAGAGCTTGACAAAAAAAGGCGGGCAGACTCCAGCGGAGAGAGCGGGATAGCGACAGATTCGCCACTCACAAAAGTAGATTGTTGGCGGTTTCTTTCGATGAACTTGACTATCAGAAATAAAAGTATACTCCGATCAATTTGTGAATGTCGATCGCAGGTTGAATGCACTCCAATGGAAATGTAAGAGGTGATGCGCTGTCGCCGTTCTATAACAATTCCTGAGAATTTGTTTTAGTGGAAAAATTCTGTTATTTGGCTCATGCCCATGCATTAAATGGGTCAAACTGGAAGATCATTTCGAACTCGCATGAATACAGAAGTAGTTTTCAAAATGGAGGAATGAATTCCACATTTTTGCAACATATCTGGTGACAAAGAGATATGATAAATCATCTACTTGACATTACAATAAACAATGCGTTAAAGGTTATAAGGTTGACCGAATATCGTAAAGAGAACCATATCAATATATTTTAAGATTGTATGACACGATTCAGTTTTTCAATCATTTTCTGAATGAGAAACTGTACACATATTTTATTGTATCGTGTAATACACCAATACAGATATTGATTCCCAAATTGGATGAAAAATAGAATATGTTCTATTTTTCATTCAGTTTATGTTGGTGGGCATGTGCAATAGATATAATTAGTAGAAGAATAATTCGGAATCATATATAAAGGGGTTAATATTGCAATGAGGTTATAATTTTGAGTTTGTAAATGTTAACTGTTTGTGTTTCGAAAAAGTAATATAATGAGTTTATCTGTCGTCAAAATGGGTTGGTCGTCTGGACATGTTAGTACTTTGATTGAAGAGTATCAGAAATATCCCTGCCTATATGCTACCAGACACCCATTATATCATAATAGAAATGCTCGGGTAAATGCTTTTACAAGGATATGTGAAGTACTATGTGAAGTAAGACCAGACACAACTATTGAAGAAATTAAAGGAAAATTCTCGAGCTTACGAACAACGTACCTAGTTGAAAAGCGAAAGATGGAGAAAGCCCATCAAAAGTGGAGCTGGTGTAGATTGTGTAAGTTTAACTAATAAAGAATACAGGAATATATATTTATACATGTAATTGTGTTTTGTTTCTACAGTGATGATAATACATAATACATGTTCCGTCATTATGGTATTTTGGGAAAATAAGTTTCTTGAATGAACATGTTACGTCGAGACCATCAACGTCTGATCTAGACACTTGTGAAGAACAGGAATCACAAAACATTTCTCCTGTGATAGATCAAATTAAAAATAAAATCAGAGATGATAACCCACTTCCAGAGGATGAAGAAAAATATGGAGATGAAAATAATCTCACACATAGTGGATATGAGAATGATGCCAGTTAGAATAGTGAGCAATATGAGGAAATCATTATCGAGGCAACAAAAGATGTAAGTAATTTCATGCGTGAAGTGAATAAAAACTATTTTGAAATTTCACTCATTTCAGGAAGCTGAAGGACCTCAGAAGGATACCAATTCTGAACAACAAACAACTCCTCAGATTAAAAAACGAAAAAAAAAAAAACAAAAAAGAAGTTGAAGGTCCAGAAAATGATGTTTTGAAAGATGCAAGTAAAGCACTGCTTGATATTACCAATGCCATAAAGACTGTACCTCAAGAAAGACAAACAGCTGAAGATATGTATGGCAAACTGGTTGCTGAACGTTTAAGGTCCATATCGGATGTAAGAAAAAGACTGAGGGCACAACAGGCAATTGAAGCCGTTTTATACCAGTTCCTCATTGATGACTGAGTCAATAGATATGTGAATTTTTTGATGAATACTCAAGGATTTTTTGTTTTTTTCAGTAATATATAATACTCATTATGAAAATCCTCTTCACAATCTATTTCCGAAAAAATGTATGTCCTTGTGATAATATTCTTCGAATCATTGATGACTGATTCTGAGTATGTATTTGAGTCGTTTTGTTTTTGGGTTAGTACTGGTTGTATGCATTTTGTGAATAAAGTATTTGAAATAGAATAAATTATCTTTAATGAATAATATCAAGTACAAATAATTAAAAAGTATAAGGAAACTGTTTTGTTATCCACAAAATATCTATGTGAATCTGCTCACAATCCAAGTCAGTGATTATATTCATTTATTGCATCATTCTGCCAAGGTACTGCTCCTTCTGAAAGAAAATAAGCCATGAATGCATTCCTCATTTGTTGAGCAAGTTTAGTTGATCTATTTCCTCCTTGGTGGTTTTGTAGGCCATGCATTCTCTGTGTGTTATCTTCAAAAATAGTATCCCCATTACAATTATTAGTGGTTGATGTTTCAATCAAATGATTATGTAAACAGCAACAGGTAAGTGTGTTTTTTTCAACTTTATCTGGAGTCAAAGGTATGGTTGTTAACAGGATTCGAAACCGATTAGAAAGAATCCCGAAAGCGTTCTCCACTACCCCACGAGCTCGAGATATTCGGTAGTTGAATATGCGCTGCTCAGTTGAAGCATTCCTAAATGGGAATGGTTTCAGAAGTCTTCTTGATAAAGGAAACGCATCATCACCAACTATCGTAGGAGGAAAGTTTAGTTTGTGAGAATTAATTGCTCTACATAAAGAACTATCCCTAAATACTCCTCCATCACTAATGCGACCATTTACACCGATCAACATATATAAACGAATAGTTTGCATCAACCAGTGCAAGTAAAACAATACTGTGATGTCCTTTATAATTATAATAAAAGGAACCAGCACTTCTTGGTGGCCTGAAGTTTATGTATTTTCCATCCAATGCACCTAAGCACATTGGAAAATTCCACTTGATGTGGAACTCATCAGCTATTGTCTTCCATTCATCTGATGTCGAAGGACATTTCGAGTACTCTTCTCTCAAGTTAAGTAGATAGCTTGACATACCTCTGGAATCATTTTACTAAGAGTACTTTCATGTATACGAGATGCATACATCAATGAACGATAAGTTTCCCCAGTTGATAAATATCGAAGAGTTATAGCGAGTCTAAAAAATAAAACTAGGTGCTGCCCGATAAACGAACCTTTACCAATGAAAATCCAATTGTTATGGAATTGGTAAAACTAACCTATTTTCTGCTGAAATACATTCTCTCATATCTGTATCTCTTTTAGAAATTTTATCTTTCATTTTGTCCAATAGAAAAGTAAACTGTTCATCATTCATTCTTATAAAATTAGTGAATAATGCAGGATCTTCAGTGAAAAGTTCATTTTGCAGCATGCTTAGAATTCCTCGTCCCTCATTCCTCCTTCGTAGCCAATCTCGAGACCAAAGTTTTCTTCTTTTCTTCCTATTTGTTCTTTTTCAAAACGAATAAGCTGAGCATAGAAACAACTATTGCCGAACTAGAAACCATTAGATATTTTTGAAAGGATGCCATTGTTTATATTTTAAAGATATAGAATATCCAATATCCCTAACCCTATTTTATTACATTTGAATGGCATCCACTGCACATGCCTCTGGTGAGAATATCTTGTATAGTGTCACACAACATTCGATTTTCCCACAAAATTTATCCATTTTATCATCAATAATTTATTGACTACACAAATGATTCATTTTATGAGTGAAAAACTGGTCCGTGTCATACGGGCTTTAGGATGTAGTTTCAGCCACTTTACATTAGAATATGCATTAAATGTACAAAAACATTCGACATAGTCGACGGGCATACTTGAAGGCTGGCGTCAAATAAAATCATCTTTAGAACAATTCGTTCAGGCCAGTCTCAAATCTATCTACACAGCGAGTTTTGGCTGGCACCTGTCAGAAACAACTACTCCCCAGGCTAATACCACGATGGGCATTGACCGATATCTGACCGGTGCCAGGGCAGGTTTCTTCACAGGGCATTTGCTTTTGGCGATACAAATGAAAGAATTGATTTTCAATCATAGGAACGGACACACTTGACCGGTTTCGGGCTATTTGGCAACTTGTCAATGGCAGTACCATATAAACATAAAGTCGATGACGCAATGACTTTGAGTTGTTCGCATAAGCTTTGGTAGTGGCTTGACTAGGAGAGTTCCTGATTTTTAATTATGGGAAGTCATCGACTTTATGTTGATGATGGCACTGCCTTGTACTGACGAGTGGCCAAATAGCCCGAAACCGGTCTGCAAGTGTGTCCGTCCCTATAATTGAAAATCAATTCCTTCATTTGTATCGACGAAAGCAAATGCAGGATTTTCTTCTGTGAAGAAACCTGCACTGGCACCTGGTGGAATATAATTCAATACCCTTCGTGGTATCAGCCAGGGTAGTAGTTGTTCTCTGACAGGTGCCAGCCTGAAACTAATGAGTAGGTAGTTTGAGACTGGCCTTAACGAATTGTTCGAAAGCTGATTTGATTGAAAATACAGTTGGTTGTTTTAATCATCCACATTCTTTGATACTGGTTTGAGTTTCCATTGTTTATATATTATGTTGGTGTAGCCTTCCTCCAAGGAAATCCAAGTAGCAGTAGAAGAATGACAAAGGAAAATTGATGAAAGAAAAGATGGGAAAAAATAATTAGAATTGAGCAATGAGAATTGAATGAAAAATCAAAAGGAATGAAGAATTAGGAAAAATTTGAAAATCTCAAAAGTAATGAAAAATAATTATCGGAGTTTCAAGTGGAGTCGCTTATTCATTCCGATTCATTTGAAAATATTTTCACAGATATCAACCACCCCATCACCATTCAAATAATCATTCAGCTCAATGGAATTGAAGGAATCAGTTTTCATTATTTAAAAGAAAAAGAAAATGAAAAGCCTCGGTGTTGTTCCGAAGCCGTCCCGTTGATTTTTGGATCACTGTGCAATCGTGTGGTTTCGAAAATTCGTACTAGTGACTCCAGTTATTGTCCGTAAAGGATAATTTCCAGAATAAAAAATGCGATTTACTCGTCTTGCACATTTCACATATTCCGCAATGCGCCCAGAGAGCAGAGCTGTGTGCAGGCAGCAGACAACTATTGTTCTTGACTTCCACATCTCTGAGAAGCTAGTTGACTATTTAATTTAACCACGACTGTTGTATGATTGTACCCTTGATACATCTGTTTGCTCGACTCTAATGATACCCATTATTCACTAGTGAATAATGAGTCATTATTCACTGCTATCAAATAATTAATAATAATTAATAATGATGATTTAGCTATAAACAATCTGATTTTGAAATATTATCGTATAAACCACCAAATATTTTCAATTCAGTTCTTTACCTACATATAAACAAAGAGACAAGAAGTATGAGGCGCCGTTTGGGTCAAAAGTGTTCTTGCGAATATACCTATGTAATTTCATGTCAATATATTTATTAACTTTAGTGATATTTTCATTTTGTGTTCCGATATATTTATTCTCTACCGAACATAATATATTTACGTTTTGAGTGTCACAAATATATAAAAATGAGAATGCCCATATATTTATAAATTCGATCTATTTTAAGTCGTCACGAGATGGCGCACTGGCGGCATTTTGTTCACGGTCGAGTACTTGGCAACATGGCGAAATCATTATTCATAAAATAATACATGGCGACTCAGGCAGTTGTCATGTCAATAATAGTTCTACATCTTCGGTTTTTCGGGATTGAGGGCCGTGCACTGGAATTTTGACTTCCGGAGCTTTCGTCTACATCTGCGGCAGCCATCGACTAGTCGTAGTAAACTCACATAGAGGAGTTCAACTAAGACCACGCCGCTGAAGATGGCTGCCGCAAATGTAGACGAAAGCTACGGAAGTCAAAATTCCAGCACACGGCCCTTAAGCCCGAAAAACCGAAGATGTATTAACACCGGCCGTGAAAGCCTACACTTTCAATAGTTCAAATGTCGAAGGAGTTGGCGCTGTAGTTTCGCGTCCCAGGTCCCAGGATCCTTTATAAAAATACGAATTTCGCTATATGACAAGTATCTGCAGTGCCTAATTTGAACTATTAATATATATTAACATCGACATGACAACTTCCTGAGTCGCTGCCATCTATTAGCCACTCTAAGTACCAACGACTTCCCCATGTTGCCATGTACTCGACCGTGACAAAATACCACCGGTGCGCCATCTCTTGACGACGTGAAATAAATCGAATTTATGAATATATGGGAATCTCATTTTTATATATTTGTGACACTCAAAACGTAAATATATTATGTTCGGTAGAGAATAAATATATCGGAACACAAAATAAAAATATCTCGAAAGTTAATAAATATATTGACATGAAATTACATATATTTGCAAGAACACTTTTGACCCAAACGGCGCCTCATAAAGAAGCACCTACTTTGAGCTATCAGTGAATATGAATGTGCGTATCATGTCGAAATAGACTTTGAATCCAAACAAATTTGACTCGAACCTGTTAACAGTATTATATGAAATATTTGTTAGAATAAAATAATAGTGTCTCGAAAAATATGTATGTAATGTTTCCACTGAACATTTCAGAAAATGTTTTTATAAATCATGGGCAAAGTATTTTATCCTACTCGCGTATAATGGCTATTATTCTCTAGGTGATTTAAGCCAGATTAGGCCAGTAAACTTCTCATCATGAAAAATAGCCATCATTATACGCTCCTTGAATGATCTGAAATTGGTAGTGTGATCGATAAAAATAATACTGATTGCTTCAATCGTTGGTAATTGGTGAATTCATCTGTGCCAATGCCGACTATGAAGCAATCCAGTAAATCAAAGTACTACCATTGTGTATAGAGATATAATTATTCGATCATATGGAAATTATATTTGAAGAGATCGATACTGCGGGTGAATGGTATTTGTGATTACGTTTCCAAGTCATGTCTTTTTTCTCTCTCCTTAAGGACGTTGTAGGTTGAATTAAACATTTTCTCGATTACCTATACATACCATCAAAAGATGGCAGTCAATCCCGAAACAGAAGTGGAATTTACGCTTCAAATACTTTTCTATATCGACTGTCTATATCTCTATAAGCAATGGTACTACTCACACAGCAGGTGTATCAAATACTGAGTCCCCTGTTGGCAGAAATTTTCATGGATGATTTAGAACAGAAAATCCATAGTGACCCACTGGTCCCTAATTTCGTGTATTGGTATAGGTACGTGGACATTTCAGCATGTTTCACAGGAGCGAATGGGCAACTGGATAAGTTCTTTGATTTCATCGATTCCATCAACCTTTCCATCGAATTCACCACGGTTATGGAAGGAAATAATGCAATCAATTTTTATGGATTTGACTGTAGCAAATTGAGGATAAACATAATTTTTCAATTCTTAGAAAAACTTCACATACAGATATTGTAACTCACAATTCATCAACCCATCCTCAATTTTCGAAAAAGAACTGAATATTATAAAACAAATCGCTATTGACAACGGTTAAAGTAGTGATTTAGTAGGCACTTTATTGTTCAAAAAGCTGTATAGTCAAGTCCTGAAGGGAATACTTCAAGTTATAACAAATTTTGATATGAATTAAAGAACGTTGACCTATTTAGGCCAATCGAGTAAGAAAATTTCTAATTTCTTAAAACAGAAAGATTCGAAGATTGCATATAAAACGAAGGAAAGTTCAAGCTCTTATATCAAAAAGAAACAAAGATAGATTATTGTGTTGTTCATGTCCTGTATTTTATGTCGGTCGAACGGGAAGAACATTTGATACACGCTTAAAAGAACACAGAAGAAGTTCGGTATCACTACTTTTGTTCGGGTTTGAAGGCCGTCGTTTTTTGGAATTTCTTCCTGACGTTTCGCTGGCTCGAGTGGCTAGCTTCTTCAGAGGTTCATTCATCTTGGAATTCACTCCGATGACTGGAGATTGTTTCTTCGCAAGTTGTATTTATGCCGATTCAGGTAGTTTGCGGTGCTAATTATTCCATTCGGATTCGGGGAATTGTCATTTATATTGATTACCTGGTTTATCTCATGTGGGTTCGGAGAATAATCATCATTATTATCTGAAGAACTACCTGCAGTTTCTTAAAATGGGATTCCATATTCGGTTGAGGTTGACAGCTTCTTCTTTTCTGTTGAAATTATCCGTGTGTTTGTGGATTTCTATTGCCTCCCGTACCAGTCGGCTATGGTATCCCTCGTTGGGTGCAATCAGTTTTGCATTTTCAAACAGGATCCTGTGGTTTCCCTCACTAAGTGCGTGTTCCGCCACAGCCGACTTGTCAATTTGCCCTAGTCCGCAGTTTCTCTCATGTTCCTTTAGCCTAGTTCCCATGGATCTTTTGGTGGTACCGATGTATACCTTCCCACAGGTGCACGGTATGCGATAAACCCCTGCTGCAGACAGTGGATCTCTTTTGTCTTTAGCCGATCTGAGGCTCTGTTGAATCTTCTTTGCGGGTTTAAATACAGTTTTTATGTTGTATTTACTCAGGAGTTTTCCAATTCTGTCTGTGACCCTCGGGATGTATGGCAAATATGCATGTGCAACTATCTGAACGTCCTCCTTGTTTCGAACAGTGGAATTCTTCAGTTTCATGACCCTGTTGATCTCGGGTACACTGTATCCATTCGACCTCAAGGTCACTTGAAGATGTTCCAGTTCTTCCCCCAGATGTTCTGGTTCGCATATTCTTCGAGCACGTTCCGTTAGAGTAGAAATGACTCCTCTCTTTTGGCTGGGATGGTGATTCGAGAGCGCGTGCAGGTACCTATCCGTGTGTGTGGGTTTTCGGTACACTTTGTGGGTTAGTCTAGCCCCACATCGTTCGATCAGAACATCCAGGAATGCTATTCGTTGGTCCTGTTCAGTCTCCATGGCGAACTCAATATAGTGGGGTTGAGCGTTCAAGTGGTCGAGAAAGAGTTTTAGAGCGTCCCTACCATGTTTCTCAATTGATTTGTATTCTCAAATGGAAATCTTGAGGAGTTCAAATCCTAACGTCAGGACGTTAATTACATTCCAAATATTGACTCTGCAATAACTATACGAACATTAGTGAAAGAGGCAAGAATGCAGAAAAATCCATTGAATTAGGGTTGAAGGGTAATATTCGTGAAATCACTAAGAGCAGAAATTTTTTCATAATTTGTATTATATACGCATCTACAAAAGTTTATCAGAAAACTAGACTAACAGTTTTGCTCAATAGTAAATGC
Source organism: Zygogramma bicolorata (assembly GCA_032362365.1). Lineage (NCBI taxonomy): Eukaryota > Metazoa > Arthropoda > Insecta > Coleoptera > Chrysomelidae > Zygogramma > Zygogramma bicolorata. Next base: position 14,357,133 of record JAVJAQ010000137.1, on the reverse strand, counting down.
TTTTCGATGCATGGACATCCCTATCATATGATGATTCTCTTCAGTTTCAAAATGATTTTTTTCATGTGCGAATAAGGGACTGTCCATTCAATATTTGGCTTCTGATTGCTTCATTTGTGTTCTTAATAAGAACCATCACTTCTCCAAAAATTATGAAACATTATTTATTGGCAATTCTCGAATGAAAAAAAAAAGAGTCTTTACTGATTACGTAAGATTTTATAAAATTTATGATAGGTTATTGACAAATTAGCAATTTTCAATTCTTGCATATTGGAGTGAGATACCAGAGCGTAAATATATCAGATTCTTGTTCTTCATTTCTCGAACTTCCCAAGTCGACATTTCCACTTATTATTGTAAACATTGTCGATTCAAATAACAATATTCCAGGGAATTCCTTGGATTCCAGAAATTTCTTAGACGAGTTACGCGATCATTGATCTACTTTTACATTCACCTCACCGATTTCTCATTATTATTTTCTGGCATATGAGTAATTGTCGGGAGTGAAGGGCAAACTTTGTTATTGCTTTCGCTGCGTTAGTGGAATGGATTGTAATGGATTACATTTTTATATCAGAACAGATTGCATCGTATACAGTGATAGATGTTATTGAAGAAATCAATTGAAGTGCGAACAATCAAATTGGTTGAATTATTTCTTTCCATCGGTGGATGAAGTAGTAATATGGGATGTTACTCGTGACGGAAGTAGAATGATGTATCAGGTAGTGAAGGAGAATGGTATTATTATCCTTCACGACCTATGAGTGTCAATACAATTCTTAGTTTTCCCAACTTACATCAATTAGAACTCGAAAAATAAAAATAATCTATATAGTCCAATAAAATAAACTGTTTTCGTGAAATTTCTGCCTACCCGAAAAGTAGCTGTGGATTCAGGCAGACACATGTCCGTGCGTTTAGCAACAATTAGTGGTTGAATACCGGAAAACATATTTTTTTTTTGTTTTTTGCTTATATAATGAAAACTATTCATCGGGTCGAAAAAAAGTTGGGTTGAAAATTGTAGATAATTGAAAAATCTATCGATTAGCGTTGGCCCGATTTCGATATTCAAATTTGTTGCTCAACTATTGCGATCGGAAATTAAAAAAATGCGTTTTTTCCATTATTTTATTAAAAAATGTTGAAATGCATTCGGGTGTTGCAACTGTGGATTTGGAAAGCTTTCCACTAGTGGAGACTACAGTTACAATTTGGTTGAGAAAAAGTTGATAGGTTAGCAACAATCTAATTTGTTACTAAAATAAGTGTCCCACTAGATTGTTATTTCTTGCCCTATGGATAATCGTAGAGAAATGATCGAAACGATTTTGGATAGTCAAAGAGTTGAACTACGAACTATCGTTTTTGGAAAATCGATTTTTTCAATGTGATACCTTCAAAAATGACGTCAAAAGAACAACGTTTTTCAAACTAAAAAACAATTAGGAAAAAATGGTCGTATCAGAATGCGACAAAATGCATGGGAAAGCTGCTATTTTTCAGCAAATTTTGACAACCTTACTTTTGTTCCACGATATTTAGGAGCGAAGATAACACTTTTTATCATTTAGTTTCCCCTCTATTTGTTTATCTATATGAAACAATGAGACCTCGACGACTGCACAGCGCAAGAGTCATATTATCGATAGAAACCAGCAGGATTTGTTTTTCACAATTATTCATAGTATTTATTGATAGGATAAGTGGAGGTTCTTCCGGGACCGTTCGACGTGCCGTGTGGAGGGGAAAGCCGGAGAGAGCGACCCGCATTAGGCGGCCGTCGTATGCATCGCGTGAAATAAACTGATCAAAGCCCAAAATGACCTCGCTGTCTGTATCTCGGGAAATACTTTAATAACATGATGCAACAATGCAATCTCCCAATCATCAGAAATGACCTGGATCTCTTAATGACCAGTCAAAATGATATTAGAGCTTGTATATTTCAATTGTATCTTATAATTGTCTTGTACATGTACCGAAACATTTTTGACCTATAGATGTAATTGAAAATATGTATAATCAATTACCTTACCTTTTTAGGAAATCGAAAAAATGGAATATTCTCACGTGAACTATCACAAGAATCCACACTGCAATAGGTACGGTGAGAAGTCTGCTTAACTATAATACATGTTCAAATTACTACCAAAATAAAAGTTCAAATATAATAATAATAATATATGATATAATAATAATAATAATAATAATAATAATAATAATAATAATAGGCATAAGGTCACCCATCTTTTCTATATGGATGACCTTAAGCTCTATGCTTCTGGAGAAAGGGACCTACAGCAGTCCCTCAGGGTGGTGCAGGAGTTCACGCATGCTGTCGGTATGGAATTCGGGATTGACAAATGTGCACTGGTTCATCTCAAAAGAGGACGATGCGAGGATTTCGCTGAGGATGCCCAACTCGTAGACGGAAGCATTCTACATCATTTGAATGCCGGAGAGACATACACCTATTTGGGTGTGGAACAACGCCACACCCAAGAGGTAGACTCGGTGAAAAATGCTCTCCGTGGCAAGTATAGGCAGAAACTACGGCAGATCTGGTCCTCAGAGCTGTCGGGCAAAAACAAAGTTTCTGCCACCAACATGCTTGCCATTCCGATTCTACTCTACTCCTTCGGAGTAGTCAAGTGGACTCAGGAAGAGTTGCGGCAACTTGACGTGAAGACTCGCAAAATGATGCATATGCACAGAAGCATGCATCCCAAATCGTCCGTTCCACGGTTATATCTCCTTCGACAACAAGGAGGCCGTGGACTTTTGAGTTTGGAGTGTCTTCACAACAGAATGGTACTGGATGGAGCCTGTAGAGTCATCAGGAGTTCGGATCCCCTACACTGCATGGTCCGAGATCATGAAAATGCAGGAATCGGAGCCTTTTTATTCAAGGCAGCAAGGCGCGCTGCTGATGAACTTGGTATAGTCTTCGACACCGAGCGGGTAAACCAACTCTCTGTCACCGAGTTGGAGCCCGCTCTGAGAAAAGCTCACATCAAGGCTGCAGAGAATGCTAAAATGCTGCAGCTGCATACAGACAAGCCCATGCATGGAGTCTTCTTTAAGAACATCGAGGGCCATGGCTTGTCTGTTAAGCTGACATTTGCCTTCCTCAGGTCAGGTGAGCTGAAGTCGGAGACTGAGGGGTTCATCATGGCGTGCCAAGACGGTGTCTTCAATACCCTTGTCTATCGGAGCCGCGTGATGGGTATAGATGCAGGGCCTGTCGACAGGCGCCCGAGACTTTGATGCATTTGCTGTCATCTTGTGCAGTTTATGCGGTCTCGGCCTATATCCATCGCCATAACGCGGCCTTACGAGTGCTGTACTATTTTCTTCGGCACTCGTATGAAATAGACAGGACACCGGTGCTGCCTTACGCTCCAGGGGATATTGAGTCCGTAGTGGAGAATGAAAGGTGTCGAATTTTTTGGAACTTTTCATTCCCCACCCTCAGGCAAATACAAGCCAATAAGCCTGATATAGTCCTCTTCGACCACCGAAGTAAGACGATATTCGTTATTGAGTTTTCGGCCCCTGCCGAAACGAATATCGTCCGAAAAGAGGAGGAAAAACGGACAAAGTACCAGGACTTACTTTACGAACTCCGCAGGCTCCACCCGGACTATTCTGTCAAGTTAGTGGTTCTGATTATAGGTGTTCTCGGTGGTTCCAGACCAACGCTACTCTCGGAGCTCAAGATCATACCGGCATGCCGTAATGCGGCAGAGATCTTGGCCGGCCGCATGCAGAAGGCCGTTATTCTCGGTTCGTTGCGTCTGCTCAGGACTCACGATTCTCGGAGCCAGTGACCACTTACCCCGCGGTGCGGGGAGTGGTCATTGGTTAATTTTACTAGCGCGTTCGCCCACTGGGTCGGAGCAGTGGGGAGTACGGACCCGACTAGATTTGTTTAGACGACAGATAATAATAATAAAGGGATCCTTTCTGGAGAAAGGGATCTACAGCAGTCCCTCAGGGTGGTGCAGGAGTTCACGCATGCTGTCGGTATGGAATTCGGGATCGACAAATGTGCACTGGTTCATCTCAAAAGAGGACGATGCGAGGATTTCGCTGAGGATGCCCAACTCGTAGACGGAAGCATTCTACATCATTTGAATGCCGGAGAGACATACACCTATTTGGGTGTGGAACAACGCCACACCCAAGAGGTGGACTCGGTGAAAAATGCTCTCCGTGGCAAGTATAGGCAGAAACTACGGCAGATCTGGTCCTCAGAGCTGTCGGGCAAGAACAAAGTTTCTGTCACCAACATGCTTGCCATTCCGATTCTACTCTACTCCTTCGGAGTAGTCAAGTGGACTCAGGAAGAGTTGCGGCAACTTGACGTGAAGACTCGCGAAATGATGCATATGCACAGAAGCATGCATCCCAAATCGTCCGTTCCACGGTTATATCTCCTCCGACAACAAGGGGGCCGTGGACTTTTGAGTTTGGAGTGTCTCCACAACAGAATGGTGCTGGATGGAGCCTGTAGAGTCATCAGGAGTTCGGATCCCCTAAACTGCATGGTCCGAGATCATGAACATGCAGGAATCGGAGCCTTTTTATTCAAGGTAGCAAGGCGCGCTGCTGATGAACTTTATATAGTCTTCGACACCGAGCGGGTAAACCAACTCTCTGTCACCGAGTTGGAGCCCGCTCGGAGAAAAGCTCACATCAAGGCTGCAGAGAATGCTAAAATGCTGCAGCTGCATACAGACAAGCCCATGCATGGAGTCTTCTTCAAGAACATCGAGGACCATGGCCTGTCTGTTAAGCTGACATTTGCCTTCCTCAGGTCAGGTGAGCTGAAGTCGGAGACTGAAGGGTTTATCATGGCGTGCCAAGACGGTGTCTTCAACACCCTAGTCTACCGGAGCCGCGTGATGGGTATAGAGGTCCCTGATACTAGATGCAGGGCCTGCCGACAGGCGCCCGAGACTTTGATGCATTTGCTGTCATCTTGTGCAGTTTATGCGGTCTCGGCCTATATCCATCGCCATAACGCGGCCCTACGAGTGCTGTACTATTTTCTTCGGCACTCGTATGAAATAGACAGGACACCGGTGCTGCCTTACGCTCCAGGGGATATTGAGTCCGTAGTGGAGAATGAAAGGTGTCGAATTTTTTGGAACTTTTCATTCCCCACCCTCAGGCAAATACAGGCCAATAAGCCTGATATAGTCCTCTTCGACCACCGAAGTAAGACGATATTCGTTATTGAGTTTTCGGCCCCTGCCGAAACGAATATCGTCCGAAAAGAGGAGGAAAAACGGACAAAGTACCAGGACTTACTTTACGAACTCCGCAGGCTCCACCCGGACTATTCTGTCAAGTTAGTGGTTCTGATTATAGGTGTTCTCGGTGGTTCCAGACCAACGCTACTCTCGGAGCTCAAGATCATACCGGCATGCCGTAATGCGGCAGAGAACTTGGCCGGCCGCATGCAGAAGGCCGTTATTCTCGGTTCGTTACGTCTGCTCAGGACTCACGATTCTCGGAGCCAGTGACCACTTACCCCGCGGTGCGGGGAGTGGTCATTGGTTAATTTTACTAGCGCGTTCGCCCACTGGGTCGGAGCAGTGGGGAGTACGGACCCGACTAGATTTGTTTAGACGACAGATAATATAAATAATAATAATGTTTATTCATAAGCATAGAATTTCTTTCTCAGAAAGATACATGTGTACAAAAGGGGGGTGTGAATAAACAGGTAGGAACCACAGAAGCTGATTCATTTCAGCTTGTGCGTGGTACGAAGAATGGGGTTTGTGACTGATTAGTTATTAAAAAAAAATGTATATATAAAATAGTATGTTAGTAAAAACTCTTACATCTAGCTTTGGGTAAAATCACAAATAATAAAGGAATGTTTATTTCGCGCACTCAGTGTAACCAGCCGGAACGATACAAACTATTCAATCGGGGACACTCTGTACAGTAGTATTAACATGGAAATCACACTCTTCTGAAAGAAACAAACGAGAATTTCTGGGGGCAGATGCCGCCGTATTGGTTCATTTCGTCATTTGCCAAGTATCTGGAATGCCTAATAGGACCTGACTAACCTAACGGAGACAGAATGAACATGTGAATAGATGAATGTTAATGGACATTTTCAGTTACAAGCTGTAATGGACATTTTCAGTTACAAGCTGTAAATATTCAAAGAATAATGTTGCAAATAAATGGACAAAAATCTTAATATTGAATAACATTCATACATACACATTTGTAAAAATATCTATCAAGGAGATGAGCCGTGCTTTATTCATTTTCGAATATCAGAGAAAACTTGCTTCCTTCGTCTGAGGCAACATTTGACATCGTATTATCAGAGTGAAATTTGAAATGAATGAATAATTCACTACATTTGCAGCAAAAAATTGAATTATTTGTGATTTGAGGGATTTCCGAAAACAAAAAAATAAAAAAAAAACAAAATCCGTCCAGTAGTTCCCGAGATACAGACAGGGAGGTCATTTTGGGCTTTGATCATTTTATTTCACGCGATGCACTCGACGGCCGCTTGGCGCTTGATCGCTCTCTCCGGCTTCCCCCTTCCACACGGCACGTCGAAAGGTCCCGAAAAAACCTCCCCTACTCCTATCAATAAATATGATAAATAATTGTGGAAAACAAATTCTGCTGGTTTCTATGGATAATATGACTCTTGCTCTGTGCAGTCGTCGAGGTCTCGTTGCTTCATATAAATAAACAAATGGAGGGGAAACTGAATGATAAAAAGTGATATCTTGGCTCCTAATTATCGTGGAACGAAAGTAAGGTTGTCAAAATTCGAAGAAAAATAGCAGCTTTCCAATGCATTTTCTCGCATTCTGACACGACCATTTTTTCCTAATTGTTTTTTAGTTTGAAAAACGTTGTTTTTTTGACGCCATTTTTAAAGGTATCACATTGAAAAAATCCATTTCCCAAAAACGATAAGTTGTAGTTCAACTCTTTGACTATCCAAAACCGTTTCGTTAATTGCTCTACGATTATCCGTAGGGCAAGAAATAACAATCTAGTGGGACACTTTTTTTAGTAACAGATTAGATTGTTGCTAACGTATCAATTGTTTTTCAACCAAATCAAAACTGTGGTTTCTACTAGTTGAATGCTTCCCAAATTCACAGTTGCACTCCCAAATGCATTTCAACATTTTTTAATTGAGTAATGGAAAAAATGCCTTTTTTCAAATTCCGAGCGCAATAGTTAGGCAACAAATTAGAATATCGACATCGGGCCAACGCTAATCGATAGACTTTTCAAATATCTACAACTTTTAATCTAACTTCTTTTCGATCCGAACAATAGTTTTCATTATATGAGCAAAAAACAAAAAAAAAATAATGATTTCCGGCATTCAACCACTAATTGTTGCTAAACGCACGGACAGAATCTGGCGCAAACTTTAGGGGATAATAAGGACACATGTGTCTGCCGGAATCCACAGCTACTTTTTGGGTAGGCGAAAATCGTCATTTTGGGCTCTTGAACAGTTAATTTGATTGGATTATTATTCGGGGGTGATATCCCGATTGTTGAGTTCAATCGGTTAAAATGTGTGCTGCACTTTCATGATATTCGAAGTTTTGCTTATAAAATGACTGGAGTGTTTGATAATTTGATAAAATCCCGAGACCGTATGTAGAGGGATTCTATCATAAATTATTATACAAGGAAACATTTGCTTGAAAAAATTTCTGAAAATCATGGAAATGCACTCACTTACTTTTGAATGGATTTTTTTCCTGAAATGCGTATTTATGATATAGATGAGATTCTTTATCGCCAATTAACTATTTTGAACTTGAGGGTAACAGCGAGGATCCTATTCTGTTTTAGTTGATCAGGGAAACTGATACAATATCGATTTTTTTCTCCTTCCTGAAGATGCCAAACTTGTTAGCGAAACGCGCGTCGAGGGCAAATGATATGAGTTTGGTGTTAGGGTAATTTATCTGTTCAAAATGTTTCAACTTTCACACCGAATGTTTCAATCTTACCGTTTATTACTTCTGAAACTATCCAACAGGTTTTTCGTGTAGGTTTTCTTGAATGGCTCAGATCTTTCATATCGAATAGAAAGATGGTAGTAACTCTCCAAATAACGAAGTTTCAAATACTCAAGAAATTTTACAAAATCGACCCCTGTGGTACAAGGGGTCGATTTTGGGACCGATACTATTCTGTATCTATATAAATGATCTTCCCAACTATATAAGGCATGGGCATACCATAATGTTCGCAGATGATACTACCACATCAGTTTCCGGGAACACATTAGAGGAACTATAATTCAGAGTTGATTCAGTTATGGATGCTATGGCCTCATGGTGCGATCGAAATAAATTGAAACTGAATATGAAGAAAACTATACATTTGGGGTTTTCTTTGAGAAAACCAATAACTTTAAGCAATGTCCAGCTAGTTGACACTGCCAAACTTCTGGGTCTGTACATAGATAAGACTCTATCTTGGGAGCCTCACATTGATCACGTATGTAAAAAATTGAACCAGGCTCTATTTGCCATACATCAGATTGAGGAAGCACTAAACTTAGATGTTATCAAGACTGTTTATTATTCGTTGGCTTATTCGCATATGGCCCAAAATATATTAATGTGGGGCACATCTATTGGCGCAAAGCGGGTATTCATTCTCCAAAAAAGATTGATCAGAACAATTTACGACATTGCACCCAGAGATAGCTGTAGGTCTGCTTTCTCAAACAACAAAATTTTAACAGTACCCTGCATCTATATTTACAAAGCTCTTCTCTACGTTAAACTCAATAATCTAACTGTCAATCGGGAATCATCCGCCCATGAATATGAAACACGAAATAAAAAACTATCAACAATCCCCAAGCATAAAACATCAACATTCAAGAAATCGCTCTTATACAACGGTACGATACTATTCAATTCATTGCCACAAGATATCAGAGACATGCCTGTAGTTTTGTTCGAAAAGCAAATGAAAGAGGCTTCAGCAATTAAGCGATATTATAGCTTGGAAGAATTCCTGCATGGAAATCTGTAGCTCTTTATAATGTGTTGTTCTCACTACATCTCCGCTTCAATATTGAAATTTTATTTACATTCATAGTTAATGTGTCAATGTTTTGCATTACCTGTTGTGTGATTGTATACATTTTTTTTTAATTTTTATTCTTGCGCACATACTTGTACAGCAATTGTTTACTTTTGTATTTAGCTGTATATTTATCTTCTCTTGACCTGTCTAATATCATGTAAATGATCCAAAAGACGAATAAAGAAATGAAATGATTTACTCATAATAGAGAAAAGAGCGAATCAGAACGATGGTACTGTGGTCTATTTGAAGAAAAGTCTCTCCTATAGCTATGATACCATTAAAATCGGATCGACTTATGGACTAGATATAATAATCGAAACGGGTAAAACAAAAATCAAAGTGATTGCTTTATACAGATCTCCAGCAACAAATGTAACCGAGTTCATAGAGAGCTTATCAGTTCATTTGCAAAAACAGTCATTGAATGATTTTGAAAAAATATACATAACTGGAGACAGGAACATCAACACTCTGGATAGCAACTCCGACTCAGATGAATCACTTTATGAATACGGCTTCATTTCACTTATAAACAAAGCAACACGTGTAACTGAATTTTCCGCATGCTGTCTCGATCATGTCTTCATAAAAAGTAAAAATATGATAAATGAAAGTATTGATGCTGTAATACTGAGGACTCTGATAACTGATCACTATACCACCATATTCCCAAAAAAACTGAAAAAACAGAAATAGATATATGAAAACCCAGTCAAATGAGCTACAAAAAAATAGAAATGAAATTAAAATTGAAATAATCAACTGGCATTCATAATAATGCAATTACTGCCACTAGCTTACTTTTTGAGAAAATTGAAAAGATCATAAATGACTGTACTGTAACAATTCAATATACCTTGAGGAAAAAAAGAAACCTTGGATGACCCAATATATATATATTATATATATATATATATATATATATATATATATATATATATATATATATATATATATATATATATATATATATATAAAATTCAGGAGTATCTTGACTGAACTTGGTAAGAAATGATATACTTCTTGGGGATGCAGTCAGGATCAGATGGCCACAAATAAAAGTGTTCTCTTTGGTAGGTCTGAGCTTTCAGAATACTTTATTCATTATCAAAGACATCTAAAAAGTGTTCATGGTGAAACATAAAAATATTTGGTAGAAAAATATTTCCATATTTAACTCACATCGTGAGATAGCAGAGTAAGACTAGCATTAACACAAGAAACCAAGAAAATTTTGAAATGAATTCAAAGAAAAGAACCCAAAAGGGAAATTGACAGTAAATTATCAATTTGACATAATTACTAGAGGGTGATTACTTATTTTTATCATCATATAGGGTTATGGGAAGAAACAAGAAATGAGTTTATACATACGATTAATTTAATAAACGATGAGATTTTTCGATATCTTTACTGTAAAGTTGAAACTTTATATATATATATATATATATATATATATATATATATATATATATATATATATATATATATATATATATATATAAATGATCTACTCACTTTGGCATCCTCTGGTACTGCAATTTCATTTGCAGACGACACAGTTTTTTTGTACCGTGGGGACTCATGGAATGAAGTGAAACAGAAGGCGGGAAGAGATCGACAAAATATTGAGAACTGGTTTGATCTCAATTTGTTATTCGTAAATGTAGCAAAAACCGAAGTATTATTACCGTTTACTTCCAGTCATAAAATATGCCAAGCTATGATCACATTATATTCAATGAGGAACATGCTGCAATTACAGAAAGTGTACGCTACCTAGGGATCCATATCGATTCATTTTTGAAATGGGATGTACAAGTTGAAAATCTGAAAAAAAAATTCGGTCATTGTTTTATGAATTCTATCAGGTTCGATATATACTGCCATTGTCCCAACTGAAAATAATCTATTGAGCCTTGGCAGAATCACTTTTGAATTATGGTATAATTGGATGAGGAGTGAGAAAAACTTCACTGGAACTCTAATGGTGGTACAAAAAAAAATTATTAAAAATTATGTCACATTAACCTATTTTGTATGCTTCTGACACTTCTGACCTATTATATAGGGAAAAGGACATATAAGATGTGCGTCAGATTTTCGATAAAGTGACACTTATATACTCATACAAAAATAAATCCTACCTCAATAAGTTGGAACATTCTTAAGAAACACGTGGAGCAACGATGTAGCATGTTTTTTTGGCCAGAGCAAACAAGTCAATTGGCCGAAAATGTTTCAGTCACATTGCACCAAGACTGTATAATACTATACCTGCAATCTTGAAAAATATTGAATCTGAGAAAAGATTCAAATCAAAAGTGAAGGCATGGATTCTTCAGAAGGAAAGATCCTACTTGATTTACTAGGTTTTTATTGTTTAATTTATTGTCTGATATTATCAAATTCAATTGTTTAATATTTGTTGTAATGAATGTTGCATGTTGTTTTTAGAATTTTAAACTTACCTTTATGTCATGAGTTTTAATCGCCACGCATGGAATGAACTTTTCATCATCAAAAAAAAATCTGTATCACAGTTGAAGTGGTTTAACCAGTCCGGAAACGGAACTATATGGATTCTCCTTTGTTTATTTACATCACTTGTTGAATCATTATCGATTATATCTATTGTATGGTGGAAAATAAACGAGTTCATTGAAAAAAAAAATACAATTTTCTCAGTTGAAATTATAATTTCATACTAGAACTGTTCGAAGGAAGTTCATTCGAGAATGTATCTGACCAATTCAAATTCATTATTATCAAAGGCAGGTGTCGAAACTGATAGTTTAAGAGGCTACGACATTAAACTTATAATGATAGGGCTTCCAAGAGTAATACATATAATTCGATGTTTCCTTCATAAGAGAACCTAAAATGGCCCTGCTGTCATGTCTAGGACCCATTCAACGCCATAAAAATATACCAAAAATTTTTTTTTAGTTTTCTGTAAAGACACGTAAAATCCATTGCTCGTGGTAGTGGCTGGTGTATTTCAATAATACAAATCGAGACAAACCGACCGATTGCTGATAAAACCGAATTGAAACGCAAAATCGTTTGCGCGGAGAGCGACATTCAAACGCTGCTGACGCCATGTTGTCCACTGTTTGGAAAAGACAGAACTGCTTTTTCATATAGTCCCACCTCTCTCCTGTTTTGGGAACAATCATAATACGGAAGACTTATCATTACAGAAACCTAAAAAAAAATTTTAATTTTTGTTTTTTGTTGAACGGTCCTAGACTTGGCAGCAATGTCATTTTGTGTTCTCCTGTGAATGAAATGACGAATTATATGTATGACTTTTGGGAGCCTTATCATTATAAGCTTATTGTCGTAATTTCAAATCCTGACAATCCGTGATACATAGTCAGGAACTGATTATGAGTCTGTTGAAACACTGATATGGATCGTTAATTATTCATCAATTCCAATAATTGGTTGAATCGAAAGAGAGCTCACTCCAACCAAGTTATATTTCTTGAACGAGGGGAAATGCCAATTGGGTCAATACAGTATTGACTGACGTTGGCAACTTGCAGAAATCGGTTTTGCATTCGTTTGTACGCGGTCTGATTACCACGAAATCATACATGTATATTTTGTTGTTAATTAAAGTAAATTGCCGGAGCAGTTGGAATGATCATTTGCTCGAGAACGTGATTAAATAAATCACATTGCCAAGAAAATATTTTTTGGAGAGACGTGCAAAGATCTGGTTGATTCATACAAAATGAGGAGTTTTTACTGAATAAATAATTTTTATGAATGATGATATTGGAACCTTTGGTGTTGAAGTTGAACCTTTGTAGAGATCAATTGCCCTAGCACCAAACTGATATAGGAAAATGATACTGAGTATTACCGACACAGCATCAGTTTCTTCTCCTGGAGATGCTACCTTTGTTATCGAAACGCACGTTGAGAGCAAATAATAGAAATAGAAATTTTATTTGACATCGTTACATATAGGAGATATTTGTTTGATGCAAGTCAATCAGGAAAAAACATTGTTAAGAATACTATAAAGGCAAAAACACCAGAATTAAAAATACAAAAAGGTCACTTGACATAAAATTTTACATTTATGTGAGGATATAAAAATTATATTATAAATTATATATGATTACCACAGAGAGTAAGATGTGGGTGGATATTATAACATATAATTCAACTTCTTGAACCACTTTGGTTCTCGAAAGTAGTTTAAGGATAGTTAATATATAGTTTGTCGATTTTGATCTCCCAACTTTCATAAGTATCATGTAAAGAATTACTTTTACTGTTTTCTCATTGTTAACTCTATTTCAGCCTTTTTGTACTTAACTGAAGATGAACATATATATGTTCGAAACATGTCTTAACTAGGACATAGTTCCTTTAGGAATTAAATATGCTGTGGAGATGACTTCGTGTTTCCTTTTTCAATAAAATTGGTCTTCCACTTTGAGTATGAACTACTACCTTCGTAAAGAAAAAATGTTTTTTATGCAACCCAGTGCCCGTCGTCGCCATATAGACAGGGGAGTAGGTCTTTTAGATGGACTTTCTCATCCTTTTTGTGAATGAATACACGTAACTATCAACTGAGAGTATGTCTAAAACGAATCCACATTATATTCCTCGCTTATATGTATTCCGTCGACCTTCTAAGTTTTCTTCGAAAAATACTGCAGAGAATAGTATTGAAGTAGAGAATTTGTTATTTTTGAACTAGCACCTTCACCATAATACAGTATACCGAGCAACCACCAAAGCGTGGAATATTATATAATACCTTAAGAAATTATTATAGTACCCAGTTGATGTGGCACAACAAAATTACAGACGATGAGACCGATATTTTCAATTGTTGAAATATATTCTCTATATATTGTTGTTGTTTAGTTTCAAGTCCACATTGGGCATAGTTGATTTATAACAAGTCATCTCCTGATTAGCAAACACATTCATTAGATCAATAATAATCCAATATCACGAAATCATAGATTTTTATAATATTGTACATATTTTATCGACCATGAAAAAATGCGAGAATTTGGTGATATTGGTTTAATTTTCGAAAAAATATAAGTATACATATACCATTTGGCTCTCATTCATACAAAATTGAATATAAAATAGAAAAACAGCTATTATTCGATTTATTTAAAAGATTTCCTTTCTGTGTCCCTGTGTGGAGAACTCTGCACTGACATTTGTCTCTATCAGAAGGGTGCATTGGAAGTCGTTTCTGTTTGGATGTTTTTATTACTGGAGGATTTGAAAAAGAGATGGTGAAGAAATCGCACATTCGTTTGTTTTTAAATTGTTGAGTGTACATTCATTGTCACTTTTTCGTTATTTGAATCATTGGATGCTGATTGTATCAACAGTGCAAGAGAAGTTGCATCACAAGGAGTATATATTTCTGGAATGTTATGTTTTCTGGAATCAACTTCAATCAATATCAATTTTGAAACTTTTCCTAGAGATCAATTACCCTATCACTGAAGATGCTAACCTTGTTAGCGAAACGCGCGTCGAGTGCAAAAATATCAGTTATTGTCTATTATGAATTTTTAGTATCTCTGTTCGATGAATGGTAGTGTATCAGAACTTATAGAAAAATCAAAACTTTTCGGAGCTTCCAGATATAACTACATTTATGTTTTATATCCAAGTGTACCTGATAGAAAACACTTTGCTGTGATTTTGTGAATCAAGACAAGAGAGAAGAGATTCGAATTAGTTTCTACCTCAGATATTTGAAGGTTCTGAGTGTGATTTTCAAAGGATCCCTGAGAGAATGATTCGGGAGGTTTCCAAAATCACAACAAAGGGGTGGTTAAATTTTACACTAGTCGGATCAACCAAGTGCGATGAAAATGACAAGGAAAAGACGATTGATTATTATATATATATATATATATATATATATATATATATATATATATATATATATATATATATGTATATATATATATATATGTAGAGATTGATATTTTCACGGATCTTCGCTATACAAGATGAATTTTTCTGGGTTTTTTATCCGTTAGGTATTTTCTGATTTGTTCGACGTTTCGAATTCCATTTTGAATTCATCTTCAAGAACTGTGAGACGAACATCTGTCCATACCGTCCTGGTCAATCACTCCCCTTACGAAGCAACCAAGCAAGAGCTAGCAAAGACTTCAATTGTCTGTTCTCCACGGAAACTGGTATTTATAATGACTCTCCTCAGTCATTATCCGACTGCGTCCGATATTAAGGCTGCATCCTGCCCATCCAGGTATTATGTAGAAATTGATATTTTCACGGATCTTCGCTATACAAGATGAATTTTTCTGGGTTTTTTATCCGTTAGGTATTTTCTGATTTGTTCGACGTTTCGAATTCCATTTTGAATTCATTTTCAAGAACTGTGAGACGAACATCTGTCCATACCGTCCTGGTCAATCACTCCCCTTACGAAGCAACCAAGCAAGAGCTAGCAAAGACTTCAATTGTCTGTTCTCCACGGAAACTGGTATTTATAATGACTCTCCTCAGTCATTATCCGACTGCGTCCGATATTAAGGCTGCATCCTGCCCATCCAGGTATTATGTAGAAATTGATATTTTCACGGATCTTCGCTATACAAGATGAATTTTTCTGGGTTTTTTATCCGTTAGGTATTTTCTGATTTGTTCGACGTTTCGAATTCCATTTTGAATTCATTTTCAAGAACTGTGAGACGAACATCTGTCCATACCGTCCTGGTCAATCACTCCCCTTACGAAGCAACCAAGCAAGAGCTAGCAAAGACTTCAATTGTCTGTTCTCCACGGAAACTGGTATTTATAATGACTCTCCTCAGTCATTATCCGACTGCGTCCGATATTAAGGCTGCATCCTGCCCATCCAGGTATTATGTAGAAATTGATATTTTCACGGATCTTCGCTATACAAGATGAATTTTTCTGGGTTTTTTATCCGTTAGGTATTTTCTGATTTGTTCGACGTTTCGAATTCCATTTTGAATTCATTTTCAAGAACTGTGAGACGAACATCTGTCCATACCGTCCTGGTCAATCACTCCCCTTACGAAGCAACCAAGCAAGAGCTAGCAAAGACTTCAATTGTCTGTTCTCCACGGAAACTGGTATTTATAATGACTCTCCTCAGTCATTATCCGACTGCGTCCGATATTAAGGCTGCATCCTGCCCATCCAGGTATTATGTAGAAATTGATATTTTCACGGATCTTCGCTATATAAGATGAATTTTTCTGGGTTTTTTATCCGTTAGGTATTTTCTGATTTGTTCGACGTTTCGAATTCCATTTTGAATTCATTTTCAAGAACTGTGAGACGAACATCTGTCCATACCGTCCTGGTCAATCACTCCCCTTACGAAGCAACCAAGCAAGAGCTAGCAAAGACTTCAATTGTCTGTTCTCCACGGAAACTGGTATTTATAATGACTCTCCTCAGTCATTATCCGACTGCGTCCGATATTAAGGCTGCATCCTGCCCATCCAGGTATTATGTAGAAATTGATATTTTCACGGATCTTCGCTATACAAGATGAATTTTTCTGGGTTTTTTATCCGTTAGGTATTTTCTGATTTGTTCGACGTTTCGAATTCCATTTTGAATTCATTTTCAAGAACTGTGAGACGAACATCTGTCCATACCGTCCTGATCAATCACTCCCCTTACGAAGCAACCAAGCAAGAGCTAGCAAAGACTTCAATTGTCTGTTCTCCACGGAAACTGGTATTTATAATGACTCTTCTCAGTCATTATCCGACTGCGTCCGATATTAAGGCTGCATCCTGCCCATCCAGGTATTATGTAGAAATTGATATTTTCACGGATCTTCGCTATACAAGATGAATTTTTCTGGGTTTTTTATCCGTTAGGTATTTTCTGATTTGTTCGACGTTTCGAATTCCATTTTGAATTCATTTTCAAGAACTGTGAGACGAACATCTGTCCATACCGTCCTGGTCAATCACTCCCCTTACGAAGCAACCAAGCAAGAGCTAGCAAAGACTTCAATTGTCTGTTCTCCACGGAAACTAGTATTTATAATGACTCTCCTCAGTCATTATCCGACTGCGTCCGATATTAAGGCTGCATCCTGCCCATCCAGGTATTATGTAGAAATTGATATTTTCACGGATCTTCGCTATACAAGATGAACTTTTCTGGGTTTTTTATCCGTTAGGTATTTTCTGATTTGTTCGACGTTTCGAATTCCGTTTCGAATTCATTTTCAAGAACTGTGAGACGAACATCTGTCCATACCGTCCTGGTCAATCACTCCCCTTACGAAGCAACCAAGCAAGAGCTAGCAAAGACTTCAATTGTCTGTTCTCCACGGAAACTGGTATTTATAATGACTCTCCTCAGTCGTTATCCGACTGCGTCCGATATTAAGGCTGCATCCTGCCCATCCAGGTATTATGTAGAAATTGATATTTTCACGGATCTTCGCTATACAAGATGAATTTTTCTGGGTTTTTTATCCGTTAGGTATTTTCTGATTTGTTCGACGTTTCGAATTCCATTTTGAATTCATTTTCAAGAACTGTGAGACGAACATCTGTCCATACCGTCCTGGTCAATCACTCCCCTTACGAAGCAACCAAGCAAGAGCTAGCAAAGACTTCAATTGTCTGTTCTCCACGGAAACTGGTATTTATAATGACCCTCCTCAGTCATTATCCGACTGCGTCCGATATTAAGGCTGCATCCTGCCCATCCAGGTATTATGTAGAAATTGATATTTTCACGGATCTTCGCTATACAAGATGAATTTTTCTGGGTTTTTTATCCGTTAGGTATTTTCTGATTTGTTCGACGTTTCGAATTCCATTTTGAATTCATTTTCAAGAACTGTGAGACGAACATCTGTCCATACCGTCCTGGTCAATCACTCCCCTTACGAAGCAACCAAGCAAGAGCTAGCAAAGACTTCAATTGTCTGTTCTCCACGGAAACTGGTATTTATAATGACTCTCCTCAGTCATTATCCGACTGCGTCCGATATTAAGGCTGCATCCTGCCCATCCAGGTATTATGTAGAAATTGATATTTTCACGGATCTTCGCTATACAAGATGAATTTTTCTGGGTTTTTTATCCGTTAGGTATTTTCTGATTTGTTCGACGTTTCGAATTCCATTTTGGGGAGGGGAGTGATTGACCAGGACGGTATGGACAGATGTTCGTCTCACAGTTCTTGAAAATGAATTCAAAATGGAATTCGAAACGTCGAACAAATCAGAAAATACCTAACGGATAAAAAACCCAAAAAAATTCATCTTGTATAGCGAAGATCCGTGAAAATATCAATTTCTACATAATACCTGGATGGGCAGGATGCAGCCTTAATATCGGACGCAGTCGGATAATGACTGAGGAGAGTCATTATAAATACCAGTTTCCGTGGAGAACAGACAATTGAAGTCTTTGCTAGCTCTTGCTTGGTTGCTTCGTAAGGGGAGTGATTGACCAGGACGGTATGGACAGATGTTCGTCTCACAGTTCTTGAAAATGAATTCAAAATGGAATTCGAAACGTCGAACAAATCAGAAAATACCTAACGGATAAAAAACCCAGAAAAATTCATCTTGTATATATATATATACATATATATATATATATATATATATATATATATATATATATATATATATATATATATATATATATATATATATATATATATATATATATATATATATATATATATATATATATATATGAGAAGAATTAGTGACTGGCTATAATATAATTCGATTGATTTTGTTGACTGCAACCTCACAAAATCAATCGAATTATATAGTTTCGATAGAAAACGGATCCATCGACGATCCATCAAAGACAACTTATTTTTTATCAAAACTTTTCTGCAAGTTTTCTACCGATATATTTTTTTCCATTTTTGTATGGAAAGGTGAGAGCGTCAGCTTGGATTTCCAAAGCAAGAACATAGTGCTTACATTCCAATGAACATTGAGAAAAATGCATTTTTGATATAATGTCATATCCTCACTCTATTTATTGACAATCACTCGTGGTACCCGAGGAAAGTGCCAGTAGGACCTTAGTTATCGTTATGCAATTTGAAAAATTCAATTAGAGTCGATATTGTGACATGATTTATGGTTTTGTATGGTATTTTTGAAAGCAGCAGAATGCGAGTCTCCTGAAAAGACACAGTAACAGCTCCTTTTTTTACGAATCCTTAGGAAAACACAGTAACTGCGTTTACTTCGTTACCATATTTTCAATACTTATAATTTCTGAAACATTTGAAAAAACCCTGAGTGATATTATTGTATTCTTGAATATGGATTTATTATTTTTTGATTGAATGAGTTTTCATTCAAATGTCATTGCCGTAGTACCATTGATATTGTGTCAAATGAACTGAAAACAAATACTGGAACATTCAATTCCTCAATTATGAGAGATATAGTAAGTTGTTAACTCTAATGAATCAACGGAAAACTTTTCCAAAAGTGAACAAATAAATACTGTGATTGAAGTGAGGGTGAATAATTCTGAACTGGCCGAGAAAATACCTGAATGACTATTCACAAATATAGTAATTATACAAACTCTTCGAAAAATATAGTAAATGCCATGCACTAACTGCGTTTTTCCGTGAGACGTTGTATATATTGTGTTTTGATATGGGGTCTTCATCGAAGTCGGGACAGTTACTGTGTTAAGTAAAGGTGATAACTTCGCTATTTATGAACCGATTATAACTTTTCAAATACATAAATGCTCAGCAATACACAGTGATTTCGCTTATACCATAATCTCAAATTTGTTGAATATGTCGGTTACTGTGTTTTTTTTAGAACATTCGGAATTCTGGCAAGGAAACCGATTGATGTTAGGTTTCGAAATTAGTAGAGTGTAGCTTGTGGCTTCAAATAATTTTTTTTCTGTCGAGTTTCAATTCAAAGATTCAATTAATTTTTTCGCGTGAATTGTGACTTGTGTGTTCCATTCACGAAACTAGTGAATTTTTCCAACTCTGTATCATCATCAATAAAAACTCATGACTTTCAGTCATATCACATCGCACCGCCCCTGTTCCAAATGCTTTCATCGTCATCGCATTGTGACAAAGAGAAAGATTGTTCGATGCAGTCAGAGAGTGGAACATACTGATAATCTTGGAAATAATTACTGAAATGAATCACAGAGTGAACTAATTACCTCGATTCAGATTATGCATTGCACTGCGACGTGTATTGAAATACCGCGCCCACTTACTTTCATTTGTTCTACACCGAATACACAGGATGGGTTGATTATTCCAGGAAGTGGTCGCTTCGCCTCAGGACTGGATTCAATTTCATTTCAATGTTTATATCCAAGAAATGAATTACAACTCCGAACTTGCCGACAGCTGTTTGGACGCGAAAAGTTGAGGTTTCCACAGCGAAAAAATTTCAATATTGTTCGTAACAACGTCTCGCGAAAAAAAGATCATTATTTTTTTTATAGGACCCCAGCGTGAAGTCTGAAATCACGACGGAAATCGACCTCACATTTTGTTTATATGGAGATTCAGTCGAAAGGGAAGCCCTGTAATGTTCGAAGAACACCTCGTGAATCAAGGGACAGGAGAAAAGAATTAACATTCATTTCGAATTTTTGAGGTTTTCAAGCCTCAGGAAAAACCTCTTTCAGCAAGGAGTTCCAAAGCCAGCTGTTCTATTGAAAGAAGATCCCTGAGCAAGAGAGGTTCGTCAGGTATCCAAGCTGACAACGAAGGGGTGGGAATTCTGTACTGGTCGAGTCATCCGTGTAAATGTTGCTGAGGGTGAAACGATTGATAACAATTCAAAGAGCACCTACCGTGAAAATATCTATGGAAGAGAGACAGGTCTCCGACCCTCCTACGACGGTCCAATCGAGTGAGCGAGTCTGTGAGCGAAGAAGCACCAACAAAACGGATTGCCTTTCTCTGAATAGAGTTGAGAAGCTTTAATGAATGGTTTGGTGCCGAACTCCATATACGAGAACTATATTCCAAGACAGATCGTTTCTGAGCCTTGTAGCTTATCAGAAGCTGACGGGGAGTGAAGTATTTGTTTGCACGAAACAGGAATCCAAGTTTTTGGAGAGCACCTTCAGCGATCGATCTCAAATGGTTTTCCCGTGAGAGATTATTACTGATCGTGATTCCTAGCATCGGGATACTTGACTTTGTATGAATAGTTACTCCTGACATCTGAATACTAGATGATGATAGATCGGCTTTCCTTGAGAAGAGACATGTCTGGGTTTTCTCAGCATCAAATTCCACCAAGTTCATGCCAACCCATTTTGTTATTCTTTTCAAGTCATGGTTAATTTCATTGACGTGAATCTTTCTTTGAATTTTGTTTTTTTTTCTCGAGCTGGTATGGGGACTCTAGAAGAGGAACTCGTGTGGAGAGTACTGTCATCAGCAAAAGTATGTACTGAACAAGATGTTTCCTCGAGCAAATCCTTGCAGTGGAGGCTTGTGATCCATCTTCTTTGGTTAAAGGGGGAAATGAACTGAAAGTGAAATTTTTGGAGAGAGCTTTAGCAAATGAACGAAAAGAACGAGAACCCTTTGGACATTCAACAAGTTTTGAACGAATTTTATGATTATGTGCTTCTTTAGCAGCTTCAATTGTTGCACTACACCTATTTCTTGCGTTAACATACTCAGATCTCTGGGGTCTTGGCGCCAGCGATTGAACCATCATTTTTTTGAATTAAATAATTGGGAAAAACCGGAAAGATCAACCACATACTGAAGCGTGAATTGACACTTCACAGCACATATAGTTGGTATGGTGGTATTTCACCGGGCGACCATCTTCTTTTATATGCACATCTGAATACCAGATGATGATAGATCGGCTTTCCTTGAGAAGAGACATGCCTGGGTTTTCTTAGCATTGAATTCCACCAAGTTCATGTCACCCCGTTCTTTTATATTCAACAAGTCATCGTTAATTTTGTTGACGTGAATGTTTCTTTGAATTTTTGTTTCTCGAGCTGGTATGAGGACTCTAGTAGAGAAACTGGTATGAAGAGTACTGTCGTCCTCAAAACAATGTTTTGAACAAGATGTTTTCTCGAGCAAATCGTTGATATGAAGCAGAAACAAAGTGGGCGCCAGAACTGAACCCTGTAAAACACCTGCATTTATTGGGAGAATATCAAATGATACTCCATCAACAACCACATACAGAAGATCAGACAAGAAACTCTTCAACAAAGCACACAACTGAGGAGGCAAAAATCCTCGATGATTATCTTTTCATTTTCCACAAAACTAAAAAACAAGAATGTCGGTTTTCAAATATATCATCGAAATCGATTCCATTGTCTCACATGACAGATGAATGTGCCAACCGTTACACTATCGAGAATCACTGTCACAAGCTAATTGATTTGATACGGTCAAAATATTCTTGAAGACTTCGAAAAATATCCTTTTCCAGGACCACAAATTCGAAACTTATGTACGATAATGAGATAAAAATATTTATTTATTTATACTGAGACACAGATAATGTTGTATTGCCCGTGAGACTCATTTCAATCTGAATAAGCATATCAAAAACAATGAAAACAAGAGTATGTAGAGTAGAGTAGAGTAGAGTTTATTCTCATGTGTGCCAATATAAAATTGTATACAGTCGTCAAGTTCGTACTATACTATATGCATATAATAAATACAATAAATAAGTGCTACAGATAGGAAAATTATATAAAATGTGACTAATAAAATATATTTGGACAATACGAAATTGTTTAAACTCTCTATCAATAAAGTAATATAGGACTGCTGTCAGGTAGGTCAGGAGAATTTGAATTCTCATGTGGATCAAGCCATTATACATGTCAAACGACAATACATTCCCAAACATGTGTAAAAAACTGAAAAACCATCCGTTGTTATTTGAGAACGGAAAAACAAACTCAGTATATGGCACACCCCACCTATCGAATGAGCATGAGCTTGATCGTGAATTCGGAATCATTCTTTCCATAGAAAAGGGTTTTGAATTCAACCTGAATAGAATAGGAATCAACAAATTCTCGATATCTGATGGATGTTGAAAAGAAGTATCGACCAGCTCTTTTCAATGCATTTGGATAATTTATTTTCTAAATATTCAGGAAAAAATAAAATTGATATCTAGGAGAGAAAATTATGCGAATTTTGGGTAGGTTGCTGATGGATTTTTGCCCCTTCATTGAATTCAAATGAACTCCTATGAATTATTAGTCTAGAGAAATAAGTCGAACTGAATATCTAGTACCCATCTCCCTTGAATCAAGATATCGGGCTATCATTTGGTGGAAACTACATCCTCAGCTGACTTTCCCTGATTTTCATTCTTGAAGTCATTGTTACATATTTCCACGCTTCAGAGAACAGCATTTTTCCGTTGCTTCATCAAAAAAAGATCGTATCCTCCCAATCTGAATTTCCAGATTCTCACTGGACTACAAAGGAAAACATGGTCGCCCATTATTCACACCAGTCTGCCTCTGGTTATGAATCATTCGAGTGGAAAGTGAGAGAGTTAAACGATGTTATCACTAGACGAGCAAATCAATTGACACAAATCCACCCACGCTAACATTTGACTTAAATCGATTCCATGTCAATGTGGTAACACTCAACGAGCATTTAGAACGTTACGGCACCTATTACCTGGTATCAATTCAGATCAATAATAATGATATCGGTTAATGCGCCAATAACGACAGAACACACATGTGCTCCAGGTTATCAAATGTTGCACTACAAAAACATAACTTATTGCAATTCCTCTAGAATTACCTTGGTAATCGCACATTGGCTTTACGTAAGTCGGCATCTCATTATAACTAGTGTAAATTGCAAGATTGCCAGGAAAGGTTTCAGTTTTAACGCTGTATGTAGGCTTCCTTAGCGTGTGAAAAGTATTCATTGGATCATAGTATGGAAAGTTCACTCGACATATGGTGAACAGGGTATTTTTACTCGATATATTGGTGTTATTAAAATACTTTCTATTGAAATATGTGTTGATGATCAACAAATGCCAGAATTGTGGTTGAGTTTCATAAGAAATAATTATCGGGAGTAATTACACAAGTGCTTCAAAATTACCGATAATTTTCCATGAAAGCATGTTGTCTAAAAATCGACTCCGAAGGAGGAAGGCTCTTTTAGCAAAATATGAAAATAACCGAATGCAGTTTTCTACTGACAACATGCTTGAATGGAAAATAATCAGATTTATTTCGATGCACGAGTGTAATTTGGTAGAATTTTCCGGAGTTAAAACAACGACGTTTAAAATTCATTATTTATGCTTGTCAAGATGACAAATGTACATTCTAACAATCGTTACTATAGATACACGGACCGAGCGGGTATTTTTCAATACCTACCGGGTATTTACCAGCCCGAAAATATCCCGCCGTGAATTTTTCCCTGAAATTGATCGAAAATGTCCCGCTTCATATGGGATTTTTAACATACGATGGAAATATTCGAGAATAAACACATTTTCAATACCATGGAAATACAGATAACTGGTATATTAATGCCAAAATAATTCAAGATATCCAAAGAGAAGCGGAACAGTACATCTTTGCGACGATTGCACTTTGGTCTACTTCGTATATAGTGAAATATAATATAATGAATATAATTGGAAGTTTATGGAATGAGCGCAAAAGAAACTTTCGATATAATATCACCACCATTTTATATTGTACTGGGTTGAAAAGACACATAAGCCTCACTGCAACACGATCCGTTTCTTCTGTACATAATTATCATCTTTTTGAAGCCATGGATACTGATACTTCTTATGAAGTTGAATATTTCTCGAGAAACAAGGACATATATGGATCCTTCTCTCAGTCTGTACAGATTCTTGCGTTCCAAATGTAAATATTCAACTAGATCAGGGGTCAGCATCCTGCGGCTTTTTTATGTGAAGCTGTGGCTCTTTCATTCCAAACGGAAAAAAAGCACACGGAAAAACGATCTGGGTCACATTTGGCAAGTTTTAAGCAAAATGAATTTGAAAGTTTGGAATAATAATCTTTATTCATCCTTCAAGATCATACACATGATATAGGACAAGTCATAAAATGTATACAGACGTATAAAGTTTGACACAATACATATATACACTACACATATGCACACTTATACACATACACACATACGGTAGATAAATAACTATATTACTTCAAACATATCGTTCATCCAAAAAACTAAACAACAAAGTAAGAACTATGAATTGGCAAAATATTCACTAATGTCATAAAAGCAGGATTCCACTGAATATTTTTTCAATTTTGTTTTGAATTTATTAATATTTCTTTCATTTTTGATATCACTGGGGAGATTATTGGAAAATCGCATTCCATTGTACTGAGGACTGCTTTCGTAAAGTGAAGTACGGTGCTAAATACTTCTGAAATGTCACCATGCCTCGTAGCATAGTCATGAGAGTCAGAATTTTTTGTGAAGCTCTTGATGTTGAGTTTAACATATGTTATAGTTTTGTAAATGTAAATCGATGGTACCGTCAGTAATTTGAACTTTTTGAAATGATTCCTACAGGTCATTCGGTAATCTAAGCCAAAGATTAGACGAATCAGTCTTTCTTGACTGATAAAAACTCTGCGAGCATTGGTTGCACATCCCTAAAGGACAATATTATAAGAAATATGTGAATATGAGAGAGCATAGGACACATTCATTAATTGCTCTAATTTGAATATCAGCTGCAAAATTGCATAATAACTACTATTGAGTCCCTCACACACCTTATCAACATGTGTATCCCACTTCAAATTTGCATCCAAATATGTGACCACAAATTTTATTGAGAAATTTATATTTTAGTTGTTTACGCGAACGAAATAATCATTTGAGATTTTTGTACGAGAATAAAACTGCAGACAAACTGTTTTACCAGGATTGACAATTAAGGAATTATTAGGAAAGGGTCCCGCTATTGTATACTGAAAAAAAAACAAAATATATATCTGTTTCAAATAGATCATTTATTAACGTTTCGTCAAAAATTAAAGCAAGTATTGATAAAAACATTTATCAACCAAAAAAAAAACATAAAAATATGTATAACTACTTCTCTTCGGGCTTGAAGGGCGTCGTTCTTTGGAATTTTTTCCTGACCTGGCGCGAGTGGCCAGCTTTTTCAGAGACTTACTCATTTCCGATGATTAAACGTTTCGATTTCTTAAGGTGTATTTATATTGATGCAGATAGTCTGGAGTGTTAATTGCTTCTGTCCGGTTCGGGAAATAATCATCATTATTAGTTGCCGCACTACCTGCCATGATTTCATTCGTGATTCTTGATTTCCTCAGAATGTGATTTCAAATTCTGTTTATACTCAACGCTTCCTCTTTTCTGTTGGAATTGTCCGCATGTTTTTGGATCTCTATTGCCTCCCGTACCAGTCGGCTATGGTAACCCTGGTTGGGGGCAATCACTTTAGCATTTTCAAACAGAATCCTGTGGTCACCCTCACTCAGTGCGTGTTCCGCCACCGCCGATTTGTCGGTTATAAAAATATGTAATGACACAAAAGAAAAAGGAAAAAGTATCTAAGTCCAAAGTTCATGTTTGTTGGTTTTGGTCATATGTATTGAACTGTCACTATGACAGGTTTTCATTAGCATGTAAGCAAGAGGTTTCTATTTCCTGGAGAGTATTGCTTCATTATAGTTCCTGTAAAACAAATGGTTTTGTGAAAAAGTATCAGTAAACTTATATCAAATGCGTCATCACTCCTAGTGGTCTTTATGGTTTCAGTTGAGAAGTTGGACAATGGCGCAGAGTCGCTATCACTACTAGACATAATATCATTTTCAACCTTGCTCACGGCAGAAAAATGCAACATTTTACAGCACATGGCGAACCATAATCAACAACACCTACATTTTGGAATCAGTTCAGGGACATAAATATCCCTTTTGACCCATACCTCACCAAAAATAGGCACTTGAGCCGCCGACAATTCCACCTAGCCGTTAGTTTGACATTGAACCATCACGTAAATGTAACGAATTTTCATTCAGTTTTTTTCTCAGGATATAATCTACTGGAGCTAAAGATTCATTGTTAATTTGAAAGAGTTCATCGGAACCCCTCACCTCAAACTGAACGATCTGCGAGCTGTGATGAATCTGGTGTCTGAACAATCTTCAGCCTCAATAGATTTGACAAACGATGAACCCAATGAATGTTTGCGTTTTCAATCTAGATACCAAATTTTGTAATTTCAATGTTTTGTTCTATTCGTTACATCGATATGTTTTCAAATAACTCGAAATTTGGTTAAACATTTTCTGAAGTCAAGAATTTTTGAATGAGTAGCGTATTTTCAATAAGCAATACAAACTTGTGATATATTGGAATTTGTTTTTTAATAAAAACAAAAGTTGTCCCACACCAAAACAAATAATAACTCATTCTTGGGTTTGATAGTCACAGCTATGATGGAAATACAGCTAGTAGCTTGAAAAAGGCAAAGATAAAAAATATACAATTTCATTGACTCACTCAAACTATTCTCATTTAACTAGAGACTAGAGCAAAAAGTATTGAAGTTTCCTGTATTTTCAGTAACAACTACTAACCATTCTTAGTGAGAGTACAGAAATCTATAATAGTTTTTCAAATATGGATTTTCAAGTATCGAACATTTCAATTTAGTCCAGTCTATGACCATTTTCCCGTGTATTTATCCCATACAGCACCGATTCGCATGAAAATTTGGATTCAGGATCTACATTCCCTCTTTTTCAAAATATACCCTGTGCCGGGGGTTTCTTTCTCCCTGGGGGTGGATGCCACCCCTTCTTGGGGGTGAAAAATTTTTTATTGGAAATAATTGCGGAAATCAATCGATTGGCTAATTCTAAGCACTTTTTGTTCAATGAAGTTTTTTCTGAAAAGCAATACTTTTCGACTTATTCGCGAGTGAAATTGTCGGTTTTCAGGCAAAAACGTTTTCGAATTATTTTTCGCGAATAACTGGAAAAATATGCATCTAATCGAAAAACCTGCAGAGAGAAAAAGTATAGCTCTCGAAAAAACAAATGCAATCGTTCATTTGTGATGTACGAAAATCCACTACAAACTGAATAATTGCTTGTTGAAAGTTGATTGGTATTTTCAAACGCCAAAATGGAAAGTTTCTACGTACAATAACCAAAAAACAATGCATTTTTCAGAAAAAACTCATTGGACAATTCTTGAAGTCCTTCAAAAATCCTTCATTTTCTTCATTTATAAAAGTTTCTAGCATCGAAACTGACCGAGGTATGAAGGATATAATGTTGATTCCTATTTTTTCGTTGAAAAAAAAAATTGTGAATAACTCTTCCTCTCTTCCACCCCCCTTTGAAAAAAATCGTTGTTACTCCATAATTCACTTCATTCATGTTCTCTCAATGAGTTCTGTGTTTTTCATCAATTGAAATTACTTAGTTTTGGAAAAAATTGAGATTGAAGAGAAGAAATCATATACGTTATTTAGCGAAAAGTCACCATTTCTTTGAAATAACTCGACAACTATTGATCACATGCAAAATGTTCTAGAGTACAAAATTGAAGGTTATTCTTCTCTGGAAATTCTAGTGTTCAATTTTTTTCTGCAGGATAAAAATAAAGTAAGATATGGCCAGTTGAATTTTGTGAGGGTTCGCGCAAAGTAACTTTTTTGAGCCCTTTCAGCATGAAACTTTTCAAAAACATAAACTGAAACAAGAAATCATGTATATGAGATTATAGCTCTTGGAAAAAGCTACAAAATACTTTTTTGATGGATTCGATTGGTTATAGACTGAGAGAGTTATGGGGAAAAAACCAAAACAATATTTGTAGAAATTAGAGTATGTACATTAGTATATTGAAGAATACACATAGTTACTATATTTCAGGCCAAGTGGAACTATTATGTATATTATATATATATATATATATATATATATATATATATATATATATATATATATATATATAATAAATAAATGGAGTGCCGAGAGAATTCGATGAGACAATTGAAAAGTCTAAATGTTTCATTAGCCAGTCGGTACTTGTATTTTGAAGTGGAGTTATAAAAAGTTGTTGAAGAATATTTTAAATACATTTGAAGATGATTTCAATCGATCACACATGCAAATCTAGACTCAACCTTATTTCAATGGGTTAGTTTTCACCCTTAAAAATTCAAAAGCAACCCTGAGTACAGAGGTAACTTTAAAGTAGAGTCTCAATCTGAATTTTCATACAGTAGGGTTTCCCGGTTACTCAATAACAATTTTCGATGTAATTTTTTAATGAGAACTATCATAAGGGTGGTTGTAGGGGTCGAAACTGTTTAATAGATCAGAAATAGTCTATCAAGGTTAATTCAACGTATTCACAGATGACTGCACGCTCAAAATTAGTATTTTGTAATTTTATCTGAAAAGGGGTAGTTTTCACCTCAGATGAATAAAATTCAACCCCAGGCACAACCTCATCTTCGAAGTAGATGGTAGATAGAAGCTAAATCTCAAATTGAATGTAAATAGATACTGAATAAGTTGAATAACTGCCAAATAACATGTTAATTATTATTTTCTGATGATATTCTGTCATAGGGGGGAGGTGTTAAGGGCTGACACTGATTACTGAACCATAAATTATATTGAAAATTATCAATTGATTGATTTTACTGATCCGAATATGATTTCTGTTTATTACATGCTCCAATCTAAAATTTTGATATATTTTTTTGGTTTTTACCCCTCTTCCAAAACAGCAACACTCGGCACCGGGTTGATTTTGAAATGGAGGGTAAGTAGAACCTATATCCAAATTTTCATACGAATCGGTGCTGTATGGGATAAATACACAGTTTACACATTTTTACCATCATAGACTGGAGCAAGAGAATGGGGTTTGAAGAACTATGTTCTGGCCTTTTCGAAGAGGTCAAAGGAAAGTAATGCTCCATCAAAAATCACCCCACGATATTTTCTGGAATCGGTTATGGACAAACACAAATAACAATCATTCACCGGGATTCAGAAGTATAGACAGGAGAAGAGATTCAAAAGACTGGTTACCTGGAAGCCTATAAATTCATATCTGAAGCAACTCATTTAAACCCTAAAAATGTTAATTATTGACATCGTTTATTGCCATGAGAAAAAACACAAAATCTGAAATCGTTATTTCAGTTGGTACATCCATGTTCACTTTGAGCTGACTACTCTCAATATTTTCCCATGCGAAATTTTTTATATCATAACACTAATAGACTGGTGACTTTTCTCAAATCGTTGCGTATTCACGGAGGTTAGATATCTTGGGAATTACACATGAATGCTTGTGTGAATATCGCCGGTTATTCATAGCCTACTGCCATTACGTTCTAATAACCATCCTGATGCGAAATTTATAGCT
This sequence comes from Zygogramma bicolorata, assembly GCA_032362365.1. Taxonomy (NCBI): domain Eukaryota; kingdom Metazoa; phylum Arthropoda; class Insecta; order Coleoptera; family Chrysomelidae; genus Zygogramma; species Zygogramma bicolorata. The sequence goes on along the minus strand of JAVJAQ010000137.1, from coordinate 14,326,503 downwards.
GTTTTGCGGAATAGCACGTTATGTCATATTATACTTTGATAAAATATTTGATTTAACTGCCCTGAATCTCGCTTCGTCAATTCTTCGACCAGTGGCGGACAAGGAAATATTATCAGAGGTTAATTATTAATGTGCATCGGCCAAATGAAGTGAAATCGATTAAAAATCATGTCATGATAGTTTCAAAGAAACGCTTGGAAACGTCGATTGGCGAATCTTTTCAAATGAAAAGTTTATTTTACAGCGTGTGTTATGTAACAGTGGCCAGCATGATTTTCGCTATTTTTGCTATTTTGCCTCCTGTATGTATAGGTACAGTCATTCTTCAGAGCAGTTTAGTGATATTCCATTGACAATATCCACGATTGTTTTTGTCAGATTCATTATGAAAATAAGCATTGAATTCTACAACACACCCAATCCTCATTTTCTGTTCATTTTCTGATGATGTAAAAGTAGGCAGAAATCACTCCCTCGATCTTTCCTATTTACTGGTGTGAAAAAAATGAGTAATAATAATATATGAGTAGTTTTGCTGGGTTCAGATGTGAACTTCTGGTTTCAGCAAATGCCTAACAGTAGTGGTTAGTGACATAGTCGTTTGAAGTTGATCGCTCATTTCACGAAGATGAGTGAAAAAAAATTAAAACAAAGGTTTCAATGGAAATTGAGACAGTGATATAAATATCACGAATATTCTGGATATGCTTGAAGACTGGCTTTTAATCAAATATTCTAAATGAAAAATTCTTTCAGGCCAGCCTCAACTCACCAACACTGTAGGTTGATGGACTAACACCCTTTCAGAAAACAACTACCCCCCTGTCTAATACCAAGAAGGGCATTGGATTACATCCAACAGGTGTAGGTGTAGGCGACACAACTGCCAGAGTTAATTTTCAATTATTGAGACGGGACACTTGCAGTCCGGTTTCGGGCTATTTTGTCTCTCGTCAGTGCAAGGCAATGCCGTCCTAGTACAAGTAAATTACGAATATCACAAATATTCAGGGTATGCTTGAATGAACGAATTTTTCATTCAGAATATTTGATTTAGAGCCAATCTTCAAGCATACCCAGAATATTCATGATATTCGTAATTTGCTGGGAAAAATTATGGAAAGCATCTTGAAAGACCGTCTCTGTAGCTTAAAATTGCTGCATAAATTTCAGTTTGGATTTCGTAAGAACCTTTCCACAATCAATGCCGTCAACACAGTTGTGGAGAAGATAGTCGAAGGACTTGAGTCTGGTGTATTCACGGGTCTTACTCTTTGTGACTTATCAAAAGCGTTCGACTGTGTTTCACACAGACTGTTGCTATCTAAGTTGAAGCACTATGGTGTGAGGGGCATTCCGTTGAAGTTGATCGATTCGTACCTTGCAAATCGACAACAAGTAGTATCAGTCAATGGTGACACGTCTGAATCTGTTAGTGTTGTGTACGGAGTTCCACAGGGTTCAGTTCTGGGGCCACTGTTATTCAGCCTATATATAAATGATATTTTTCATTTCCTTCTACCCGATATGTGCGTTGCTTTTGCTGATGATACATCTTTAATGAACACTCATCAGAACCACTCTACCCTCGAGGCGCTCATGTCCAGGACCCTCACGAGAGCGGAAGTATGGTTCACAACAAATAAGCTCAAAATGAATATGGAAAAAACAAAAACCATTACATTTTCTTCGAATCAAAATTACGTGACCGGAGGTTCTGTTAGACTTCTGGGAATAACGATTGACGATGGTTTAAAGTGGAATTGTCATATAACTAACCTATGCAGAAAACTTTCTAGTCAGTTATTTTTGCTGAGGAAACTGAAAAGAGTTGTGGATGACCAGGTACTGCTCACATCATATCACTCTCTTTTCCACTCACACATATGTTATGGAAATATTCTTTGGGGAAATTCTTGCCAGGCTATTAGGGTATTCCGATTGCAAAAGAGAGCAATAAGAATAATAGATGGGGCGCGTTTCGACCAAACCTGCAAACCCCTTTTTGTCAAATATCGGATAATGTCTCTTCCGTGTGTCTATATTTACCAAACTCTTATTGAGATACATAAAAATGTGAATGCCTTCAGTCGGAATTCGGATTTTCACAACTACCCAACTCGGGAAAGCAGTAAATTGAGACCAAGCAAGTTGAGATTGAAAACTTCTTGCTTGAATTCGCTTGATCTGAGGATCTATAAAACTAAATGACGACATGAAGAATATCTGCATGCATGAATTCAAAATAAAAATAAAGAAGATGCTCATCAAAAAATGTTTTTACTCTATTCCAGAGTTTCTAGAAAATGATTGTTTTTAAATTCGGTATTGATTATGCGATACATTTTATTTGTACCTAAGTTTTATTTATACAATTACATTTTCCATTTGAAATTACGAACATGACCTGCTATCAATGTACATGTATGTATCTATCTATCTATCTATATATGCTCTTGGTTAGTACCTATTCTACGGGCAGATGGCGCAGCAACGTCAATTTTTCTTGTTGTTCGTATCAACCTTGGTCTAGGGAAGATACTCTGTTCGAATATGATTTTTAACAATGGGAAGTAATCGACTTATGTTGAGGATGGCACTGCCTTGCACTAAGGAGAGGCCAAATAGCCCGAAACCGGGCTGCAAGTGTGTCCCGTCCCTATAATAGAAAATTAACTCTGGCAGTTGTATCGCCAAGAGCATATTATGCAGGAATTTCTTCTGTGAAGACTCCTGCGCTACCACTTGTTGGATGTAATCCATTGCCCTTCGTGGTATTAGCCAGGGGAGTAGTTGAGGCTGGCCTGAAGAAATTGTTCATTAAGTTAAAATAATGATATGGATAATGTAGCGAAAGATGAGAAATAATTCAGTAGGTCCTAGATACCTGTCTTCACAGAAATCTCCTTATCAATCTAGGCCATTGATCAGACGAAAAAATAAATTGTTGGGTGTAGTTTGACCTGGGTAAAAAATGATAACAGCACTAATCACGATTCAACGGTTTGACGTGATAGAAAGTTCACACGCCCTTTTTCTCAAAGTGGATTATATTCTACTTGACAAGCCCTTTCATATTATACCCAAATTGAAGTTTTCTTTAAATGCAGATCCACACGAAAGGGAATCCCTGTAATGTTCAAAGAACATCGCGTGAATCAAGGGATAGAAGACACGAATTAAAATTCACTTAAAATTTTTGAAGTTCCCTTAGCAAGAATTGTTTGGCAGAACTCCAATTTCACAACAAAGAGGTGGGGAATTCTGTACTCATCGAGTCATCCGTGTAGATATTGCCAAGGTTAGAACGATTGGTAACAGTTCAGAAGAGCACCGACTGTAAAAATTTCTATCTATCTATTTATCTATCTATCTATAGAAGAGAGACAAGTCTCCGACCCTTCTACGATGTTCCAATGAAGTGAGCGAGTCTGTGAGCGAAGAATCACCAACAAGACGGATTGCCTTTCTCTTAGTTGTAAAAATCATGTTTCGGTGGCGATATTGGATTGACCATAATGCAAAATGGTTTAAATTGTTTCGTCATTAGAACGAAAGGTGTGTACCAAATTCCATCAACAGGAAGGAAGTCAAATTTCACTAGAATCATTTTAAATATTAATAAACAAACCAGGCAACCTGAATGAAATCTTACCATTCAAAATTTCCCACATTCGCCGCCTTCATTAGCAGAGACAATTGGAAGTGAAAAAGCAGCTCCCAATACATGAAGTGATGATGAAATTCTAGACGAAATTGTTCGAATTCACTCATTCATCGATTCAGCGACGCAATTTGAATATATTTTGTTTCCTGATGAATGAACTTTCACGCTCTCATGATCTCACAGTCAAGAATGTCACTATTGATCTGGAGGAACCGCAATTATCAATAAAAATCTTTCAGTCAGGAAGTGGCACTACTCATTTCATTCGTGGATGTCCGCGGATCATTTTCTGTTGCTTGGAAGCTCTTCAACTCTTGAATATGACTTCTCAAGATGGTATCTCATGAATCGACAGCGGTTTCAGCACTGCTGACGGGTTTTCCGATGACGACCAGTACTGAGAAAGAATAGGACAACAGATCAAGGACGACACTACTTGCCTCCACGGTGCATGAGAGTGATGTTGTATTGCTGGACCTAAGATCCCACCTCTAGGCGCCCTGAAGGATCTTTCTAGACCATGCGGCGGTGACAGATTCATTCAACCAAGTTGGAATATAAAATATTCGAATCTGAAACAAATCATTATCTGCAAAAATAATGAGGCGCTGCGCGATACTTCATGGCTAAACGAGAGTGAATTCCAAGATGAATGAACCTCTGAAGAAGCTAGCCACTCGAGCCAGCGAAACGTCAGGAAGCAATTCCAAAAAACGACGGCCTTCAAACCCGAATAAAAGTAGTGATACTGAAAACCTCGGCCGCGAAAGCCTCAACTATTTTGAGAATTTGTTCTTGATGTGCATGTTGAATTTTCGTTATTCTAACGATGGGACTAATTTCAGTTGTAATTGGTGCACTAGGAAAAATTGGTTTTCGTCAAATTTTTTTGCAATACATACGAGCCCGTCAGAAAGGGATACATGGCGAAAAAGCATGCTCTGTGGTGCGTGGCACACCCGGGGCAAGACGCCTTTCCGCACAAAATCTGAAGGATTTTGTATCCCTTTTTTGTGTCCATGGCTACGCGCATGCTCCTTTCCCCAGACCGGTTGACCAGGCGGTAGAAACACCGCCAATGCAATTGGCGGAGGAAAGGGTGCGGATGAAAATCAGGATCTGGAGGATGATTCACAAATTGAAGCCCATCAGGTCAGAACAGTTGGCCCAAGTGATGCAGAAATTCGTGATGCTCTCAAAAAAGAGGCCAATATCTGGCAGATCAAGTATGTTCAAGCTTAGGAAGCTGTCTGAGCGCACTCAAGGAGCTAAGTACCCAAAATGGGGTTACTATAGCATGGGTACCCGGACATGAGGGTTACAAGGGCAACGAGGAGGCCGATGCTCTAGCCCGTAAAGGCGCATCTAAGGCTATGATCGGCCCAGAACCCTTCTGCGGGGTAGCGAGAGCAAGCATAAAGACATCTATGAATTCATGGATGCAAAACGAATCGAAAGATTGGTTGAATAACTTTCCTGGAATGAAACAGGGGAAAGAGTTCCTGAAGGAACCAGCGCCCAGATTCACGGAAGACCTGCTGAACCACAACCGTAAGGTTGTAAGGGTAGTGGTGGGACTACGAACGAGGCATACCCGGCTCAGATAACATATGAGCAATATTGGTCTGACAGAAGGAACCCAATGCAGGTTCTGTCAAGAAGAGGAAGAAACCGCACTGCATGTGCTCTGTGAATGCGAAGCGATAGCAAGGCTGAGACACGCAAGATGCGGGGAGGATATACCAGAGGCTGCTAGCTATATGAAGGAGTCAGTGTCAAGGCTATGGAGTCTCATCAAAGAGATCAAGCTAGACGAAGAGCTCTAACAACCAAGAAGCATCACAATAGATCTGAAAAGGTCGCAGTGAATCAGGCCATAGGCCAGCTCCCCGATAATCTAATCTAATGTTCAAGCTTTTTTTCGGAGAAGAGGTAGATATAGATCTTTCGACTCCCCCAGGAGACAATGTGTGATTGACTATTCAGCAGCTCAAACACTATTCACGCACGCAGAACGACAAATTACTGCAAAACTGCGGAGATCCTATAACACATTGAATTGAATTGAAATACTTCACTTCTCTTCAGCTTCTGATGATCTACAGGGCCTAGATACGACCTGTCTTAGAATATAGTTCTCATGTGTCGAGTGCGGCACCAAAACATCCATCGAGACTTCTCGATTCTATTCAGAGAAAGGCTATCCGTCTTGTTGGCGATTCATCGGTCACAGACTCGCTCACTTCATTGGAGCATCGTTGAAGAGTGAGTCTCTCTTCTATAGATATTTTCACGGTCGGTGCTCTTCTGAATTGTTATCAATCGTTCCACCCTTGGCAATATCTACACGGATGACTCGACGATTACAGAATTCCCACCACTCCGTGGTGAACTTGGAGATCTGTCGAACCTCTCTTGCTCAGGGATTTTTTTTCAATGAAATAGCTGAACTCTGGAACTCCTTGTCGAGGGAGGTTTTTCCTGAGGCTCACAAACTTCGAAAATTCAAAGTTAATTTCACACGGTGTTCTTTGAACATCACAGGGCTTTCCCTTCGTGTGAATCTTCATATAAAGAAAGCAGGGCCCACTTGCTGAAGAATTTCAATCGAAGTCGATGTCGATTTGTATAAAAAATACCATAAATAAAATTTAGTACCTACCAAATTTTTTTAGAATGCATATAAATAAGCCGAATACATATTCTATAATCATCCATTGATGATATTGAGAACAATTGATTCAGTTATCACTTCGGGACGTCAACGAGAAGAAATCGCTTCTGACTCAATGCGTGAATGGATTCCTTTATTAATTTCAATGTAGGCTGACCATGACTGTGCTCAATAGTCAGTGGGCCCGCTATTCTTTTCATTCTACTAATCTCAACGTAATCTTCCATCTGTTGAATATTGTTTTCTTTTGACTTGGATATAGGAAAGATATCCGAAGCTACATTTATTGTTCCCTTGAAGATAATTGGGTTAATATCTATGATAAGACAATTGTAATCATCGGTATCAACTCCCTAACACCTATGTGAAAATGGCATTGTGGGAATTATGGAGCACCTGGCGCTTTATAGGATGAAAGTTATGGTGCCTGTTTGTCTGTACATGTGTCCGTGAAGTCCGGCAAAATCTGATCTTGTTCCTACGAACAAAATGTGGAAAAGTGGTAAAAGGCAGTTAACAGCCGACTGCACCGACTTCTTCTTCTAGGAGTATTGAACTAAAGAGCCCCATTGGTAATGGTCTCTTAAGAAAAAGTCGGTGCAATCGGCTCTAAGTGTCGCAGTAGTGAATTTTGATAACGAAGATGAATATAAATTAATCACGTTTCTCTCCATACTTATCTCCATATTTTGAAGCAAATTTGTTCAGCTGAAAAATCCAAAGAACGACTCGAAAGTCACGCCACTACAGAGGCTTAATAATAGCCTGTTTCGAAGATTCAAGTTTGTCGCTGCAACTCCAGAAAATTGCATGTGTTCATGCAAGTTTTTTGAGTTGCATGAATCTTTTTTGGTGCGATAAGTTGCAGCGACTTAGTTATTTCTATGGTGAATTTGTTGCCGCAAACCACGAATATGTGGTGGCATGATCGTGAAGAATATTGATTTTGAACATTTCAATTATTTTTCGAGACTTGAGGAATCAAGTTGAGTAATAAGGTGATTTGATCACAATATCAATTATCAGAAATGAATGAAATTATATATCAATTGTGGTAATGTAGACGTTCATCTTGGTATCATTCAGTGCTATTTCTCAATATTGGCAATGCAAACTGACAGCTACATGACATATCTCGCAGCGACAAGTCGCCGCGAGAAGTTGCAGCGACAAAATTGCATCTTCGAAACGGGGTGTAAGTCATGCTTACTTTTTTGTGTTCAGTACTTCGATTATTTTAAATTATTCTATCTTCGAGTAAAAAACTTGTAAAACGCTGAAAACTTTTCTTTATTATATATTTCCCCAGATATCTTGCTTTGAAAAAATAAATCATGTCTTGTAATGATAGCAGCCAATAATCAATAATTTCGGATGACTTAGAAGATCTTGGCGTCCTCGTCCCTGCGAATTCTTATATTCATTATTTCATTAAAGTCTGTAAATGCCTTGCGTTGCCTGTTTGTCTGTACAAGTGTCCGCAAGGTCTGGCGAACCCTGATAATCTTCCTACGAACAGTGGAGTGTTGCCAGGGCCGACAATGTATTACTAGATCTGACTCTTTTCATCGCCGTTTGCGAATTTGGTATATTTTTATGGAATAACGCTTATTCGTCAATATTTCCCACATATTTGAATTTCATGACAATATTCGATGAAAATTGCAAAAATAATTGGCGAAGACTCAAAACTTTCTCGAGTTTCTCGAATTGATTTTGTTGTGTATTGAAATACACATAGAAATAGTTTAATAAAATAACTGTTGAATTTTGGAAATTAATGAGCATAATTAACGAAACCTTTGGTGTAAAAATTGGAACTTTTCTTGGAGATCAATTACCCTAACACCAAACTGATATTTTTGCATTCGACGCGCGTTTCGATAACCAGGTTAGCATCTTCAGGCGGAGACAATTGATACTAATCTAAGGCTATGGTTAGTTGTACACTACACACTATATGCAAAGTTTGTTGGTCTGTCATCTGTTATTATTGATTATTCTGATTACTTTCTCAACAACTGATTGAAAAGCGAGCTGAAAGGGAAGGTCTCTTGTCACCATGCTGTTTTTACATTTTGCTGTTTTTAGACTCTCACATGCATCGATTAGACTTGTGTCATGCACATGCTTGATTACTTTAAGATTACTTTCACCAATTTGTCATTGTCTGGAGCGTGTTGGACAACACTGGATTTTTCTACCCTTCCGTATTTCATGTATGCAAAATGCTCTTTGAAACGGGTTTTAGTAGCTCGTCGGCTCTGTCTGATGTATTTGTTGTATCAATTTTCTTCTTCCTGGATTTCAACGAAAAATACTCTGATCACCTTCACGATTTTTCACCAGCAATGGGTTTACAAAACCGCGACACGTGGTTTACTATATACTAGTGTTCTTGAGAACGTTTCTGCAACAGGAAGTTATTGTAAGCAAAATATGCGTTTTGGTATCCTCAATCCAGTGTTAGTGAGTTAGAGTGTAACAGAAATGGTAGTATTTTTTTTTCTCTTGAATATGGATTTTCATTAAGTATCGTCCAGGTCAATACAAGAACTGAAATAGGTCGAAAAATGATACTTCCTCCCAAAGGTTCTTAACTTCAAAATCAACCGTTTCACATAAAAAATCAACAGGATATGATCAATTGAGCAGAATGTCCTTCCATCAGAAATGTTTCCTTAACTGCCCATTTATCATTTTTCTTACATTTTCACCAATTACATGCTCCGGTGCCCCGAAGTTTATTACACATTACTCACAGATAAGCAGAGTAAATTACTGCAGTTGCTGCACAAAGTTTGTGAAATATCATAACAATTAAAGCGGGAGCCTATACACACGGACTTTTGTCCGTCATGTAGAATTACCGATCGAAAATTATGTAACCGCCACACCTTTACATCTTTAATTTTCAATTCGACGATTCTAGTTATCAGACTGTGAAACAGCGACTAGAAATTAACTCCTTCCCGACGTTCAAGATGTAGGTGCCTTTTATTGCATAAATTGGTGCTAAGTGATAGAGTGATTTACATAATGCTGCTTTTGTGAAGGTTCACAAATCAGAACTATTCAGACTTTTTTGGGTCCGATGTTTCCATTGTTTTGTTGGCATTGAATGTAGATATGGATTTACTGTTTACTCGTTTCCATTGACGGAACTAGAAGAAGGTACAAAAGGTGCTTATTTTTCCAATGAATTCGATCAAGTATATATCAGACCCAGATTTGTACACGGTTTCTTCGGAAGGCTCCAATTATTCTATTGGCAACTTTTCAGAATGCTTCCACCTAAGAGAAAAATACAGATATAAGAAATAATAGGAATTAATATTAGGATATATACAAGAGTAGAAAGGCAGATGTTCAAAATACAAGAACTGATATTCATCAAAAACTTATCGTCGACGTTTCGGAAACCGAATCTGCATTTCTAGAGGTCTGGACGTTTCACCGATATATTTTTGACCGCACGAACAAAGGTTTCTATAAATACAATTCTTTGTATTTTTGTTATATTCTATATTTTTCTTCGAAAACCATGCTGCTCCTGAGGTTTGGCGTAGGGAGTTAGTAATAATCCTACTTGCTGAAAGAGGTCGATGCCGATTGGTATATATTACCATAAATCACAATATCATATTCAAAGTGGAGTTTGAATCGACGGATTGTTATCTTATTTCCATGAGGTAATGTGAACCAGCAAATTTGGTCAATTCGTTTTACATTTCGGTTTCTTCTATGGGTGAGTTTCATTTCATTCACTCAGTTATTTGAGCTGGCTCATTAGATTGAAGAGTCATGAATAATGGCACCTAGATGTCAATTCTATAGCAGAGCGATCTCAATTGTCAAAGTAAAAACCAATACTGCTAGGAGAAAGCCACTTATCGCTGTAGTTCTGTGTTTCGGTTGCCAAAGCTGCAACTTTTTCATCAGTTTTTTGTATTGAAGGGAATAATATAAACCATTTGACCTCAAACTTTTACCGTTGAATCTGACACCACTATCTTATGGCACGGGAATGATATGAATCGCTTGTAAGAAATAATTACTCTGGACCTCACTAAAATAAAGCAGTGGTGTGACTCCAATTCGCTGTGTTTCAACTTGAACAAAACAAATGTAATCTTCTTCAAGTTCAACTTTGATAATCTTCTCTTGGAAAACCACAAAATTATTAATAAACCAAACACTAAGTTTTTAGGTATGCTAATAAACAATAAACTGAAAATTGATGAACACATTTCAAGCTTATATAAAAATATATCCATTGGCTGCTTTGCAATCAGAGTTGTCTCAAAGGAACTAAATACAGCTTCAGCTAGGTTGGTATACTTTTCATCAATTGAATCTCACCTCAACTATTGAATTGCATTTTAGGGCTTATGTACTGATTATTTGTTCAACTCAGTATTTATATTACAAAAAAGAGCAATTCGATATCTGTGTGAAGCTCAGTTTCTTGACCACTGCAAACCTCTATTCATTAATAAAAAAAATTCAACTGTATTTTGTCTTTACTTACTGGACACTGTATGCCTGATACATAAAAAATACGCTATCACTTCAGACCTGACTGAAATTAGAAAATATGAGACAAGAAAGAAAAAATGTATTCCTTTACCTATATCAAAATCTAGCCTAACTAGAAACTCAATCATATACGGAGGCAAAAAAATTTATAATCATCTACCAGTGGCCTACAGAAATACACCATCGCCAAAAAAGTTCAAAAGAAAGTGAAAGAAGCACTTTTACAGAAGGCTTACTATAACCTGCGAGAGTATTACAATGACGTACTCTAATCATTTAATTGTCCCAAGTGATGTTGAATGGTGGTATCCTGACTTTGATTTTAATCTTGGTGTTTGTATGTTGCTGTTTTTTTATATATTGTTTTAATATTTTATGAATACTGACAATGCGATTTCGTGTATTTGAATTTTATGTAGTTTGTTTCTCAAGGTGTTGTATTCTATTATCGTGTATTTCACTATCTTTTAGTCGTATTTTTATGCATAATATACCAAGTTTTGTTACCGAAACTCAAAACTTAAAGTTTTACGCTTGTGACCGTATATTTATATATACATATTTGCTATTAATGCTTTGTCAATGAGATTATATCTTCGACAATAAAGTATATTTTTGATTGATTGATTGATCTCCTTTTTAACTCATACCTTGTTTCTCTTTGTGTGTGAGCACACTTGAAAACTGGCCATAAATAAAATCTGAAGAAACACTTTGTTCAGGCCAGTCTCAACTCACTCACGCAGAAGTGGAGTAAAAATTTTCAGAGAACAACTTTTCACCCAGCTACACCACAGACGCCGTTATTATTTACGATGCAGAAAAACTCAAAGTCGTCTCCACAATTTTAATTGACTTGATTGACTTTGAGTTTTTCTGCATCGTAAATCTACTACACTCCACTTTGAGATACAATGAACTTCTACCACAGCCGTTATTATTGTTATCATTATTATAGGTCCGTTTTGGGCAAATTGGCTTCAAGGCAGTACCATCAAGTCGGAGTCGATCGATTCCTATAATGAAAAAATATTCCTAATCAAGAGTATCATACCTGGAAAAATGCTGAAGCTAGCTACGAGATAAATGAGCCGTCATCACGCCATCTTATAGACGAGGCAACAACCAGATGGAAATTCAAAGCATTCAATTCCAGGTGGAGGAAAGGTCAATTTCTCATAGTCACACTTGATGATGATGGCTGGAAATTAAAACATTTGAGGGAACAATTAGCCGGGGTCAGTCACAACAGAGTAGGTTACTGAAAACACTATAATTCATCGCCGTTCGTTATATCAGTCAAGAAATCAGTGGTTTCCTGACAGGTGATACTCCCTTTACTGACATTCATGTGGATATTTCCCTTATATATAAAATGTCCCATGAGAGCAATGCAATTATCGAAAACTTACAGCGGTAATTGCATTGTATCAAGTCACCATAACAACACATTTGAAACCGTATCGCTAGACGTCAGTAAACAACACAAATAAATGTCAGATAGAACTTCTTTATTCGTGAAATATACCAATGAATTACATTCGTGCATAAAAATGACCAGATAATTTTGCATTCAAGCGTGATATCTTATACAAATTGCATTCGGTTATTTTCATATTTTGTAAAAGAGCCCTCGTCATTCGGACTCGGACACTTTCGCCAAAATTCGAAAATAAACTTGCAATTTTTAGATGTCACGCTTTCTTGCAAATTTATCGGTAATTTTTATGCACTCGTGCAATTATAACCGAAAACATGGTGATACCATTTTTATCACTATCAAATCTAACATTGTTCGGTAGAACCTGATTTACCGCTGTTGATCTTGGTTTTGGTAACCTATACTCAATAATCAAAGTACATTTTTCAATGCGCCGATAAATTGATGACAGAAAATACATTCCTTAACAAGAAAAAAGTTCAGTCCTTCTAGTACAATAACAATAGTTCTGAAATAGAATAATTGGAGAACAATGACAGATCATCGAACTCTTCAGCATTTTTTCAAATAAATGCGTTTTACGAACAAATGTTACTGATTGTTCGTTTTTCTTGACTCTACCTATTGATCATGCCTGTTGGATGAAGACATTGAGGCCGTAAACACAATTATAGGTAAAAGTACGTTACTACTACGTTTCTTTCGAAAACCGTCTCATTATTGGAATTATATGGCAAAAAGTCAGAGATTTAATTAATTACTCTAAAGTACTACATGACGGAAACATATTAAACAGTTACGTAACGCTACAGAGATGCCTGAAACGTATGTTGAAAAATTATTTTGTCACGATTCACGACAGCAGCTATGTAGAAATTCGCTCGATAAAATACCACAATTTAATTTCGCTTCTCGCGTACAATGACATTTTTTATATAACATACAACAAATATCTTCAAAACATTGAGCAACAATCGAAGCATTGTTGGATGATTTTGGATGATCGAGGTGTCTTGTGGAAGTCCAAGTCACACAATAATATAACAATAATATTTCCTTACAGTCCAGTAATGACCGTTTGCCAGCAGTTATTCCTGGTTTTCCCGGGTTGCCGTGCACATTTTTCGACTTGTTCAGTTGAAAATCTCCATTTTTTATTTGTTCATCTTTAAAGTGAATTGTTCGGATAAGAAATCAATCTGTTTGTTCCGCAGTTTTCTGGGTTTGTAGCCTATCACAATCTGAAAAAAGGGCATATTTTTAATCTACCCCGAAAAGTTGTCTAGTATATATATATATATGTGTGTGTGTGTCATATATATATATATATATATATATATATATATATATATATATATATATATATCTTCTTCTTCTCTCTTATCGCATATATATATATATATATATATATATATACACAAAGTTGTTTTTTTATATCAGGGCTTCGGTCTGAAGAAAATGATAACTCTTTTTAGCTACCCGAGCTTTCGCTAATTTTTATTAGCTTTTTCGAAGGCCACAATATAAAATGGACACAAAAAAGGTATAAATATAAAATATAAGGTACATACATGTGCTATTTGAGTTTTTTTTTGATGAATAAAATATAAAGATCAAACATGAGAAATGTGAATTTTGACATTGAAAGGTGAAATTATTGATTTGGAAATTCATGGTATTCTTTTCACTGACGACAGTTATATACAAGATGTATTTATTTGTTCAATAGAAACGAATAAATTTCACCGAGGTTCTCAATATCTGCTTTTTTGTTCATGTTTCTCGTTTTGATTTCATTTGGATATGCTATTTAACTGTTCTTACCCTCCAACATTTCTAAAAAAACTTTTATACAATACAACTTCAAATATCATCGATAATACAGAAAACAATCGCAATGAAATTTCTACATACAAATACTGTTCTATTCCTTTTATTCCAGAATTATCAAGCAGAATCATAAATGTATTCAAACAAGAAAACAATATCAAAATTTCACAAAGAAAAATGAAACCTCTGTTCAAACTACATTCAAAATTGATTTGATTGATGAAGATCCACTTTTCGAAAAATCTCATGTAGTGTACAAAATTCCTTTCAATGATTGTGACAAAAAATATATTGGTCAAACAAAAAATAATTTGAAAACATGAATAGCTTTACACAAAAGTGACTGTAGAAATAGGAGACAAAATTCATGTGCATTAACCAAACATTCTATTGAAAATGATCATACAATTGATTATAATAACACCAAAATTCTTCATATTGAAAAAAACTTGAACAAACGTCTCTTTTTGGAAATGACTGAAATCAAAACGAGAAAAAACAACATGAACAAAAAATCAGATATTGAGAACCTCAGTTAAATTCATTCGTTTCTATTGAACCAATAACTACATCTTGTATATAACTGTCGTCAGTGAAAAGAACACCATGAATTTCCAAAACAATAACTTCACCTTTCAATGTCAAAATTCACATTTCATTTCTCATGTTTTATCTTTATATTTATTCATCAAAAAAAAACTCAAATAGCACATGTATGAACCTTATATTTTATATTTATACTTTTTTATGTCCATTTTATATTGCAGCCCTCGAAAAAGCTAATAAAAATAAGCGAAAGCTTGGGTAGCTAAAAAGAATTATCATTTCCTTCAGACAGAAGCCCTGATATAAAAAAAACAACTTTGTGTACAAATAGACGGTCGAGAATACTTATCATCTATATATATATATATGGAGGAATGGTAATATATCGAATGAATAATAAGGAGATAATGGAATTATATCGGGTATTGCAGTCTGAGTTTTTAGTTCTTCAGGAACGCTATAATGAAGCATGATTTCAGATACAAAATGCGGAAAACATTGGATCTACTTACGAAATGTTGAGATTGAATAGAATTGAAACGTTGTTTTTCCATCATAATGGTTAATAAAGTAAAAACTTATATGTATATAATAAAAAGGTAAATGTTTTTCACGTTGAAATCAGTAATATAAATATAGATGAAAATGTTTTGTGACATTAATAAATTATGACTGACACTGAATTGATGTATATTGATTTGAGTATCAGAAACTAGTTTATCTACAGTGAGAAATTATAGCGTTCCTGTAGCGGTTCCGTAAAATGTCCAGTGAGCAATCAAAGAATATCTATAGCGTTGATGATTATTTAATTTCATTCATATTTTCATTTGATTTTTGCTTATCCACATCCATATCTACTCATTTCTTTATTTTGCATACGGCATATTCTTTGTTTCAATGCGCGGATAAAATTCATATCTGCTTTTGAATCCCACTCTTCACAAAACTTCTGGAGTGTTATAAACCTTCTTAGTACCATAACACTCCTGAAGACGGTATTGTATAGTGAAAGACGTGTAGTGGTTTTGTAAGCTAGTGAGTCGAATTCACACAATAATGTGTTCTTTAAACGATTCAAATCATAAGTATTTTTATCTCATTTTCGCTCATCCACATCAATTTCCAAAATATGTAATTTCATTTTTTACTGCATCGGCAAATTCTCTCAATACGCGAATGAATATGATATCTGATCCGAATCTCACTCTTGATAGCCGAAGATTAAAGAAACTAATGTGTAACAGAATCCGAAGATACACGTGTGCAGTAGAGCATCCCACCGCTCTGTATGAATACCGTGGATACCATAGCAGATTCACCCAGTGAAAGTCTTTTTGCGGTGAGTGTTGAGATAGTACTTGATTTGGGGAGGATCCCACCAACCGACTATATAAACCCACCTCAAGCAAGGGGTAGACAGCATTGTTCGCTACAGCTCATTCAAACATAGACATGAAACCGTTTTTGGTAAGTCTGTCTCTACTATGAGTTCGTCAATATTTCGTGATATGGCTGGTGCGTGTGTGTTAGAAAACTAACCAGTGACTGTTTCGTGGTTATATTCAGTAGTACAATATACGAATATTAGTATAGATCACCAATTTCAAGTAATGAAATCAAATCGAAAAATGAATAATCATATTAATATAATATAATTTTTTGGCTATTCTTTTTCGAATCGAAGAATATTAATTGAAACTTCTATCAAAGGAAAATTATAAACTCTGTTGATAGGTACATGCATATCATTCTGAGACTTCCGATTCGTGTAGATATTTTCTATATATGCTACAAAATTTTTATAATTGAATAGTATGTTGAAAATAGTCCTTTCGGGTAATAATCCGTGTGCGAGTTGTTGAAACTTTGGACGTTTCAACTCTCATGCTGAAGCCTTCATCAAGAACTTAAATACATATCTTCATCGATACAGCAATTTAGCTAATCTAGCCCCTCACGGATAGATCAGAGAAAATACAATATACCGATTATATCAAATATACTCATTAAATAATCGTATTACACTACGTGTGGTATAACGGTCCATCCTATTGATAAATATCATGATCAATTTTATCTGTTGGAAAACACCTAGTCAGATTGAGATTTTTCCAAAACCACAAGTTTGAAGATATTCACGATGAATAGAGTAGAGGGAGCAACCATTTGCTTGAATGTTGTTGACAATTTTCCTTGTTGAATGGTAATGGTTCGGACTTCCCATTGTCTATACTATTAACTCTATTGAAACCTGTTGCTAAGAAAAATTTGTATAAAGTCATCACCGGAAGACGATTGCGGATACCAGTAATCGAAACGTCGTGGGTACACTCAACTTGTAACTTGGTTTCAACATTTATTCATAATGTTTCATTTATTTCTTCATTTACATTTTCTGACCACTACTTCACATTCGATAACTCATATTTCTTGTCACAATCTTATTTCATTTGAATTTTTTTGACTCATATTTCATATTCGATATCTCGATTTTTTGTGACAGCATTATTTTCTTTGATCAATCAATACCTAATTCCATTATTGACCAAAAATTCATTCCAACCTTTCGTTTGAGATTTGATTTTCTCACTTATCCTTTCGTTTTCATCAACAGGTTTCAAAAGAGTTAATAATATAGATGATGGAAGTCAGAACCATTACCAAGTAGCAACCATTGTTGGGAGCTGTAATTCAGTGACAATAACAAAAAAACATCAAACCTAGGGTGCAAAATTGATTTTGAGCAGTCTCAGAATAAGCATTTTTCTCTTGCAGGTAGCGTCCTTGGTACTAGCAGTCGCCAGCATAGGAACATGCGGCGAGGCTAAACCAAAATCATCTAAAAATGAGAAACGAGGCATCTTCTCGAGTGATATCGGTACTGGATATGGAGGTGGCCATGGGGGTGGCATCTCCCTCGAATCATATGGGGGTGGATACGGCGATGGTGACTTAGGTGGAGGTCATGGAGGCATTGGTGGTGGATATGGAGGTAAGAACAGCGCCTCACATAAATTCAAGAAACCGTTGAATTGTCGATACTTGATGAAAATCCGTATTCAACAATATCATAGTTTCCTATACGATTTTCACTAACAATGGGTTGACAAAGTGGCGGCAGTGTTTTATTTTGCCTAAGGAAGCTACTCCATAGTGTCATTGAGAGTGAGAACTGTGATATTATTTGTCACGTTCGTCCTCTATAACAAAAGTTACAAAGTTACTGGTATCAAAACCGAAAAACGTTGGGAAAAGTGAAATCGACATCTATGGTACAAGTGGCTGTTTTGTAAAATCTAGATTTTCATCGAGTATCGACCAATTTCATCAGTTATATCAATATACAGGCAAAAATATGATGGAAAAAACCCAATCTCTGTTGGAAGTTTATACTTGTACAGTACAGTACAATTGTTTTGATCTTAGTGATTATAAAGTTTGTACCGGTGATATATAAAAGTTCATGCCGCTTTTGGTAATCTGTTATTATTTCATAGCTTGGATGAGTTTATCTGGATTCTGTTGATTTGAATTGTGCGAAATATCGATGTAGTTGACAAAATATATACTCCTTCCATATTCACCATATGAAATTGAACTTCTCTGGAACGAGTATTTTCTTATATTCAATTAGGTATTTCAACCAACAAGCTTAATTTCATCCTGTACAAGAAAAAATGTTTCTCAAACTTGGAAAAATAAATGCACCACACATTCAAAAAAGTATTCAGGCTGCTTATTCACGGAGTTCATATTCTGTTTCTTGTAGGTGGTTACGAGGGTGGTTACGGGGGTGGTTACGGAGGTGGTTACGGAGGTGGTTACGGAGGCGGTATTGGAGGTGGAATCGGAGGAGGCCTAGGAGGTGGTTTGGGAGGTGGTTTGGGAGGAGGTTTGGGAGGTGGAAGTGGCGGAGCCACCGTCACCACTATCAATCGAGCTGTACCAGTTCCTGTGCCACAGCCCTACCCTGTCACAGTCAACAGACCCGTAGCAGTACCAGTACCACAACCTGTGGCTGTTCCAGTGCCAAGACCAGTTCAAGTGAGTGATGGATCAATTTATTTTCCTTGAGAAAGCTATTGTATAGCGAAACACGTGTTGTCGTTGCGTGAACTCATTGTCAGTGAAAAAAGCACTGGAGACTGATATTTTTCTTTGATATGGAGATTCATCAATTATGGGTCAGTTCAGTTCAATTGATATCAGTTTGCTGTTAGTTAGTTTCAACTTTCACAGCAAAGGTTCCAATCTCATTTCTCACATTCGAAACTCTCTTTAAAAATATAAATATATTATTAAAATAATATAATTGGACACACATCTGTCAGATATCTGGCTGATACCATGCTGAAGATTGGGAGACATCTGACGAAAAAATGTGTGCACATTGTTCCATAAAAAACCATCTTGTGACCTTAATGTTCGTCAGATCAGGTTTGCTTTTTATTTCTGAATTTCAACTATGATGGCTCTTTGTAGAATATTCTGTAGTCACATCGATTTCAATACACAAAGGCCATAATTAATAGTCCTAATTCCCGCAAAAGGTATTTCAAGTTGATTGAATATCTAAAATCTCTGATAAAGCAGTAATACAATATATTTTGAACTCCAACTGAATATTAATTCAAATATCTTTACCGAAGATTCATGTATTTATCACTGAATGGATTTTGAAACATGTATCCATATATCCACATACAACAGCCTCCCCTTTCACATCTTGCCATTTCCAGGTATCAGTTCCAGTCGCTCAACCAGTCGAAGTACCAAGACCCTACCCAGTGGTCGTTAACCGCCCAGTCCCTGTCGCAGTTCCCACCCCAGTACGCGTACCAGTACCACAACCGGTCGGTGTTCCAGTACCACAACCCTACCCTGTAACTGTTCCACAACCTTACCCAGTAAGAGTACCCCAAACCATCGTCGTACCTGTAGCACAACCTGTTGTTGTTGGAGGTGGTAGTGGAGGTCTTGGAGGTGGTCTTGGAGGAGGTCTTGGAGGTGGTCTTGGAGGTGGATTAGGAGGAGGACTTGGGGGAGGCTATGGAGGCGGTTATGGGGGTGGTTATGGAGGTGGATTCGGAGGAGGACTTGGAGGACACGGTAGCAGCCTGGGTGGAGGATCAATATCACTAGGTGGACACGGAGGTTCTCTAGGTGGCGGCAGCTCCTACTCAAGCTCGATTTCTCTTGGCAAGTCATCAGGAGGATTCGGAGGATCGTACTCTTCAGGTGGATATGGGGGTGGCTCCTACTCATCCGGAGGATATGGAGGTGGCTCCTATTCATCCGGAGGATATGGAGGTGGCTCCTACTCATCTGGAGGATATGGAGGAGGACACGGTGGTGCCACTAGCTACTCGAGCGTTTCTCTCGGCGGTGGTCATTCGAAATATTAGGAAACTGAAGACTTAATCATGCCCATTAGTATCATCTCACCGCTGTTAAAATCTATTCGTTCGACGTATTCGTTACCAATGTGATAACAGTATTTTTATTTTTGTTTACGATCTGTTGTAGCGTTTTGTGTACATATTTGCACCCTTTATGAAATAAACGTATATTTTATTACTTCATTCGATTATTCGGAAAGGATTTTTTGATATAGAGCGTTACTCAATTCACAAAATGGAGGACGGAGATTTTTTTTACGATTACATGACCTCACGATGACAACTACAGTAACTTCAAAAGCGTATATCAACGAATGGCATGCGAAACTTTCGATAAGGCAGTTCTCTAACTTCCAAAATGCTGTAAAGTTAATATTTTCAATTATCATTTCTTCAAAAACGTATTCAAATTCAGGAAAAGTCAGTCAACTTTTTATTATACTGAGTCATTCGTATTCCAATGAAGATGAAATATGCTATGAAGGCAATCGTCTGTCTACAAAGTGAATGAATAAGACTTAGACTCACCATCCGACTAGTCCGTGAGTCCACTTGAAGTCTCGCGAACCATGAAGAAATCTGAATAATTTTTTTTTTGTTAAATTTTTCAAATCGACAACTCACTAGTTCTTGATAACTTACATCGATGATAGGCCAAAAAGTCCGAAACCGGTCTGGAAGGTTCTGAGGAAGCCTGGCCCGTCGTATCAAAAATATAACATCTCACACCTTTCATTACATCAACCTAGTATATTGGGTTTGGCTTCAATGTATTGGTCAAAATTGTCAATTTGTTGATTAATAGTCCTGTTAACATATTTAAACCAATTTGCCTTCAGAAGCTACATGTAACAAAGAGGCGAAAAATAAAGCACACGATTCCTTTATCGAAACCATTCTGAGTGAAGAGCAAAGTGTGAAAATTATGAAACAATACACATCTTCATCATCATCAAAGAGAATATGGATAAGGTAATTCTTGAACTTTTTGATCCAGAAAGGTTCATTATTCAATGAACAAAATTTATATCAGATATTCTTCATCACGAAATTCCGATTATCAGTAAAAAGCAAATAGTATATTGTATATTATCACCATACATTTTTCTCCTGAAGCTAATACCTGTATCAAGAAAAAGGCAACATCTTTGCGTCCCTGAAGCCAAATTATCGAACATAAAATAATATTCATTATTATACATATTCACATTCGCAGCATTCGATGGTGAGCAATGCATAGAAAACATAGGAATAAATTGATATGGCAATAGGTATACTCACACATTTTATGAATATTGAACACTGATCAATTTCTAGCGATGCTATGAGCAGGAATTAAATTAATGATCCCTGTGCGAACTTAGCGAAAGTTCTGCTATTCGTTGGTAGGTGTCGCAACATATGTTGACGCTGAATTTCTATAGCTTGTACCTAATAATTCATATATGAGTTGTATGAAAAATGCATTCAGTGCTATACAGGTTGGATCATGACAATGAAGTATCATCATCATCATTCAGTTCTTCGAATCAGTATAAGGGCCAGTTGTACATACTCCAGTGAACTGAGTTCAGTTGCTGGGCATCAGCTAATAGAATTGCTTGTCAACTGAACACGGCTTACTGGAGTATGTACAACTGGTCCCCAGTAACTCAGGGGTATTCAATCGCAACAAACACCAAATAGGGAACATTTTGAACCATTCAGATTCCCACTCATTACAGAACTTTGCGAAACATTGCTGCAGGTCACACTCAGTGCCCTTGTGAAATTGTGAATCTCAGTTGAAATATATTGTAGGTTATTCAGTTATTCCTCTGTGTTGAAACATTTCCACTTGGAAATTCGATAATGTTGTCAGATACTCAAGTTGAAATATTCTGAAATAATCTTTCGAGAAGCATTGTTGCAAGACATATTATCATTGTACTCCTATATATTATCAAATCATAGGACGTATTTGATAAACTTGTGATACCCCCTAGTATTTAATAGTAACATCACCAAAGATTCGTAAAAAAAAGAAATAAAGTTGATGGATCGAGCATGCCACCACCAGGATCAAAATTGACGCAACAATCTTCAACAACGGATGGATGTTCTGATACTACCGATAGTCCATTCAAAATAAACGTCAAAAATGTTGGATCCAGTATTCCACCATCCCAGATAGCACACATTTTCCACAGGATATCCCAATTCCATCATTCATTTTTACCTAAGGAGTTCTCATAAATCATCCCCTAAATGTCCGTGGGATATTATAATAGTGCCCATGTAGCTCCGCAGAACATCCTGGCTTACTGATCCCCACCTATCCCAAAGTCGGTGCCAGTCACTCCACAGGATATATTTAGTTGATACCCAGTGGGGATCCCGAGGATATCCCAATTTCATCACATTTGACTATTGTAGGACCTCCCGAGTAACATAACGGTGTTACGTCCTCAGGATTTCCCCACGTATTCCGAGTGCATCGTAGAAAAATATCCTCATCTTGTTCTCGACGTATCCTGACTTGATTATAGGACTACATTATATCCCTCTGTGGTGATGAAAATTATTCAGTATAGATCTTATTTGTATTATGAATCCCAAGACTTTTGTGATGAAAGTTCAAACAATCGTACAATTCAAAACAGACTCTACAACTTCACACTCTTCAACACAAACCCGATATTTCCTGCAAGCTCCGAGTGAACGAGCTATGGTGTTCGATTTTTATCGGTTAAAAATTCGATATTTATCATCCATTACAACTTTTATCCGATGATAACCGAACGCTTCAGCTCATTTACACTAACTCTGTCTGTGTTTAGCGTTGAATTTGACAGTTCGCATAACATGGAGTGAAAAATGGCGTTGGTTCAGTTGTTTGTAGTAGTTAGTTCGAATCAATTTGTCTAAAAAAAAATGCGATAAAGCATGTCTTGGGAGAATCAAACGGAGAACAGATATACTTTTGGAGCTTGATAAAATCATAAATGACGACTTTGAATCAAACTCAAATATCCAAATAGAATTCCAATATTATATTGACGATCACAATGAATTGAGAGCATTCAATTATGTACTGGATACCGATTATCCTTTATTTCAAAGTGAACATAAAAATGATTCCTTTGCACTTAATGACCAGATGGATATGTCTAATGATGGGGGCTATGATAATTTGTATTTCAAAGACTCTGATAATTTGGAGTTACCATCATTGTTTCACGAAAATTTTTATCGAACTCCAATAACTTGCTTTCCATTCTAAGCTGTGAATATTCTGATTTCAGAGGGCATGAGGAAAGAACCATCCCTAAAAAGTCAAACAGAAGCCTCGTTGGAGGCTACCATTGAAAGCTTGCTATGCATCATGCCGAAGAAAGGACAGATAAAAAGAGAAGACTTCAGTAGATAGTTTGGATTCATTCATTTTTTTTTACTGTGATATTATAATACATTCATTATTGTATCTCAAGTTTTTTGTATTTTCCCAGAATTTTCATTTGTGTTGACGAATTATGTGTTATATCAATATAATATTCCAGAATGAGGTTTCGGGTCTTTGTTTGACTTGTAGAAGATTAGTTATGAATAAACTTCTGTTCATTTGTCAATGTTTCCTTTCATTCCACAATATTCCCTACAAAGAGGCAAAAAGGTAAAAAATATGACTATAGTACAGGATATTCACAGGAAATCATATTTATAGAAAAAATGATCAGGAGCTTAACCTGATAAGGTCCTCTTTATATCCTTCTGACGTAAACAGGATCTCCTGAAAACATCATGATTTGATCCCCAACATAAAGTCCCCGTTTCATACTGATGATTTGAGCAGGACATCTTGGGGACGTCCTAGGAAGTAGGAATTTGGTAACATTTCCGCTTCCTAGTGATAAAATTGGGACGCCCACCGGTATCCTATGGACGATTAAACGTTGTCCCCTATTGGTCCCAAATAGGTCATTGTGCTATGAGGGATGTGAATCAAAATTATTGCAAAAATTTCAAAGAGCGAGCTACATTGCAAACATTCGTCGCAATGCACATCAAAAAGTAAAAAAAGTAACGGCAGAACTGTCTCCAATCGATCACGGGTAGAAAATAATCAACAATAAATATGAATTCAATTACCACAATTCGTCAAAGATGTCGTCCTTCAACCTCCAACCAAAATTCAATCGGAAACGACAGAGCTTGAAAATTCTGATCGTGATAGCAAAATGAACAAATTTGATGATTCAGAACAAGAATTTTATGAGTAAATCATTCAAATATTTTTTGTAATAAATATTATCTAGAAGTATAATAGAATAATATATTATTAAATTATAATAATGAAATGGCCTACTTATTTATTTCGTTCATTGAATAATAATGAAGAAAAAGCAAACTGCCACCTGCGACTCCAAGCCCGCGGGTTCTATTTGTATTTTTTTATAATTTAGTACAATTCCAATTTCGAGCTATGCATAGATGATGTTTTGGTATATTATGAACTGCTGTGTGTATTCATGATGGGAATCTATTTTATGGACAAAAATATATCATACTAGCTGTTGCCCGCGACTACGTCCTCGTATGAGTCGAACCGAACCGTTTAGTCAGAGCACTCCGGTAAAGCATCACATCTCGTCTGCTTCTCTTCAAATTGATTCACATATACCATACTTTCTAACTGAATGTTTCGTTCAATCATTGTAAAGTAGAGCCTTTATCACCCCTGAATAATATGGTCTGGAATTTTCACTAAAACAAACGAAGTTAGAAACTTCACCTTTTCATAATAGTAGTATAGATAAAATATATGATAATTACCTTGCAACTTTCACTCCTTTCATATAGCTGCAAACGTGCAAATCGAGATTTGATGCAAAATATGCTATCATTTTGTGTCGTCTGTTGTGACATTTCTTTTCGAGCATTCATTCATTCATAGTTCCCATTCCCTTCGTTCCCGTCGTAAAACCATAAAGTCCTATTATTTTTTTTATTTCAGCTAATTATTATTTGACTAATAATTCTTGAAAAAGAAAGTGGCGACCTCAATTTTCAATGATGAATCATAAACTGGGATTCAAAATGAATAGTAATTGTTTTGTAGAAATGAGAGATTTTCATTGAAGTTATTACACAGAAATATGTGGAGCTAGTCTGCGGTGTATATATTTTTGTTTTCTCAGTTGGGGTTCCACCAGAGAATAAAAAAATCAACACTGTTGTCTGAAAATAGCTGAAATGTTCACTCAATGCAATTGAAGTTACTACACAAAAATACGTGGAGCTAGTCTGAGGTGAATATATATATTTTTGTGTTTTCAGTTGGGCTTTAACCAAGGAATGAAAATAAAAGTCAACACTGTTGTCTGAAAATGGCTGAAATGTTCACTTAATGCAGCTGATAAGGCATAAAGATGAAAACCAAACTAGTTTATTGCCCCTTCGTCAAATGGAGTATTAATATATTTAGTTTGATTCGAGACAGGATTTTTCGAAAAGGTTTTTGGCTTTTGTTGAGATCTCCACTACACATGAAATAAATGTTGGTATATAAAAATAAGTTGAAGTAGTTTCAAGCGATAGGTGTTCTGTATGCTCTGAGAATTTCAGATGATCTTCCATTACAGATAGAATTTTCTTTACTACTACAGTTGCTCACCTAGCACACCCTTATGTTTATCCTTCATTTTGATCCTCAACACATCTGTCTCGTAAAAAAATCAGTGAAAATACCAATTGTGATACAAAATGATTGCATTTATTCATTTCAAGTTTTCGTGACAACACAGTACGTGTAAATATGGAGTAAATGGTAGCTATAGACCAGATTGATATTATTTGGTACTAGATACGGGACAGCGTCTTCTGGGTGACGGTCAGCTCATCCATTTTTACTGTAATATAACTTTCATAAATGAGTACGTTCGATGAGAGAGATGCAAAAAATGGATTCAAAGATATAATTTCTCCTAATCTTTCCAACTGACTCTTATCTCGATTACAATTGTTGCATAGTATCAACATTTACTAATGTTTTGTTACGTATTTCAGCAAATTCACCATCAGTCAACATTTCTATTGGTGTTACTACGCTCAGTTGCAGATGAAATATTGAAATGAATACAATTTTCTGCTATTGCTTTTGAATTATTTACAATTTTTTGTAACCCATGTCGAACAGGGTTTGGAATCCATAGAAAGTGTAGGGAAAAGAGCTTTATTTGTGCTTTCATTTACTATCAACACATCATCAGTTCTAAAGCACAGTTTTTATCGCTCGGTCTTTCATTATGTGCCCTAAACAAGGTCCTTCAAAGAATTTGCAACCACTTTTTGGGCAACAATTAAATGGAGTAATGGAATCGAAATTTCAATGATAATTGTCTCCTCAAAATACCAGTATGAATATCCGATATAATGAACGAAAAAGGCTACGCATATATATTTGTTACAAAATCCTTCCATCTCGAATAGATCTTCAGGAATCACCTCGCACGAATTAGCATAATGAATACATAAAAATGGTCAATGTTAGTAGCACAAAACTTTTTCACTAAACCTCTCATTGCAACAGATTTCGCAGTTAATCATATCTTGGTTTGTGTAACTCGAAATATAACACTGTTTGGTGTTATGTAAGGTGTCGGGTTCCTTCGCATTCTTCTGTATAACAGATTGTCGTTTCGTATTTCGTAAATACTGACAGGGACAAAATTTATTGCTTTACATTGATTGAACTCAAAATTGTATTGAGGATATATGAATTAACGAGCTTTCCACGAATTGATTGCGGCCTTGAGATTTGGTTGATGATACTTCAGTGTTGGTGGATGATCACCTGAGCAAGGTCAAGTTTCACTACTGAAGTTTCGTTGCGGATTCCTTCGATACCATACCCAATGAAAGCTAACATTGATCTCAGCGATAGCTCTATCTACATCAAAACTGTTCGCCTTACGAAATTATCATTATTTCTGGTGAATTTGACCTTTTTCACAATATTATTCTATAAGGAATGAATCAGAAGTGAACACCATAAACTCTACTTTCTCTTCTGAAAAGAAGGACAGAATTACCCCCCCCCCTACGTGTACGAAATTCGTAATTATATCAAGGATAACATTTTTGGCTTAAAAATTCATCATGGTACAATGAATTCACTATTTTTAGATTTTTCATTAGAGTTCTATGAATTACCAGGAATTGTTAAGTCATCTGCTTAACTGATGTTATCTCTTCATTATATTACATGTGAATTTGAGAACTTATTAAACTATTCCACATTACACTTCGTTATGTATGTATAATTATTTGTATATACTTTTCAATATGTTCATTGCAATTTTCAATTATTAATATATTCAACATTTTATTCCGTATGGCTATTTCATATTTGAATTACCGATTTTTGTATACCTACTACTTATTTTTACTATATTTTTATTATTATTCCATATGTATCTGAAAACGTTTGTTGCAAATTTTCTTATATTGATGATCGTTCTATTTTATATGTCTATCATATATTTTTTTTGTATATCGTAATATACCTTCATATTAGGTTACTAATTCAAATAAAGATTTATCTATCTATATAAAATTGAAACAATATAGAGTATGAAGTGGAAAGAAGATGTCCTCGGCCTATCAAGATGTGTAACGCGCAACAGTGGTAAATGTTGATTTGGATGCTTATAAATTGGTAGATATAGATACGGAATTTCTACACTTATAATTAGAATGTTACATAATACGCTGCGACGAATATGTAAATGGAGTTATCAATAACCGATTTGGGTGTGTTCAGAGCAATAAAAATTGAAACAAATTATTACGCGCATCCTGAGAGGCATTGCTCACAAAGTGGCCGAATTTATAGTTCAAGATTTTCACTTCCTATGCAATGATGCCTGTATAGTAGGAGTACAAGAAATGTTTACTGCTTTCCCATATAAATGAAGATGGTGAGATTTTTCCGCTAATGAACTTCGAAAGAAGTATAGTTGATGGTAATCGATTCGAGTTATATGATTTTCAAACCAAGCTATACATACATTAAAATTGAAAGTCCCAAGGTACTCGCCTGCGGAACGAAGTTTTTTTTTTTTCTTCGATTGACACGAAATTCATTTTGAAGACAAATATAGTATCAATCAGCAAAGAATTACTTTCTGTTCGTCCTTTGCAGTTATCAAACTATGAAAATATAGCAGGAGTTTCAAAGCACTCTAAGCAGTATCATTCACTGCCGTCAGAAGAACTTTTTTTTTGACTCCACATGGGCAACATCTCTTTCCCACGTAGAAACTGGTATCTGAAGGGATATTTCATCAATTTTTTTAACATATATGACCGCAATGGATAAACAAATGTCTCGAAGTGTTCGTTTATTTTGGGGCTGATTTTAAACTGGGATTGCAACGAACATATTTCCAAAGAGTAAACAGCTCTAGCCATTCGCTTTGCATCGCTCTAGTAGGTTCGATTTTGATTTTCCTCTCATTATCTTTCATAAGAGAATAATGATTAGTTCAATCAGTTCCCGGTAATCGTCACGTACAGAAATTTTCTGCAGTTCTTCTTTATAAAATGTCAACAAATCATCTATTGCTGTAACACAGAAATATTGTGTGACGATATAAATGTAGATTTAGTTCTCTCCATAGTTGTTCCTTTTCCAGAGTTCCTATCCCAGCTCCAGAAACAAATTCCAAAGAAACGTTCACGTGAATAAAATTGGCGATGACTGGGTAAAAATAATAGAGGATGGCGTAACATGAATTGGTGGAATTTTATGCTAGGAAAACACAGGCATGTCTCTTCTCAAGAAAAAGCCGATCTATCATCATCTAGTATTCAGGTGTCAGGTGTTACTATTCCTACGAAGTCAAGTATCTCGATGCTAGGAATTGAGATCTCTGATAATCTCTCATGGGAAAACCACGTGAGATTGATCGCTAAAGGTGCTTCCCAGAAACTCTGATTTCTATTTCGTGCGAAGAAATACTTCACTTTTCGTCAGCTTCTGATGATCTACAAGGCTCAGATACAACCTGTCTTGGAATATAGTTCTTATGTGTGGAGTTCAGCAACAAAACATTCATTGAGGCTTCTCGAGTCTATTCAGAGAAAGGCAATCTGTCTTGTTGGTGATTCTTCGCTCACAGACTCGATTACTTCTTATCGTAGAAGGGTCGGAGACTTGACTCTCTTCTATATATATTTTTACGGTCGGTGCTCTCGTGAATTGTTATCAATCGTTCCACCCTTGGCAATATCTTCACAAATGACCCGACGAGTACAGAATTCCCACCCCTTTGTTGTGAATTTGAAGATCTGTCGAACCTCTCTTGCTCAGGGATCTTGTTTCAATAGGAGAGCTGAGCTTTGCATCTCCTATCCCTTGATTCACGCGGTGATGTTTGAGCATTACAGGGCTTCACTTTCGTGTGAATCTGCTTATGAAACAAAAAGAATCAAACTAAAACGTATGCGTAGGAGAATTGAAAATTTGATCAGAAAATAATATATATATATATATATATATATATATATATATATATATATTTATATAAGAGGAAGGGTAGACGTTGCTGACTAGTTGAGAATAGAACCAGTGGATAGTGGGGTGTTTCAGCAAGTAAAGGAGTACTCTTTTAAGTTAGTCCAAGCTTTCGGAAATTTTTATTTCCATCATCAGGGAAACTACAATAATATATGAAAAAGTTGTAAAGTAATTCTCAAATATTAATTACTAATGACTTACATCTTATTTGAGGATGAATACATTGATGTTAGAGATGATTTGATGGGACATTGTTGACGATGAACCATGATACATATTAAAACTTGATTGAAACTTTTTTTCCAGGTTAAAATCTGGACGTTGCTCTCACATGAGCTCGTCCGTTAACTAATTGAAGTATGACATTGATTTGAATTATGAAGTTGACAATTGAGTTTTGGCAGAGGGCCTGGGGTGTCAGTGTGTTACCAACTGATATCTAGTTACTAATTTGGAACTAATTGAATTGAAATATTACTAAATTTTTGGTTGTCTCGAATTTTGATTATGCAGTTGATTTACTGAAACTAATATTACTTTTGGATAGGTTCTTGTCTACAGTCAATAAATAAGAATATATTTCACTTAGGTGATTGATGTCTGTTCTTTTGTTCATACAATTGTTATTTTGAAAAATGTAGGACGTTTCTAAAAAGGACCTCTTGACTGTTAGAGTTTCAGTAGTTAAAACTTTTATTGAGTCGTAATCCATATGGTGGTCAAACTCATTCACATGGTTCGCCAGTGCACATCTCTCAGGGTGTAGTCTCGAATCACTTTTGTGAGAAACGACTCTCGCACCTAATGATCGTGAAGTTTGGCCAACATATATTTTGTTGTATGTTTGGCGAGGAATACTATACACGACATTCACCTGATTTCTCAAGGACACCTTGTCTTTGACTCTGCTATGAATTGATTTGATAGTTAGAACAGTTTTGTCTGCTATTTTTATGTTAGGTAAAATTTTGAAAATTCTAGAAAGTCTGGGAGTGATCTCCCTGATGAAAGGTAATGATGTGAATATGGAGTGGATTGGGGCATCATCAGTCCCATTGCCATTGGTATTGTTTGAGTTTGAATTGTAAATTTCTAGTTATGTAGATGTACTGAACAGAATATTGTTAATTAATTTGGTTGGATACGAATTTTCTATGAATAATTGTGCAAGAATTTTTAAATTTTTATTAAGGAAACTTTTATCTGAGATTCTTAGCATTCTGTTCTTTAGTTGTTTGACCAAGTTCACTTTGATCGAATGTTCATAAATCAAATCAATGTCATACTTCAATTAGTTAACGGACAAGCTCATGTGAGAGCAACGTCCAGATTTTAACCTGGAAAAAAAATTTTAATCAAGTGTCAATATGTATCATGGTTCATCGTCAACAATGTCCCATCAAATCATCTCTAACATCAATGTAATCATCCTCAAATAAGATGTAAGTCATTAGTAATTAATATTTTAGAAATACTTTACAACTTTTTTATATATTATTGTAGTTTCCCTGATGATGGAAATAAAATTTGCTGAAAGCTTGGACTAACTTAAAAGAGTACTCCTTTACTTGCTGAAACACCCCACTATCCACTGGTGGTTATATGGTTCTATATATATATATATATATATATATATATATATATATATATATATATATATACAAGATGAATTTTTCTGGGTTTTTATCCGTTAGGTATTTTCTGATTTGTTCGACGTTTCGAATTCCATTTTGAATTCATTTTCAAGAACTGTGAGACGAATATCTGTCCATACCGTCCTGGTCAATCACTCCCCTTACGAAGCAACCAAGCAAGAGCTAGCAAAGACTTCAATTGTCTGTTCTCCACGGAAACTGGTATTTATAATGACTCTCCTCAGTCATTATCCGACTGCGTCCGATATTAAGGCTGCATCCTGCCCATCCAGGTATTATGTAGAAATTGATGTTTTCACGGATCTTCGTTATACAAGATGAATTTTTCTGGGTTTTTACCAGTTTCCGTGGAGAACAGACAATTGAAGTCTTTGCTAGCTCTTGCTTGGTTGCTTCGTAAGGGGAGTGATTGACCAGGACGGTATGGACAGATATTCGTCTCACAGTTCTTGAAAATGAATTCAAAATGGAATTCGAAACGTCGAACAAATCAGAAAATACCTAACGGATAAAAACCCAGAAAAATTCATCTTGTATAACGAAGATCCGTGAAAACATCAATTTCCACATATATATATATATATATATATATATATATATATATATATATATATATATATATATATATATATATATATATATATATATAATACCTTGTATTACGAACATGTTCCATGGAGCTACTTCATTGAAAATGGCTCGTTTCAATTAGAATAATTAGCAGTCCATAATTTCAAAATAACTACAGGTACTCTAATCCATTAGAATAATGAATTTCTGCCAACAAAGGATTTCATTCATAGCGCAAAATGATGCAACTAACAATCTCAACCTACACCTTCACGTCGACATTGGACCTTCGAGATTTTTGCGATGTATTCTTTCGTTAGTCCATATTCGTTGCGTAACTCTGAAAGTAGACCATCTTTCGGTAGCACATCGAAAGAAAGGCAACCCGTTCGGTAACAGTGAGATGTACACGCCCCTCTTGGTCAACGAAATTCATCTTACGCCCGATATAAATACTGAATATGGTCAGATAATTGGTATCAGTCTTCTGCTGGGTTCTTCTTTGAATAGCATCATGAAGACGGCTGTAAGTTTTTTCTATTTATAAGTCAATCATTCAATTTACCTTATGGATATAAGATACTTAGCAATGATCAGATCCATATATAAGGCGAATAAATACAGAAAAAAAAATGGATACTTAGACAAAACTGTCACATTATCCGAACCAAATCTATTTAATTCAAGATATTTTCAATCAACCTGAGATCGATGGTGTAAGTGACATTTTTCAAATTTTTCGTCAATTATTCTGCCAATTTTTTTTATTGTCTAAGTAATTTATTGTTTTGGTAGAGTTAGTAATGTTTTATTGTGGCCCTCAGCACGAAATGACATCAGCGAAAGTTACAGTTAAGGATATAGCCCGGGAAGCAGTTTCTTGATTGAATGGGTCAGTTCATTGAACAGATATGTTAATGAATTATTACTTTTCTAAACGTGCGCCCATAGCTTCAATCTAGCATAATAATTATCATTATATTACTAAGTGTCCACGAAAATTTATACCCAGTACATACTGAAGATTTTTTTTGTGAATTTTGAAACATTTGATTTGTAGAATATCATCCAATACACAATTATTTATTATGTTTGTTGTATCGTTATTGCCATTAACTTTCAATTACATCTGATTACATTTTTTTTACCATTCACCTCACTGTATATTGTATATAATCACCTCTCTTCATTGAAATCATGAATTTGATGTGAATATGGCCTACTTCATTGAGTAATTGATTTTGTTCTGAAATGATCCTTTTCCGTTGATTGTTAGCTACTCCTTTTCCCAACTCTGTATGTAGAATTTTTTTGATATACTTTTGATACTCCTCATTTAAGTATTGTATTTCAAACCATTTCTATAGTTTTCGAAATATTGCTCCAAATTTGTCGACAAATGTTTCTGTGATATCAGTATTGTTTGTTTTTGAGAAATAAAATTACTTCATTAGTAATTCTGATTTTACTTGAATTTTCCATAATTCAGTTTTTTTTTCAATGCTCCTTCAAGAATATATTTTTTTCGTTCAGTAAAGTTAAATATGTATTTCAAGCCTTATCAACTTATGTTGAATATATCAATATTTTTTTCTTGTGGTTGTCTCCCCTTCCTATACTCCAATCCAACATAACATTAGATTCGAGCACCTTCTATTCTGAAATCAGTTTCTTGACAGATGATGTTATAAAAAAAAACAATAAACGTCCTTTTGAATTTTATGTTTTGGATCTCATATCCAATTATTTTCAATTGACAGTGAGTTTTCAGATTATTATCATCAGTATTATCCATATTGTCGAAAAGCTGAATTGTTTGTGATAGAAATCAAGATTAGTTGAAAATTATTTAAATTTGTCATTAAGGGACTCGAACATATATTTCAGGTAGTTACCGTATATGGATTCTAATTCTTGTTGAGTGATTTGTTTTACAGTTTCTACAGTCAGTTTGACATTCTACATGATATGTTCATTTACATTCTTTTCGCTATTGCCATTCGATCACTTCTTGTTTAATGTGACGAGAAACCCTCCAGAAGTTCACATATCCCACTTATATGGAAAAATGAGGACTTTGGTATTTCGTGAGCAAAATTATTCATTAAAATCTTAGCAGAACGCTTCCGATTGAAAAATCATTATCAGTGTTTACCTGAGAGTGAGTAATGTTGGAAAACATTTGAAATTGTGAGTAGACAGATATTTTCCTCGAAATGTATTTGATGGAAGTAACCTCAATTTGCCCAAAATTTCAAAACTCACTTACACTGATAATGACTTATCAGTCGAAAGCACTCTGCTCGAATTTTAATAAATAATTTTCTGCACGAAATACAGAAGACCTTTTTTTCAAGTATACTGGTACGTGCACACAGCTCAACAATTCTCACAAATCCTTTTCAACTCTTGTTCCAGGTATTCTTCGTACTCCTAGGCATCTCCGCCGCCTTAGCTGGGGAAAAGAAGCCCACCAAACGTGGGGTCTTTGGTGAATCCCTCGGCTATGGTGTAGGGAGTAATGGTCTGGGAATCGGAGGTCTACACTCGGGAATATCCCTAGGTTCCTCTTCTATCAATCTGGCGTCCATCAGCCACGGATCTTCATCATTAGGACTGGGACATGGATCTGGACTCGGACTTGGATCTGGACTCGGACTTGGATCGGGACTTGGATACGGACATGGTTCAGACTTCGGATCTGGACTAGGACTGAACTCAATCAACTCCGGATATGCTTCAGGGATTGGTTATGGTTCTGGTGCTGGACTGGGGGGTACTATCAACCTCGGACAGACAGTGTCCCGACATATTACAGTAACTAACAGAGTGGGAGTGCCAGTACCCCAACCTTACCCAGTCCCGGTGGAAAGAAGAGTACCTGTACCGGTTCCACATGCCGTGCCTTACCCAGTGGACCGTCCCTATCCAGTGCATGTCCCAAAACCGTATCCCGTCACCGTAGAAAAACACATTCCTGTAACTGTCGAGAGGCCAGTTCCAGTCCCAGTGAAAGTGCCAGTCAAAGTAGCTGTGCCGGTTCCATACAAGGTAGCAGTACCACAGCCCTACCCGGTGCACATTCATAAGCCAGTACCTGTGCCTGTTGCAACTCCCGTATACGTCAAGAAACTCGTTCCCGTTCCGGTCTCAAGCGGCTGGAATTCTGGCTCCGGATGGTCCAGTCCTGCTTCTAGTGGCTGGTCCTCTGGTTCCAACGGTTGGTCTTCCAGTTCTAGTGATTTGTCTGCTTCCAGGGGCTGGTCAGGATCCAGTGGATGGTCCGGCTCTTCAGGATGGTCCGGTTCCTACGGAGGTGGTTATGGCTATGGTCGGGGATGGTGAAATGAAGTGAAATCTGTGATTTAGACCATCAAGTTCATTTATACATATGTCATCTTTCTTTCACTAGTTTTTTTCACTCAATAAAAAAAATATAAATATATATTCATACATGACGAGTTTTACTGAATTTTGGATATAATTACTAATGAATCTGGTATATATAACATGAGTGTTTCTGGAGTTGAGAACTATTTCATAGCAAGTATTATTTCCAAATTCATTCAATAATTCCACGAACTATTTGTAACTATTATATAATTTTGGCAGCGGTATTGTTTGACGTTTATAAAAAAAAATTTGAATGTTTTTTTTTTCATGGACTGCGTATGCCATCCTCCCTAATAACAAGCACGGAAGTGCTACAGCAACTCATGAGATTTTCCAGATGCAAAATAGATGACAATAAAGATATATGGAATTAAATGGGTCAGAGGGTATCAAGTTAAAAATATTCCGAACTACGTCGACAATTATTTGAATTCCATCAATATTGATATTGAACTAGAAGTATCTTGAAGCGGCAGCTTGTCGGAATTGAATTGAAACCGGTTCAGATAATAACCATTTCAAATCATAGAGTCGATATTTATTATTTAGTTCTTAAGGATTGATAGTAGAACTATTATAAATTGCAGAACATGAAACTTTATCTCACATTTTTCTTGATTAGCTATAGGCGTAGTTATCTCATACATGAAGTAAGTAAACATAATTTTCAATGAAAATAATAGTCCGACAATTGATTGAAAAGATTAATGGTCCGACGTCATATCTTCATCAGTTCAATTTCCTGGAGGGAACATACTCAACAGAGGCGGATTATTCAACTCAGTCTGATCATTCATTATAGTATGAGTGTGATGTGCGATAAGCACGGTATTTTCTCTTTACGTGTATGTTAACTTAAACTCAGTGGACTGTATTTTTTGTGATGGTTTATTGAATAATAATACAACAACGGGCGTTTCGACTTGCACTGCTGGGCGGTTCAATGCATACTGAACTCAGTGAACTCAAAATGTTCGACCGCAGCATTAGTAGAGTACATCATTTGACAGGCGCGGATACTAAGTATACAATTCAAATAATAGAGAAATGATATGATACCAAACATCCCGGCGACCTTGAAAAAATACATTTTTTTTTTCAAAAAAGATGTGAGCATGTGAACAAGTGATTGATGATAAAAAATACCTTATAATATGAGCAAGAATAGTACAGAAGTGATCAAACAATAAAGTAAGCTAACTTCAAGAGGTCATCACTTAACGTTCTCAGTATCTATTGGTAACACACAAATCTTTGCTACTGCGCGTTTGAATGTTCCACGGCAAGTTTTTACGTTTACCACCCGCACGATTCCATCGGAACCAGGGAATAATTCCTCGACTCGTCCGATTTTCCACTGCATGGGCGGAGTGTTATCTTCCTTCATAAGGATCATCGATCCGACCTTTATGTCGACGGATTGGGCTCCCTTCCATTTGGAGCGGACTTGAAGCGATGACAAATATTCCGATGACCAACGAGTCCAAAAATGCTGTACCAGCTTTTGTATGCGCCCGTAATTGGTCAATTTATTGTCGGATATGGCCGCAAAATCTTCTGAGGGTAAGCTGCTTATGGTATCACCAATGAGGAAATGCGCAGGCGTGAGAGGAAGGTAGTCATTGGGATCGTTTGACAAAGGAAGTAAAGGTCGTGAATTAAGAATGCCCTCGACCTGCACTATTATCGTGTTGAGTTCCTCATATGTTAAATATGCTTGACAAAGAATTCTTTTTAAATGGAATTTTGCTGATTTCACTGCCGCTTCCCACAAACCTCCAAAATGGGGTGAATTTGGGGGAATGAATTTCCAAGAAATTAGATTAACTGTATTAAATTATTAAATTTTGAGTCTTGCTCTAAATTTGACAATAATCTATATAATTCGTTAAGCTCATTTTTTGCTCCGATAAAGTTAGATCCATTATCAGAGAAAATTTGTTAACATATGCCTCGGCGTGCAACGAAGCGTTTTAGACAATTAAGGAATGATTCAGTAGTTAGATCTCCAGCGAGCTCAAGATGCATAGCCTTGGTTGTAAAGCATACAAAAACACATAGGTAGCATTTTACAATTTTTCTATTTCTTAGTTTGCCGTCCTTTATTTGAAATGGGCCAGCGTAATCAATACCTACGGTTGAGAATGGTCTACACGGTTTAACTCGATCTATAGGCAAAACCCCCATTTGATGAATCGTATCAATTGGCTTAACTTTGAAACAGGTGAGACAGCGACGTATAACCATCCTTACTGTGCTGCGTCCATTTAATGGCCAATAATTATGTCTTAGAGCAGCAAGTGTTGCTTGTGCGCCTGCGTGGAAATTTCTCTCATGTTCGTGTTTAATAATCAGTTTAGTAAAAGGGTGATGACTTGGCAATATGGCAGGAAACTTGTGCTCATAAGGAATGTGAGCATTACGCAGTCTTCCTCCCACCCTAATGATATTATCCTTGTCCAGGAATGGATTCAGCGAAAGAAGTTTACTTCTACAAGAAATTGTTTTTGCTTCACTTAAGAGATGATAATCATGAGAGAATTCAGATTTCTGAATAAACTTAATAAGTTTCCTTGTACTATTATTAAGTTCTGTAGGTGTTAACAATCCTGAAAATTTTGGATTTTTAGGATGAGCATTATTTATGAATCGTGAAATGAATGCCATAACTCGTTGCAACTTAATGAATGAGGAGAACCTTTCGAAAATATCAAAATTTTCCTTAAAAGATGTTAATAAAACTGACACTTCAGGATTCTTGTTACGCCTTTCTGGGGTGTTACTAATTTCTACAAAGCCCTTGTTAGGCCAGAACAATTTGTCTTTATTCAGCCATAATGGGCCGTTCCACCAGAGTGAAGAATCGAGCAATTGTGAAGCTGATACGCCTCTGGAGATTAAGTCAGCTGGGTTTTCGGATGAAATGACATGTCTCCATTTATTGGCGGAGGAGATTTCTTGAATTTGCGCTACACGATTGGCTACGAAAGTTTTCCAAGTATTAGGCTCGGCTGCAATCCATGCCAATGCGATTGTCGAATCGCACCAATAGGTCACGTCATCGAAGTTAATTGAAATATTGTTCAAAACCTTATTTGTTAGCTGAGCTAAGAGGAGTGCACCACAAAGCTCCAATTTTGGTAGTGAAATATTTTTTACTGGGGCTACCCGTGACTTGGCACAAAGTAGTGTTACTTGACAATTATCGGTGAAATTGAACGATGATATGTATATACATGCGCCGTAGGCGCTCTCTGATGCATCACAAAATCCGTGAAGATATATTTTTCGAGGATTGACGCATAAGACATGTCTCGGTATACGGATATTATTTATTAGGTAAATTTCAGAAATGAATTGAATCCAAATGGTAAATAGCGATATCGGAATCGTTTCATCCCACGATATTTTTAATTCCCAGAGTTTTTTAAGAATAATTTTTGCCTTTATAATGATAGGTCCTAAAAGTCCTAGTGGATCGAAAATCTGACTGATAACCGAAAGTATTTTTCGTTTCGTTATATTATTTTTATAATTATCGTCCTTTACACTATATTTCAAAATATCCCTTTGTGAATCCCAATAGAGACCTAACGTTTTTGTTGTACTATCATCTGATATCTGATGTGTTGTTTCTGAATTATTATTCGTAATACCTGTTAATATGTCGCTGTCATTAGCAACAAATTTCCGCAATGCAAAACCATATTGCATGAGAAGTGCAGTTAAGTTTGTTAAAGTTAACTTAGCTTCCTGCACTGTTTCACAACCTGTAAGCACGTCATCTACGTAAAAATCGTTCTTAATGATGTTGCTAATATTTGGTAGAAATGATTCATTTTCTATGCCGACTTGTTGCAGACAACGCGTTGCAAGATAAGCTGCGCATCCAGTGCCGTACGTCACTGTGTTTAGCCGAAAATGCTGTATAGGCTGTTGATTATCTGACCTCCATAAAATCCGAAGCAGGTCTCTTTGGTTTTCTTGAATAAAGATCATTCTATACATTTTCTCAATGTCTCCTGCAAATACGTAATTATGTTTTCTAAATCTAAGCAGGATTGAAAATAATTCGTTTGGAACCGTTGGACCGACCTTGAGAGTATCATTGAGAGAAAGACCAGTATCGGTTTTACAAGAGGCATCGAATACCACTCTGAGTTTGGTAGTAGTGCTGGATGCCTTGAAAACAGCATGATGCGGAAGATAATAGGTAGCGAAGGAGTTGGGGTTAGGGTTTTCAACCAGACTCATGTGACCTAATTTCAAATACTCGTCGATGAAATGTATGTACTGAATTTTAAGATGTTCGTTTTTGTGGAAACTACGCTCAAGATTGTAGAATCTCTTAAGCGCGACGTCATACGTGCTACCTAACTCAATAATATTATCCTTAACAGGCATGACAACCTTGAAATGTCCTGTTTCATCGCGAGTTAAAGTACGTATGAAATGTTTTTCGCATTCGACTTCTTCTTTTGTAAAATTTGATTTAATATCGCATTCTTCTAATGCCCAGAATTTCTCTAGCTGATTTTCGAGTGAAGTTGACAAATTGCATGATATGGATGTGTGAGAGTTCTCTATTGTGTGAAAGTGTTGATTGTTGTTGACTGATTGACTAGGTGCCGGACCTGACATGACCCAGCCTAATTTAGTTTTTTGCAGAATAGGGCGGCTATGCCCAAGTTTTATTTGTCCTACACAAAGAAGATCAAAGAAACTGGACGCACCTAATAAAATATCGATATTACCAGGTTCGTAGTAGGTTGGATCTGCTAAAGTTATACCTTCGGGTATTTCTATTTTATTAAAATCAATTTTTGTACATGGTAGCTTGTTTGTAATTTTATCCAAAACTAAAAACGATAGGGTTGAGGAGAATGCGAAATATTTTGAACTTATCGTAGCATTTGTTCTGAACTGAATAATGGTTTCTACCTGATGAATTCCTGTTACAGGTAAATGAATCTTATACTTTTGTAATTCTAGTTTATTGCATAAATCTGAGGTTATGAAATTTGACTGAGACCCCGAATCCAATAGAATTCTACATTCGTGTCTTTCGCCGTAAATAACTTGAATATAAACTATCGCTGTGCACAATAGTATATCTGTATGTGGTTTATGTGCTGTAACAACTGATGTATGTGTATTGGAGTTTCTAAATTGTGTTTGTTCTTGTTGCGATGAATGCTGTACGTGAAAGTGATTGTTTGGGTTATCTGCTTGTTGCGCTGAGACATGTGGATTTGCTTGAGGACGAAATTGTGTATTTTGATTGTACGAATTTTCTGTTTGTGGTAGATTTGAGTTATCTTGATACGTTATGCGAGGTTGCTGAACTACCGATCTATGTATGTTAGAGGATGCACTAGCTGCCGAGCTACGATGCGAATCATATTGAGCTAACTGATTATTCTGATTGAGGTGCAGAATTGTATTATGTTTACCGCCACATTTCTTACATCTATGGTGGGTTTGACAATTTTCGAGGTTATGACCTATTTTAAGGCAGTTAGGGCATAATTTTAGTTTCGACACTTGTTTGTTTTTTGCATGTAATGGCAGATTATTAAATTCGCGACAACTAAATATATAATGCGTGCCCTTGCAGTAATGGCAATACGGTGAGAAAGTGGAAAAATTAACTGAAGAGCGAGCATTTCCCAATTTTTTTGATTTTTCGAATTCCTTTGCGGAAGCTTCTAATGACTCTAAGAGTAAGCATTTTTTAGTAAGAAATGATTTGAATTCATCAAATGTTGGTGTTACCCTTTCCGCGCTTATTCTTTCCCACTCTCGTCTGGAAGTTGGGTCTAATTTTGACGAAAATAAATGAATTATCAATGTGTCCCACTTATCAACTGGTTCACCTAATGTTCTAAGCGCCTTCAAGTGCTGTGTTAGACCGTCTAAAGTTGTTCTAAGGAACTCATGTGATTCCTTTGAGCTGGACGACCAATCAAATAATGCAGTGACATGCGAACGAACAATTGCATGTTTATTTTCGAAACGTTCCTGTAAAGACTCCCAAGCCTTAATATAATTTTCCCCAGAAATATCAAGAGATTTGAGGGCATCTGTTGCCTTACCTTTGAGGCAAGTGAGTAAGTAGTGGAATTTTGCGATATTTGAATAACTTTCGTCAGAATGAACTAACGCGATAAATGTTTCCTTAAATTTTAGCCATTCTTCATATTTTCCGGTAAATGTAGGTAGTGCTACAGGAGGCAGTTTGAAGTTTGCTTTAAATGTTGAATCTAAAATATTACTATGCTGACTTCCAGAAGTTTGTGGGTTGTTTAATGGGTTAGAAGTATTCTGATGGCCATCTACGGATGGTCGTGTACTGTTTTCTGGATTATTATAGGTTATAGGTGTCTGTATATGCTTTATCAAAATATATTTTGCAATACCGATCACTCTGTAATACTCGGTTTCAATATTCTCGAGTTCGTTGGTTGCATCATCAGATGGATCTAAAAGATATAATTCTGTCTGAATGTCATTGAATTCTTTTATAATGGTTTCGATTTTGTCTAAGCGAACCTGAAGTTCGATTAATAATTTTGTTTCATCAAATTCTTCAATATATTTAGAGAAACGATTTAAGGATAGCCAAAGTAGTAGGCGCTTATTTGTCAATTCCTTGACTTTTTCTTCCTTTCTAGTCATTTCAAAACGTATAAATAATAACGCAGGTCGAGATGTTAACTATTAGGATAGACAGGAATGAAATTTGAATGGAAATGATAGACTCACAGTGATAAAATTGCTTGAATCCGGTCCTGTCGGTGTTTCTGCTTCTTGGAATCCGTACCGGCAACGGCAAAGGGCGGGACTCTGTTCTGCGACGATGCGCGCGCTCCGATGATGCTTCCCGCGTTACGAGCTTCTGTGTCCCGCACGACAAGGCTGATATTCGTGTACCGCACTACCCGGCTTTTTGCTATGATTCGCGCGTAAATTTGAAATGAACGCTTTGTTTGTTGTTGGCTACTCAGTTCACCAACTATGATTAATTTGCTTAAATGTCTATAGTTCACCTGATTTTGATGAAATGATTGTACCCGTTGTCGCTGTTTGATGCACGCACCCTGAATCTAGCACGTTTTGTTTTGATGAATGTTTTTTCACCTGTCTTTTTCCCATGAAATAGGTACCTAGTTCACCACTATCACTTCACTTTACTATATATGAGGCTCGTGAGGACCAATGTGATGTGCGATAAGCACGGTATTTTCTCTTTACGTGTATGTTAACTTAAACTCAGTGGACTGTATTTTTTGTGATGGTTTATTGAATAATAATACAACAACGGGCGTTTCGACTCGCACTGCTGGGCGGTTCAATGCATACTGAACTCAGTGAAGTCAAAATGTTCGACCGCAGCATTAGTAGAGTACATCATTTGACAGGCGCGGATACTAAGTATACAATTCAAATAATAGAGAAATGATATGATACCAAACA
Source organism: Zygogramma bicolorata (assembly GCA_032362365.1). NCBI lineage: Eukaryota > Metazoa > Arthropoda > Insecta > Coleoptera > Chrysomelidae > Zygogramma > Zygogramma bicolorata. The sequence goes on along the minus strand of JAVJAQ010000137.1, from coordinate 14,283,751 downwards.
ATGAGAGCTAGCAACGTCGGAAAAACAAGAATTTTAGGTAGGCCAGTTTTTAGATATGCTATCTCTCTCACTCTCCCGGATGTCATACGGGCGATCTGGCAGGCGGTTGTGGTTGCGTTCATCAGTGCGCATCATACCTGTGCAGGTAAAAAAATCAATTTTTCAAATAATTTCAAGAAGCTTTTTTTTGTTGCATTATTTTTGTTGACTTTTTTGCAACATGAATTTATTATTGCCAGGCACTTGCATAGTTGTTTAAACTATGCCAAGCGCTCATTTTGAATAAAATTTTTTTTTTCTATACTTTGGTATGGTTGTAATTCATACAGGATGTTCTTTAAGTATCTAAACATCTAAAATTGATTTGCCAAGCAACTATTCGACTGCTAAAACATCAGTCAGACCGATCTAACAGTGAAAGGTGATGTGGTATTATTTTGCTTTGTCTAGAAATAATTGTTGAATACCTCACAGTAAAAGGATTAAAAATCATTGAATCAATAAGTGAATTAATACGGTACCAAAAAAATAATTTATTGTTATACCAAATTAATATAATGGTCAATCTTAAGTATCAAAATAGACAAAAATGTTCATTTTCACTAGCCATTGTAACTTAATTTCATTGAAAACACTGAAAATAAGAGCAACAAATACACCAATGTGACCAAACTGACGCCATCTTGACTAGAAACAGCTGCTGTCGACTATCACGCTTGCGCAACTAACACGTGATTGTCTCTCCTATTCTAACAAGTCCAATAACTCCTTACATTTAGATCGGTCTGATTGATGCTTTAACAGTCGAATAGTTTGCTTGGCAAATTAATTACAGACAAAATGAAGGGCTGCATATGCAGAGCTGTCCATGCACATCACGAATATGATATACTGGTATGCAGGAACATGAAGGAGTTGACGGATGATTTGCTCTCTGAATTGTAGTAGACTGATTTTTTTATTGTTTTGGATTTCACGAAATAGTATGAAACTATTCACCAAAGTTATGTCGATAAGGTGAAAAATTACCTTTTTGCACCAACGAAGTGTTTTTCTTGGACCTGAATAGTATGACATAAGTTGATCATTGCGATCAACTCCCCCCATAAATTCGTTATAATCAGCTATAGCTTTTGGTTTTAGTTTCATCCGTTCATATCTATTGTGAACAGTAACTATTTCTGGATGATATTTCGTTGTAATGGATAAAACTTCGCGTTTGTCTTTCCATTTTTCCACACAAGTATGACCTTTTATAATGTGTTAAAGAACATCCTGTATAAATCATAACCATACTAAAGTATTTTGAAAAAAAAAATTTTTCAATTCAGAATCAGCGCTTGGCATAGTTTAAACAACTATGAAAATGCCTGGCAATAATGAATTCATGTTGCAAAAAAGTCAAGAAAAATAATCAAACAAAAAAAAGCTTCTTAAAATCATTTGTGAAATTGATTTTTTACCTGCACAGGTACGATGCGCACTGATGAACGCAACCACTACCGCCTGCCAGATCGCCCGTATGACGTCCGGGAGAGTGAGAGAGATAACATATCTGAAAACTGACCTACCTAAAATTCTCTCTCGAAAACGTTGCTTGCTCTTAGGCTATTAGGTATTGTGAATGTTTACACTTATTCCATACTCTGCCAGAGATTGAATTTCAAACCCTTCCCTTGGAAATGAAGGATTTTAAATTCGTGGTTTAACTCATGTTCCTCTGCAATGGGGGAGATGCATACGTAAAATTTCTCTTCCTACTTTGGGAACTACTTCTGTGTTCTTTTACGCGTGTATCAAATGTTCTACCCGTTTGACTAACATAAAATAGGACATGAGCCACACAATGATCTCTAAAATCCTGATCTATCTGATACATCTCACTTATTTCAGTACCTGCAATAAAATATAATAAACGTTATTTTTTATTTTCACATATAAAATGCACTTATAATAAATACATTCTGAACATCTCGAAGGCACTTTTACTTAATATAAATTTTTTCACATGATTTGACCACGCTGAAAATATATACCGAATATATCTACACAGTAAATTGATGGACTGCAAGTAACGTCCATCATCTCGAAGTTCCCTGTTCTGTCTCACTTCCTACATATCTCCAGCCTCTCCATCCAAAAACCAAAATCACGTCCGTGGTATAACAGGCACCTTCACTTGAGATAAGATGACAAATCAGTTACATCCTGACCGTATATATCTATCGGATCGATGTCAACTGCTTGGACTGGTTGGGTGTTCGGGATCAGCTCAGGCCTTTGATGATTCATTTGGTCCTGAGTAGAGTGAACAGGCTGAATAGGTTGCATGGGCTGGATAGGTTGCATGGGCTGGATAGGTTGCATGGGCTGAACAGGCTGTGGCTGATAAAAAGTTTGAGCTGGATCAAGCGGTGGATAAACTGGTACTTGCTGAGGTACTTGTAGAGCCGTTGGAGTAGCGAACGAATTCCTAGTCTTCAACGGTCTTGGTGGGAGAGGATCACCGAAGCCCACTCTGTTTGGGGGAAGGTACTCGTAGCCATTCTGATCTATGGGTGGCTGATTACCTGTTGGAAATAACAAATACAGAAAACTAGATGGATCATGGATTAGAAACACAACGATAAAAATATCTCGTGAAAATAAACTGGCTGTGTTCTTCAGTAAACTCGTGAGTTTACTAGACCATAACTAGTAATAGAGCATAAACTCCATTTGGTCTGCTTTCTGGTATCATCCTATGGACTTCGACAACAAGGTAGGTACCCTAAATACCCCCATTGATGTTCACATTCCCCCTTTTTCCTCAGAAAGTATCCAAAATCTTCTCATCTTTCACAAAACTTGAAGGACATTCGTATCTCATCAAACCCTAGTTTAGAACCTATGAGAAGAGGATTATAAAACACGTCGCGCACGTGAACTTTTTTTAAGAGTAATTCTCTGGAAAGACAGATAGATATTCTCGAAAACAAATTCTGCCTCATTGGGAAATCGAACTCACGACCTCTGAATCATAAGTAGTAGGAATAGTTCGAACAGGAAAAACACTTATATCGTCGATCAGATGAACGAAATAGGTTTCGTTCACAGATCATATTTTTTTATATAAATTTGGATTCTTGTGATTCATCCCCTTACAATACATGTACTAATCATTGACAGTTAACTATTGAATCACGCTTTGGTCATTGTGATGTGATATTAAATGATCAGAGTTGGATGCAGTGGTTTACGCTACATAACAGCTCACAGAATCAACTATGGTCGGTCATATTTCAAGTTTTAAGTGACAATTTTCGTATTCATGTAATTTTGCTTCAGTCCTGTTCGAAGCAGGAATAAAGTTGCAATTTTTGGTTTCATTTACTTCTTCTCAACACACACAATACATTATGCTGATCTCCCTCCGACCCTCTGATATATGAATGATCTGTGATCTTCATGAGTAGGGAAATGTGGATTCCTGATATATCTCAAAAACTGCCACGATGAAATGAAATTTACTTTCCGTATGAGGAGAATCACTCTAGAACTAGTTTGATTTCACTCAGCGAAAATATATCTTTTGGAAGTACTTATCTGATTGTAACGCTCACATTTGTGTAATCGTTATTTTCCTCAGAAAAGCAGGGAAATAAATACAGACACTGGTCACTCAAACACTTCCTAAAGACATACCATCTCATGAAATACGTGATCATGTTTATTTTCACAGCTCACGAAGGTCTCAACTTGTCTACTTCCAAAGAAATAATCATTTATCATTTCAGTGTTTTATTTAATTAACAAATTTGGTTATGGAAATGTAAACATGTCATATTAACCTTGATATCATCCAGCCGATCAGTTGACAAAATTCTTCTTCTCATAATTTCGACTAATTGCCACAGTATAGAGTTTTCAGAAGCGACCCAATTGCTCGCACAAGTTTCGACTTTTGAGGGTTGACGTTCGTCAGCTGGTTAACGGAACGAACAATTTCAGAACAATTTTTTAGACACCTCAAATGTAAATAATTTCTGCGTTATGTGATTATGCTTTTGTCATATTGTGTTTTCGGAACTGTTTTGTGGAATTGAATCGAATGAAGCGCGTTCGAGTTGGTAACCGTGAAATGAAACGGAAATAATTTTTTTAAATCTGAATTTCAATTTGGAGAGGACGGAAGTCTTCGAAGGCCCATTTCTGCCCTGGTAACGCTGAGAAGTCGTGTGGGTTAACTGTAAAATAATTTTGATTTGCCTACACAAGAGAATATAGATTCCATTCATTCAAGAGGTAAATATTTGAACATCATTATTGGAATTTTAATTCAGGATAATAATTTGGCTGGATTTCAACTCGCTTCACGAGAAATTTGAGAAATAAAATTATTTTTGTCCGAACACGTTTTATCATAATCCTTTTCTTCCCTCAATAACAGTTCTGCCAGAATATTCCACAACAAAGTAATCGATTCCATAACAAAGTGATCGATTCTACATTAAAACATTCGATTTCCACAACAGAGCAATCAATTCAACAACTATTGACTATTGACGAGTACTTAGACCTTATAAAGAATTGTTGAGACCTTGTGGAGAATTCTAAGGAGAATAATGGTAATAGTAGAGACCTTCCCGTCTGTGGAGATCTTCATGGAGGATACTAAGGAATAGCTGAGTTCTGGAGCTATCATACTATCGTGAAACTGTAGGAACAGTTTCTGGAACGAAGTGAATATCACACTGGAGTAACAAAGTGGAAATACGTCACCCTTCAGCAATAAATATAAATGTAACAGGTTTGAATGCATTCATCTTGATTGTTGGTGTCATTATTGTTTTATACCATTACGCTGAAGTTCCTTTGACCATTGTATATTATTTGATTCCATATTTAACTCTTGACCACTGAATCTATCGTACTTTGATATTTACTAAAATTTTAATTAAATATTTCTACTTGACACCTGCGTGTTTATTTGTATGTTCAAGAATCTCTTTTCCAGCGCGGTAAAGTCTTTCTACAGAGATTGGCTTGAGAATAAGTTTGTGGCATCTTTCTTTCTGTAGATGGCGTCCAATTAACAACATTTTACTTCAGACTTATTCTCAGTGCCATCTATTGGATTTCTGGGAGCTCTCAAATAGCACCGAATCACGCCCTTGCCTCCCTGACAAAAGCTAGCCGTTCGCAATCTGTACCTTGTGTTGGGCATATAATCTGGTATACCTCATTATATGGTCAAGATAAGGTTACATGATATGAGTAGTTGACGTTTATGAAGTCAAATCTGCTTTCGTTATTGAAATGAGTCTTTCAAACCAGATTTGTTTTTCGAAAAAACATTTTTACTGAGTTTCATAGAATCCTTTTACTCGTAGACAGTTACAAATACTGATTTATCATTCAATGCCTAGTTTTTGTCGTCTCATTTCTGAAGGTAATGATCTAGTTGCATTTTCAGTTTTTTAAGATTGGTTGAATGCCTTGGAATCTAAATCAGATCGATATACCTTATTCCAGTTTTTGTAGATTCGTGCACTCTTTATCATTTAAATGCATGATACGGTGATTAATATAGACTGTGTGTCACACGTATCAGAACTTCGGAGTGAAGGAGTGAATTTATCAAGAATTGTTTCACATAAAATCTCTAGATGTCAACGGATATAGCTTTTTCGAGTAATCTAACGACTGACAGGGTATTGGGGAGGAACATAGTGTATACATTTTTTATTTTTTTAATGGAACAATATGCCTATATTGCTATCCATATTGGGATACCTCTTGAATAGATATTTGAAAATTCAGATAGAAGTATATATAGAGCGATTCAGAAGATATGCTCAAATCAATTATAATCTACTCTTTCATTATAAAGTTTGTAAAAACAGAGTTTTTTTTTCTGGAATAATAATTTGTCGTGAACATTTTTCATAATAATTGGTGACTCATTAATTCCACAGAAAATAATATAGATTATTACCGACCCATCACGGTGCCATTGGAATTTAAAAAAAATCATAAATTTATTGAAATCGGCTGAATGCGTTTCTAGAAGACAAGAACATGCTGCCTCGTAATCGTCATGTTTTAAGAAGTAAAAAAAGTGTGTTGGGATTTTCTGTGATCTGAGTAGGGCATTGGACTCTCTTCACCAAAAATTAATATTTTGAATTGTGAATACATATTTGCGGGAATAAGTGTGGGTTCGATAAAAAATCTACTATTTATGATAAGGACACGAAATATAAAAAAATATTTTCATATTCCACAAACGAAATACTAAATACCGTGTAGATCACCAGTTAGTGCTGGACTTATGATATTCAATGAAGTACCGTATAGTTTGAAATCTGGTTTTTCTGTTGATTATTTTTCAATGTGTGAATATTTCATATGTCAACAGCTTATCCAATCCACCTTGGCAGAGAGCTAATGACGTATATGCCCAGCAAGCTCTGTAAAGTATAGTAGGATTAAAAACACCTATTATATGTGTTCACTGTGAAATTCATTTCTAGTAGGTGTTTTTTCTTCCGACATGGTCTACACTACCAGTGTGCAACCGGAAAAGAAGCTGAGTTTGTGCCAGGATAAATTGGATAAGCTGTACTTACGTCTTGAAACATTTCTTAAAGATCATTTACCCTAACACCAAACTGATATTTTTGCACTCGACGCGCGTTTCGCTAACAAATTAAGCATCTTCAGGGTCAGTTGTTTATATACCAAAAGTTTTCTGGTACGATACTACAAAGTTTGTTGGTACATCATCTGTTATTACTGATTATTCTGATTACTTTCCCTACAGTAGATTGGAAAGTGGGCTGAAAGGGGTAAGCCTCTTATAGGTCCCTTATAAATAAGTCCCGGACCAACAAACTTTGCAGGTAGTGACGGCCGAGGTTTTCAGTATTACTACTTGTCTTCGGGTTCAAAGGCCGTCGTTCTCAAGATGAAGCCTCTGAAGAAGCTAGCCACTCGCGCTAGCGAAACGTCAGGAAGAATTTCCAAAGAACGACGGCCCTCAAACCCAAAGAAAAGTAGTAATACTAACCATCACTAGTCTTCAGATTTAGTATCAATTTTCTTTCCCTGAAGATGATTACCTTGTTAGCAAAACGCGCATCGAGTGCAAAAATATTAGTTTGGTGTTAGGGTAATTGATCTCTAGCCTTCCGTAGCTAACACGACGTCTGTGAGACCGACGCCTGAGAAAATTTCCGATTATTCCTGAAGAAATCGCGAACGCTCTTGGACATCCTCAATAGCTGATTTTATAGGGCTAGTGGACTCAGTATCAAAATTACAGCGGAGGTAAATTGTTGTAGCGTGTGTTATTAAATATTCGGTCTCTGAGACGGATGTTAGTTGTGGTGTAACTTTTGTGGTAAGTAAAATTTTGTTTTATTTTGTGAGAATTGTAGTACTGATTATCAATTCTTTCTGGAGAATTCTATAAATATGGCTTCTTTAACTCATGAAGAAGAACAAAGGCGACTACAAACGTACGTTTGATGAAGTTGAGACGAATGTAGATTAGCTGAAGATAGCGATTCAAGTTTGGGGGAAGACAATATTGAGATTCAAGAAGAAAATTCTGACAGTGAACAAGACATAACAGATAACGAACTAAATGGAAGTGGAAGCTGTGGGCAGATAAGAGAAGCTCGCATACCTTGCATAATGGGAAAAGATGGAACCAGGTGGAGAAAACATTGTCACCGATATCCCAATGTAAGAACTCTACGTCATAATATCGTAACTCAGTTACCGGGAGTAAAGGGTGAAGCAAAGAATGACAAAATACCATTCGAAATCTGGGGTATATTTATTACAGATGCAATGTTACAAAACATTGTTCTTTACACCAACAAATATATCGTAACTGTAATACGGTTCCTAGATCGTCCAGATTGCGAATTCAAGAAATCTATAACATTTCCACTACTGAAAACGTACAAAATCAACCACCTACACGTGGTCGATGTCATTGCTGCTCTAGTATAAAAAGTAGAAAGACCTGATTTAGTTGCTATAAATTTGAAAAATTCATGTGCTAAGAGCACTTATTTGCTATCTGTAAGGAGTGTGCTGAAATGTAAGGCCAAGTTTGTATATTTGTGTTCAGTTCATATCTAATGAATGTGCTTTTTTTATTTTTAAGGTTTTCTGATGTTTTGAAAATAATATGATCGGTTCAGTTGCCATAGAAACTGCATCTGTTTTTGATCATAGACATTTTAAAAATAATATGTTTTTTCACCCCAATTTGTTTGTTATTTTAATCTCATTAAAAATCGTGTAACAAATACAATTTTTCCATCTCTCTCGAACACCTTACCCCCAAGTCATGTTTTTTTTCCACTTGTTGAGTTTTTCATAGTCGGTTTCAGAGACGGATGTTAGCTTTCTTGTTAAAATTAATCTTGTTAACAACGGAAGGCTAGGAAAAGTTTCAACTTTTACACAGAAGCTTTCAATCTCATCTTTTATTTATTATAGATATCTTCTTTGTCTATCACCTACAGATGCAATAGCAAATGCACTAACGAATAATCTGTTCCAGAGTCCTTTGAGACAGATGTGACCCTTGGAATGGGAAGGAAATCGGTAATTAATTCATTGATTATCATGTGAGAGATCAAATTTTTGGTTCTACCTCATAGAACTATAATGCGAAATCGGGTCACGATGGACACCTTCCAGCTGGACTCAGGAGACACCCTATTCTAGGATTGGTAAAACAGAAATAGCGGAAACAATTGATTGGAATTCACGCCATTCATCTTCATACGTGCCACGGGTTATCAATTTGACTCCCGGAAAATAGTTATTTCCAAAAATAAATGAATTTTGTACAAACAAATATATCTTACCTGTTACAGGAAACTGGTATTCAAAGATGGGTGTCTGTGATGACGGAAGGGGAGAATTCACTGCAGCTGGGATCAAATTTGGAGCCGCTTGTACTGGAGGTAAAAGGGGTGACCTGAAGGATGACCGAGGGTTAGATCTTCTTCCTGAATAACCGATAGCCCCAGAGCCCAGAGCATACGCACCTGAAAAATATGTCTTTGAAAATGTTTGCAAGCGATTTCCGGGTAAAAATCAGCAACTTTTTTTAAGTGGTGGATCCGTGGGATGTGGATGAAATCCACTCTTTCGACAGTTTGCAACGGATTTTAAACCCTGGGTTGGGGTTGATGTAAAGAAGCCAGTTTCATTATATGTTGGCGAGCATACTATTGCAATAGCTTCGGGAATCAGTAACTGACGAGAACAATGAGTGTGAAGATCCACGCTTGAAAGAAATGCTGTTTGCGTAGGTATAAATCCACCCAATTGTTATTAAATTATGTTGGTCTTGGTAATAAAAAAATTCTTCCTCGTTCATTGTCATACAAGAATCCGCTGTTCCTTTCTGCTTTGGTGAAATCATATGAGTTTATAATCAACTCATCCATCACTAGTTTTCCAGCAAGTATGCCACATGCCTCAATATTTTTTCGAAAATATTGCTCTGGGCCATGGCTTGGAACATCGTCATTACTTCCACTGGTATGACCACAGGACGAATTGCCATATTTTCACCAGGTTGAGAATATCTAGCTGGAAAATGCGATACAACGTGTTGAGAAGCTTTTTCACTATCTTTGTCTTAGTTCATAAGAATTCCATATACTGGGCATGGATGAGATGCAGGCGACAGTATATCAAGATGTTCGATATTTACATGAAGTTTCAAGTCTGATGGAGAGTCCCAATGATTATTCTCCCCATTTGACCCATTCAATTCTTTGGTGGAGTTTTACCGAACTCTCAGGTATTCCATTCAGAGATAGGGATCTTCAACGAGCTCAACATCCATGGACTCGGGACCGACGGCTTTACGTCCCCTCCGAAGGACGGCATATCCTCAATACACCTCATGCCCATTGATATATCACCTGCGAGCTATGATATGCTATTCTGCTGCAGCTGTACGGGCTTTCGACAAGGTATTTTCCTGCATGGTCACCCATCCAAGTACTAACCGCGTTCGGCGTTGCTTAACTTCAGATATCGAATGCTGATGAAAAATTTTCAATTTTCTATGATTTATTTCTCAACCTTTTTCGATAAAGCCTTCTCTCAGGAATTACACAAAGCAAATGCCCATAAAAAATCTAATAACATTAAACCTTGGATAACTGAAGAGATCGTCAATGAAGGAAAACTACTAAGAGATATTTTTCACATCAGTAAAATTCAATCAGATGAAATTATAAACAATCAATATAAACTACTTTTGAAACAACATCGACAAAAGATAGAAATCTCAAAAAAGTCTTACTTCAGCCATAAATTTCTAGAAGCCGAAAATAAATCTAAAGTTGCCTAGACTATAATCAAACAGAACACCTCATGTGATAAAAAAAAACAATTCTTGCCAAAATATGTTACAAATGAAAATGAATTATCTGTAAGCGAGGGTGTCGATATCTGCCAAGCATTCAGTGATTTCTTTTTGAATTCTGTCGAAAAATTAGTCAAAGAAACATCGCCTATTATAATAAATGACTGTCGTGGCATCAACTCTAACTCACTCTTTTTATACCCTCTGGATGAAACAGAATTCCTCGAGATAGTGAAGTCGATATCTTCTAAGACCTCCAGTGGCGAGGATGAAATACCTGGCAACCTTCTGTTCAAGGTTGTAAACAATTTGATCGAACCCCTCTTATATCTCACAAATCTCTCCTTAGTTGAAGGCATATTTCCATCTCGACTCAAACATGCAATAACAGTACCCATCCACAAGAAGAATGACAAGCACTCGATTTCCAATTACAGAGGAATTGCATTGCTTTCTGCATTTTCCAAAATATTCGAAAAATCCTATCAAAGAAGACTCCTCTCTTTTTGCAAGAAATACAAAATCATCCCAGACTGTCAATATGGCTTCCAAATTGGTAAATCCACTCAGGATGCCACGTTGAATTTGGTCAATGAAGTCATCTCTAATCTGGACAGAGGTGAAAAAACGATGAGTGTTCTATTTGACTTGTCACGAGCTTTCGACACTGTTGATCACGAACTACTTTTGAGCAAGCTGTTTTCTCTAGGAATTCGTGGATCATCTCTGGATTGGTTGCGATCTTATCTCAATTGCAGAACTCAAAGTGTGAAGGTTAAACTGGAGGCTGGAACCTTCCACTCCAAAACCTGTATCGTTCCTACTGGTGTGCCCCAGGGCAGCGTCCTGGGACCCATGCTCTTTCTTTTATTTGTACATGACCTCCAAAACAGTAACCGTCAACATTGTACTGTGCAATTCGCCGACGACACTTCGCTCACTCTGAAGTCCTCGGATTATGAGGGATTGTCGTGTCAGGCCAATCAAGCAGTTGCTAATATGCAAACATATTGTTTTGAAAATGGTCTCATTCTCAACAGCTCCAAAACGGATACAATCGTCTTTTCACTTAAAGAGATGGATCGCAGTGTTCTGGTCAAGGTAAATGGCAGGTCAATAGAACAAACATCATCTGTGAAATTCTTGGGTTTGAACATCGATGCTTAACTCTCTTGGGATGAGCACATCGATTCTATATTGAGTAAATTGTCGAAACATTGCTTTGTAATTCGAAATCTCCGTCATTTTGTTCCCTTGAATGTATTGAAGAGCTATTATTATGCTTATATTCAATCTTCATTCAATTATTGTCTTATCAACTATGGTAACTGTACAAGAATAAACGAAGTACTAATACTTCAGAAAAAGATAGTGAGAACAATGTGTTTCAAAAAATATGACTACTCATGTAGGAGCCTGTTTACCGAACTGGATATACTAACCATTGTTTCACTATATATATTAAATTGTGTTGTTTATGTCAAAACTCATCCTGACAAATTTCAATTAAGAGATAATCTTCGGCTTGCCACAGGATATACGTTAAGATCAAACTTTAATTTTATTGTTCCCCACCATAAATCGATGAAAGCAGCAAATGGACCTCTAATAATGCCCATAAAATTATTTAATAAACTACCAATCTCTCTCAAACAGTTATCGAACCTGCATTCCTTCAAAGAAAATGTTAAAAAATTGTTAAATGAAAAAACTTTTTATTCCCTCAATGAATACTCCCACGCTGATTTGGAAATATGAACCACTTGATTGAAAGAGTTTCACTTGTTCTATTTTCAATTTTATTTAATCATATATTCATATATTTCAACTATTATTTTATTATATATTATGTATCTCAACTTTTATACTGTTATATAATCATATAGGTATTTCTACGATTATATTGAATAATATCAATGTTCAAACTCGCTTGCTGATATTTATCACACTTGACACTGTCATATCTTTACTCTTTTATGTGTATCTATATGTGATTGTATTGTATATTTCTATATTTAAGTATAATTGACTTTTTCCACGCTGTAAAGTCTCTGGAAATAAAATTGATTCGATTTGATTTGAATGACTGTCAGTCAACCTGATGAGCTGGGCCATGCTCCTTAGCGGAACTTTCAATAATTGCCTGAATACATACCTTTAACTTCATACTTCGAGGAAATGAGCCGAGTTCAGTGCAGAAGATGCTCGAAATGGTTGCATCAAAATTCTTGGCAAGAGAACAGCCTACCCTTGCAAAATACACATTCGAAAGTGTCTTCACATATAACAGAGATTGTTCAATGAATTTTCCAAAAAATTCTCACTTTAACTTTTCTCTGATCCAGTGATTTTCATGCAGAGGGGAAAAGTTTTTCCAACTATGTAATAATGTGATGTTGCCTCGAACAAGAATAAAAATCACCAAATGTGTACTACGTAAATCCTACATAACCCAGATTGTCTCCGTGGGCTTATGTATACAGGAAAGAACCGAAGATGGAGAGTTCAAGCCCCGCAACAGCCAATTTTTTTTGCCATATAAATGAGTTTGGATTATAATGGATGAAATATTATAATAATATTTTACAGTCAATTATACGATACCATTACATTTTTACATTTTTGGACCTTTATAATAATCCCAATCTTCAGCTAACGTTTTCGTAATATTGAACCAATATTGGTCTGATGTATGCTACCTGTGCCGCTCAGATTTTAAATGTCTTCAATATCATTTCCTTGCCTGATAAAACGATGACTTCATTATTTTGAAGTTGTAGTTTTTATCAGGCAATAAATCAGGTCTTCATAAAATGTCAAATTTCAAGCAATGACAGCTCCATTTACTCTCTCAATTCTACCTGAATTGAAATTCTAATGGCATTATGATGGTTGATGTCTATTTAAGTTGAATAATTTTGCTATTATCTGTTTCAGCCTTAGAAAAAGTATAGTGTATAACTCGCATGATTTGCTGCAATCGCCCTTGGGAAATGACTGTTATTCCTTTTTCGTTGAACAATATAGTATTGTGATTGGAATTTTCACGTTTTGCAACGAATATTTCACACATGATTCTGAAACAGTTGAATGTTAGTTCTTTCCAAAAGATAAGTTCTACGCACATTTTATACTAAGATGATTATCGAAATTCTACAATTTTGATGGAACAAACAGAGTGATTGATCATGTTCATTAATGTTTTAGTAAGAGCAATCATTTGTGCTCACATTTTAATGTTCGAAATCCAACATCTGTGGACAATGTGCATGAAGATCATCGAATTAGATAGTCGGGTAATAAATAACGGAATATATTCTACAAGCGAAAAACTCTGATAAATATATATTAATTCTCCACACTCCAATGATCAGATGTGGAAATATGCTTTGCATAATAATAGTTCCAGGCTAATTGCGTTTATACTATACAATTGCATATTACATATCGATTTTTCTGTATTGAAATGCGTTTCGATGGCACAGTGAGGTCAGGAAAAATTTTCAACTTGTACTCGTTGTAGACGTGATCGCTCTTTCAAATATTACTTGTGGAATATTCTTTCATTTACAACCATAGCTGTTTTTTTCTTGAAGAACCGTGTTCAATGCGTTTTGAAACCAAACATTTTGTTGTTGAATCAGTGACGTCAAAAATGAATACGGTTCATTATGTTTTGAAAGCTTCTATAAGAACGGTTCGGTTTATTTTGACACTTTTATCATTTAGTTTCAAAATGGTATGTTTCCTTGAGTACATGCAGTGGCGGATCCAGGATAAGGTCAAGGGGGGGGTCTATAACTCAAAATTTATATATATATATATATATATATATATATATATATATATATATATATATATATGAAAATTATGAGCTACCGTATAGCAACAACTAGTCAAGATCCAAAAAAAAAGGTGAAAGAGATTGACATGACCAAAATTTGAAGGTGTAGCCAGGAGGTAAAGTAGGTTCGAAACTTTACTTTTTTTAAATCGAATCGAGTTGATTCAACCTAATCAACAGCATATTCTACTCATACATAGTATATTCAAATCGTTATCGGCATACACAATACTCATCACAAATGTAACAAGTCTAATTTTTCAAATACTGCGCCAAAAAGGATCCAAAGGCAGCACTGTCAGAAATTTCTCGAACTTTTCCTCGATAAGCCTGACAAGTGTCACTTTTCTTTGAAGTGTCATCGAGAAAAATTGCAATTTGATAGTTAAAAAAAGCATTTTATTTTGAACCTACAACATGAAGAGGACTCTATTTTCATATTTTACTCGGCTTGATCCAGCGTCTGAAACGACTGAACCAGAAAAAAAAAGGAAAGAAATTCTAGTAGAATTTTTCAAAAAACCTCGAGAAAATACTAAAAAAAACTTATTTTATTTAATTTTTTTGTCTTGCTCATGTGAGATTTTTTCGTTCCCTAACAAAATTTGGGAATTAGGAGCCGATAAAAATTGAAAAAAAAAAAAAACTCTTATTTTTCCAATGGGGGGGGGGTCCGGACCCGAAAAACCCCCCCGTGGATCCGCCACTGAGTACATGAATGTTTACGATTGAAAGCGGTTCGAAATCGAACTTGAATGTGGTTAAACAAGAAAAAACAGCTCATATATGTGATGCTGTCATTACTAACGTCATTAAAGGTTGGAAAGTGTCACATTACACACCTCTACTTCCCGCCCTTATTTCATCTATTCTAGACTTCATCTGACATTTATTGACTTTATCTGACATTTATTTATATTGGTGACAATTGTATACCCCTTAGGACCGGTTTTTCAATGCAAGACATCTGTCAGATTAAAATAACCATCAGTTTTTTTCCTTGTCAGTGCCAAATATTATCCACGCGCACCTCCTCTCTCCTTCCATCTATCTGACAGATAACTCATTTATCCTTGTATTGAAAAACTGGCTCTTAGTCACGGTAACAATATATCTACTACATTATTCTGAGCAAACCGCGTTCTTGGTAATTTGTCGTCAAATGTAATATTTTAGATACGTTCAGAACGAAGCGGAGATTCATTACTTTCAAACGCTTCCTGCTTGGGAAAGCTATTGTATAACGAAACACGTGTCGCAGCTATGTAAACCCATTGTCAGTTTGAATACTTTCTTTTCCTTCGTAACGAAACTCCCACGTGTCTTGAAAATTTCACAGGAAGCTCATTGAGAAGCTTGTGCCAGGAAAGAATATCCGGGACCTACAGCTCATGGAATGAACAGAACCACTTCGGCTCCGAGGCTTAACGAAAAATACCCAATTTGAAAATTCTTCGAGGACTCGAACCTCGGTTGCTCGACTGATATCCCTATCTCTTCACAGCACGACCACGTTACATCAGAATGGAACTTGTGATTTTTTGTATTGTAATTTAGTATTAACAGCCAAACTAGGACATTGCTAGCTGAATGTGTCTTACCTCCTCCTAGATCGATGACTCCCAATGATCCTGATCCCAAAAACACTGCTCCACTGTTCGCAGGGACATTCGATGCTGCAGCATTGACAGGTGTAGCTGGGGGAGGTAATCTAGGAATAATTACAGTTCCGGTTGATTGTGGTGGCACATACTCCTGCGATTCTTGGACTGGTTTGTCTATGGAATTCGAAGTGGTGTATGGTAATTGCGGGATCTGATGCAGTTCGGAAATTTCTGCTAGATCTTTGGTCGCATCGAGTTCGACGTATTGGGGCACAGGCAAAATGTTTCCTGGAAAGTTAAAGGGGGTTTTCGTATTATTCGGTTTGCTCTTCTGGCAGTTTACAATCCGCATGAAATAGTTTGAATTTAGTAAAATTTCTCATCTACTAATAACTCATTGAAATTGGAATTATGTTTATTTATTTATTTATTCATTTCAACAATTAACTTGTAGAAAGTACAGGGAAATTGTGAAAGATGTCAAAAGGTGAAAGTATATACCAGAAATATAACCACTAATCATAATGATACATTATAACAATAGATAGAAATAAAAATTGTTTGTTTATGACACGCAAAAAAAAATTTCTATACTATGGAAGGAAATCGGGAGAGAAAACCATGCTCAGTGAAGACAGAGTAGACAATTGGCGAAAACTAAGGAAACTCGAGAAAGACCTCCGTTCCTATTCTTCCAGTGATGGAGTTTTTAATGTTTTTTGGCATGTTTTACAGGAACCAACCAAATGACATATAATTGAAAACAAATGAGAGTGACAATGATATCTGATCATTGATCATCGGTAGGGGCAATCTACCTGGTGGATCAACATGTGATGAACTTTCATGGGGAAACCATTTGAGATCGATAGCTGAAGGTATTTCCCAGAAACTATTATTTCTATTTCGTGCGAAGAAATACTTCACTTCTCGTCAACTTCTAATGATCTACCATGCTCAGATACGACCTGTCTTGGAATATTCTTCCCATGCGATTGATGCATTAAATTAACTTGGTCTGACACGAACGTTTATGTATCCAAACCGTTTCCAATTTTCCCTAGAATATTGAAAACGATTGAAGGTTACAGAGCAACATGTTTTATGTTTTCGTTATTTCAGTGGCGATCCTGGTTTTCTCGAATTGATATCAATGTCAACTTCCAATATATTGTTTTGTGCTAGGTAATCACCAGTTAAAAGGTGCGACCTCGTTAATCCATTGTTTGTACGAGTTTCGACTTCTGAGTGTTGACGTTCGTCCGTTCGTTAACGGAAAGGAACATTTTGAAACAATGTTAGAACCTGAAGTTAGTTCAATCCAAATTATAAAAGGTTGGTCACATCCGAAAAGAGAGACACCCACCCATCTCACAATAACCAATATTTTTTTGTCATCCGACCCAAAAAGGCGATATTATCGCAAGGTAAATTGACGAATATTCGAGTGAGTTTTCGTAGGAGTGGGGCATGGTCAGTCATTCTTTCAACTTGCGCATCTCAGTCATAGGGGTACTACTTCAGACCCCCAGATTAGGGATTTAAACAGTGTAGGGGGAAATGGTCATATTAGTGCTTTTGTGGTGATGTATTCTCATAAGATACAGTAGGGATCAATCTGAATGGACACGTTTCTCATTCACAGATTCAGACTGCTTGAAACGCCCTTTTCACAGAATTCCATTCAATAAAACTCAGAAACTTATTGTTGGAGGAAAGTGTGAGTATCATTATGTGTTGAGATACGAAAATACTTGTTACTTCCGAAAAATATATATTTTCTCCTTTTGGCAAAGACTACTCTTCCACACTTGTCGCAAAGTGGTACTACCGGATTGATAACTCCTGTGTTGATAAAATATGACTTTCATCTCAACTTTTTCAACTTGTCATCCACGTTGAAAATTCAGATTAAACGAGATGAATCAAATCAATTCAAATCAAATCACTTTATTATCTTCGAGACAGAGTTTACTGTATAAGATTCGTCAACATATGTCTGAGGAAATATAAATATTTACAAAAACTTTCTGAACTATTAGAACACATGAAACAATAACAGACAAAGAAAAGGAAATATACAGACTAGTACGGAAGGACACATTAAAAGTATTCATCAAGGAAGTATGGGCATTTCTCCACCAATAATTGCTTGAGTTTCATTTTGAATGTGCTCTCATGCATCGATTCCCTTAGCGAAACCGGAAGATTATTGAAAATCTTCGCACCAACCCTGCAGGAAGCTTCGAAGGAGGCCATAATTTTGGAAATGGGTGTACGTAGCTTTTTCTTACGACGAGTTTCATACACATGAAAATCTTCATTGCTCTGGAACTTATCTCTTTTTTTTAAACAAAAACACAAATTCCGAAAATATATATATATATATATATATATATATATATATATATATATATATATATATATATATATATATATATACCATTGATGGTCAGATGATTGATAACTCTGAAGGGATTGAGAACATTGAGGCCAAAACTGCACCTGATAATTTTTTTTTGTGAGATGAATATGTTAGGCGATGACGTCGAGTTTCCCCATAGACACACACCATACCTGAGTCGGCTCTCCACTTGAGCGTAATACAGATTTATCAATTGTGGTCAAGTTGAAATCAATTCGAGGTTCATAAACATATAGTGAATCGAAGATAATTTAGCGATGAGGGAGATGCAATGATCCTTCCAACTTAAATAGGAATCTATGTGAATACCCAAAAATTTACAGCTATCATTAAGAGTCAAGCAAGTATTATTTGCCATGATATTCATTTTTTCTGGCATTCGTTGAGGTTTCCGATATTGGATTACATTTGTTTTTCCATCATTGAAAAAAAAAGCTACTAAACCAAGCTACCAACTGATTCAAAGTCGTTTCACATGCTTCTTTCAATGCTGGTTGATTTTCATGCGATATAAGCGGTGATGTATCATCTGCGTATATTGTCAATTTTATATTTGGAAATAAAGTACTCAATTTGTTGATGTACGAATCGAAGAGCACCGGACCAAGTACAGAACCTTGGGGAACTCCTATATGAGATTCGGTGCTGGATGATCTCACATCTCGAAGGTAATTATTTTCGAGGTATCTGAGACACAAGAATTGTGAACGACCCTTGATAAAGGATTCAATCCATTTCAGAGCAACTCCCCGGATTCCACAACTGTTTAATTCACATATAGTGTATTTTGATGTACGCAATCGAAAGCTCGACTCAGGTCACAGAAAATTCCTATGGGTGATTCACCTTGGTCAAGAAAATGTATGAGACTATTATGAAAATCAGAAATACAATGCTGTGATGTGGAGAGAACATCGTATTTATTCATTTATTATGAAAAAAATATTGGACAATGACACTATATATGAAAAACAGAGGCTGTGTCGCGAGGCACATCCAGCTGATCTTCGGCTTTTTCCCAATGTTATTCTTTTCATGTTTTTTTCTCTCCTTTGTTATCTCACCTATTATTGGAAAATGAAGACCTATTATTATTATAATTATTATGTGAGCTGAAACATTAACAACTACAACTCAACTCTGGAAGTAGACCGAAGACTATTCTCAAGGATTTCCAGCTCTTGATTTGTATGGAATTTCAGTCTTCAGTCGAATTTATCAGATGGTGTTTTTCCTTGTCAATAAACACAATCTGGACCTGATTTCATATTTTGGTTCCTTCAGGAACAAACAGTTCGAGAACAATGTCGATTGTCATTGATGAGACCTATTCCTTCACAGAATTCTAACCATCATTCTGTTCTAACTAATGGTGGGGAAAATATCCACCATTCAACCTGGATATCATTGAAAAAAATCGGTGAGCAACTGAAAAAA
The DNA here is from genome assembly GCA_032362365.1 of Zygogramma bicolorata. Taxonomy (NCBI): domain Eukaryota; kingdom Metazoa; phylum Arthropoda; class Insecta; order Coleoptera; family Chrysomelidae; genus Zygogramma; species Zygogramma bicolorata. Next base: position 14,264,048 of record JAVJAQ010000137.1, on the reverse strand, counting down.
TCCACTCCCGACCACCAAAAATTCAGTTTACAAGCATAAATGACGCATTTCGAAGAAGTGATTGGTTTTGAGGTATGAGAATTATTTCACAAATTGATTTGAATTGGCCGATATTTGATAGAAATGAATATTGGCAAAAAATATCACAGTAAATGGAGGACATATCCTGCTAGAGGAAGTATAGCGAAACACGTGTCGCGGTTTGGTAAACCCCTTTTTTTGTAATATTTCTGAAGTAATCTTACTGTGAACCCCATTTAGGTCACCCTTCGGTTTTGTAGTGAACATGAAGAAATTGTACTTTTGCTGAATGCATTTTCAGACTCATTATTGGTATAATTATCGGTTAAATTGGTATTAGTTACAACTCCTAATCAATCCAGATAATATTGCATGTCTGCCTTACGCTTTCGTACAATTCAGATGGGATATTCGATAAGATATTGGCAATTTATTCTGGAGAAATCTCAGTTCTTGATTTTATCATTCCAATAAGTGCATGTCGAGTTCGTGGAAATATAGAAACAGAGCGGAAACAAATAATTTACATTCGTCCCGTTGAGATACAAAATGAAAAATCGTCTTCGGGAAATCAGTTCGAGCACTGAAAAATAAATTTCATAGGAAATCAGGAGAATTCTGGGAATTGAATAGTAATGAAAAATGCGGTGATGTCGTAATGAGGGTTTGCATGAAATCGAAACAAGATTCCAAATCATTGCTTTATATCAATTGATCGTTAAAAATAATTTCCCAAGTCAGACGGAATATATAATCCCGAAGTAATAATAAACATCCAGAAATCAAATTGATTTCCTTCAGAAACAAGATTAGTGAACTATTCGGAAACCATAATTCTTCCGATGCCCGCAATTTATTCAGTGATTCAAATCGTTACTCATTCGATGTATAGAGCGGGCGCTGCGAAACATCCGTTTGCAAAAACCGATGACCTCATTCTGATTGATGATGTGAGTTGAGGAAGACTTAATGAATAATATTTTGAAGGTTGCCGGACGGAATTATGGTGCATTTTTTTTCGGCCCCATAATAGGAGTTTTCGAATCCACCGCTGCAGTTGTGAAAAAAAATGTTGTATAGAATACAAAAACAATTGACCGCTATTTCCCGTCTGGAATGTTTTTGCAAGATCCTTTCAAACCTGGAACTGAAAGTTGACAGGAAACCCGTTGTCAGTTTCATTATAAACCTCTCTTCCAGTGTCACATACTTTCTCTCGAGTTTTGGAGCGGGCCGCGCTCTTCTCAACAGTTTTTGTGACTTCAGCTATAGCTGACCGTCATCCATTATTATAACAAGTACATTTCCCAATTTTTAAAATAGCAGTGCTTCGAATTTTGTGATAATTTTTTTTACAGTGGAGAAATGTCGCTACAGTTATCAAATTAAAAAAAAGGCGACCGAAAAATCATGGTGAACTGGTGAATGAATCAAATTAAACTATTCAAATGCAGCAAGTCGACGCAAAGACGAAGACAAATTTGAGAAGTTGTTTGATTCGATTGCTGATGAAGAACACTTCTCGTGGTATAAAAGTTGTATGGCCAGCTATATCAGCAAAGAAAAAATTCGTTGTCGTCACTGCATAGAGCGCTGGAAGGAACCAACCAACCAAAGTAAAAAAAGTAATCTTCAAACTGGAATTTCAGCAGCTTTGCTGTTTTTCAATGCGTCGATAATACTATGAAATTTTCACAAAAATTTGTTATACGAAACACCGGAAGATTTGTTTGGCAAAAACTTCCAATATCATACATCGTATTACAGAAATTGATTTTCATAACCAAAATCTTCTAGTAACGGAAGAGGTCGACCAACAACAAACATCACCAAAACAGTTACTGGCTGCTTTTGACAAATTAATGGCGGATATAAAAGACGGTATTCCGACGACCGCTTTTGAATTGACATACTTGGCTCAACGCATGACTGTACTCACTGAAGTTGAGGATGTAGGAGGATGTAGTTCTAAACGTGATCCCAAAGTGTTGCTGATCGATAAATTTGGTGACAAGGTAATATTTTCATATCTCACTGAAAGGAAGCAATCTTCTTTGGTTTTCATGGCAGAAGTTCATTAAAAGAAAAAGCTGAACGTGTACGTCGGCTAGGCTGTAGCAAAATCGTCATATGTGCTAAAGAATTACGGAAGGAACTATCGACTACTGAACTTATACCAAAGGACAAGTTGTGTGATGGAATTCTTATAGAAGATACCGCGAATAAATGCACATTTACGCCGAAATGGAAGACTTTCACGAGCCTCATTTAGCAGTCAAAATCTAAAATTGTCAGACAATACACTCCATGAAGCATAAGCGGTGTTTGGTGATATATATCAGTGTAACGAAGAGAATGACACCGCAACATACAGTTCTAACCGAATTCATTCACCACCTACCTAACTAACTAACTAAATCGAAACATATTCTACACTGTTGAACAATCTTAGACACTGTGACAATGACTTTCAAGGAGACATTAAGTGGCGAAGATTCTACGCAAGCTACAGTCATGATAGTTTAGAAACAAAAGAATGATGAAAATAAATCTTCACGGGCATGGCCTAGCTCTTCGGGGTTGACTGACAGTCATTCGATATCTGAAGCCAAGCATCGCCGAGCGCGGTTAGTACTTGGATGGGTGACGTCATGCAGGGAAAGACTGCGTCGAAAGCTCATACAGCTGCAGCAAAGTGTCATATCATAGCTCGCAGGCAATATATCGATGAACAAAAGATATATTGAGGATATGCTGTCCTTCGGAGGAGACGTAAAACCGGTGGTTCTAAAGCCATGGTTGATGGAATCGTAAAAGACCCCTACCTTCTGGTTGGACTACCAGAGTGTTCGGCAAAATTTCCGGTTGGGGGAAATGTAGTCACCGGCGTCGATGATTGGCCTTGGTAGGAGAAATATACCGACGTTGAATAAAAAAATTTTAAAAAGAACACCTCACACACTGCGAAACCGAAACTAACTGAAACGGACTACAAATATTTATATCAAGTCCTTCAACCATAATCCCAGCTGGCTGCAAATTTTTTTTTCTCCTGTTTGCAAAATAAACTGCAGCTCGTTCTCCAACTTTTCAAAAATCAATGCTGAAACATCTCATTACCGGTTGATATGAAGACTCCAAAAAATCTTCAAGCTCCAAGGTAATAGGTCTTTCGAATTGCTAGAATTGAAGTCCAATCACCTAGAAGCAGATTGTAAGATTTTCAGCCATATTTTTGTTTCTGTTCGTGGAGGAATTAAACAAGTTATTATAAATTGTATAGATTCCGATATTTTCGTACTCAACATCCACTTTTGGCATGAGCTATCGAATAGTAGTTGTTGAGGGGTTTTGTATTTAAATTGCTAAAGGGCTGCAATAATAATAATAATAATAATAGCATTTTATTGCCCAACAGTTACCCATTTACAGGACAAATTATTTATAAGAAAGTTCAAAGTGTAGTTACAACCATTTTGATGAATAAATTACAAGAGTATTCAAATATTGATGACGGAAAGAGAAAAAAAGAAGTGGAAGAATGAAAATACTACAATCTATAAAATATAAAATAAAAACAAAAAAATGAAAATATTAAAAAAATATAGAAAAACTAAAAACTGCTACATCTTACATAATGTTTTCATTCAGATATTGAATAGCCATATTTTCTATATAATTCGGAGTATCATGCTGAATATCACAGTAGACAGAAATTTTATTAAATTTTTCACACATGGTATAGATAGGGGACTTTAGATATAAATTTGTCCTGGCTCTGCTACATGGGCCTCTGAACTTTCTTCAATTCGGTTATGAAAGACGAGATGGCAAGTTGTAATAATACCAAAAACTAATTGTAATGAGACTGAATATCGGAATATCTATACCAGTGTAGAAGGGCAGATTGTTAATCTACCTCGAAAAGTTGCTGCGTCTATTGAAAAGCAGTTCTTTCTGGATAGAACAAGTCCAATTAATTAGTCAGCAACTTCTCGTATATCTCAAATTTTGCCTATCAAAACAATAATAACTAATATATATATATATATATATATATATATATATAATGGAATTATATCGGGTATTGCAGTCTGAGTTAATAAGTACACTCTTTATTTCCGCTCAAGCTTTCGAACTTCATTCAGTTCTTCTTCAGGAACGCTATAATGAAGTAAGATTTCAGATACAAAATGTGGAATACAGTGGATCTACTTACGAAATGTTGAGATTATATAGAATTGAAGCTGCTAAAACGTTGTTTCTGCATCATAATGGTAAATAAAGTAGAAACTTATATGTATATAATAAAAAGGTAAATGTTTTTCACGTTGAAATCAATAATATAAATATAGATAAAAATGTTTTTGTAACATTAATAAATTATGACTGACACTGATTTGATGTATATTGATTTGAGTACTAGAAACTAAAAACTGTTGCAGATGTTGTAAACCTCCAAGAGGCAACGCCATCTGCTGGGTGACGACCAAAGTCTCAAACTCTCACTGTCCAAGACAGAGGAGACCTCTTACAGCGGGCCATCGTACGACGAAGCCGCAACAAATAGCCCGCCGCGATCGAGAATCGACTTCGGTCAACTTGCAGAAAGCTGCAACCCTTCACAGAAATCGGAATTTCTATGTTCGAAATGATTGCATTCACAATCCAATGCCAGACAGCTGTTTCGACCTACCAGGTTTCATCAGTAAGGAGTAGATAGTTCGAAATGTCTGTGTTCACAATCCAGCCAAGTGTCACTGATGAGACCTAGTAGGTCGAAACAGCTGTCTGGCATTGGATTGTGAATGCAATCATTTCGAACATAGAAATTCTGATTACTAGAAACTAGTTTATATACAGTAAGGAAGGTTTCAGGTTTCATAGATCCCAATATTGACCAGAGAGTTGATGTTTGAATACAAAAGAGTTGATCACTCTTTCTTGTTATGAAGATGCCGTCATTAGCAGTCTTCACATTCAGAAATAAATCATCCCAAGAATACTGTCCTGACAAAGGTATCAAAGCATTTTTTTCAGATAATATAACTGCTCTTGCGTAGTGTACCCTATACTCTCATTTCCCCCTTTATCTTCAGAGAGTATTTTTGAGTAATAGTGTACAGTTGAAATAATATATCGGGAGTTCAATGGGAAGATGAATGAATGAAATAATGCTTCTACTCACCCGTTCCAGTATGATATGAATTTGTTCCTCCCAGCGGAATAGCGTCGGATTTTTCGAAATTTTCTACATCGATGCCTCCTATTATCTGATTCGATCCAGATGGCTGAGTCGATCTGAAATATCCCCTTCGTTTTCTGTAATTGACCTCCTCCTCAGATTCACTCAAGGCAAATAGAGCTAGGCAATACAGGAAGATCTGGAAAAGTAGAGAAGTGTGAAAATATTTTTCGTACTATGAATATTTCACGATTTTCTGTGAATATTGTGACAAAACAAATTAACACGTTTTCAGTGCCTGTTCCCTTTTCGCTTTCAGTGACTGTCTGTTTCAGACTAAAGATGTTGTAACTGATTTACCATTTAAGTTATTTTTATACGAACACCGCCCAACCAGCGGAATTGTTGTATAGTTTCATGATGCTCAAACAGTTTTATTTTGTTGGTATTTTTCAAATAATTCAAAGATGATAATTCATTATATTAACCGTTAACACAGTACAGTTGTAGGCAATGAAAGTGTTTTATTTATTTGTCATAGATACGTACATGAAATAAACACAAGGAACCTACATAAAATAGTCACGAAATTATCACGGAAACGTTTTACAACCAACTTATGAAACATATTTCCATTCGAAAGTAAATTGTTTCGTAACTTTTTTATAGGTTTTCATCATAGAACTGTTTTAACGTCATTATTGTGGTTAATCAATATTTGTTCCGTAGTTTTTTGGGTTTGTTACCTACCACAATCTGAAAAAATAAGAATTGATATTGGGATCTATACTGAAAGTGTAGAAGGGCAGATTTTCAATCCACCTCGGAAAGTTGCTGCGTCTATTGAAAAACAGTTCTCTCGCTCTCTCTCTATATATATATGTATATATATATATATATATATATATATATATATATATATATATATATATATATATATATATGTGAAATAACTTAACGTTTCGGAAACTAAATCCGCTTTCTTTCTCAAAACTTTTACGAAAATTCCTGTTCAAATACAAATTTCTCTTGGAGGCAATCTTCGTAATTGACATACGAGAAGTTGCTGACTAATTGGACTCGTTCTATCCAAAAAGAACTGTTTTTCAATAGACAGCAACTTTTCGTGGTAGATTGAAAATCTGCCCTTCTACACTTATAGTATAGATTCCAATATTAATTCTCATTCCTTTCAGATTGTGGTAGGTTACAAACCGAGAAAACTGCAGAACAAAGATTTCACCATCTTTAGAAAACTATCACAAGCTAATTTTATAACTGCTTACAGTAACTTTTATGAAATCATCTCATTGGAATGCTTTCAGACACAATTTTATTTTTATCACCATATTGTCACCTGAATGATATTTTCCCAACTATTTTATAGTATGTTATATCTACTACAATTCCTAAACAATAGAATAACTGTTATAAAATGAAATTTATTCCGCCAATATATATTTGCTTTCATTCACTCCTTATAATTCGTGGTCGACATGTCGAACGAGCAAAGTGTTTTGGCGATCGAGCTCAACAAATTAAAGAAAGGCGAGCTGATTGATTTTATAATACATAAAGTTATTCCTGATAGTTTTGGCGATAATCAAGTTCTACAGTCTTTACTGAAATCTTCAATCCAAAATGCTGATCTGTCTGAATCTACAGTCCCATGTGGTAAACCAAGTTGTCAATTTGACTCACGGAAGTGTCAGCAGTTTGAACGTGAGTGTTTGCTCCTGGAGAAACTGTCTGATCAAATGTCCAAGAGGCTGAAAGATCAGGAAGAAATATTTTTTTTATTAAAGAACCAAATTGCGAGCTCTGTCAACAGCGATCAAGCATGTTCCAGCGTTCATTCGAATACGGAGAAAAAGATGTATAAGCCATTTACTCGCACTGAGCGAAAAAATGCTATACCAATATCTTCTGATAAGAGTGCGGGTTCCAGAACGGAAAAAACTCCAACTGATAACAGAAATCAAGCTGAGAGTAGTAGAAACTCATCGGTGCCCAATAGGATGGTAAACAGTAGTCCTGTTCTACTGTTCAAGCGGTGGCTCAGGTTGTGAGGGACATAGTCGATGGCTTTGAAAAGGGTCAACACAGCGCTGCGACGCTGTGTGATTTGAGCAAGGCGTTTGACTGTGTTTCTCACATTAACTTGTTACATAAACTGGATGAATATGGAGTCAGAGGTGTGGCACTTTCACTTTTTTCATCGTATTTGACGGATAGAAAACAGCTTGTCGACCTAGGTAATAATAGATTATCCGATCTACAGCCGATAGGATTCGGAGTTCCTCAGGGGTCCGTGTTGGGGCCTCTTCTATTCATAATTTATATAAATGATCTCTTCTATGAACTATTACCTTACAAATGTGTAATTTACGCTGATGACACATCGATCTTGTGTTCTAACAACAACTGTGAAAATCTGCTTGCAGCCATGACAGTTGCAGAGGGACAAGCGGAATCGTGGTTCAACTCAAACCTTCTAAAATTGAATGAGGAAAACACCCAAAAAATAATTTTCTCGACTAATAATAGTATTTCTATGGGCAAAACAGTCAAATTACTGGGAATCACTCTTGACGATGCTTTGAACTGGTCTCCCCATATAGACATGTTAAACCAGAAGCTCTCAAAATACATTTTTTTACTCCGGCAATTGAGAAACTTCGTTAGTACTGAAACTGTTCTCTCGGCTTACTATGCATTTTTCCATTCCCATGCTAGCTATGGGGCTCTACTTTGGGGAAACTCCACCAATGCATCCAAAGTGTTCACGCTTCAAAAACGTGCAGTTAGGATTATGTCTAACGCAGGTCTCAGAGATTCATGCAGGCCACTCTTCAAAAGGCTAGGTATTATGTCGTTACCATCTATTTTTATATATCAGTCACTCTTGGAAATACACAAGAATATAGATACATTTTCGACGAACTCCCAAGTACACGGCTATAACACTCGTGGAGCTAATCTTTTGAGACCCAACCGGTTCAATTTACAAAGATCCTCTAAGAACTCACTCGATGTCGGTCTATATAATATTTTGCCAACTAGTGTCAAAAACTTACCCTCGCCAATTTTCAAAAAGCACATCAAAAATTATTTGATTGAACATTGCTTTTATAGTACGGAGGAATATATTGCCACAACATCAGTGCTTGAACTTCTATAATATCATGCACATTTTATATGCAAATTTGTATATTTTGTTCAATTACTCTTCTGTATATTTTATTCAGTAATTTTTTTATATATTAAAACTATTATTGTGTTCTTTTCACATATGACAGTGTTCATTTATGCTGTTTATTTTCATTATGTATTCACCGACTTGCTACAAATGTACCTGTATATACCGTAGTCAATAAACATCTATCTCTATCTATCTATAAACAACCAAATTGTGAATAGCTCTGTCAGAAACCATCAACCGTTACTCATTGGTTCAAATAAGAGACAAAATCTGAAAATACAAGGTGTCGAAAAAGTGAATGACGAACTAGCTTGGCTGTATGTGGGTAAAATAAAATAGTCTAAGAGCCAGTGAACGAATACCTGTATGTATTTGACCAGACCTGGGTTTTTGTACATTGAGGCCCCTATACCTACCGTACATGAGATGGGGACTCACTAAGCCCAAAGTGGTGGACGCGGCTAGTGCGCAGGTAACACAGGTATCGATTTTTGTCTATTTATAAATGCATTTGACCACGTCTGCCGTTTTGATATTTGATAATATATTATTATTATTAATAGAAAATAACAATGGCAGACCATTATCACGCGTTTAACATTGTGGCAGACAATTTTGAGAATGTAAAAAAATTTTTTTTTTTGAAATTAATTGACCAGATCTGCCATCAATATATTTTATTTATTATAGTCTCAAAAACTTATATTGATAACGGCAGACGTATTCATTGCGTATAAACATCAGCAGATAAAAAAATCTGAGATACTATCCGGTCAGATGTATGCATATAGCTATCTTTTTTCTTTCTCCAATGTATCACTATTGTACTCATTCTAGCCTATAGTATTTTTTCTCATAGCTACTACCATTCAAAAAATGTAGGATTTATACATGAGAGGGCTCTGTTATAACCCCTACCCTAACGGTTTTTGTCAGATGTTCTTAGTCAGTGTTGCCAGTGCTAATACGTTCGTATCAGATCTAGTACTATTTCAAGAACTCTAGTACGCTAGTACGCCGCCAGCACTTCTAATACCTTTTTGAATAAATTTTATTTGCCCAAAATTACGACAATAATAGATATAAATATAAAGATATATATATAAAGATTTGAAAAAGCTATTATATGATGGATTTTTCATCCTCCATTCAATGAAAGAGGTTCCCAAAACGTTCGGAAGTATTTCGAAGAAATTCTTGCAAATGGTATCGAAATATTCCTCCCGAAGAATTGATATAATCTTTGACCAGTATTTTTGTCCGTCAATAAAAGATAGTGAAAGATGTCTACGACATGAATCATCGTTGATTGATTACACTATTTCTGGGCCTGACCAAGTGCGACCTTCGGATTTTGCAAAAGAATTAAAAAACACAAAATTTAAGGAGGCTCTTGTAGACTTTTTTGGAAAACATTGGTGTAGTGAGGAAATGAAATCATTTTTAGGCAATCGAAAGATTCATTTAAATTTCCGAAATTGTCAATCATATCAAGTTGTTGATGAGAAGATACAGTCAAATATTGTTGAAGATCTATGTTGTACTTTACAGGAAGAAGCAGATACAAAAATAATCTATCATGCTTGCAATATCGCTGAGTAGTCGAATATTGTTATCAGAGCCTCTGATACCGATATTTTAATCATAATGATTGGTAATATGGCACACTCGAAGAATTCTAAATCTAATATTTGGATGCTCAATGGAACAGGAAACAATGAAAGGTATATTAACATCACAAAAATTTATACAGAGCTTGGTGAATTGTTAGCTAAAAGTTTAATCGGCTTCCATGCGTTCACCGGATGTGATTTTAATCCCGCTTTTTTTAATAAAGGGAAGAAAAAACTTTTTACATTGCTAAAAAAAATACACAATTCCAAAGAGCATTTGCTGCTCTTGGTGAAGAAAATTTAACAAAGGATCAACTACAAGACCTATTTGATGTTATTCAACAATTTGTTTGCCAACTCTACAATGCCAAAAAATCTCAGGACGTCGATGATGGAAGATTCCAACTATTTGTCCGCAATTACAAAGCTTCAGACATAAATGAAACTTTCAGCAAAAAAGTGCAAAATTTTGACGCAACCTCAATTCCACCGTGTAAGAGTGAACTTTACCAACAATTTCTGAGAGCTCATTATATTTCTATGATTTGGAAAAATGCTTACAAAAAGCAACCTACTGCTTTAAACCCATTGGATTATGGTCGGATTGAGCGGGAAAAAAAATTAGTCCTCAAATGGTTCGAAGGAGATCAACTTCCATCTTTTGTGAGTGACTTAATCACCGATATTCCTGGTAAGTTGATAAAAATCAGTTCTTTATCGAATATGTTCAAATCATTCACAAATTATTTATATTTTAAAATTTACTTTTAATTTTGCAGAACCCGATTCAATGGATGATGAAGACGAATTCAACGATAATAACCATGGCTCGGATGATGATGATGATGAATGAAGATCAAAATCATTAAATATATATACCTATATACATATATATATATATATATATATATATATATATATATATATATATATATATATATATATATATATATATATATATATATATATATATATATATATATATATATATATAATGATTTAGAAATGCATGCATGATTGTTTTTTATTTATCTAACTTTAAATTTTGTATTCAATGAATAAATGTAAAAAATAAAATACAAATTTAAATTATTTTTTGTTCTTAGCAGTATACTTTAATATTTAAGATTTTTTCGTAATGTATCTCCTTCTTTATCGTTCAACTTTAAAAATTTAGTATATAGACTACATGTAAAATATTAATTTCATTAAATACAGTGATTAAATAAATTATATTAATGTAAAACTGCTATGGTTATATATAGACATCTGACCGGGTAGTATCTCAGATTTTTTTATCTGCTGATGTTTATACGCAATAAATACGTCTGCCGTTATCAATATAAGTTTTTGAGACTATGATAAATAAAATATATTGATGGCAGATCTGGTCAATTAATTTCAAAAAAAAATTTTTTTTGACATTTTCAAAATTGTCTGCCACAATGTTAAACGCGTGATAATGGTCTGCCATTATTATTTTCTATTAATAATAATAATATATTATCAAATATCAAAACGGCAGACGTGGTCAAATGCATTTATAAATAGCCAAAAATCGATACCTGTGTTACCTGCGCACTAGCCGCGTCCACCACTTTGGGCTTAGTGAGTCCCCATCTCATGTACGGTAGGTATAGGGGCCTCAATGTACAAAAACCCAGGTCTGGTCAAATACATACAGGTATTCGTTCACTGGCTCTTAGACTAAAAGGTTTGGTTGATAACGAAGTTATGCGCTCATTCCTGGATGAATCTTTCCCAAATGTAGACATAAAATGTTTCAAATTGAACACTAAAGGTAAAAACAGCTCTTTCAAACTCGGTGTTACGGAGGCATCTAAACAGCTGTTGCTGAATAGTGATGTGTGGCCTGAAAATGTGGTGCTGAAAGAATTTCAGTTTTTTCTGTGATAATTCCCGTTTTTCCAATGTATGTTGTCATCCCTCTTATTTCAAAATTCTCAACTTGAATGTTCGCAGTCTTAGACACAAAATTGATAAACTCGAATTCATTCTACAATCACTTGACTATCCGGATGTGGTTTGCATAACAGAAACTTGGTGTAAAGAGCACGAGATTACATCAGTTAAACTGACCTCGTATTACCTTTCTGATTATTATTGTAGAAAGGACAAAGATGGGGGTGGAGTGGCCATTTTCGTGAAAGAAAAACATGATTTTCAAGTAAAACTCACAAAAATTGAAAAAATCCAAGACAGTTTTGAATATGCTACAATTGAAATGACTGCTTATTACCTTTCGATTCTCATTTGCTGTCTATACAGATCACCCTCTTCCGAAAGCAAAGTTTTTCTATCCAAGATGGAATGCTTGCTAGAATCTTTTTTTGACAAGAACGAAAACCTGACGTGTTTCATTTGTGGTGATTTCAACTTTGATTTTCATGAAAGCTCGAATGACATTAATGCAAAAACACTCCGCAATCTATTTTCCTCTTTTGGCCTTGAACAATGTATCTTCGAATATACAAGAATACAAGGAAATAGCAAATCTACCCTTGATAATATATTTACAACCGGTCAATATAAAATCCAATCGAATGTCATGCATATTGATTTTTCTGATCATGCACTGCAGTATATTTCAGTACCCTGCAGTGATTGCACCCATGATAAATCCCATTATCATCTACGAAGAGATTTCAACGAACAGAATTTTCATTATTTCAATCGTCTATTATCACGTCAATCCTGGGAATTCATTCATGTTCCGGTTATTGATTTTGATACCAAGTTCTCAAAGTTCTATGATAAATTTCTTTGTGCTTTTGATGAGGCTTTTCCTGTACAGTTGCAAAAGACTAAGACTAAAAATAAATCCATCGGCAAAAAACCTTGGATTACTAAAGATATTATTGATGAGGGCATACTTCTCAGGGATATTTTTGATCTGAACAAAAAACATCCTCATGAATGCGTTATAGAACGATATAAGATTCTTCTGAAAAATCATAGGCAAAAAATAGATCACGCCAAGAAATAGTACTTTTGTGGCCAATTCCTACATGCTGAAAATAAATCAAAGGCGGCATGGTCTATAATAAAGGAGAAAACAACACACAGTGATGCCTCCAACTATTTACCAGAACATTTCAACATCGGTAATGATAGTCATATTGATCTGGGTTCTTCTATCTCCCAAGCTTTCAGCAACTTTTTCGTTGATACAGTTGAGTCATTGGTAAATGATACTAACCCAGTCGGCAATGAATATCATGATATAAAAGCGAATAGTTTTTTTCTTTACCCGTTAGATGCAACTGAACTTCCTCAAATTATCAAATCTACTTGCTCCAAGGATTCGGTTGGTGCGGATGAAGTGCCAGGAAGTGTTTTAATGAGTGCGGCTGAATACATAGTAGAACCTTTAGTTCATCTGATCAACTTGTCATTCACACAGGGTGTTTTTCCCTCTCGACTGAAGCATGCTATAGTTATTCCAGTGCACAAAAAAAATGACAAGCATCATATCTCCAATTACAGGGGTATTGCTTTGCTTTCTCCATTCTCAAAGATATTCGAGAAGTCCTATCACAACAGAGTCGTATCATTTCTCAAAAAATTTGATATTGTTTCTGGTTGTCAGTATGGTTTTCAGTCTGGTTTATCAACGCAGGATGCCATACTTTCTCTCTATAATCATATTTTATCCAACTTTGACAATGGCAATAAAACGCTAAGCATTTTCTTTGATTTGACCCGAGCCTTTGACACTATGAATCATCATCTCCTTTTTGATAAACTCAATGATTTAGGTTTTCGGGGTCCTTGTTTGAACTGGTTGAAGACTCACTTGACTGGCAGAACCCAATCTGTTAAAGTAAAACTCGAAACTGGAACTTATTTTTCTGAAAATCGCCACATTACCACTGGCGTGCCACAAGGTAGTGTTCTGGGCCCCACACTCTTTGTTTTATTCGTTAATGATATTTCTGCATTCAATAATTGTGAGTCTACCGTTCAGTTTGCGGATGACACAACGTTTACAGTCGTTGAAAAATGTTCAATGGGCCTGTCTAACAAAGCAAGGGCTGCTGTGTTGAGCATGGAAACAAATTCGGTTCTATTCTCGACTAAAGCAATCGACTACAGCTTACTAGTGAAGTCTTGTGATAGTTCAATAGTGCAGGTGGACGTTGCTAAATTTTTGGGCGTTCTGATTGACTCTCAACTGTCTTGGAATCCTCAGATCGACCTTATTTTGAAAAAGTTGTCGAGGCACTGCTTCGTTATATGGAAACTTCGATACTTTGTTCCAACTAGCGTACTATTGAGCTATTACTACGCCTATGTCCATTCCACACTGAACTATGGTCTTTTGTGTTTCGGAAACTGCAATAGGATTCAGGAGGTTCTTTTGATGCAAAAAAAAATTATCCGTACCATGTGTTTTAAAAAATGTCTCGACTCCTGCCACTGTTTGCAGATTTGAAAATTTTAACTGTTGTGTCGATGTATATCTTCAATTCCCTTATTTACGTCAAGACTCATTGTAAAATGTTCAAAAACAGAGACGATACATGTTTTCTCTCAGGGCATAACCTAAGACAAAATCACAATGTTCTAGTTCCCAATCATCGATTGACTAAAGTATCAAATGGACCTCATATCTCATCTATAAAATTATATAATAAGCTCCCAATGTCGCTGAAGCAAATTGATAACATTAAGACTTTTGAAGGTGAAGTTAAAAATCTTCTCTATGAAAATGTTTTTTATTCACTCAGTGATTATTTTCAGGCGGATCTTGAATCATAGTTGATGTAAATTGCTCGTTCTGTGAATAATTTTATGTATTGCAATGTTGTTATTTCATATTCTATAAATTTGTGTATGTGTTTTTTTTAACGATATGTCGTCCCATGTGTTCAATTTTGTTAGTATTTAGTCTTATATTATAAACTTGACTGTTTCCATGCTTTTTGAAAAAGTCTACGGAAATAAAGAATTTGAATTTGAATTTGAATAATCGGTGGGAAAAGTTTCTTAGCCGAAACATTCCGATATATAGTAGCTTTTCTTGACAGCTTTATAGGAGTAATACAGTAGCTGGAATACAATAAAATGCTTGCTGTTGATTCCAAATTATTTTATAGAACGACGCTATTTTAAAATGATAGTAGGTAATCCGGGATACTGACATTAAATGAATTGACACTAAACATTGATGATTGTGAGTGGCGCGCTCAAATTTTTATAATAATATGCCATATATTTGTCAATAAAATTTCATTCAAAACATAAATATTTGAAGCACAAGTAATGACTTCAACAGGTCCATAAGTACAAAAGTAAAATTATTGAAATGGCTTCAACCTTTCTATTTGTTAGTGTTTGAAGATAGTTGGTGACATATTTATTATATTTTCCAAGTGCGCAATACAATAACGATTTTTCTTGCGCCTTCAAGGGAATATTTTCAACACTTTTTTGTGTTTTGAATATTTTATATGTATCGCTTCAATATGTTGCAAACGTGCAGTAAGGGGAGTCTTTATAAAACTAAATTTTAAGAGTGTTACAAAAATTTGATAGCAACTGCCGAAATGTTTATAAAATTATTTCGTAGTGTTTTTGAAATGGCTCACAGAATATTGATGAAGACTATAATTTTTCGAAGAAAGGTGCCAGTTTCCTACTCATAGCTGTTCTATAAACACATTGAAAACATTTCTGGGCTTCATGTAGTTTTATAATTTGTTTTTCCGAAACTTTTCAACGGCTATTATAAAATATGAAATTGCTATACTGAGTCACAAAGAGTAAGGGTCCCAATACTCATCCCTGGGGAACTCCTAGTGTTAGGTCATGTTCGTTGGACATGATATTGTTATATTTGACGCTCATACAACGCCCACTCATATAGGATTTTAACCAAGACGTTACGTTATGCGGAAACCCAAGCCTAGTCAACTTCATATATAGAAAATCTGGTGAAATAGTGTCAAATGCCTTTGACAGATCAAAAAATATACTTATTACAAAACAATTTGCATCAATTTCAGAGTATATGTTATTGAGAAAGTTGTAGGTCACTGTTTCTATAGAACGATTTTTTCGAAATCCATGTTGATTATTACACATCAAATCATTTGACTCTAAGTAATTCACCATTCTAGTAGCTACCACTCTTTCATACAGTTTTGAGAGTGAACAAAGTGAAGAAATTTGTCGATAGTTATCTATTTCATTTTTATCTCCTTTTTTAAACAGTGGAATAACTATGGCTTTCTTAAACTCTTCTGGAAAGTATCCTTGTATGTATAACTGATTCATTAAATAAATAAAAGGACTTGCAATAAGATCGAATATTTCTTCAACAACCACTATTGACAGATCATCTGATCCACTAGAGTTATTGTTTTTCATAAACCTCAATGCAGCGTGAATTTCATGTTCAGTAATTGGTCCAATTTCAAACGGGTGTACTATATTAATGTTTGTACTGACTGTACAAGATAATGTTAGGTTTTGACCTATGTAATTGGAAATTGCATTCTCGGCAGAATTTGCAAAATGATGAGCAAATAATTCTGTTATAATAGGAGGGTCTTCAACAATATTTGCTTCGTGTTTGAGTGTAATGTTTTCTGCACAGGATTTCTTTTTTCTTCCCAACTCGCTGTTTATTATATTCCAGGTTTCTTTAGTTCTGTTATTGGCATTGTTAATTTTTGTGGAAATGTAAGTCATCTTATTCTGGTTAACGTTTTTTTTTGTATTCTTTCAATCTAGTTTTGTATATAGCCATATTGGTAGGGTCGACCTCTTGATATGATACAATTAAATGGAACATGTCTCTGAGATATTGACCTTCCTGGGCTACATCATTGGAAATCCAGCAACATTTTATGCCTTTATTGACAACAGTTTGTCTTTTAGGACATGAAACATCGGAGCATCAAGAGAGGGACTCTACAAAAAATTAAAAACCGTCATGAATTGTCATATTATATAATACTGGAAACCAAATTGTAGTACTTAGTATAGTTCGTAGTTCATTAATGTTGCTTGCATTGAGTTGTCTTTTAATCAGAACGGATTAAACTGAATTTTCCTTCTCATTACTCGTTACTTTTTGTTTTTCAAAAGTTAATAAATGGGATAAGTGATCCGCAATATTAGTTTGGATTAGTTCACAGTCATAAAGCTCTTTAGATAAATTGGTAACCATGTAGTCAATACTGGTGCAGCTGGTGTGGTTATTGATGTTCGTGAATATTCTAGTTGGACCTAACATGTTTTTTTCTAGAAGAAATGAGTTGAACAAATCCATCAATAATTTGGCATTAGTATCTTTCACCAGACCTTCTATATTGAAATCTCCACACAAGATGATATTATCAGATTTAAGATCAGCAAGTTTTAGTGTTTGCAATAAACAATCAAAAAACAGATTCACATCGCCATTCGGAGGTCTGTATATGGTTATAATTATTACTTTCAAGCTATTTACCTCGCAGCAAATACCACATATTTCAACTTGACATTCTGAAGAGAATTTTTTTATAGCTAGCATTTCCTTAAATTTAATACCTTTTTTCACAAGGATATATACACCACCCCGGATATGGTTTTCTCTACAATGAATTGTTACCATTTCGAAATTATTAAAAAAGAAATCTCTATAATATTTTTCAGTTATCCAGTGTTCTGATAAACACACTATTTCGATATCGTGGTTATGTATAAATAATTCAACAGAATTGAGGTTATTCAATTACATCAGGCAATGGCCATGATTTTGGATGGCAGATTGAATTACGGTAGACTCTTAGTCCTACTCCTCTCCCGTGCATTCTATTAATGCAAGACTATCATTGCAATATACTATTCAAGTCCAATTCACGTTATATGCATGAAAAACAATCCAATTGATGGATACTTTGATATTTTCCACTGTCCTCTAGTTGAGTCGATAAACGAATAAAGAATCTATATCTAATGCTGAACTGTTGGTGCATTCATGTTTTCACACACTATTCCACTATTATTAGTCCTCATCAAGAATCTCTATCTGCACATGGTTGTCACTGTTGGCCTTCATTATTATTATTATTGAGTGAGTAAATGTTATCGAATGAACTGCGCTCCTGCTGTAATGTTTTCAACAAAGCGCCACTAAACCGTAATTAGTTCGTGTACTGCATCAATCTAATCCATCTCTTCATGCAATGTCGTGTCCCTTAATCAAACATCGTAGTCATTTCCAATCAACTGGTCGCCGTGTATGACGCGACAATGTCAAAGCAATCCACGTTCATTGAATAGGTTACATCCCGTTTCGTGTAGGCCTTTGTTGGGGAAGAGGGAGTTTGCATGTACATGGGCATGGTGACATTGCAGGACGTTATTAGAATTCCTGTGTGGAACGTATCTCAATAGCTGCGTTTTGGTACCACGTAAAACTGCCTAATAATTTTCACAATAGGGAAGAATATCGACCGATGAGGGCGCTGGTGGTGGTTAAACTTTATCCACCATTTTGAAATAGGTAGTTGTTTACTTTTGTGACATAACGCGCCAAACTGAAATCCAGTCATCAGTTGCCCCCGCTAGACAAGATTTTGGTGTTTTTTTGCTATATTTTCATTGTACGAAATTTTTCTCGTGAAAGTTAATATAACTGTGTTAATTGATGCTTTGAATATCCGCACAATACCATTCATTAGAGGTGAACATATAGATGCATTGTGTTTTGAAATCTAATGATGTTTGTTCCAGGACATTTTTTATTTTTAGTGTAGTGTTAGTGAACCAAAGAGGCTTTTACTACATGGATGAAGAAATGCGCCATAACTTCGCCTAAAAATAGACAAACAGACTCACCAGGTACCAAGAAATCATCTCTCTTGAAATGCAAGTAACACTCTGAAGCCGCTCTAGGTGGTGATTTATGCAGTTTCAGTTTAATATTCCAAGCCTTGTACCTGTCTATTTTCTCTTTCAACCCACTTTCCGTAATGTTTCCCAACAAAGATCTATTTATCTTTGGAAACGTGTGGAAAGACAACTTTGGATTTCGGTTCCTGGAGTTGCAGCAACTTGGCACCAAACACTTCATACGGCTCACTGAGCGATCTGCATCCATGATTGTTTGTTATTATTAATAAAAAAAAATTACAACTTCAGATGAGATTTCCTAAATCAACACCAATGAACTCAATAAATTCACACACATAAAATGGAAGCCGTTTGTTTGTGAAATTATTGCAGTGCGTTATATTTCCGCCAGATGTCGCATAAAATTATGAACTTTCCAATTGTTCCGGCAACCATCGTGTTTTACAGCGCATAAAGCAGGGACTATCTCAACATGAACTCCGTTCGAATCACTTTGTTTACTGAAGATTCCCGATCACGGCAAGAACTTTTCTGGCTGGCCACATTAGTGTTTGCATAGCTTAGTCGGAGAGATGTTTACCGAATAAGGCTGGATTCAGACAGATCCGAAATCCGATCGTACGACGATCCGATAGCTTTCTGATTGGTCTATTATTTAAATTCATACCAATCACAAAGTTGTCGGAGGATCATATCATCGGATTTCGGATCTGTCTGAAACCAGCTCAAACCAGGCCGTAGTTTCAGAGCTTTACGTCGATCAAGAATATTAGCCCTCCCATACCTGTGAGTGCAACTTGAAAAATCCTCAATTTCATGACCGTTTATTATGTGTGTGAAGTTTGCAACGGATTTGACAGCAACGATTTGATAGGGCGGATTTCATGCAGTTCAAAATTATTTATTGTATTTTTTGAGGTGAGGAATCTCACATATAGAGTACCTGATACGTTGAAAACCATTATTCGAGCTTTGATGCAGAAAACTCAGAATTCGGAGAAAATATCGAAAAATAATCAAAATCCCGTTTTACTTTGGAAAATGATTTGTTCTTTCAAGCTCTGGTCAAGAGAATTTTTCAACTTCGGAAAAAACATCGAAAAATAAAATAAATTAAAGAAGAAATGGGGTCACCATAAAATTCAACAGTAATATGGAAAATCACATGTTATGATATCGGAAAAATATAATAAGAATGGGATTTTGCTCATTTCCCGATTTTCTCCACGGGATTGGAAGATTTTTTGACCATAACTGGAAAGAACAAATAATTCTCCATATTACTGTTGAATTTCACAGTGGCACCATCCCTTGTTCTTGAGATATAAGTGTTGATAAACCAATAAAAACGGGATTATAATAATTTTCCGATATTCTTTCTGGCATTGTCCAACTTTCTTGATCATGGCTGGAAATAACACATCCTTTTCCATACTATTGTTGTATAAACGCGTTGAAATCAGAAAAAAAACAACAAGAACGAGATTTTGATTATTTTTAGATTTTCTTTCCGGAATTTAAAGAGTTTCTTGACCATAACTGAAAAAAAACACATAATTTTCCACATAACTGTTATATTTCATATTTCATGGTGGTACCTTTTCTTGTTCTTGGGATATACGCGTTGAAATCAGAAAAAAATACAATAAATACGGAATTAATATTGATTTTCGATTTTTTTTCCGGAATTGAAAAAATCTCTTGACCTTAGCTGAAGAGAACACATAGTTTTCCATATTACTCTTGAATTTCATGGTGGTACCATTTTTTGTTCTTGGATATACGTGTTGATAAAAAAACCAATAAAAACGGGATTCCAATCAGTTTTCAATATTTTCCCCGAATTCTTATTTTTCTCCTTCAAAATTTGAATAATGGTTGTCAACGTATTGAATGCGTTCATTTCAAACTCTATTTGTGAGATTCGTCACCCCAAGAAATGCAATAAATTAAATTTTGAACTGCATGAAATCCGCCGTTTATAGGTATGAAATAAATTCATTTTTAGCGTTATTATTTAATTTGCCAAAAAACCCTGAACAGGCCAATATTTATTGTCCATTTGAAAATGTACAGTATGACAATATTACCCCCTTCTAGCACCCCCTCTCAATTATGAGCACCCCCCAAAACATTTTAATGAGAAGGGGGGACATGTGTGCAATAGACCTGTTCCAGGTTTTTTCAAGAGATACATAATTTACAAGGTCAATATTTTTAAATTTTATAAAACATATCTTTTTTCCGTAGCACCAAATATGAAACACCCAGTATTGCTGAACAGATTATAAAAATTCCCTTCGAAGAAGATGCCACACGACCCCACTTCTCACTCAAAAGTTTTGAGGGGGTGCTCAATTAAGAGAGGGTGCAAGAAGGGGTAATATTTTCATACTGTACATTGTCAAATTGACCTGTCCAGGGTTTTTTGACAAAATACATATTAACGTTTAAAATGAATTAATTCATTCCATACCCATGGACTGCACTGTGTATATAATAGTGTATTATGCAACGATCGTGTAATGATGGTTATTAATACATGAGCATAAACCGGGAAACGAAACAAGCCGAAGGTGAGTTTCGTATGGTTTATGCGAGTGTATTAATAACCATTACATGAGAGTTGCATACGCTATTCTATCTACACCCAATAAATAATGAAGAACTAAAATATTATATCATTAGGTATTTATATTGAACACAATAATAGAAGGTAATCAATCGCATTTCTTCGAAAAACTGTACAAAATTATAATCAATGGTATAACCACGGAGAAAATAACAATGAGAAATGAAAAGAAAAAAAATGAAAAAAAAACTCTGCCGAGGTCAGGAATTGAACCCGGACGTGTCTGATCACGGTCGGCGCCATTGACCACTCGGCCTTTAGAACTCATTTGATTTTTACGAAAATAAAAACATATGTGATGCATTGGTCAAATGAAAAATATAATCCTTTCGATTGTATTTCTTTCTTGTCTAAGACATCTGTGGAGGAGTTGCTGGAAATTCTTCTATATCACTGTTATAAGACATTTTCATACGATTATCGAAAATTGACTGAATTCTTCAAAAATTCAATACCTGCCGATTTTGACTTGACAAACGTCAAAATGCAAAGCTTGCACATCATGTTTGATTGAAAAATATTGGGTTTCTATTGGTTGAAAATCTGTATCGTAATGAAAATCTGTATCGTAATGGATTTCATTATAAAACGGGTTGTGGGTATATAACTGTATTATTAGAGTACGGGTGTAGATAACAGTTATTTATGATATAAGTGATAAAAGTACATTTTTGAGGCACGCATGTGAAGGTTTGCAGAATGAGCGAAGCGAATTCTGCAATTCACATGAGTGCCTTAAAAGGTACTTTTAACACGTATATTATACAATATTTTTTCTACAAACGTTGAAATAAAGTAATTATACAGTTTGAATCAAATTTCAAAAACCTGTATTAATACATCCAAAGGAGATAATTTTAAATAGCATCGTATATTACGGACCTTAGCAACCATTGTTGATTTAATTGTTGATATAATTATATATGATTTAATTATATAAATTATATTTACCTAGATTTAAGTTATTGACTATTCCTATACAATGTTGTGTTGTCTACTGGAAAATAAAGATCTTATCTTATCTTATCTTAATTGTTTACGAATGTTTTGATGCATCTGTCAGACTTTTGTTAGATTTATTTAAAACGCAGTTAAGGTTGTAGATTTTTCTTAAAATGGAAGAAGGTAATGAAAATGATCAATTTGAAGTCATAGAGGCGGCGGCCAATGGAGCAACCCTCGATTTGTTGCCGAGAAAATCCAGGGTTCAATACGAAATAGCCTATAATAAGTTTCAGAAATGGTGTGAGGCGAAAGGCGTTTCTGGAAAATATAGTGAAAATGTTTTTCTGGACTATTTTGAGGAGAAAGCAAAGGTATGAAAGGCTTCATCTCTGTGGTCAAATTATTCGATGATCAAATCTATGCTACGTATAAATTGCGACGTAGATATCAGCAAATATTTTAAGCTTATCGCGTATTTAAAGCGTCAAGCAGAAGGTTACCGGCCAAAGAAATCAAAAATCTTGACTAGAGTCCAAATTGACCAGTTTTTGAAGTCTGCATTAGACGATGAGTATCTTCTAATGAAAGTAGTTGTGATTGTGAGAATATTTGGTGCTTGCCGCAGGTAGGAGCTTTGTCAATTGACTGTTGACGATGTGGAAGATATGGGTACTTCATTAATTATTAAAATACCAGATACTAAAACCAATGTTTCACGAAGTTTTACTATTATTGAAAAAATTTATTTGGATCTTTATCGAAAATATGTGGCTCTTCGACCAGCAAATGTCGGACACAGGCAATTTTTCTTGAAATACGTGAAAGGTAAATGTGCCAGAAATCCGGTTGGAATTAATTCGTTTGGAAAAATTCCTGATGCTATAGCAAGATTGACAAAATGGTTGAGGCTTTCGCGGCCGAGGTTATTAGTATCGGAGATGAATAAGCCTCTGAAGAAGCTGGCCACTCGCGCTAGCGAAACGTCAGGAAGAAATTCCAAAGACCGACGGCCTTCAAGCCCGAAGAGCAGTAGTTATACTTATAGCAAAATTTCTGGAACTTCCAAATCCGAAACTTTATACGGGACATTGTTTTCGCCGGTCTTCAGCGACCTTACTTGCCGATGCTGGTGCAAATTTGACGACAATTACGCGTCAGGGGGGGTGGAGATCTTCTACCGTTGCTGAGGGGTACATCGAGGATTCTTTGGAAAATAAGAATTTGATTGCCCAAAAACTGCTGACGGTGCAGCGAACATTACCAACAACATCAATCTAACAACAAACATCCGAAGAAATTGTGGCCTCAACTTCGACTGGAAATTCAATTATTTCTACGCATCATTCTTCCTTAGCCATGGATAATGGTAAAACAGCAGTGCAAGAAATTAATTCGTCAAATTGCACAAATTGTACTATTAATATTGATGTTAATAAATAAAATCTAAATATTTTGACGTTTGCTTTCAGAATCTGACAATTCACTTTTGACAGCAGTGCCATAAACATTCTAAGGCACTCAGTGCCATAAAGTGATTTTAAGGCACACAGTGCCTTAAAGTGACATTTTTAAGGCTTCTATGGGGTGCTAAAAATGGCATTTTTAACACGTTTGTAGAAAAAGAAATATGATTTCTCACATTCCAACATTGTCATGTTATAGTTTTTGAAATCGAATTATCCGTTATCGAGTTAGTAGCTGCTCAATGCCCCATTTTTGTCTTTTTCATTCAGAGGTGCTTCAGAACTTGGAATTAGATATGGATTAATGGTCAACAAAAATTACCATCATAGGCTCATACCGAAATCTCACATGAACTCTATAGAACGAAAATGAATTGTCGTAAGACGATGATGATATTTAAAAAAACGTTCTGGTATAGTAAAATTTTATTATTATGTATAATGATGACAATCAAAGTATCCATATAAGTTTTAACCAATGATAGAGTTATGAAAATATTACAAATTTATGTGACTCTCGTCTCTCCTCATTAAGTATGAATATTTCAAACATCTGCTCCATTTTTCATCAATAAATGAAATCGAATCGAAAGTTTTCTACACTCCAATCGCTTTTACATTTCCATAAAATTCTGCGAATTCCTGACAACGAAGAATGCTTTATAATGCGAATTAAGTTGCTGCTTTACACCAACATTCTTGCTTGACTTGATTTGTTGTTATTTTAGTCAGCTGTAACGACTCTTGTATAATCATCTAGAATTGAATGGACCATCTGTGTGATTTCCTATTATGGCAGGAATTCACTCAAAGTGCTCAACTATAGGTGATGTGTCGCTGGGTTTTACATGTGAATTTTCTCTTTTAATGAATTATGCTGTATAAGGCAAATAAGCTAATTATTGATTAATTTCGACGAAGACAAACTTTCTTGATACAGAATTAGAATCACAGTAATTACTCACTTAATAGTTTTTATATATAACTCGTTCATTTCCTTTCGCCAGCCAATTATATCAAAATATGCTGGTATCTCGTTTCCTTTGTCTTCATGAATGATTTCCAATTAACTCAAAAATACCGTGGTCGAAACAATCATTTGCTGATATGAATTGACATGGAATTTCTTGAAGGTTGTGATTTTCATCGTGAAATAATCACTCAGATATGTTGTATCAAACAAAATGATAATGAAGTTTTAGACTGAAGATTCCTCAACATGAAGAAAACACGTGTCATGAACTACCAAAATAGTATTCTTTCACGATGGATCATTTTGTAATCGATTACGTTTCTCCAGAATCTTCTAATCAATGATGAGAACATGTTCTTGAGATCGATGATCCATTTCAATGATCCCCACCAATGATTGTTTTTGTAGTTCTTGAACATGAGTAAACGATGGAATAGAAACCTTGGTTGTAAAAGTTGAGACTTTTTCTAGAGACGAAATACCCTAGTACCAAAATGATATTACTTCAAATTGAATTGAACTGGCCGATACTTGATGAAAATCCATATTAACAAAAATATATTACAGTTTTCTATATGATTTCCACTTACAATGGGTTTAAAAAACCGCGACACGTGTTTCGCTATTACAATAGCTTCTTCAAGCAAGATAAATAAATCACTATTCTATAATACGCTATTTATATACAAGTAGGTCGAACGTCTCTTACAATGAAGGTCCGACTTAGGTCCGATATTCGCCCCGGAATTTGTCCAAATACTAATTAATTACATATGAAGATTATTTCTAGAAATAGAATTATTGGCCGGGAACATATTCAACAATGGGGAGTTATTTAATTCAACCTGATCATCAAATCAAATATTTTATTTGAAAACTGATGATGCGCATGACCGAAATATTTTCTGTACTTAACGTTCCATGTTTGAAATTATTTTAACTTCTTTCCTTACAATAACAACCTTATTTACTGGTAATCTTTGCTATATGTAATAGAATCAAAATTCAAAATATCAACAATTGGGAGGTTGGTTACTATAGCCACTGTCAAAACGACATTGTGATATTCACAGAACACAAAAGTCATTGTCAAAAAAGCTGCAACTTGATCGGTTCATTCTCATTTCTTATTTTATTTCAGTCATCTGTATAAACACACGTTTTCTGTCCTTATTCTTAATTGGTTTCTTATATTATTCTTATCTTATTTTATTTGCTGTTCAAACTCTCCTTTCATAGAGTTCAGTCGGACTTGAAATTCCGTTGTGTTTGAGCTTTGTTAAACCGATACACACAAGGAAGCCATCCCTGTATGTTATACTAGTTTGAATGAGAAAAGAAGTATAACACTGAAAAATGAGTAGACCCAGTTGCCTAGATGCTTCCGGTCCGCACCCCTCCTGAAAATGTTTGTATGGTCGCCGTCGATTAAAAGTGATAATTTGAAGAAATTTATCGTTCAACAGTTTGTAGATTGGCACTGAATTCATTTATATCCATGAATCTACAAGCAATCAATAAACATACTTGCTGTCATGACTTCCTGTTTCGTCGATTATTGGAAATGGGTGATAACGAAGAAATTTGTGCTACACCAAGAGAAATCACCGCATTGAATTTTTCATCTCCATTATTAAATGTAAATTCAACTGATGATGAACCTATGTAGGTTCGAAACATGTACTGAATCACCGTCCTGACATCTTTTAAATATTAAATTGTGGAGACGACTTAGAGTCAATCTGCATCGTGAATATAAAAAAGTACAGTACACAACTCGAGAATAAGGCCAATATTACGTGCATTACGTGCATTTACCGCACTCTGCTAACGCCTAGTGCCCACAATTTTCCGCTCGTGCGTAATGAGCTACACATCCTCCTAGTTACGCGATTATACTCAATACAAATAACAACAATCGTTCAATGCCAGAACCATTTCCGGTAATTACAAGACATGGAGACGTAGGAAAATTATTGTAAACTTATCATAGTTACGAAACTGTTTTTCTTCTTTCACTTCACTATCCCACCGTGACATGACATTAACTCAGACGAATAAATGAAGAACGAACAACCCAAATTTACCTGATAAAAACCGTCCAGACTGAGACGTACAAGTCATAGTGATCAGTTGTTACAAAACGAAACCACAATAACAGTTAGCCAACAATAAATAAAATCGTTACAGGTGATTTCTTAAGTGGACAGGTACTTGATTAGTTCCATCTTGGTGGTTTTCGACAAGAAAGCAATGGTGTAGGTGAAATAGTGTAATTTAAATGTGGAGGTGCAGATTTATAACGTTAGTTTGTGCAAGATACCGTAGTATACATATTTTAATAGGTGCATCAACATGCATATTGCATGCGGTATTATCGTTGGGAGAGTTATGGATATAGGACGAGATTTCTTTACTTTCTGAAATGACGACTAATGTGGGGAGATATGTTCTTGGTTCCATTTCAAGATTCTGAGTGTCCTATAAACAGGATGTTCCTCAAGTACTGCCGTCAATTTCAAAAAATGATTTCTTCAAATATTTTAGGAAAGTTCTCATGACCATAATGTTCAATACAGACATTTCAGAAGAAAACGAAAAATGAATGATTATATCCTGATGTTGTCAATACGTAATCAGTTATATCGAAATGGCAATTAGGAATCATACAATTGAAAAATCAACCCCCTCATGACATTTACAAGTTTTCAAGAGACTAATTTTATGTATGAAAGGAATTCTTTTTTTCAGTCCAGGTAACCGTTTTTCAAAAATCAGGATAATCCGATTGGGTGTTCAAAATCAATCAATGTCGAATTTTAAAATATCGAAAAAGCATTCTGAAAATATGCTGAAGATTTCTCTTCAAAAAATATTACAAGAAACTTTTATCTGAAAGTGATGCCAGTACTTCAGAATCACTCTGTATTCATTGAGAGGAATGGAATTGATTACTGGCATATTTTCCCAAATACACTATATTATGTCAACCATATTGTAATTTATCGACTACGATAAACCTCAGAACCATTGAATGAATTTAAAAAATGATTCTGAAGATATGCAATTCAATCTACATAAAATAGTCGACCATCTTGTCCAAATGGCTCTAAAAATTAGTAAGTGACAATATTACTGCATTATTTTCAGACATTCATACACTGGAAAGGTCTATTCTATATTCAACTGGTGGAAATAAAAAAGATGGCATATATCTCCTTGACATAATTCATGGAATCGAAAGCTTTTATAACAACCAGTTAATTGATACATATTAATATAATAGCAGTCTCATTCGATGATTACTTGGGATTAGAAACATATTTACCTAATCATGCAATAAGGACCTTCAAGTCTAGTTCATTTCAATCTAGTTGCTTTTTTAACTATCAATTTTAACTGCTGAGGAAGGTTTCTGACTCCGCCTAGAATTAGCATGGCACAGGATCTGTATTAGGGATTGTCTTTCTGGGTAAACATCCTTCTTTCAACCCCACTTTTCCAAAAGTCTTCGGAAATCACTTGGTTGTTGTTAGTTGTTTCCTTCGAATCGAAAACAGAAAGACGAAGCATCTATGACACTCCTTTTGTGAAAGTTTTGTATTCCCGTTTTTTTGTATTTGGAGAAGAGGAAGCTAAAGCCACCTTTTTTGTTAAAGAGAATGGCGAAAAAGTTACAGGCAACTTCATTGAAAAATCACAAAAAAATCCTTTTTTTTCAAGTGCCACTACTGATAATGAACGTTACTAATCATTGTGGGGTATATCAGCCACGTTGAAATGATAAAATAATATCACACGAAAAAGCTGGGTTTTCTGCCCTTTGATTCGAATTGAAAACTTAAAAAAATATATTTGAATGCCTTCATGGAGGGGCCTGTAGGTCCAAAAATCTCCATTTCGAAGACTATACTTTTATGTATGTGAATTTTTTCGATATTTTTCTAGCCCTAGATAGCGAGAGGAGAAATAAAACGTGAAAAACATGATTTTTTCTCCCTTAGAGGAGGTAACAGAGGGGAAAACATTTCTAATATCTCAACAAGTTACTCTTTGCTACCGAATTCATTCACTCATTTATTTTTCAGTAATTTATGGTACTAGTGGGTTATGTTGAAAATATGTGACACGAGAAAGATTTATACCACGAGGCCGTCATGCAGAGTTGTGAACTATCTAGTAAAGGTCAAACAATGAAGTGTCTTTCAATAACTTCACCAGATGAGTCGAAATGTTGGCATCTTCTTTTGAAAATATTTTCAGAATCATAGATAGTCTTGTAATTTGCAAAAAAACATCAAATGAGATAATATTTGTATCGGTAAGCAATCCTCTCTTGAGCAGAGTCATTGTATCACTAGATCCATAATAGATACAATAATATTCAATAATCACCAGATCGCAAAAATGACAAAACACGATGCACTAATATCAAAACTCATACCGTTTTCATAATAACTAGCTGGCATGCACTTGTTTACACTATGTACAAATAGCCAATTACTAGTACTCAGATACTTTATATACCCCCCTTCACTTTCAATCATTCAGTCAAGTGCATTTGCTCCGTACGCATCTGTGACAATGATTTCGGTACCACTTCACATTTATAACCGATTCAGATTTCAGCTCCGGCGCAAAGAAACTTCATTGTATGGTTTATATGTCGAAGTTGAGATTGACGAAAACGTTCCGTAGTTGAGGAACAGGATAATTTTCGTGGAGTGAAGGGAGATAGTCCAGTCTATGACCATTTTCCCGTGTATTTATCCCATACAGCACCGATTCACATGAAAATTCGGATTCAGGATCTACATACCCTCTTTTTCAAAATCTACCCTGTGCCGAGGGTTGCCCTGGGGGTGGATGCCACCCCGTCTTGAGGTGAAAAATTTCTTACTGGAAATAAGTGCGAAGTCAATAGATTGACTAATTGTAAGCACTTTTTGTTCAATGAAGTTTTTCTGAAAAGCAATATTTTCGACTTATTCGTGAGTGAAATTGTCGGTTTTCAGGCAAAAAACACGTTTTCAGATCCTTTTTCTCGAATAACTGGAAAATAATGCATGTAATGGAAAAACCTGCGGAGCGCAAAATTATAGCTTTTGAAAAAACAAAGGCGATTGTTTATTTGTGATGTATGCAAACCCACTACAAACTGAATAATTGCTTGTTGAAAGTTGATTGGTATTTTCAAACGACAAAATGGAAAGATTCTACGTACAATAACCATAAACCAATGCAGTTTTCGGGAAAAACTCATTGAACCTTTATTGAAATCCTTCGAAAATTCGTTATTTTTGTGTTTATGAAAGTTTCTAGCATCGAAATTGACCGAGGTATGAAGGAAATAATGTTGAATCCTGTTTTTTCGTTCAAAAACAATTGTGAATAACTCAACCTCTCTCCCCGCCCCCTCCTTTGAAAAGAGTCGTTGTCACTCCAAAATTCACTTAATTCATGTTCTTATAATGAGTTCTGAGTTTTTCATCAATTGAAAGTACGTAGTTTTTGAAGAGAAAAAAATCATATACGTAATTCAGCAAAAAATCACCATTTCTTCGAAATAACTCGAAAAGTATTGATCACATGCAAATTTTTCTGAAGTACAAAATTGAAGGTTATTCTTCTCTGGCGTTTCATTTTTCTCTGCAGGATGAAAATAGAGGAAGATATGGCCAGTTAAATATTGTGAGGGTTCGCGTAAAGTACCTTTTTTGAGCCCTATCGGCATGAATCTTATCAAAAATGTAATATGAAACACAAAATCATGTGAATGAGCTTATAGCTCGTGAAAAGAGTTACAAAATACTTTTTTGGTGGATTTGATTACTTGAAGACTAAACGAGTTATGGGAAAGAAACCAAAAACAATTTTTGTAGAAATTAGAGTATGTACATTAGTATATTAAGAATACACATAGTAACTATATTTCAGGCCTATTGGAACTATATATGTATTATAGATATATATATATATATATATATATATATATATATATATATATATACATATATATATATATAAATATATATATAAATAAATTAATAATAAAAGTTGTTGAAAAATATTTTAAATACATTTGAAGATGATTTCAATCGATCACACATCCAAATCTGGACTTAACCTTTTTTTTAATGGGGTAGTTTTCACCTTTAAAAAATCAAAAGCAACTCTAAAGTAAAGTCTCAATCTGAAACATTCATACAGTTGGATTTCCCGGTTACTCAATAATAATTTCGATATAATTCTTTAATGAAAACTTTCATAAGGGTGGTTTTTAGGGGTCGAAACTGTTTAATAGATCAGAAACTGTCTATCAAGGTCAATTCAACGTATTTACAGATGACTGTACGCTCAAAACCAGTATTTTATAATTTCATTTGAATAGGAGTATTTTTCACCTCTGATGAATAAAAATCAACCCCAAGCACAACCTCAACATTGAAATAGTTGGTAGATAGAAGCTAAATCTCGAATTAAATGCAAATAGATACTGAATAAGTTGAATAACTGCCAAATAACATGTTAATTATTATTTTCTGATGATATTCTGTCATAAGTGGGGGAGTGTTAAGGGCTGACACTGATTATTGAACTGAAATCATCAATTGATTGATTTTACTGATATCAATATGATTTCAGTTTATTACATGCTCCAATTTGAAATTTCGATATTTTTTTTTCGGATAGATGTGGTTTTTACCCCACTATCGCTTGCCAACTGGAATCGGTCACCGACTCTCTATCTATTCCAGAATAATTGAAATGTCGTCAAATGTTTTGAAGCAAGAACTGAAGGCTTCACCATTTCCATCCAGTGTGCAATTGGATGAAAGCACCGATATTTCACAATGCAGCGACTCTTGGTGTTTGTTCGTTACGTCCATCATACACGAAGTATCAAAGAAGAGTTTCTGTTTTGCGACTCGCACTTGGCGATCACTGAGGCTTCCGACGTCTTAGAAATAGTTGAAAGATTTTTCAACGAACATCATATCGATTGAAAAACTGAACTAGGTAGCATATGCACTGACGGAGCTCCGGCAATGCTTGGTAACACATCTGGTTTTGCAGCTCTGATCAAAAAAGAGATCCCTCATGTCATAATCACTCATTGTTTTTTACATCGACACGCCTTAGCTTCACGAACTTTGCCTATTTATTCGAAGGAAGTTATGTCGATATGTGTGAAAATAATCAACTTCATCAGAGCAAGAGCCTTGAACCACCGCCTGTTCGAAAGAATTTGTCAAGAAATGGAATCAGAACAGTACTGCTTTACTACACAGAAGTTCGTTGGCTGTCAAGGGGACAAGTCTTGAAGCCCTTGTTCGAGTTGCGAGCAGAAGTGTTACTTTTTTTGAAAAATAAAACAAATGCGCTTCATGAATATCTCAAGAGCGAAGATTATTTACAAGGGCTAGCGTACTTAGCAGATATTTTTTCTCATTTGAACGAAATTAACCTGTCTTTGGAAAAAGAGGACAGAATCCGATAACTTCGCAAATTTTCCGATGTTAGAAGAGTTAGTGACACAAGGTGACGGGAACATGACGAAAATTACATCAAAAATTCAAAACGAAATGTCCAAACATCCAGAAACATAACAGACGTCTTTTAAATGTTATTTCAGCTCCGAACAACTAGTCGAAGGAACATGGGTGCGAAGTCCATTTTCAATAGAGATTGACAGCATCAGCGATGAAGATCTCATGAAAGATGACTTAATCGACATGAGATCTAAAGCAGTTCTGGAGGCTGAATTTCATGCAAAAGGTCTTGGCGAGTTTTGGTGTTCTTTGTGTGAAGCTTACCCTCTTCTTTTCAAGTGAGCTATGTCCGTTCTGATGCCATTTGCTAGTACGTATCTTTGTGAGGCCGGGTTCTCGGTTTTAGTGTCGATAAAAATAAAAAGTCGAAATCGCTTAAACCTCGCTGATGACATGCACCTTGCTTTGTCGAAGACAACCCCACAATTTAGCGTTCTTATCGAGGCCAAACTGTAACAGCCTTCCCATTACCTTTAGAAAAATGAAATAAATGCCATTATTACTACCAACTGATAAAAGTGATTTTTCAATATGAATTGGCTTGTTTTCTTTACTTAAGATTGAGATATTCTTTGATAGGGGTCCGTGGAATTATTTATATTGTGAAAGTGGCCCGTGACTGAAAAAGGTTAAGAAACCCTGATCTATTGGCTCGATTGTTAAAAAAAATAATAATACAATGATGACACCATTCGGAGAACACGCATTCGAAGACTCACATATTACCCAACATTGAAATCGTAGAGCTCTGGTTTCTTCATAAATTGACTACGCCCAGCAACATGATAGAAAGCTAATATATGCATGAATAGAAATCGGCAAGAAACATGAAACTAGGAACGAGGAAATGCCCTCGGCTTTCAATTTTTGCATTTGTTTTTGTTTTAGACAGAACTGGGCTTCGAGTTCAATAACGGCATGCATTCGTATGCACACAAATGACGTCTTAAGAGACAAATGAGTCATTGTTCTTGATTTTTCGATCCATCAGCGGATACCTTTTGTTTGTTATTTCACAGTCACCGCTTCGATTATGATGGAACAATACAATTCACATCGCCATTGCGTGGGTATATAAATACAAGGGCTGAATTGAAATACATTTGTAATTGTGAAGAATAAGTGGAGAATGTTCAGAAGTTCGGGATTTTTTTTTTTCAGATTGGATGCATTTGAGATGATCTGCTCTTGGATTATATACCAAATAAC
The DNA here is from genome assembly GCA_032362365.1 of Zygogramma bicolorata. NCBI lineage: Eukaryota > Metazoa > Arthropoda > Insecta > Coleoptera > Chrysomelidae > Zygogramma > Zygogramma bicolorata. The sequence goes on along the minus strand of JAVJAQ010000137.1, from coordinate 14,230,384 downwards.
CCCGAAATGGATTATTGAGCGTTCTTGGAATATAAACTTCATAATAAAAACATTGATAATGGAAATGGAAGTAAGAGAATGAGAATAAATCTTAATGGACGAGGGCCGTTACTACTATCAAGAAAATCTGTAGAGAATGATAGACATTTTAAAATATTCTATAGCGTTTGTCTGATTGTTTTCATCAGTTTCAGTTGAAGAATTGGGACAAAATAAATGATATCTATGTAAAATGAGATTCTGAAAAAACACGACATCTAGACAGTTTCCACAGCAGACAATAAAATATCCTCTTTTCTGCGCTCACCTAAAGATCTAATACTCAACGAATCACAAGGAATATAGGAAATTCCTTGTTACTACTGACCGAGAACATACATAGGACAGACGAACCGACGAGAATCCAGTAGGTTCTATGACCACGAACTAACAGTACGTGATTCGGACATTACCTTGACTCTTTTCGAACATCACCACGAAACCGGACACAAAATTGACTTCAACAACACGAAGACCATTGCCACAGCAAAATCATTCTACTCCAGAATAATTCGCGAAGGAATAGAAATTGAAAAACGTCCCCAAAGCCTCAACAAACGAGACGACTCACAAAGGCATCCCAATTCCTGGAAACCATTACTATACCATCGAACAAATCTTTTTCAAACCAGACCTTTATATAGTTATAAATACTATTCCTCTCTCCACAAAATCACAACCTTGACTTTGTTGAGATGGAGTTGGGGGTTAGGGAGACCTCGGCACCAAGTGGCAATGAAGCCTTGATAATGGCTCCAAAGTGCGAGCCGAAACGTTGACAGAAGAACGATTCCAGGCGCGTATTATATAAGAATCTATTCAAGTACAGAAGGGTGGGATTTCACAATCTATATAAATATACATATATTATATATATACGGTGTACATCTTCCCAATTTTTATCCTTGTGGAGAATGTTTTTTTTGTTGTTTAATGACGACTGTCGGCAACCAGCTATCCTCCATTATAATTTCACGTTAATAAGTCAATTTTCACAAATATTTGTATTGTTTTCACTAACATAGATAATATTTACAGATGTCTTGATAATGGAAATAAATATTTCGAAAGCTCGACAATTTTAACAAAGAGTTGTTCTTTAACCAGGCCACTTTTCTTTTTGACTGCATCCCCAAGGCATACTCTCCCACTTTGAGTGTATTCCGAGATTCTCAGTTTTATATACATATATATATATATATATATATATATATATATATATATATATATATATATACGATAGAAGTATTAGTGTCTGTGTGATTAACAATGGAAAGAAATTATAGCGGCATTCAGACAAATCATAAGAATTTGAGAAAAATTAACTTCTTCGAGCGGGATTCGAACCCACGACCTTCCGTTTTCTAGACGGATGCTCTGCCACTGAGCTATCAAAGACCCTGAGTTCTCCATCGCAAATTTCGGAAGTCATTTATCTCAAATTCTATTGTTAGTTGTTATTATTCAATGTGTATCCTTCCCAACTAACACCTCTGTCAGTCGAAAACCGCCGAAGGTTCTCGATTGAATAATAACAACTAACAATAGAATTTGAGATAAATGACTTCCGAAATTTGCGATGGAGAACTCAGGGTCTTTGATGTTATATATATATATATATATATATATATAACCCATTTTCCTGTCTAAAGAAGAGAGGAGAGGAAGTCTTTGCTGACAAGTTAAGAACAAAACTCGGGAATTATATTTGGGACAGCAGCAAAAGCGAAAGTGTACTCTTATAACAATATATTTCCAATATTTCGACAATCAATTGTTGTCATCATCAGGGAGCTACAAAATAATGTTAATGAATGAAAATATGACATAGAATTTTTATCCTTACTTACATTGTTAGTGAGGATGGTCGCATGAGATGGTTAAAGAAGTCAGATGACACATAGTAAAATTGTTATAAAACATTGATACGTATCAGTCATGGCATTGAGGTCTCAGCGGCTAAGGCCAAATTGTGTCTCAGCAATAAGTTTTCAGTGACATTTGACATTTTTGACAAATAACCTTTAGCGCCTTTATAACCACAAAATTTTCAATCCTTTTTCATCATTTCCACATGGTGTTTGTCACTGCACCTTTTCATTAAAATAAGAAGATTATAGTTTTTAATGTGTTTATGTGTTGTACTGATACGTATCAATGTTTTATAACAATTTTACTATGTGTCATCTGACTTCTTTAACCATCTCATGCGACCATCCTCACTAACAATGTAAGTAAGGATAAAAATTCTATGTCATATTTTCATTCATTAACATTATTTTGTAGCTCCCTGATGATGACAACAATTGATTGTCGAAATATTGGAAATATATTGTTATAAGAGTACACTTTCGCTTTTGCTGCTGTCCCAAATATAATTCCCGAGTTTTGTATATATATATATATATATACTTATACACTTGTATAGATTCTTATATTAATTCTATGTTTTCTGATTGTGGTAGTTTGAGAACCCAAAAAAGCTCAAAAAGTTCGAAGATTGAAACGAATTCAATTTAAATAAACCATTTTTTCGAAATTCGATATTATATAAACCATTGACGAATGACGTAATAGCTAACTAATCGCCGAAATCGAACAGATTGTTCATTTTTTGAATATTTGATTTAAAGCCAGTCTTCAAGCATCCCCATGAATTTTTGTGAAATGTGAGGTGTTGCAGCGAAACATAAAAAATTATCAACCTTCCGAATGAACATATTATGTACGGAGTATTTTCAGGTAAGAACAAAACTTTTATTGCAAGTTTTTTTTTGAATATCAAAACTTTGATCTATTTGGCATCAATACAAAAGGAATCCACTTGAAAAAATGGATAGAAATGGTACAAAACTTTTCAGAGAATTGTTGATCACTGTTCCCACAATATTGATTGTACAGTCTTCAAAAAAATGCAATGAAATATTGATCAATCTGACCGAGAACGATTGTCACGTTTACCTCACACATCGCCGAGGTTTTCAGGAAGAAGAAAAGAAGATGAATAAAAGCCCTGGAGCGTTGACCGATATGCTTTTGTTAAGCCAATTTGTCTCGACCTGAGGAATCGAAGAGTGAACTTACATTATTTGACGGTAGGTGGTGTTGAGGTGGTGATACAAATGCGATTTTCTAAGGGAACATTTTCCTTGAGACGGCAGCTTACGAGTGATTTTCGATACTGGCGGTCTCATTGGATAAACTCTTGCGGGATCTTTCGTTCACCACTAGAATTATCAGTATACAAAATACGTAAAGTCAACTTCGTCTTATAAAAAGCTATTAAGTTTTTGAAATCTTGGACAGTTCGATTTGAATTTGAATCTATTTGAAAGTTCCTTCAATATTCGAAATCTTGTACATAGTTCTTGTTTCTTTTCACGTTCCTCTAGTTTTTATTCTTTTTGAGTGTTTTTCGTTGCTGTTCTTATATTTGTTTGATTTTATAGTGATAGTTAGATTTATTATATGAACCGATTTACAAAGGTCGAAATAAAACGCTCGTGTAACGTGTAGGTATTACTTATCCCTCATATCATCGGCTCGTAATCACATTAAAATTGCATTTTTTTAACACCATGAAGAAAAAAGTACTTACCTATCTTCGGTTCCTCAGAAAGTAGAAAGATAAGATATCAATACTTTTCAGTTTCACTCACAACTATTGTTTCGGAAGATTCAAAATCACATCACAATTACTGAGTTCTTCATTTATTTTTCATCAAATTAAAAGCAAAAGGAATACCTAATAATCAGTCGAAATTTGATGACTACATAATCCATAGCATTTCGCGTGAAAGCAAGAAATTGCATGCAAAACATGAGACCATGAAATAAAAATAACCTATAAATCTATAAATGATCGAATGGCCGTCGAGCAGACGGATATCATGGCATCACAGATTGAATTAAAATCACGTAAGGTGCGCCTCTGCTGGCAAACTCTCGAGGGCATCTCTTCAGTTAAAATTGATCAAAATCAAGATAGCGAAAATACGAGAAAATTTTCTTACAATCTATCAGGTATTAGTCAACACACCAGGGTTTTTATTCATCTTGATGTACCTCAACCGACATGTTCAGATCGATGGCGTGTTTTTTCAATGGAAGCGTAGCATTCGTTGAAGAAAAACAACATTCGTTTTATTCTCTCAACAATATTGATGCAGTGGAGGATTTACCAGCAGGCTGAGAAGGCTGGAGCCTACTGACGGCAAATGTAGTTTCCAAATTTTTTTTAGTTATATTTGAAAAATAAAATTATATAGGTACACTCATAATACTAGTTTCGAAAATTGGAGAAAAATTAAAATATTCAACAGAAATCGAAAAATAGTCCTATATACAGTGCTTAATAATAAATATTTCAACATCACTAGAAAACCAATTGCTGAACGCTCTATTACTCATACATTAATGATAATAATTAATTCTCAGAAAAAAGCAATTCGATATTATAGTCGAAAGTCAGTTATTTTTACATATTTTCTTCACTGATAACTGCCATAATTTTTTCTCTCTGTACCTAATAATTTTAATACAAAAATTTGATGAAACCCCCGATGAAGATATCGAAATAGCTGCGAGTTATATAACTTCAGGGTTAACACGTTTCTTGTTATAGATAGACTCATATCCGAGTTAGCGAAACGGTAAAAGGCTCATCAATCACATTAAATGTCAACTACGAAGATTTTAAACAAAATATATTTGCATTTGAACAGGAATTCGCGTAAAAGTTTCAAGAACGGAAGCGGATTTAGTTTCCGAAACGTTAATGATAAGTGTTTTCATATATATATATATATATATATATATATATATATATATATATATATATATATATATATATATATATATACAGTGTGTCCCTAGATCAGTGGGACAGTTGAATATCTCTTGAACCAATAGGAATTTTCAAAATATTTCAAGTTCACATTATATCGCATTATGAGAGCTAACTTCAGGAATTACTATTTTTTATACGAGGGGCGCAAGAAAGGCTCACAAAATCTAACATCAATTTTTTCAAATAGAACACCCCATATATTTCAATATATCTGAACTCTCATTCCTTAAAGGTAATTATTGGTTTTTTATTTTTGAAAATCCGACAAGGCGTTGCCAAGTTATACCAGTGGTTCATGAAATGCAGGCATTTTTTTAGACAAACCCATTTTTTATCCTACGAAGAATTTCTGTAATCATTCGAGACTGTTGGTAGTCGGTAGCATATTCTATAATATGGAATACTCATCTTCTTCGAGAGTTATACAGGGTGGTCAGAAATATTATATGATTTTCACGAAATTCAAACTTTCTTCACATCAATTTTTCAAAGAGTGCACCCTACAATATGAATTATTTTATAGCCCATTGGTGATTTGATTGCTTATGGTCAATGGTTTTGAAAGAGACATATGAATTTCATCATCAGCAAATGCAAATGAAAAAAAATGCAGTAAACTATTTATTCATTCAACTGTCCTAAACAAAGTCTCAACAAGAAAAAAACTGTGTTAACAAATAATTAGGGACGATAATATAAATATAAATGTTCGAATTGTCTTCTGTTTGCTGCAAGGCACATTTCGAAATTTTTCATTACATGATTTCTTGTGATGTTCTCCAACATTTGCGGTGTTATACTTTGACAATCATTTACAATTCGATTTTGCAAATCCTCCACATTCAATAGTTGAGTAGTATACACCTCTGATTTTAGATACCCCCACAAAAAAAAGTTCAAGGGGGTCAAGTCTGACGAACGAGCCGGCCATTTTATTGGTCCGTTTGTTGCGAGCCATCGTTGAGGAAAAAGAACGTTCAATTGGTCTGTCACGATCCCAGCATTATGAGGCGGCGCTCCATCCTGCTGGAAGAACATTTCTCTGAGTTTTCCAAGGGGAAACTCATCAAGATGATTACTGAACTCATTTCGAAGAAAACAAAGGTATCTCTCACTATTCAGAGTATCTTGATAAAAATATGGTATTATTCTTGAGAATTCCACATCAAAAATTCACCCCCCAAAAGTTTCTTGTAGGGACTCTTATGTAGTTAATTACACTAAAATACGTAGTTTGATGATTTTTTTGCATTTTCTGATGATAAAATTCACATGTCTCTTTCACAACCATAGACCATAAGCAATCAAATCACCAATGGGCTATAAAATAATTCATATTGTAGGGTGCACTATTTGAAAAATTGATTTGAAGAAAGTTTGAATTTCGTGAAAATCATATAATATTTCTGACCACCCTGTATAACTCTCGAAGAAGATGAGTATTCCATATTATAGAATATGCTACCGACCATCAACAGTCTCGAATGATTCCAGAAATTCTTCGTAGTATGAAAAATGGGTTTGTCTAAAAAAATGCCTGCATTTCATGAACCACTGGTATAACTTGGCAACGCCTTGTCGGATTTTCAAAAATTAAAAACCAATAATTACCTTTGAGGAATGAGAGTTCAGATATATTGAAATATATGGGGTGTTCCATTTGAAAAAATTGATGTTCGATTTTGTGAGCCTTTCTTGCGCCCCTCGTATAAAAAATAGTAATTCCTGAAGTTAGCTCTCATAATGCGATATAATGTGAACTTGAAATATTTTGAAAATTCCTATTGGTTCAAGAGATATTCAACTGTCCCACTGGTCTAGGGACACACTATATATATATATATATATATATATATATTTATATATATATATATATATATATATATATATATATATATATATAATAGTTCTTATTATTTTTTCGATATAGACAAATTTGAATTATACAAGAAGTTCCTGACAATTTGGACTTGTTCTATCCAAAAGAACGCAACAATTTTTCAGGGTTGATTAAAAATCCGCCCTTCTACACTTGTATAGTTCCAAATATTAATTCCAATTTTTTTTTGATTGAGGTAGGTTAGAATCCCAGAAAACTACGGAACAAATATAGATCCACCACAAAATAAAGACGTTCAAATAGTATGTTGCACTGGTGTTGCAAGGTTCAACATTTTATCATGTAGGCTCCATTCTCTTGGGGACTGAGGTGAATGTTTATCTTCAGAAGCAGGTTGATTGATATCCGATTCAGTTTCTTGTAGGAAGGCCATATGTGAATGCAGTTGCTGCCTGCTAAAGAAGAGAGCGTAAACCGAATGGAATACCGGTGCAGTTTACACAGAATAAAGCTAATGACGATCGTTACGAAACGATAGTCACAATTATTCTTCTAGCGACTTATTGGCTCATGGAATAAAAACCTCTCGCCATGGAATATATTTTCACAATTTTTTAGTACATTTCTTCGTGCGTTACTGGACAATTGAATCTAATAACGTCGTTCAATTAAATGGATTACTGAAAGTAGGGCATTCAGGTTTTTGTACTTTGATGTTGTAGTCAAGAATGAACGAATGAGTGATTCAGATTAACAGTTCGTCGATACAAATTGAATAGTATACTCTTGATGATATGAGTATTGACACTTTTCGGAAAAAGAAGATATAATTCAATCGGGGAAATTCAGTAATACGATCTATGAAACATCTTTGACAAAAGAATGCTAATATACTTTCCTGTAGGATTTTTTATCCTAGTAGGATTAAGAGATGAGATTGAAACCTTTGGTGTAAAATATGAAAGTTAGAATGTAAAGATAAAACATGAGATGTGTAAATTTTGACAATAACTTCACCTTTCATTGTCAAAATTTACACATCTCATGTTTTATCTTTACATTTCATTCACAAAAAAAAACCTCAAATAGCACAAGTATGTACCTTCTATTTTTATATTTATACTTTTTGATGTCCATTTTATATTGTAGCCCTCGAAAAAGCTAATAAAAATTAGCGAATGCTCGGGTAGCTAAAAAGAGTAATCTTTTTCTTCAGACCGAAGCCCTGATATAGAAAAAACAACTTTGTGTGTATATATATATATATATATATATATATATATATATATATATATATATATATATATATATATATATATATATATATATATCACAAACCCTTGCCCCCTGTGACAATATATATATATATATATATATATATATATATATATATATATATTGTTATGTAAATAATTATAGGGAATAATTTTATAGAAAATGTCATAATTATTATCATCAGGAAAGGCTTAATACTCTACCTGATGAACTCTAAAGTACCCTATTTTCAAGCAGACAGCCATACAATTCCAAAGAACCATCCCACAGTATTGAAAATTATAGTTTCCGAAGCATGTTTAGTTTATTCCGCAACCTTCTTTCGCATTACAATAAACCAAATTTCCAAATCAGCCAAATTCCTCTGGAAAAACAATGATATTTCTGATCATATAGCAAAAGTGAAGTCCACAGATTAGGCAGAACCAATAAATCTGCAGAAAAAAAAGTAATATGAAAGAACTCAGGTAGATATTTGAAAATCTCATTTAAATTCTATGCATAAGTGTCAGAATTCATTAATATGGCAATTCTGTATAGAAAAATAAACATTGTATAATTTTTGACACAGCCCCAAAGGTAGAATAAATCAGAAATCTTATTAAAAAGCAAGTTCAAATTGTGATATTTGCTACATAACCTAGATTAGAATTAAACGAAAGAATTTTATGTATGAATAGTAAACAATCATAAGAATTTTCTGTACAAATTAGTGGATAAGAATATTATAAGCCCTTAGAAACTGAAGTGCGTGGAAAAAGTGAAATAAAATTCGCGAGTGCCGTGGAAAGGACGCGTATGACGACTTAGCAACAGTAGTTATGTATTGAAGAGGTTGTTTTTTGGCAAGATTTTGGTGAATAGAAAATTTTGTACCGGCATTTATAAAATCATTAAGTTGTAAAGAAAAACTACATAAACCAAGCAAAATCCAAGTTATATCCGCTCGAGAAAGGTTCACTATAACAGAGTAGTAAAATTTTCACCTGAAAAGCAGTCCCAGAGAAGAAAACCTGGTCGAAAAAACTTCACCATTCCAGACCACATCGTCTCCTGTACTTTGCCAAGGTATTCATTCCATATCATCATCTGTGGAATACTTCATTGAATTATTTATTTGAAGCCTGAGCAATAACAGTTTTCTTCGAACATTTAAAATCGTGCTAACCAAATAAACTTTCATACGAAGGTAGTAGTCCATACTCAAAGAGGAAGACCAATTTTATTGAAAAAGGAAACACGAAGTCATCTCCACAACAAATATAATTCCTAAAGGAACTATGTCCTAGTCAATAAAGACATGTTTCGAACATATATATGTTCATCTTCAGTTAGGTACAAAAAGGCTGAAATAGAGTTAAAAATGAGAAAACAATAGAAGGGATTTTTTTACATGATACTTACGAAAGTTGGGAGATCAAAATTGACAAACTACATATTAACTATCCTTAAACTACTTTCGAGAACCAAAGTGGTTCAAGAAGTTGGATTATAAGTTATAAGATGGGGGTGGATCCCCAGAATAATAATAAAAACTGCATAACAACTTGGAAAAATTAACAAACACCATGCAAATGTGGCGTGGGTAGACAACAAAATGGACGAAAACGTGAAACAAAGCCAAGATATAATCATCAAGGAGACAAGTGGAGGCACCTAGGAGTAATGGGGCAAATCAAAAATCCAAAAAAACTAGAAAACTATAAACATATGTGTTTTTTATGCAATATTTCATCTATAACGATCAAAGATACAGGCAAATTGAGGGGGCACCAATGGGCTCACCACTGTCACCCATTATTGCTAATCTCTTCATGGAAGAGATCGAAACCAAAGCAATAGCGATGTCAGACGTGAAACCAAAACTCTGGCTGAGATATGTTGATGACATTTTCGTGATTTGGTCACACGGACATCAGGAACTCGAAAGGTTTTTCAATCACTTGAATGAACTCCACCCACGGATCAAGTTCACCAAAGAAATTGAAGAAGACAACAAGCTCGCTTTTCTCGATGTTCTAATCATGAAAAAGCCCGACGGTACGCTAGGCCACACGGTATATCGCAAAGCAACACATACCAACAGATACCTGAACGCAGATTCACATCACCACCCAAAACAGATTCACGCTGTGGCAAAAACACTAATTACACGTTCAATCAGATTGGCAGACAACGAACATCAAAAACAAGAGCGGAACACGATCGAGGAAACTCTTCGAATGAATAACTACTCGGAGAGAATTATAAAAACGGCTTCCAAGAACAAACCGAAACAGCAAAAAAACCCCGAAACACCGGTCATAACAACCAGACTACCATACATAAAAGGAACCACAGATAAAATCAGCAGAATTCTCCGCAAACACGACATAGCTACTTCGTTCGTACCAGAACGTACAATAAGATCGATACTCCGTAATCCGAAGGACCAGATACCACTGGAGTCCCAGGGAGTTTACGAAGTACCATGTCGAGACTGCAACAAGTCCTACATCGGCCAGACCAACAGACAGATCAACGTACGCAAGGATGAACATGAGCTATCAGTGAAAGGGAAAGTCACCACATCCTCCATCTTCCAACACGTATTGGAGACAGGACATACCATCAATTTCAAAAAAATTAGCAAGCGATGAAAACTTCTACTCTCGAACAATCAGAGAGGCTATCGAAATTGAGAAACGACCGAGTAGCATGAACAAGAGAGACGACGCCCAAAGATTACCAAGAACGTGGAAATCCATTATATCACTAAACAAAGACAAGCCGATTACACCAGAGGAACAATATCGGACCTTACCACGTAATTACCCAGACACGATGACAAATGCAGGCGGACCAACGAAGAAAGTGGGAGGGGCCCAGATCAAAGATACCATCAATGATCACCCCTATATATTGAGAAGTAGAACTCGAATTAATTAGTCGAGTTCGGAGATCGAAACTCAAGACATCACCTAGAAGATGGCAAATGAGACTTTGCCGAAACGTTGTGAGAATTATCCTTCAGAGGATCAAAACCACAGAACACGGAATGAAACCCGAAAAAACAACGCATCATACTTCGTCCGTGAGAATCTTCATGCTAACATATATATATATATATATATATATATATATATATATATATATATATATATATATATATATATATATATATATATATATATATATATATATATATATATATATATATATATATATATATATATATATATATATATATCCGGGCCGATATGGTCTTTGTTTGTTACTGCTACTGAACTAGTGCAGTCACTACCTGTAAAGTTTGCTGGTCTGTCATGTGTTGTTATTATTGATTATTCTGATTACTTTCATAACAATAGATTGAAAAACGGGCTGAAAGGGATAGGTCTCTTGTCACCATTCATGCTGTTTTTACATTTTGTTATTTCTAGACTCTAACATGCATCGCCTAGTCTTGGGTCATGCACATGCTTGATCAGTTTAGGATTGCTTTCACCAATTTTGTGGTCATTGTCTAAAGCGTGTTGGGCAACACTAGATTTTTCTACCGTTTCGTATTCCATGTATGCAGAATGATCCTCGCAACGGTTTCAAATAGCTCGTCGGATTTGCCAAATGTACTTGTTGCAATCTTAATAAATGATCGATGATGATAATGGTAATAAAAATTCCCGACTTCTCTGAGTTTTCCAATTTATCTTTTGAGTTACCAAGTAGCTGTTGTAATTTGTAAGAAGTGTCATATGCAACTTTCATATTCGCTTTATCGAATATCTGTTGGAGTCCTCTAGTGTATTGAGGTTCATATGGGATTACTATAAACTTTTCATCTCTCAGAGATGATTTTTGGACATGTCGCGACACCACTGGCAGATGTTGCCTTACTGGGTGGCACCACTCAGTATGCAAACAGTTTGCTGCTTCAAGAAATTCTCTGGTATCATTGGATTTTTGCAGAAACTTTTAAGAATTATAGATGAAAAGCTCGCATCAAATTGGAGGGTTTTGCAGCAAACGCACATTTCCTCAACTACATTGAAGTCTTGAGAAAAATGTATGATCTGAATTTGGAAAACACTGAGAACACTAAAGATGATAGTTTTTCATAACTGGAGATGCTTTCCATTCACTGGCTAAGTCTCATCAACGGTGACTCTCGTTGCCCTAAAGCAGTTGGTCCCCCACAAAGAAGAGGGCTATCGACGAAGCAGACTTCTGCCTGAGGACGAATATTTCGGTATCCAAAGCTTTGTATGATGTGTAACTACTCAATAATATTCTTGTTCGAAGCAGATAGACAGAAGGGAGCACACTCAGCCTATTGTGGTGAAGTTGAAAATGATTTATAGGACTATTGGAGAGAAATAGCAATGCTGCAGTTTCATATTGTGGAAAGTCATGATAGCTCTTCGGAGTGTACTTGGGAGAGCAATACGATTTTTTTTACTTATAAGTGGGGTATATATGGCAAAACGTTCCAATTCTCATTGGTTTTAACGAAAAGGACCATGCAATGAATATAGAGTAACGCAAACTTGGGAAAATAAAAAGAAAAGTTCATCTAGATTTTCCTGGAAGGTGTAGTTCTGAAAAAATTTATTCAGTTGATGAGTGTCACTGAATGAAATATGTGAAGATTTTTCATATAATTATCCACTTCTTGCCTTCAAACTTGAAAAACGATATATTGAACATGAGTGAAAATGTTTGGAATATATATTTCATTTCTGTTTGAACTTTTAGGTTCAACTAGATAGTCCAAACTGTCAACAGTGAACTTCGTTTCTTTTTCTGTTTATTGATATTTTTTTCCAATATTAGAATATGAATGAATTGAAGATGCTAACCCCTCATCTTCTTATTACATTCGCTATTCGCTCTGAAATCTCGTCTCCAGAAAAACAATTTCTTACACTATTTGCTGTTCTTTCCAGCCCTTACAGACTCTGCGATAATGCTTGCCTGACTGAGCTAACGTCTTTATTTCATTATATTCGCTGTGCGACCTTTCCAAGGCCTTTGACTGTGTTTCCCATCAGCTACTGTTGACAAAGCTAGAACACTATGGCGAGAGAGGAGGTCCACTTAACATTTTCAAATCTTACCTATCTAATAGACGGCAATGCGTCTCGGTCAATGTAGATATCTCAGAACAAGCAAGTGTCCAATACGGAGTGCCACAGGGCTCCGTCTTAGGGCCACTATTGTTCACCATATATATCAATGACATATTTAACTTCCTCTTGCCAGATATGTGTATTGCTTTTGCTGATGACACTTCTCTGCTCAATTCACATCAAAACTACTCTACACTCAAAACACACATGTCAGTCACAGAATCTAGAGCAGAACTCTGGTTTAACACGAATCAGCTGAAGATGAACACGGATAAAACACAAACCATCACATTAATTCTCCTCTAACAAACATCTTACCAATGGGTCAACTGCTGTCAAACTGTTAGGAATTACACTAGATGATGGTCTAAAGTGGAACAATTACATCGATGGTTTGTGCAATAAACTGTCCAGTCAGCTATTTGTGTTACGCAAACTGAAAAAAATTGTCAGTACAGATGTACTGCTTACCTCTCACCACTCCCTTTTTCACTCTCACATAACCTATGGCACCCTGTTGTGGGGAAATTCCACTCAGGCTATAAGGGCATTCCGACTGCAAAAGAGAGCTTTGAAAATCACGGATGGAGCGCGATTCGACGAATCTTGCAGACAAATTTTCATCAAATATAAGATAATGACACTACCATGTATTAACATATACCAAACTCTCATTGAAATTCACAAGAATAAAGAAGGTTCAAGCGGAACTATGACTTTCACAGCTATCCAACACGCAGTGGCTGCCAACTGCGACCACAAAAGTTGAGATTGAAAGCCTCACATTCAAATACATTGAATCTCAGCCTCTACAATAAAATTGATACAAAAGTAAGATGTCTTGGTTTGTATGCTTTCAAGGCAGTTGTTAAAAAAGCGCTCCTTGATAACTGTTTCTATTCCATTAGTGAATACCAGGAGGCAACATCAATTCAATCTAATCAATACTGATGCCCCCATCCCATATATACTTTTAGGTTTTTTTATATACAATTCAATATTTGTTTGTTATTGTTTGTCTTTATCTATTTGCGTACAGGTATGTGTTTGTTTGAATAAGTCATGAGTTTTACACGTTGTAACACTTTTTGGAAATTGACGTACTACCCATGTACATTGTGCATATCGTAGTCAATAAAGCTTTTCTTTCTTTCTTTCTTTCTTTCTATCCAATCAATATCTGATATGAATACACTTTTTCTTCCAGAGCAGATTTTTTTCAGTGGATAGAATATAGATTCCATGCATTTCGCGTATTAGAGTGGCTTTCAAGAAGAACACACGCATCACTTCAACACATTTCATTCGTCTATTGTTTCGGCCAGCCATTCTACAATGTAGCCATGTCTTGAAAACAACTGAAGGAACAATCACCTAGCAACTCGAATCCGAAAGGTTCTGCTATACATCTTCCCCGACATAAAGAAATCAAGGCAACAACATGAAAGCGGACATCCAGTTGCGTAAACAAATACAATCGAAGAGGTCACCGTCATGCACCATGACCTATTACAACAGAAAAGGTAAAAAGTCGAGGAGGCATTAGCCGATCGCCACGAAACGAAAGAAAATCGATATTGCAATCAATTAATTTGATAAGAGAAGCGACTTTCTCTACAGCGTGCCCAAACGATATATCAATGCTCATACGTTCAATATATTATTATGAGCGAAATAGAAAACGAGTTCCTCCCAAACCATGTAAATTTCATATGAAACGTCAGCAGCACGTATTATTGTTGATACTGCCAAGAAAAGATTTCATGCAGACTAAAGGTAAGCGTCCATAGGTACGCATCGTACGTATCGTACGGATCGTACGAAACGGATTTTAGAATTATTAGTATAGTAAGTTATACATATGCGTCCACTGACCGGCAGCGGACGGATCGCACGTATCGGTCCGTCGGTAATGCCGATGAAATTTATCGAAGGGGCAACTTTTCCGACTGGTGCGGATGACAACATGCGGATTGCCGATAAGTGGACGCATGTCACAATAGGTAGTCACTGGTCGCCTCACAAATCATTTGAATTTTGTTACATTTCGACACTAAGTCCACACACGTGCTTCAATTATGATTGTTATCACGCATATCATGGGGCAAATCAGTGAATAGTGTATGATATTCTCCAAATTGTGATCTTTTTTTGAATATGTCATGTATCCACAATCTATGTCTTCTCTTATTTCCCCTCCTTTCTTCTTCATCTAATAACAAAGCAATAATGACAAGTTCTTCATCACTTTCCATGATCGGAAACATTACACACTGTAATGTCCACTCACTACGAAAATGCGAATGTTACTTAAAAGCCGACCGTCGCATCGGCAATCCGATCGCTACGGATACAGTGGACGCACTACCACAAATCGATCCGTTTTATACGATCCGTACGATGCGTACCTATGGACGCGTACCTTTAAGGTAAGCGTCCATAGGTACGCATCGTACGTATCGTACGGATCGTATGAAACGGATTGATTTGTGGTAGTGCGTCCACTGTATCCGTAGCGATTGGATTGCCGATGCGACGGTCGGCTTGTAAGTAACATTCGCATTTTCGTTGTGAACAGTGATGCCAATGTGTGCGGAATTCCGCACATTGTGAGGAATTTCGAATCGTGCGGGTATTTTGTGAGGATTTGATAAAATGTGAGGATTTTCTTCATATAGAACAAAAATTATTTCAATTCAGCAGAAGGGTCAGTAGAATGGCAATTAAGGAGAGTTCGAGCTGGAAGGAGGTTCACGTGACTCTATAATACAGTTAATTGAATATTTTGTACCTAAATTTTGTACCTTACATAAATTGAAATATGAATAAACTAACCAGTTTGATTTAATCTTTCTCCAATTTCTTCCCAAATATTATCTCGCCTTTGTTAATTCGCATTTTCATTGTGAACAGTGATGCCAATGTGTGCGGAATTCCGCACATTGTGAGGAATTTCGAATCGTGCGGGTATTTTGTGAGGATTTGATAAAATGTGAGGATTTTGTGAGGATTTTCTTCATATAGAACAAAAATTATTTCAATTCAGCAGAAGGGTCAGTAGAATGGCAATTAAGGAGAGTTCGAGCTGGAAGGAGGTTCACGTGACTCTATAATACAGTTAATTGAATATTTTGTACCTAAATTTTGTACCTTACATAAATTGAAATATGAATAAACTAACCAGTTTGATTTAATCTTTCTCCAATTTCTTCCCAAATATTATCTCGCCTTTGTTGATTCGAATAATGAGGGTGTTTTAAATTGTACAACTCTTCGTACTCTTGTACAATTATGATTAGTCTTGCAATGTCCATGCGTAATACCAATTGTAATTGAAGCACGTGTGTGTACTTAGTGTCGAAATGTAACAAAATTTAAATGATCTGTGAGGCTAGCAGTGACTACCTGTTGCAACATGCGTCCACTCATCGGCAATCCGCATGACGTCATCCGCACCAGTCGGAAAAGTTGCCCCTTCGATCAATTTCATCGGAATTACCGACGGACCGATACGTGCGATCAGTCTGCTGCCGGTCAGTGGACGCTTATGCATAACTTACTATACTAATAATTCTAAAATCCGTTTCATACGATCCGTATGATACGTACGATGCGTACCTATGGACGCTTACCTTTAATATCCAACATTTCCAACAATATATTTACGGATTTACTATTACCAATGTTCATTGAGAAGTAGACTAGTTGGTAAATGTCTGTGTATGATTTGAACCGTTTTTGTTACGGCATCTACAGTATAATATCGAAATTTCCGATCACTTGACAATACACGACGAAGTTTCCTAATCTGAAGGGGGAAAAAAAGGTACAGAGTTTTGTTTGTTAGTTTGACTGAAATGTTGAAAGAAAGATAATGAAGTCTCAAAATAGAGTTGACAATGAAGTTTATGAAAAAAAATGATAGTGTAGGCATCAAAATAAGCTTCAAAACATTGACAAAAAATTCCACTACTGTTTCTGAATTGCTTGCCATCTTTCGGTATTATGTATAGGTAATCGAGAAATTATGTGATTCAGTCTGTGAGAAAAAAGAAAGAATAGACGTGACTTGATAACTAAATCACTAGTGTCATCCACCCGTAGTATCCATTCCACCAATATATATTTCCATAAGGTTGACTAACTATATTCCTATAAACAATGCTTGTCTGAAATGAAAAATACGTGCAAATTTTTGATTGTCATTACGAATGGAATGATGAAAGAAAGATAACGATATAGGTCTATACAGGAAATGAAAGTTCAGGCATTGGAAAAATATTCGAGGTATTAATGATATGAGACATTGAGAAAACTTGATTGCCACCATATGGATATGTTAGGCAATCAAGAATATGTACGATTCAAGCTAGGACCTCATGGAATATGAAGTTAAGAAAATACATAACATGATAATTAGATTAGATTATCGGGGAGCTGGCCCATGGCCTGATTCACTGCGACCTTTTCAGATCTATCGTGATGCTCCTTGGCTGTTAGAGCTCGTTGTCTAGCTTGATCTCCTTGATGAGACTCCATAGCCTTAACAGTGACCCCTTCATATAGCTAGCAGCCTCTGGTTTCTCCTCCTCGCATCTTGCGTGTCTCAGCCTTGCTATCGCTCCGCATTCACAGAGCACATGCAGTGCATCTTCTTCCTCTCCTTGACAGAACCTGCATTGGGTTTCTTCTGTCAAACCAATGTTGCTCATATGATTTCTGAGCTGGCTACGTCCCGTTAGTAGACCTACCACTACCCTTACAACCTTACGGTTGTGGTTCAGCATGACTTCCGTGAATCTGGCGCTGGTTCCTTTATTAACTCTTTCGCCTGCCTCATTCCAGCAATCTTTCAATTCGTTTTGCATCCATGAATTTATGGATGTCTTTATACTTGCTTTCGCTACCCCGCAGAAGGGTTCTGGGCCAATCATAGCCTTGGATGCGCTTCCACGGGCTAGAGCATTGGCCTCCTAGTTGCCCTTGTGACTCTCATGTCCGGGTATCCATGCTAGAGTGAGTCTATTTGGGTGCTTAGCTCCTTAAGTGCGCTCAAACAGCTTCCCTAAATTGCCACCTGGCTGTCGGAGAAAATGGCATTAATAATAATAATAATAATAAATATACTTCAATGTCATTAAGAGTATATCTTGTGGACAAAGCTTGTAAATAGCAGTAAAAATGTAGATAGTAAATATAAAATGCTGATAAAATATATATAAAAAACATAAAACTATCTAAAATAAGAGATGAAGAACGTACACAAACACTTATTTATACACAACATGCATATACATATTTATTCCAATAATTACGCACATATACACACATACATATACACACATAAACACGTACATACTAGTAACGCAACACTCAGAAACTTACATAGACCCGAATCTGCACCTTGTCATTCAAATTTATCATCGTAATACTCCTGCAGGTTATAATAGGGCCTGTCTGCCAGAAACTTTTTGATAGTTTCTCTGAAGTTTGTATTGTTCATATTCGCCTCCCTCATGTCTGAGGGTAGGTGATTGTACATCTTAGCCCCATTATAATAAATCGAATCTCTGATCAAATTTGTTGAGGGGATTGGCAGTTTCAACATATTAGAATGAGTGTTGTGATGACTGCGTGAAACCTCGAACCATGACACATTCTTGTATATGAGGCAAACTGATTCTAGAATGAATAACGCAATTACTGTTGATATTTTTTCTTCAACAAAAATGTTTCTGCATGAATCACGGGGTTTTAGTTCACGCATATACCTTATAGCCCGTTTCTGCAGTACTAAGACTGATTGAAGTGCCGAAGAATTCCTGACTCCCCAGAAAGGTATTCCATACCGTAGATGGGACTCTATCAGGGCGTAATACACAGTTTTCGCGGTTTTAGATCCCAAATTCGGTGAAGATACTCTCATTGCGTAATATCCAGCAGAAATCTTACATTTGAGATGCTTGATGTGTCCATCAAATTTGAGCTCACTATCAATATGGATGCCAAGAAATTTTGTTAGAGGCTTGTTCTCAATCAGTATATCATTAGTGAATGTAAGGTCGTCAAGAGAACATCTACTCCAGTCATTACGTCGGAAAAATCGGGTTAGAAATGCAAATGAACCGAGAAAGCCAAATTGTAGATATTATGTTTGGGGGGGGCTAGAAATGCTTAAGTTCAAATTGTCGACCAAAATAACCTTGTGGGTTTTCCGCCATCTTGAAAAAGGGTTAAATTCAGTTTTCTCATCATTACTCGGTTTCCCGTTGAGATACAAAATTTTTATTGAATACTTTTTTGTTGCTTTTTGCACGATCTACAATTAAGGTTCCATACATTTTTCACGTATCGATCATCGTTGTCGAGATATCGATGAAAACAACCATAAATTTGGGGAGAACAAATTATTTTTCGCTATTTCCTTTTTTCTCGTGAAAGATATCGAGAAATGTTCGAGATTAAACTTGTAGAGCGTGTCCAGACCTACAAATTCGTTTTTCAATTTTTTATTTCTGACAAAAGTTACGACCTCTAGCGCGCCACAAAGTCAATGAGACTGTGTCCGGTTTTTATTTACCCGCTCGCACGGTTCTATCCACACGTCAGGGAATTATTGCAATACAAAATAAATCAATAATCCAACCAAATTATATATCGAATACATAAAATTTATTATTCAAATAATTGTTATGCAGCAAAATTAATAATTACAGGCAGTCATTTTTTTCACACGTTTTCGGCGTTTTGATGGTCCTGGCTGTTCAAACTTCTCCTCGGTGGACTCATCGAGTCGTGAAACTTCGTCAATAGCAGGAAATGAGTCTGTGACAGTCAAAAAATCGTGATCGTTATCATCGTGATCGTCGTTGAATAAAATATCGACTCTGGCGACATTGTCGCACGTCTGTCCACTACAGTGAAGCCAAATAACGGAGCAACGAATTCCTGCTTTCCTGCACCCACAAGCAGCTCAACATTTTCCTTTACATTTGCACGAAATGAATTTCAAAAGTTCGGGTGGAGCGGGTGCGGCTGTGGTGCAAATTGGTTCAAGCCCGTAATTAGTCTGTCGCCAACCCCATTCCTGAGGATCTTTGAAAATTCCGAGCCACGTTTGTACTTGAAGATATGTCCGGAAAACGTGTTGGCGGACTGCGTTTTCCGTTGGTGGGAGTAGTGAAAGATTATTCGTCTTATGAAAGAATGTAGGCTTTCACGGCCGGTGTTAATACATCTCTGGGTTTTTCGGGCTTGAGGGCCGTGTGGTGGAATTTTGACTTCAGGGGCTTTCGGCTACATCTGCGGCAGCCATCTTCAGCGGCGTGGTCTTAGTTGAACTCCTCTATGTGAGTTTACTACGACTGATTGCAAATCTGGAATTGACTCGTTTTTATTTTTCGTTCCGCCAGCGTTCTGTTGGTCGTCCGATTCCCTGGTTCTGTCTGGTTTCGTCTTAGCTGTTCTTAGAACTGGATACCCAATTTTTTTGCGATTGAGCACAAGGATAACTTCAACAGAAAGGAAGAGGGACTGAATTTGAACAAAATTTGGTATTCAGTTCTCTAACTCTAACGGTCGCTCTATGGCGAGACGCACATTGCAGCGTCGGGCGCGCTGAGGCCGACTTTGTGGCGCGCTAGAGGTCGTAACTTTTGTCGGAAATAAAAAATAAAAAAACGAATTCGTAGGTCTGGACATGCTCTACAAGTTTCATTTCGAACATTTCTCGATATCTTTCACAAGAAAAAAGATAATAGCAAAAAACTATTTTTTCTACCCAATTATGGATTTTATCATCGATATCTCGATAACGATGATCGATACGTGAAAAATGTATAGAACCTTAATTGTAGATCGTGCAAAAAGCAACAAAAAAGTATTCGATACCAATTTTCGTATCTCAACGGGGAACCGAGTAATGATGAAAACACCATAAATTTAACCCTTTTTCAAGATGGCGGAAAACCCACAAGGTTATAATAGTCGACAATTTGAACTTAAGCTTTTCTAGCCCCCCCCCCCCCCAACATAATATCTAAAATTTGGCTTTCTCGGTTCATTTGCATTTCCAAATGTATATAATGACTGGAGATGATATGATGTTTGTTCTTGCTGTATTGAAAGATAACAAATTTGCATCACACCTTTCCTTAATTTTTTTCATATCGGTAGATATTAAGTTGGGTAAAGTGTTAGAGGTATTGCTGGTCTATAATGTCGTGGTGTCATCCGCAAATAGGGTGAATCTCCCAGATATGTTCAAGTTGGTCAGGTCCTTGATGTATAATAAAAACAGAATGGGACCAAGAACCGATCCTTGAGGCACTCCAGACATAATTGCCTTTCTTCCAGAAAGTTCCGCTGTTAACACCATTTGGTTCCTTCCTGATAGGTATGATTCAAACCATTTATACGTGGTTCCTCTGCAGCCATACAGGTGAAGTTTTCTCAGTAAAATTTTATGGTCAACACAGTCGAATGCCTTTGATAGATCGCAAAAGACTGCAGCAGCATTCAACTTTGAGTAGGTGTCAAATAGAAATGAAAAAATGGCATCATGCGTATTTTTATTATTTTGAATGGTTTTATTTACCAAATATTCAAAAATGAACAATTTGTTCAGGCCAGCCTCAACTCACCTACACTGTAGGTTGACGGACTAACACCTATTAGAAAACAACTACTCCCCTGGCTAATACCACGAAGGGCATTGGATTACATCCAACAGGTGTTAGTGTGGGATTCTTCACAGAAGAAATTCCACATATACTCTTGGCGATACACCACAAGAATTGATTTTCAATTATAGGGACGGACACACTTGCAGACCGGTTTCGGGCTTTTTGGCCTCTCGTCAGTGCAAGGCAGTGCCATCATCAACATAAGCTGATGACTTCCCATAATTAAAAATCATACTCGAGTAGAGTATCTTCCCTAGACCTAGGCTGATACAAACAACTAGCAAAATAGCCGTTGCTGCGCCATCTGCCCGTAGACTAGGTACTAACCAAGAGCATATCCGCATGGCCCCAATTCCTCGTACAAGGAAAATACGAATAAAACAAATATTCATGGGGATGCTTGAAGACTGGCTTTAAATCAAATATTCAAAAAATGAACAATTTGTTCAGGCCAGCCTCAACTCACCTACACTGTAGGTTGACGGACTAACACCCATTAGAAAACAACTACTCCCCTGGCTAATACCACGAAGGGCATTGGATTACATCCAACAGGTGTTAGTGTGGGATTCTTCACAGAAGAAATTCCACATATACTCTTGAGTATCTTCCCTAGACCTAGGCTGATACTAAGATGCCTGGAAACCCTGGTGTGTTTATTTATACCTGTAGAAGTTTGGGATAAAAGTGGCGAAATCTGGATTGCTTGATTTTTGGTGGATAATTGAGCCTTTGGAGGTTTCCGTACAATATGTACAGATGTCGCCAACACGCTCTTGTCAGTCTTGTTTGAAGCTAAATTTGCACTAAGTGAAAATGTGCAGTCGAACGAAACCTAAAGGATAATGGGTGGACAATGAGAAACCAGTAACAACGTTTCAATATTTGAAAGCAATGAAATCAACAAATAAACACGATAAAAACATCGTACACATCAAAATTTCAAAGTGACATATCAATATGACAATTAACTTGACACTTGTCATCAAATTTTAAAAATGGGAACATAACGCCCTCTACCGAAAAAATAGGGGAAACCTTCAAAAGCGTCGATTGTTTTTTTCGCCACAAAAATCTAAACAAAATCTAATCAGTTGAGTCACCAGGACTTCTAGGCATCTTAGCTGATACAAACAACTAGCAAAATAGCCGTTGCTGCGCCATCTGCCCGTAGACTAGGTACTAACCGAGAGCATATCCGCATGGCCCCAATTCCTCGTACAAGGAAAATACGAATAAAACAAATATCCATGGGGATGCTTGAAGACTGGCTTTAAATCAGATATTCAAAAAATGAACAATTAGTTCAGGCCAGCCTCAACTCACCTACACTGTAGGTTGACGGACTAACACCTATTAGAAAACAACTACTCCCCTGGCTAATACCACGAAGGGCATTGGATTACATCCAACAGGTGTTAGTGTGGGATTCTTCACAGAAGAAATTCCACATATACTCTTGGCGATACACGACAAGAATTGATTTTCAATTATAGGGACGGACACAATTGCAGACCGGTTTCGGGCTTTTTGGCCTCTCGTCAGTGCAAGGCAGTGCCATCATCAACATAAGCTGATGACTTCCCATAATTAAAAATCATACTCGAGGGGAGTATCTTCCCTAGACCTAGGCTGATACAAACAACTAGCAAAATAGCCGTTGCTGCGCCATCTGCCCCTAGACTAGGTACTAACCAAGAGCATATCCGCATGGCCCCAATTCCTCGTACAAGGAAAATACGAATAAAACAACTATTCATGGGGATGCTTGAAGACTGGCTTTAAATCAAATATTCAAAAAATGAACAATTTGTTGAGGCCAGCCTCAACTCACCTACACTGTAGGTTGACGGACTAACACCTATTAGAAAACAACTACTCCCCTGGCTAATACCACGAAGGGCATTGGATTACATCCAACAGGTGTTAGTGTGGGATTCTTCACAGAAGAAATTCCACATATACTCTTGGCGATACACCACAAGAATTGATTTTCAATTATAGGGACGGACACACTTGCAGACCGGTTTCGGGCTTTTTGGCCTCTCGTCAGTGCAAGGCAGTGCCATCATCAACATAAGCTGATGACTTTCCATAATTAAAAATCATACTCGAGTAGAGTATCTTCCCTAGACCTAGGCTGATACTAAGATGCCTGGAAACCCTGGTGTGTTTACTTATACCTGTAGAAGTTTGGGATAAAAGTGGCGAAATCTGGATTGCTTGATTTTTGGTGGATAATTGAGCCTTTGGAGGTTTCCGTACAATATGTACAGATGTCGCCAACACGCTCTTGTCAGTCTTGTTTGAAGCTAAATTTGCACTAAGTGAAAATGTGCAGTCGAACGAAACCTAAAGGATAATGGGTGGACAATGAGAAACCAGTAACAACGTTTCAATATTTGAAAGCAATGAAATCAACAAATAAACACGATAAAAACATCGTACACATCAAAATTTCAAAGTGACATATCAATATGACAATTAACTTGACACTTGTCATCAAATTTTAAAAATGGGAACATAACGCCCTCTACCGAAAAAATAGGGGAAACCTTCAAAAGCGTCGATTGTTTTTTTCGCCACAAAAATCTAAACAAAATCTAATCAGTTGAGTCACCAGGACTTCTAGGCATCTTAGCTGATACAAACAACTAGCAAAATAGCCGTTGCTGCGCCATCTGCCCGTAGACTAGGTACTAACCGAGAGCATATCCGCATGGCCCCAATTCCTCGTACAAGGAAAATACGAATAAAACAAATATCCATGGGGATGCTTGAAGACTGGCTTTAAATCAGATATTCAAAAAATGAACAATTAGTTCAGGCCAGCCTCAACTCACCTACACTGTAGGTTGACGGACTAACACCTATTAGAAAACAACTACTCCCCTGGCTAATACCACGAAGGGCATTGGATTACATCCAACAGGTGTTAGTGTGGGATTCTTCACAGAAGAAATTCCACATATACTCTTGGCGATACACGACAAGAATTGATTTTCAATTATAGGGACGGACACAATTGCAGACCGGTTTCGGGCTTTTTGGCCTCTCGTCAGTGCAAGGCAGTGCCATCATCAACATAAGCTGATGACTTCCCATAATTAAAAATCATACTCGAGGAGAGTATCTTCCCTAGACCTAGGCTGATACAAACAACTAGCAAAATAGCCGTTGCTGCGCCATCTGCCCCTAGACTAGGTACTAACCAAGAGCATATCCGCATGGCCCCAATTCCTCGTACAAGGAAAATACGAATAAAACAACTATTCATGGGGATGCTTGAAGACTGGCTTTAAATCAAATATTCAAAAAATGAACAATTTGTTGAGGCCAGCCTCAACTCACCTACACTGTAGGTTGACGGACTAACACCTATTAGAAAACAACTACTCCCCTGGCTGATACCACGAAGGGCATTGGATTACATCTAACAGGTGTTAGTGTGGGATTCTTCACAGAAGAAATTCCACATATACTCTTGGCGAAACACCACAAGAATTGATTTTCAGTTATAGGGACGGACACACTTGCAGACCGGTTTCGGGCTTTTTGGCCTCTCGTCAGTGCAAGGCAGTGCCATCATCAACATAAGCTGATGACTTCCCATAATTAAAAATCATACTCGAGTAGAGTATCTTCCCTAGACCTAGGCTGATACAAACAACTAGCAAAATAGCCGTTGCTGCGCCATCTGCCCGTAGACTAGGTACTAGGTTTTATTTACGACCTTCTGCCTGTTTATTTCCTCTATAGAGTGTTCGATGGCCGCTACTTCTGCCTGGAACACAACTTGATAATTAACTCGCGTCAAATTATATTGCCGTATGATTGACAACTTATCCTCTCTGGAAACCGTGCTATTTGTCATCTCAAATTATTCGATCAATGACGAATGAAAACAAGCCTGGCATCGCATGTGGTGAAATATCAGTTTTATCACAAATATTTACTGAATTGAAAATGAACTGTTTTACACGTGATTCTATTCTGAATAGAAGACTATGTTCTCATTGATTGTATTGTGTGTTCTCGTTAGTGCAGAGGTGAGCACATTGGCCTTTCGAGGCGAAGAGCAGGGTTCGATTCATGTTGATCCATTGCTCGCACAAGTTCCGACTTCTGGGTGTTGACGTTCGTCAGCTGGTTAACGGAAACAATTTCAGAAGAATGCACAAATTTACTCGTTTTTGGGAAAACTATCTCACAATATTAAAAACATTTTCAATAAAGCAGATAATGATTTATGTATCTCATTCAAAACTAACAATTCATTAGGAAAAAACTTCATTAACACTAAAGATAAAATTCCCTTAATGGAAAAATCTGGAGTTTACAAATTGATGTGTTCCCATCCTGATTGTATTAGTGTTTATTGGGACAAATAGATCGTAATTTTAAAATACGTCCCAGAGAACAATTAGAATGATAGATAAATATAAAAATCATGATAATACTTTTGAAATTTTGACTAATAATTCTTTGCTAACCATATTATTAACTCTAACCATTTTTCCAATCCAGAAACAGATTTTGATATAGTTCATATTTGTGATAAAGGTGCGCTACGCAATATTAGTGAAATTTTTCATATTAATCAAATTTTGAAACAACCTTTCTATAATTCCCTCAATGATCAGAATAACTTTGATTGTGTACCTTTTTTTTTGATTCTATTTTAACTATCCCTTCCCATAATTGATTTTTATCAGTCACAGAAAAGACATTGTTCTCCCTAATGTTAAATCATAAAAAAAACTTGTTTGAATTCAATATCTTGCATTATAACAATCCATTATCAATATGATTAATCATTAGTTTCAGTAAGGACATCTGTCTCCCAAAGACGGAACCTTCAAACTTTTTATAGTTTTCTAGTTTTTTGGATTTTTTGATTTACCCCCTTTACTCCTAGGTGCCTCCACTCGTCTCCTTGATGATTATATCTCGGTTTTGTTTCACGATTTCGTCCATTTTGTTGTCTACCCACGCCACATTTGCATGGTGTTTGTTAATTTATCCAAGTTGTGATGCAGTTATTATTATTCTGGGGGTCCACCCCCATCTTAAAACATATATTTCAACTTCTTGAACCACTTTGGTTCTGAAAGTAGTTTAATGATAGTACCTAATATGTAGTTTGTCAATTTTGATCTCCCAACTTTCGTAAGTATCATGTAAAAAATCACTTCTACTGTTATCTCATTGTTAACTTCATTTCAGCCTTTTTGTACCTAACTGAAGATGAACATATATATATGTTCGAAACATGTCTTATTAACTAGGACATAGTTCCTTTAGGAATTAAATATGTTGTGGAGATGACTTCGCGTTTCCTTTTTCAATAAAATTGGTCTTCCACTTTGAGTATGGACTACTACCTTCGTATGAATTTTAGAAGAATCATTTTTGGCTGTTTAGATCGGCTTCCAGAAAACCTAGGTGATTTGAGTGAAGAATAGGGAGAAAGATTTCATCAGGATATTGAAATCATAGAAACTCGTTATCAAGGAAAATGGGATTGCAACATTACGACCGACTACTGTTGGAGTCTTCAGTGAGATTGTTCTGGCGACCGGCATGCTAAAAAGTCGTATAAAAGAATATAATCAAGTGATAAGTGACGAATGTTGTTTAGTTATATCTCTGCTTCTTCATGCCCATATGTGATGAAGAATATTTTCGTCATATATAAAATGTCCCATAAGAGCAATGCAATTATCGAAAACTCACAGCGGTGATTGCATTGTATCGAAAACTTACAACGGTAATTGCATTGTATCAAGTCACCATAATAACACTATTGAAACCGTATCGCAAGACGTCAGTAAACAACACAAATAAATGTCAGATAGACTTCTAAAATAGGAAAACATTTCGCGTTTAGGTAAGTACTCCATACTATCTATAGAGGAAAGTATAAATGAACAAAAAATAACATTTCCTTGAGAATATCTTTATTCGTGAAATATTCCAATGAATTTCATTCGTGCATAGAAATGACCAGATAATTTGGCATTCAAGCGTGATATCTTATACAAATTGCATTCGGTTATTTTCGTATTTTGTAAAAGAGCCCTCGTCCTTCAGACTCGGGCACTTTCGCCAAAATATGAAAATAAACTTGCAATTTTTAGATATCACGCTTTCTTGCAAAATTATCGGTAATTTTTTATGCAATCGTGCAATTATAACCGATAATTACGTCATTGATATTTTTGATTTTCTCAATGGTAGGAGAAAATAATGAAATAGTAATATTATGAAATATATAGAAATCAAAAATCAGATTAGTTTATTCAAAAAAGCGCCAATATTACGTATCTCATGAACTATATCTGGTATACCAAATCTGACAGTTATTTTGGATTCTGCGCTCAAAAGCTACCTAAAAACAACTAAAAAATTGAAGGCACCAAATTGGCTGTTGAGTTGTGAATCAATGTGAGATATAGAGTATTCATCAATATCTATGAAAAACTCAAACGGGAAGAAACCCTATGAAATTGGATATTGGACGATGAGAAATGATATTCCAATCCTTGAAAAAATAGAAAAAAAGTCGGTTTTGCTGAGACTCGAACCAACGGAGGCTGTCAGAGAGCGTACGCCTTAACCAAGTACGGCATTTGGACTCTATGTTCTTATTGTAATAATCCATTTTCGGAATAGTTGAATAGATCAAAGTTATGATGTTTCAACAAAACTGTGTTAACCGGGTATTTTGCTCTGTGTCATTGGTGGAATTCATATCCTACATTGTGTGGATCATAACGATTCAGTTTACTGGAATCGCCTGCTTATCCGTTCATTAAACTGTGAAGAAATGAACATATTCACAGACGGGAGTAGAAAATTATTATTCTCATTCTTTCCCTTGATTCTACAATTACGATATAAATTGTTCGATTCGCGGTATACCATGTTGTTCGTTTTTGAACTAACCTACATATTACACGTTCAGGACTGAGAACCAGCAGAAAGTTCAGTGGTCGACAATATCACGAATTCATCACGTATACTCCAGTCATAATAGGTATTATGAGTGTGAACTTTGAAAAATCAAATTACGTACCTTTCAGCTGTACTTCAATTGACACTCCTCCCTTCGACCAACAAATAATCAAGGTAGGCACAGAGTCCATATCCATCTTTCCAGAAAAAAAAGTTAAATACTTAGGAGTCATATTTGATCCACACTTGAAATGGAATCTTCACATAACCTATATGACGAATAAACTCGAGAAGTATTTTATTCAAATTTAGAAAATTGAAAAATATATTATCTGTGAATCATCTGCAGATCGTGTACTTCTCTCTAGTTGAAAGTCATCTGAGATATGCGATCGTTGTCTGGGGTGCAAGTTTGAAATCGCACCTTCGCTCTCTAGAAGTCACACAAAGGAGATTTCTAAAGCTGATGTATACCAAGAACTCAAGATATTCAACAGATGAACTTTACAAAGAATCTCAAATACTTGACTTGAGACAACTATAGTTCCTCTGCTCCACCAATAAATACCATATAAACAAAAATCATTCAGAACTATTTTGAGAACCAAACATGAATAACTGATTTCCAAGCTTTCCTATATTATTTCAATGATTCTACTATATGTCATGCCGTCTATGAATTGTATATATGTGTGTATAGGTATGTATGGATGTATGTATGTGTGTATATGTATGTGTGTACATATCACATGTTATAATTGTCTGTCACCGTCATTATCATTGTCAAACATTGTATTTTATTCAAATTGCTCTTATCCACTTCAAATTTTATCCACCTTATATTTTATCTTCTACACTATACATTCTGTTTATATATTTATTATACATACTACATTTGATTTATACTATAGAAATTTATACAACTTGTATTTTATTTATATTATATTTTATGTTTACTTTATCATACCTCTATTAAGTACCAGTTTCTTTTTATTGATTCGATACGAAACAAGTGCATTAGCACTTATCGTTTACCTGCTTTATTCATTCCACTTAATTGCTAGTTGATAGATTTCATCTGTATTTTTGTTTTTGAATAAAGTTCTTATCATTATTATTATTATGTCCAAAAATTGTTTTTATACATTTTTCTCAAGAAAGATTGCTGGTATATGAATATTCTGAAAGTTGAATTCTACAAAATATGTACCTAGACATTGGCGCATTTCCTCAACATGGATTTGCCAGAAATAATCAATTGAAATCAATTTCAGTGGCACGTATCATTGTGCATTGGGAAAAGTGTTATTCTGACTCGTGAAACCCATATCCAACTAAGGCAGTTCGACATTTCCGCTTTCTCCTTCTTCTAGCTTTTTCGGAATGAAATAAAATGATATATAATTGAATTATAAAGTGAGTCAGGACCAAATTGTCTATGTACATAATGAAGGTATTTATCGATATTTCGAAAGCGTTTGATCGGGTATGGCATTGGGGTTTCCTTTCTAAAATTACGTCTTATGGTTTGCATCCTCAGTTGTGTGCTTTGTTGAAGAGTTTCTTGTCTGATAGGTCTCTGTATGTGGTTGTTCATGGAGCATCATCTGATGTTTTCCCAATGAATGCAGGTGTTCCACAGGGTTCAGTTCTGGAGCCCACTTTGTTTCTGCTTCATATCAATGATTTGCTCGAGAAAACATCTTCTTCCATACTTAGTTTTGCAGACGACACTACTCTTCATACCATTTTCTCTTCTAGGGTCCCCATACCAGCTCAAGAAACAAGAATTCAAAACATCATTCACGTCAATGAAATCAACGAAGAACGAAGATTTAAAAATAATAGATAATGAACTAGTGCAGTGACTACCTGTCAAATTAATTGGTCCGTCATCTGTTATTTTTGATTATTCTGATTACTTTTTCAACAATAAATTGAAAAGCGGGCTGAAAGGAATAGGTCCCTTGTCACTATTCGTGCTGTTTTTACATTTTGATATTTCTAGACTCTCACATGCATCGAGTAGTCTGTGTCATGCACATGGTTGATCAGTTTAAGATTGCTTTCACCAACTTTGTGGTCATTGTGTTGGGCGACACTGGATGTTTCTACCCTCCGTATTTCATGCAAAATTATCTTTGAAACTGGTTTTGATAGCTCATGGACTCTGGACGATGTTTTTTTTGTTACCATCATGACAACTGATTTCGATTTCTGTGTTTTTTATTCCTCTTTTAGGTTACCGAGAAGCTTCTGGTATTTGCTAGGAGTATGCAGCTTTCTTATTCACTTTATCGAATATCTGTTGAAGTCCTCTAGTGTATTGCTATGAATTTTTTATTACTCTCATATATAGGTTGATAACTTTTCCTTGAAAAAAGAAAGTACGACAATGAAAGAAGAGTAATTAGGTACGTAGCTGGAGTGAACAGTTTCAACCCAGAGATAGTTAATAGGATAATTAGAAAATGTAAATTTAGGGGAACACTTCGTAAATTTTCGATTTTTCGAAAAGATGAGAAAAATGAAAAGTTCATAGTCATCTCAAATGAACCTCATTACACTAGACTTGGTGGAATTTGATGCTACGAAACCCCAGGCATGTTTCTTCTCGAAGAAATCCGATCTATCATCATCTAGTATTCGGAAGTCAGGAGTAACTATTCCTACAAAATCGAGTATCTCGATGCTAGGAATTACGATCAGTGATAATCTCTCATGGGGAAACCATGTGAGAATGATCGTTCAAGATGCTTCCCAGAAACATGGATATCTATTTCGTGCGAAGAAATACTTCACTTCTCGTCAGCTTCTAATGATGTACAAGGCTCAGATAGGACCTGTCCTGAAATACAGCTCTCATGTGTATATTGCGGCACCAGAAAATTCATTGCGGCTTCTCGATTCTATTCAAGAAAAGCAAGTCATCTCGTTGGTGATTCTTCGCTCACAAACTCGATCACTTCATTGGAACATCGAAGAACGGTCGGTGACTTGTCTCTCTTCTATAGATATTTTTACGGTCGGTGCTCTTCTGAGTTGTAATCAATCGTTCCACCCTTGGCAATATCTACCCTCTCTTGCCCAGGGATCTTTTTACAATAGACCAGCTGAGGTTTGGAAGTTCTAATGAACAAATTGTAATATTATCTGTAGCTTCAATTGTATTCACGATAACAATCACAGTTTGACTATAATTTCTTCTCGTACAAATAGATTTTGAATATTTCATTTATATTCGTGTCCTTCTACCTTTTTCCTTTTTCTGTGGGGATTTTTGCAAACCTGTCACTATTCATGTGCCTAATTTGAGCGGACTATCACGACTTTAATCTCACTCGATGAATAATACCCGATTGCGGTTCTCATTTCAATGGAGCCGATATATTTCTCATTCGAAATTATTTCGAATGACACTCCCAACAGATGTTGATGGTAACATTATATGTAGATGCTGTATTGTCCCGTAAAACGTGATAGCCACTTTCATCGTCTGAGAGATTGCCAGGACACCAGTAATATAGGTAATCATCATGCTGAATAGTCGGTGAGTATTGTGCACCATGCAAATAGTTGGGTGTTCTTTGATCAAACAGGAAACAAAAGTGTTATTGGTTGATGACTGATATTTGACAGATAAAACAAATAATGTATATTACACACCGAGATGGAAAGTGATTCTTTTCTTATATGCAGATTCACACGAAAGGGGAGATCTGTAATGTTCAGAGAACACCGCATGAGTCAAGGGACAGGAGATACCTACGAATTAACATTCACTTTGAATTTCTGAAGTTTATAAGGCTCAGGAAAAACCACTTTCGGCAAGGAATTCCAAAGCTCAGCTATTCTATTGAAAAAAGATCCCCGAGCAAGAGAGGTCGACAGGTTTCCAAATTCACAACGGAGGTGTGGGAAATCTGTACTCGTCGAGTCATCCGTGCAGATATTGCCAAGGGGGGAACGATTGTTAACAATTCGGAAAAGCATCGACCGTGGAAGTATCTATAGAAGAGAGACAAGTCTCTGACCCTTCCACGATGTTCCAATGAAGTGAGGGAGTCTATGAGCGAAGAATCACTAACAAGATGAATTGCCTTTCTCTGAATAGAATCAAAAAGCCTCAATGAATGTTTTGGTGCCGAACTCCTCACATGAGAACTGTATTTCATGACATGTCGTATCTGAGCTTTGTAGATCATTAGAAGCTGACGGGAAGTGAAGTTTTTCTTCCCACGAAATAGAACTACAAGTTTCTGTGAAGCACTTTTAGCGATCGATTTCACATGGTTTTCCCATGAGAGATTATCACTGATCGTAATTCCTAACATCGAGATACTTGACTTTGTAGGAATAGTTACTCCTGACATACCTGAATACTAGATGATGATAGATCGGCTTTTTTTCGAGAAGAGACATGCCTGAGTTTTCAAGCATTCATTTCGTGAGATCAGTTAGATAACCGAGACGCGAAGAGTCGAGGTTAACTATGATCTCGAGACAGGAATGAATCTTCCTACCAAGTTTTGTATAGTATTTTATTTACAACCATCATATTTCCATTGCAATTGATTAATCTCTGTTTCGTTCTGAACATATCTAAAATATTACATTTAACGGCAAATCACCAAGAACGCGGTTTTCTCAGAATAATCAAGTAGATATACTGTTACCGTGACTACAGGGTATACAATTGTCACCAATATAAATAAATGTCAGATAAAGTTTAGAATAGATGAAATGATGGCGGTAAGTAGAGGTGTGTAATATGACACTTCCCAAACTTCAATGACGTTAGTAATGACAGCATTACATATATGGTTGGGAATAAAGGCTATTCATCAAAAGTTTTTCGGGCTTGAGGGCTTTGGTCTTGAATTTTCAGTTCCGGATCTTCACCGGCGTGGTTCGGGGGTCAAATTCTTTTTTGTGACTGGTGGCAAATTTGGGGGGGCTGTCATGTTTGTGTTCGGACCGTATTCTGTTGGAAGTCGGACTCTAGTTATGTCAGGTTTTGTCAGCAATGTCCCCAAAACCAAATGCCGAAGTTCATCCCATCTTCCTTTCTATTGATATTCTACTTGTGTTCATAGATCCCAATTGTGATTGTCGAGAAGAGCTACAGACGATTCATCAGTTTGTACCAAGCAACGATTTTGAATGTGTTAACTGATCCGTGTTTTGAAACTACATTTGTCAGTTCCTATACAGTGTTTTAAAACTTACAATGGGCCATATCTCACGAACGGAAGCTGACAGCGAAAAATGCTTGAAACTGTTTCTAGGATGATTAGGGTAACTGGAGTGACATGAAAGAGAACTCACCGCCATCAACCCCTTGGGCCCCACCCACCAAAACTCAAAAAGTTCAAATTGCAAACCCCTACTTGCAATAGATGATTGAAAAGACTATAAAAAATGCTATCCAATTGTATAAGTAATAATTGTACAGGGTGAAGAAATAATTGTGAAACTTTGGCTTGAATGGAATATTTGATGAGGTTTGTGTTGAACAGCAAATCTATTCAAAATATCCAATAAATAAATAATCAATAAGGATTCCGTTGTTTTGTAAACAATAATATAGCCTATTGTCAAAGTCTGCACGAACTCCAATACCAGCCGACTCACTATGATTTTTTTATTTGTAATGCTACCTCCCGGACTATTATTCAAAATGATAAGTGTCAGTCTATACTTATCTTGTGAAATAAATACTTAATTTGCCGTTTTTGATATACAATTCGGAAAGATAAGAATTTTGGGTTCTGTCAGAGTCAATGAATTTTGGTTTGTTTAAGACTCTTCAATGTCATTAGTTTTCATCATTTGTACGATCTGAACTGTCATTCAGCTGTTGTTGTTACGATGGTTTACAATATACCTGAGCGCGTGGAGGTAATTTTCATATTTGCCTCACAGAACCAGTGCTATTTACAAACAGCTCAAATATTTCATGAAGGGCATCTCGACAAAAATATAAGTCACGTGTACGTCCGCGATTTTGTTGACAAGTTAAGAGAAACGGGATCAGTGCAAAATAAAAATAAAAAGCCCCAAGATTACTGAATGAAGCAACCCAAATTGAGGTCCTTGGAAATTTTGCAATGGAGCCTACTGCATCAACTCGTCAAGTATCTGCAGTGACAGGACTTTCACATGAGTCGGTTAGAAAGGTATTGAAATTACATGAGTATCACGCGTACAAAATACAAATTTTTCAAGAACTAGACGGTTATGATGATGAACCAAAGATACGACCAAGGTAACCTAGCTGTAGACGAAGATTTGCTGCACTTCCAACAAGATGGAGCACCTTCTCAGTATGCAGCTCCAGTTAGCTACTGGTTGGATACTAATTATCCGATAAAATGGATTGAAAGGAAAGGCCCCATCAAGTGGCCACCGAGGTCACCAGACTTGGCGCCACCTGACTTTTTTCTGTGGGGTCACCTCAAGTCAGTTGTTCATAAAACTTAACCTACGTCACTTGGGGAACTGCGAAAAAGAATTACGCAAGCATGTCGCGCCATTACTAGAACAACATCTGCCAAAGTTCGTGCATATTTTGAAAATAGGCTGTATTATTGTTTACAAAATAACGGAACCCACTTTGAACATTAACTTGATTGACATTTTCAATAAATTTGCAGTTCAACACAAACCTCATTAAATATTCCATTTAAGTCAAAGTGTCAGAACTATTGCTTCACCCTGTAAAATTTTTATGGTTTTTTTCAATGATATATCACAGGTAGGGGTGTGCAATTTAAAATTTTTGTGTTGTGGTGGGTGGGGCCTAGTGGGTTGATGGGGGTGTGTCCTCTTTCATGTCACTTCAGTTCTGAGGAGGGGTGGAAAAAATAAGTTCGTACACCAAGCAGAATAATTCGGGTAAAAAGCTTTTATTCCCAGCCGGTCGGATCGTACGATAGAATCTAGTTGAGAATACGAGTGAGTTTCTCATAAATAAAACCAATAGTATAAATAATGTGTCTTACTTAGATAGTTTAAAATATTACATACCTAGACCAGGCAGAAAAATTCAAATTAATGCCGTTTTTAAATACCGCTAAGGTTCCAGAAAAACTTGTTTGCATTTCCAATACGTGAAATCCACTACTACGAGCCTAGTTTCAGATGGATCGTACGATGCGAGACTTTTTACAATCATGGTTTTTCAAATAAAGGAATGTATAAAAAGTGAGTTTGAATTATACCAAGGAAGTGACTTACAGCGCCATCTCCGCGCGAATAGTTCAAATAGTGACGTCGATAATCGTGTCGATACAGATCCCGAGCATTTAAACGGGAATTGAATGAAATATCAGAAGTTGAAAAGTAGGTTAAGGAAAAGATGTAAACAACATGGTACAGGGAGTACAAATAACAACGACAAACAGAAAAATATCCGGAGCTATGGGGAAGTTATGCTACAGTTCCCCCTCACTATCCTTGAAGTTTCAAGAATTTTTCGATATCAGCTTTCGTTCGTGAGATATAGCCCAATGTAAGTTTTAAAATTGACACACTACACTTTCTCACATTAGCACGGAATCATGTTTTCGCCAGCAATGGATTTGAAAGTTCTATTCTATGTTTTAAAATTTTTTTCAATTCGGTTCGTGGAACCCCTTGTTGCAAATTCATTTTTCTACCCTATAATAAATAAAAATATAACATGTATCTATGGTTGGCTTGTTTGCCCTATTTCCGGAAACCTGAGAAGTTAGTTTCCTTTACGGTGCATGGTACTGCGCACCTATTACTTTGATCGCTAGATGGCACCACGCATTCCACACTTGCTGTAAAATGTTTTGATATTCGAATTGCAAAAACTAGATGAATTCCTGGACAAAGTTAACTGTGTCTTAGCGTCTTTTTTAGAGGTGATTGCCCATACAGAAACACCTCTGGTCAGAAATGTGCTTGGCGTTCTTCTTCAGCAAAATCTCGAAGGTTTTGGCTTGTATCCGTATTTTTGTAGGTGAGTTGAATTGTGTGAAAATGTAACTATATTTACAATATTTTGTGATATATTCCTAATGTGATAAAGTGAAGAACCAAGAAATCATTGATAGAATGGAACATATTTTATTCTACCGCACTAATATGTATCCAGTTCACTATAAACATTTCTAAAAATACTGGGAATAAATATATAATAAATAAATAATTTAAATTATGAAAACTGTTGATGCAATACATCAGTGAGTCTTTCAATCACAAATCAATCGAGAAGGATGCCGAATTCTTACTGATAATCGATTTTCAGGCTGCATTATCGATGTTTGTTCCTCGAAGGAGTCAGGTGGAGATGAACAATCACTACAATCGGGATTACGATGCATCGTTCAATATATTCTTAAAATGAAGGATGATAAGTAGTAATTAACACTCCGATAGTCGCGCCGCATCTGAGAGATGCAGTCTTAGTATTATGCCCTGTTATTATGGCCTACCTGACGATATGGACTGGCCGCCCCTAGTATCTTCCTAAATCGGGTAGAAGTGGCTATTAGTATTATTGTAACTTTTGTGGAGTCAACTAGGAGGATAGAATTCTGTGTTTGGGCGAAAAGAGTACATAAAATTCTTCTTGAGTTAAATTTACAACTATCGTACAGAGACAGTTAATGCTTGATATGATTGTAAAATTCACTAAGAAATCCATT
This sequence comes from Zygogramma bicolorata, assembly GCA_032362365.1. Lineage (NCBI taxonomy): Eukaryota > Metazoa > Arthropoda > Insecta > Coleoptera > Chrysomelidae > Zygogramma > Zygogramma bicolorata. The sequence goes on along the minus strand of JAVJAQ010000137.1, from coordinate 14,192,954 downwards.
GATAGAATACTTTGCAGTTTTTCCCGACATAGAGTAGCATCACCTTTTACTTTATTTTTATTGGTCTTTTATATCTTATGAACTCAATTTCAGTTTGTTTTGAATTTTATTATTTTTATTTCACAAGGTTTTCTTGCGTTTGTTGATGAATTATAATTTTATGAACCATTTCTCATTTTTCCTCTACCCAAATCGCAAAATCTGATCAATTTTAAGGGATGCATCTGTCAGATGCAGCGCGACTATACTTGTTGAATTATTGGGCGCGACTATGGGAGTGTTAATGAAGGGTTGTCATGACTGTAGGTTGAACATAAAACGCCATTATTGTGCAAAACCCAGTTCCGAACTCAATTGAGAGTAAGGGTAGTGGAGATATTTTTGAAATATAGACTAGTGAAGTCATAAGCACTATTAGTCATGGAAAAACTGTGAAATTCGCATTTCTATAAGATGTTGTATTGAGGGTGTTCATGTGTCAGCATCCACTAACAAGGTCGGGTAGTGGAAAACCTGGTGGAGGTGTGAAGTATTCGAAACTATCAGACAGCCTGCTTTACAAGTACTTGTGATAATTGAGAAATGATCCAGAACTAGTTCATAGGATTAGATATTTTCTGTGGCAAGCATTGATTATTGTGGTGTTGGAGTTGAATCGAGAAGATTTTATGATTTTGAATTCATTGAGTTCTGTTGAATAATTAGATCTTGCTTATAAATTTGTTATGAACCTACGTTCATAAACATGAGATTTGCGTGGGAGTTTGGACTTTTTCCAGAGACCAATTACCCTAACACCCAACTGTTATTACTTGCACTAGAATCGCATTTTGCTGATAAGGACTGCATATCCAGAAGAAGGAAATCAAGACTTATCAATTTCCTTTCTTCTGAAGATGGCAACCCTGTTCGCGAAACGCCAGTCGAGTGCGAGTAATAGTACTATGGTGTTAGGATATTTGATCTCAAAAAAATCTATGAACACTTGTTTTTTGGAAGAATCAAGCATTATTGTAGAGGAACCCACGATGCTAAATCTTAACTTAACTCGAGCGTCATAGAGACCTATTGGGTTACGAAGCTTAGATGACAAAAGGAAAGAAATGTTATACAATGTATACCTTTTTATCGGTGGGGGCAGCGGCTATAGATTTTTAAAAATGTAAAAAAAAATTATTGCATTGACATACTCGAGAACGTCAGATATTGATATCATCTATATGTCCTACCTATTTTAAAAAATGTACCTATGTCCGGTGTTTTCATCGAGTCTCAGGAATACAGTCCCTTGAATGAAAATAATCTATCTTCCAATCATATTAGGTTTGATGATATCACCGAGGATGAAGTTATAGAGGCGGCAAAGAAACTGAAGAACAAGGCAACGGCGGGTCCTGATAATTTACCATCATATCTAGTTAAAGACTGCATTCGTGTCTTTGCATTTCCCCTAAGTGCAATATATAACTTGGCCTTAAAACACAACAAATTTCCTGATAGATGGAAGAATGCCAGAGTTTGTCCTATTCACAAAAGTAATGAGAAATCTCATATTACCAACTACAGACCCATATCTATTCTGTCAAATTTTGCAAAACTATTCGAGATTATCTTGTATAATCGTTTATATTCTGAGGTAAGGAATTATGTACCATCATGTCAACATGGATTTATGGATCGAAGATCAACTATTACAAATTTAGCAGTATTTACTGAACACGCCACACAAGTAGTGGATGACAAGGGACAAATAGATGTGATTTATACTGACTTTGCAAAGGCATTTGACAGAATTGATCATGGTGTACTTTTAAACAAACTCTTGGGTGTAGGTCTCGCTTACCCATTGATGACATTTTTTCAATCCTATTTAACTAATAGACAGCAGTTTGTTTCCTACAATGGTTTCACATCTCAAAAGTATGTTGCGTCTTCAGGAGTGCCACAGGGTTCAAACCTTGGACCACTATTGTTCCTTATCTTCATCGCCGATTTGAGTAATATAATTACTTCTAACAAATTATTTTTTGCTGATGATTTGAAAATTTTTCAACGAATTGACTCGACTGAAGATTGTTGCACGTTGCAAAGAGAGTTGGATAAAGTGCAAAACTGGTGTATTAAAAACAAATTGCTGCTCAATGTAGGTAAATGTCATGTCATGACTTATTCCAGAAAATCTGAACCGATTCTTCACAACTATAAAATTAATGATGAAATTTTGAGTCGTTTGAGTTCTATCAGAGATTTGGGAATTATCTTTGATAATCGTCTCAGCTTTGTCGAGCACATAAATTCAACAATTTCTAAAGCTTATAGAATGTACGGGTTCATAATCAGAAATTGTCGATCTTTCACGAATATCCGAGCATTAAAAGCTGTTTATTATGCATATGTTTGGTCACAGTTAGAGTATGGCTCTATTATTTGGAATCCTCTCTATGATTGTCACAGAAATTCCATCGAGCGTGTTCAACGAAAATATTTGAAATTTTTATCATTCAAAATAGATAATGTCTATCCAGACAGAGGGATCTCGTATAATATTTTGGTTACCAGGTTTAATATCCCTACATTGAATATTAGAAGGAAGTGTGCATCGATCATTTTCCTCTTCAAACTGTTACGCAGCTATATCGATTGTACTGAATTGTTGGCACAGATAAACTTTCGTGTTCCACAAGCCAATGTGAGAAAGAACGTACTCTTTTCCTGTAAGAGACCTCATACTAATCTGTACCTCAAAGCACCTCTTTATGTCAGCTGTACAAATTTCAATAAAATTTCTGGTGTATGTGATATCCATTGTTGTTCATCAAGACAACTCATAGATTTAGCAATTGCTCATTTAAACGATGAAACTTTATCATAGGCTCCTTTTTGTTCATTGGGTGTATAGTCCTACATTGTCTATCAGATTCTATTTTCCGATCGTAAATTCATAATATTACTATTTATATTCTCAAATTATACCAACATTTATACACCAAATTACATAATAATGTTTTTTGTATTCATTTCAATTTTAATTTATTTATTTATGTTTATTTTTATAATTATTATTTTGACATCAATGTATTTTTGTCCTATCAATGGATTTACTGTTGGGCAAATAAAGCTATTATTATTATTATTATTATTATTATTATTATGATTGTTTCCATGATGGAGGTGATCGTACGTAATGGTTGGAAATGAAAAAAATATTTTTATTTGAGCGCCTCGGATTTTCTGAGGGGATGTTAGGTGAACCTAAAAAAAGCTCTTATAGAAGAATCTTATGGTTTGGATATGACGCAGACTCGCGGCCATTATCAGAATGTGAAAAGGAAATCGTCATTTTGAAATACACAAGCGCGTCAGATTCAGATATATATGGTTCATCTTTCTAGAGGGATTCGCCTATTCTGTCATATTGCATTTTTTTTGGAATTTTTCTCAAATCATTGAACTCAATTGATTGAAAAGCTTACGAAAAAGCATACAAATAAAAAAGTGTATGTTTTTTTAGTAGGATACTGGTATTTATAAAAAAATTATTATAAGCAAATAAAATTTCAAAACGTTGGATATTCGTTATGAACAATATCATGCCACGAATGAGTCTGTGTGATCAACTGTCATGGCAACAGAAATCAGAGTGGGGACGGAGTGAGTGAGCGATAGATAGTGAGAGAGAAGTAGAAACGCGGAGAGTGAAATATAGGCATCACGTAGCTGCACGCATTAAACTTTATCTATGAATTTTCATTATTTCGGCTTCTGGAAATCGTCAGATTAAATATTTTTGTAGTTCTTGAATTATTCCCTCCTAAATAAAAAAAAATTGCCACACTCGAGAATGTCGAGATGAGGTTTTTTTTACAACTTTGTCTCGAATTGTCAGATTAGTGGAATATACACGCTTCAGGATGAAACTAACTCACCCTACCTTAATCTGACGAGCTCGAGAATTTCAGATGATCAATTTTTGTACTAATCTGATCCTTTATCCTAAAAGAACGGCCAAATATATATATATGGCTCATATATGGTGGGAGTACGTAACCGGGTACAAAGTATCCCCCTGTATATTGATCCCCCACGCTTTAGTGAATCCCGAAATCCCCGCTTGGGCTCCCCTAATATTATGTTCGTTCGATTAATATGGTGATTGTTGATGATTTTTCGAAATGAAAAATTATTGAATATAGAAACTGGTTCAACGTCATCAGCAAATTCGATATATTTTCAATGTACTGCTATTTTCAAAAGTTGCAGAAAAGGGCTTCGATACAAACTGAACTCAACTTTGAAATTTCATGGCTTTTCTGCATATTTATTGGATTCAACATCTCAATGTTTTTTTTTGCAAAGAAGTCAATCGGTATCTTATCAATATTTCTAAGAAAAAAAAATTCAAATGGAAAATCAATATCTCCAAGTTGTGTTACAGTACCAATGGTTTCAAATCATACTTATTCGAGATATCCGTGAAGTTTTGTTGACAATATGTGAATTTCGCAACAAGAGTATCACCTGTTATGCATCGAATGAGCTATTGGATTCAAACAAGCATATAAATGAAACTTGAAGAATTATACGGATTCAAATGAAGTGGTGTATAGATGCGAGTACAGGTAATAACAGAGATCACCATTTTTTGCAAAAAAAATGTGGGGATATGCATATAGTGTATACATTTCTCAACGCCCCTCGTATAATATTGAGCTTGCATTTGGGATTGGAGACGGTACATCGAATGAAATGAAGGATAACGTCTTTTATACAGTCCGTTTTTTTATGTCGTACCACTATTGGCATCTCGAAAACGGTAAATGATACGAACTTGATTGAATTGGACAAAAGTTGCCTATTTTAGTGAACAATGAAACGATGTTTCCAAATCGAAAATGTCATGGATCGTTTCTGAGATATACGGGGAAAACCGAAATGGCCCGTTTTCTTTTCTATGCGCTGGCGCCTTCATTTTTAGGAATATGGAAATGTGTTCAGAAGACTTTTTTCTCTATTTCGAATTTGCTTCGATGTGCTGTGCTTCGATTTTCAATACGACATTCCGTTTCACGGGGACCACCCTCAACTCTCGTTTTTCAAATACGGACCTGTATTTTTTCCAATGAATTTGAGTAGTCCTTGTCTTACCCACTTCAGATATGTATCTTACCTGATATTTATTTCTACGTTTCTGCCCATAAATTCCATCATCAAAGTCCGAGCAATGAAAATCCTCCCCTTCGGAATACGGTCCTGATTTTATTTTTGATCTTATTCGAAATGATATTTGACTTCAGTTGCGAGAATGAACTTCAAAATAAATCCACCTTGAATGAATACTCTTCAAAACATAATACCAAAACTTCAGATAAAATCGAGATCAAATCCAATGAGATAGAAAATGAAAATTGAGAGGAATAACAAGGAATGATTGAAACATTCATTTTATACATTTTTTTGTCAAATAGGTGAGAATCATTTTGCTTATGTGTCAAATCCTAGGCAAATGTTGGAGTCCATTCTCGCAACTGAAGTAAAATATCATTTCAAATAAAATCAAAAATAAAATCAAGACCGTATTCCGAAGGGGAGGATTTTCATTGTTCGGACTTTGATAATGGAATTTATGGGCAGAAACGTAGAAATAAATCTCAGGTAAGATACATATCTGAACTGGGTGAGACAAAGACTACTCAAATTCAGGAATAAAAGTACAGGTCCGTATTTGAAAAAATAAAACTGAGGATGGCCCCGAAGAATGAAACGTCGTATCGAAAATTGAAGCACAGTACATCGAAACAAATTCAAAACAAAGAAGAAAGTTTTCTGAACACATTTCCATATTCCTGAAAATAGAGGCGCCAGCACAAAGAAAAGAAAACGGGCCGTTTCGGTTTTCCCCGTATATCTCAGAAACGATCCGTGATATTTTCGATTTGGTAACATAATTTCATTGTTCACTAAAATAGACAACTTTTGTCTAATTCAATCAAGTTCGTATCATTTACCGTTTTGGAAATGCCAATAGTGGTACGACATAAAAAAAAACGGACTGTATAGGCGCAGTGAGCCCGAAAAATCTACCCTGTCGTTAGGTGTTCCACTCCCTGACCCATGTTCAGCCCTTTTACCACATCACATATAAATTCCCGGAACTTCATCAATTTTTTGTCACCAGCGCTCAAACTATACAAACCAGAAATAGTCCAGTCTATGACCATTTTCCCGTGTATTTATCCCATACAGCACCGATTCGCATGAAAATTTGTATTCAGGATCTACATACCCTCTTTTTCAGAATCTACCCTGTGCCGAGGGTTGCTTTCTCCCTGGGGGTGGATGACACCCCTTCTTCGGGGTGAACATTTTTTTATTTGAAATAAGTGCGGAAATCAATAGATTGACTAATTCTAAGCATTTTTTGTCCAATGAAGTTTTTTTCTGAAAAGTAATACTTTTCGACTTATTCGCGAGTGAAATTGTCGGTTTTCAGTCAAAAAAAAACACATTTTCAGATCCTTTTTCGTGAATAACTGGAAAATAATGCATCGAAAAACCTGCAGAGAGCAAAATTATAGCTTTTGAAAAAACAAAGGCGATTGTTTATTTGTGATGTATGCAAACCCACTACAAACTGAATAATTGCTTCTTGAAAGTTGATTGGTATTTTCAAACGCTAAAATGGAAAGTTTCTACGTACAATAACCAAAAACCAATGCATTTTTCGGGAAAAACTAATTAAACCTTTTCTGAAGTCCTTCAAAAATCCTTCATTTTTGTTATCTATAAAAGATTCTAGCATCAAAACTGACCGAGGTATGAAGGAAATAATGTTGAATTCTATTTTTTCCTTGCAAAAAAATTGTGAATAACTCATCCTTGCTTTCGCCCTTTGGAAAAAATCGTTGCCTAGTGGAACTATATGTATATATACATATATAATATACATATAGTTCCACTAGGCCTAAAATATAGTTACTATGTGAATTCTTCAATATACTAATGTACATACTCTAATTTCTACAAAAATTGTTTTTGGTTTTTTTCCCATAACTCGCTTAGTCTTCAAGCTATTGAATCCACTAAAAAAGTATTTCGTAGCTTTTTTCAAGAGCTATAAGCTCATTCACATTATTTTTTGTTTCAGATTATATTTTTGAGAAAGTTCATGCTGGAAGGGCTCAAAAAAGGTACTTTGCGCGAACCCTCACAATATTTAACTGGCCATATCTTACTCTATTTTCATCCTGCAGAAAAAATGAAACACCGAAATTTTCAGAGAAGTATAGCCTTCAATTTTGTTCTCTAGAAAATTTTGCATGTATCAATACTTTTCGAGTTATTTTGAAGAAATTGTGATTTTTCGCTGATTTACGTATATGATTTTTTCTCTTCAATCTCAATTTTTTCCAAAACTACGTACTTTCAATTGATGAAAAACTCAGAACTCATTAAAAGAACATGAATGAAGTGAATTATGGAGTAACAACAACTTTTTTCAAAGTTAGGAGTAGAGAGGATGAGTTATTCAAAATTTTTTTCAACGAAAAAATAGGATTCAACATTATTTCCTTCATACCTCGGTCAGTTTTGATGCAAGAAACTTTCATGTATAACAAAAATAAAGGATTTTTGAAGGACTTCAGAAAAGGTTCAATTAGTTTTTCCCGAAAAATGCATTGGTTTTTGGTTATTGTACGTAGAAACTTTCATTTTGGCGTTTGAAAATACCAATCAACTTTCAACAAGCAATTATTCAGTTTATAGTGGGTTTGCATACATCCCAAATAAATGATCGCCTTTGTTTTTTCAAAAGCTATGATTTTGCTCTCCGCATGTTTTTTGGTCAGATGCATTATTTCCCAGTTATTCGCGAAAAATGATCTGGATATGTGTTTTTTTTGACTGAAAACCGACAAATTCACTCGCGAATAAGTCGAAAAGTATTGCTTTTCAGAAAAAACTCCATTGAAAGAAAAGTGCTTAGAATCAGTCAATCTATTGATTTCCGCACTTATTTCCAATAAAAAAATTTTCACCCCCAAGAAGGGGTGGCATCCACCGCCAGAGAGAAAGCAACCCTCGGCACGGGGTAGATTTTGGAAAAGAGGGTAAGTAGAACCTATATCCAAATTTTCATACGAATCGATGCTGTATGGGATAAATACACAGTTTACACTTTTTTCACCGTCATAGACTGGAGTAAAACGCTTTGTTTGCCGACCAAGATTATCTCTTTGATTTTCGTGATGGAAAGACTACGAGATTAAAACTACACAGCCCCGATATTTTCAATCCGTTATGTTTCATTCTCCGTCAGGATGACTTCTGTTTTGTCCGTGTTCGTTGATGCAACGGGAGCAGTTGCACTCGCATCGGTGGATATTTCCATCTCAGATTCTGAAGTGATGGTGGTGGTAGTTGTGGACTTTGATGGAGCAGGCTTTGTCGTGTGTATTTCAGATTGCTCGCAGTTCCGGCCGTGGGTCCCCTCCCTGCAGAGGCATTTGTAGCTTCCTTCGTCCTTCACGACGGAGACGCATTTGGCGTCGTTCTCGCATACGTCGGGATGCTGCTCGCAGTAGTTCAGCTCTATAAACGGAAATGAATTAATTCTCCTGGAAAATGATCGTTCAAATCAAAATATCCGGAAAAATTCGGGAATATGGACACCTCACTGATTTTGATGAAATTTTCACAGGTGCTATAAAACACCGAAAATTAAAAAATGAGAATTTTTTGAGAATTTGTGAAAAAGTACTTACCCTGAGAATATATAAGTTGTAACTAACAGAATCTGATTATTTTTTCACTGATGAATTTGGGCAAATATTAAAAGACAATAAACCAGATATTCCATGTGAAAATGCCCGAAGGATAGTTATTTTCCCAATAGATGCTAATGGTGGTAGGAAGATATTCACAAACACGTTTCAATCCAAATTTCAGCTACTATTAGATCTGCAAGTCTTGCAACCCATTGTGTGAAATGTAATTTGATGCACATGGTAGCTTTTGGAAAACCAAAATTACACAAAATACTCTCGGAGTACTATCAATTAGTAATTGAATTTTGAAATTCAGTTCAAATTCAAATCTGACACAAGTAAGAATGTCAAACATGTCAAACACTCAGAATCGCCGAAATAATAATATACAAGGTTGTCAGTTCTCTTTAAATTCTGTCGTATTAGGTACCAACAATATTTTTGTTCAAAGTCAAAGCAAATTGCTTTTTTTACGAGATTTGACGCTTATATGATCGGATAAAAACAGTAATCATAATATTAGACGTCGAAAAATTGCAATTCTGAAAACTGTATAAAATCTAATTATTTGTTGGAATTGGATGTTTTGAAGTGAACGGGTTTTCTGATGGGAACATATATATATATATATAAAGGAGGAATAGTCGCTGACTAGTTTAGAGTATAACTATATAGTAGGGTCTGCAGCGTTGTAAAAGAAGACTCTTTAAAGTTTTTCCAAGCTTTCGGAATGTTATTTATTCCATCATCAGGGACTACAATATAAAATGTTATATAAAATGTAAAATTCAGAAATATAAGTACTTACATCTTTATTGAGGATGTTTACATATATGTTATGTTTGCAAAATAAATTTCTTATTATCGTTTTGAATACAACAGGAAGACAATTTTAATTTTAATTTTTTCTTAAAATTAAAATTGTCTTCCTGTGAAAAATAATAAATCGTGTTCTACTATGGAGCATTGGTGAAGTGATCATTATGAAACTTCTATGCCGATAAAACGATATCAGAGACGTTTCTGCACAAAAATTTCGATTGGTATGGTCATTTTATTGTGTTTTACATAATCTGTGCAAATTTCATCAAAATCGGTGAGGTGTCCATATTCCCGAATATTACCAAATATCCATTGCTAGTATGATATCTGTAGAGATGTAGAAAAAGATTAATAAAAATTGAAAGTAACTTCAATTTGATTAGGCATTTTTTTTAATATGCAGATTCACACGAAAGGGAAGCCCTGTAATGTTCAAAGAACACCGCGTGAATCAAGAGACAGGAGATACGAATCAACGTTCACTTTGAATTTTTGAAGTTTGTGAGCCCCAGGAAAAATCTCTTTCCACAGTTCCACAGCTCAGCTGTTCTATTGAAAAAAGATCTCTGTGGAAGAGAGGTTTGACAGGTCTCCAAATTCACAACAAAACGGTGGGAATTCTGTACTCGTCGAGTCATCCGTGTAGATATTATCAAGGGTAGAACGATTGATAACAATTCAGAAGAGCACCGACTGTGAAAATGTCTAAAGAAGAGAGACAATTCTCCGACCCTTCTACGATATACTAATGAAGTGAGCAAGTTTGTGAGCGAAGATTCACCAATAAGACGAATTGTCTTTCTCTGAATAGAATCGAGAAGCCTCAATGAATGTTTTGTTGACGAACTCCACACATGAAAACTGTATTCCCAGACAGGTCGTATTTGAGCCTAGTAGATCATTAGAAGTTGACGAGAAGTGAAATGTTTCTTTGCACGGAACAGAAATCCAAGTTAAAACACTTGACATAGTCAGTGGGCATACTTGAAGACTGGCGTTAAATCAAATCATCTTTCGAACAATCTGTTCAGGCCAGTCTCAAATTACCTACACAGTAGGTTTCGGCTGGCACCTGTCAGAAAACAACTACTCCCCTGGCTAATACCACGAAGGGCATTGAATTATATCCGATTTTTAATTATGGGAAGTCATCGACCTTATGTTGATGATGGCACTGTCTTGCACTGACGAGTGGCCAAATAGCCCGAAACCGCTCTGCAAGTGTGTCCGTCCCTATGATTGAGGATCAATTCCTACATTTGTATATGCAGGATTTACTTCTGTGAAGAAACATGCACTGGCACCTGGTCGGATATGATTCAATGCCCTTCGTGGTATTAGCCAGGGGAGTAGTTGTTTTCTGACAGGTGCCAGCCGAAACCTACTGTGTAGGTAATTTGACACTGGCCTGAACAGATTGTTCGAAAGATGATTAGAAATCCAAGTTTCTGAGAAGCACCTTTAGGGATCGTGGTTTTTCCATGGAAGATTTTCACTGATCGTGATTCCTAGCATCGAGATACTTGACTTTGTAGGAATATTCACTCCAGACATCTGAATACTAGAGATGATATATCAGCTTTTCTTGAGAAATGATATGCCTGGGTTTTCGTAGCATTTAATTCCACCAAGTTCATGTTACCCCATTCTCTTATTTTCACCAAGTCGTCGTTAATTTTATTGACATCTGTGTTTCTTCTAATTTTTGTTTCTTGAGCTGACATGGGGACTCTGGAAGAGAAACTGGTATGAAGAGTACTGTCGTCCGCAAAACGATGTTTTGAACAAGATGTTTTCTCGAGCAAATCATTGATATGAAGCAGAAACAAAGTGGGTGTCAGAATGATATGGAATGTACAGGCAAAAGCACTGACAAATAAACTCAGGAGTTTAATACCCAAATTTAAAGCATTTCAAAAGTTTTGTAACATCAAACAGCTGAAAATACTTTAATATGCATTGGTACAATCGCATTTATCATACGGGATTATTGCATGGGGAGGGGTACTTAATTGCTACTTGGATAAAATAGAGACGTCACGAAAATGGCTGCTAAAAATAATTTTCAATAAAGAATTCAGGTACCCTTCGTGCAAATTATATCAAGAAAGTGGAATATTTGATATTAGACAATTATATTGACAAACCATCATGGTTCAGCATTACAGAGACAGAAACAAACAACGAATAAATCACCCATATCAAACGAGATACAGACAAAAATCGGTAATAGTTGCGAAGGTGTACAAAACAATAAGACAGAGAAGTTCTAATTTTCTCAGCTCAAGAATATCTAATTCTCTACCAATAGAAATTAAAAACATTAATTCGTTTCATTTATGGAAAAACAGAATAAAAAAATGGATATCCATCCAACCGAGACTGACAATACATAAAATGGAGGATATTAAAAACCTATAAAATCACAGAGAGAAAAGATTATCCAGTCACCATTATTTTATTGTTATCGTTCTCATGTGTATCCCTTTATGACATTGTCAAGCGTGTTCTCTTTTACCGAAATTTTAATTTTAATAAACCCTATCTCAATAACTGATACAACTGTTTTATATTTGTTTGGTATTGTATTTTACATCTGCAAAATTTTTATATATAATGTTTGTGTATTTATTTGATATTGTATTTTATATTTGTAAACTTTTTGTATCTAATATTTTTGTTGAATTTTAAGTGTTATGTGTATTATAATACTTACATTCGTTGTTACCAAGTTGAAACAAATATCAAAAACAATTGCTGATCATCCCGTACGGATTCATTTCCTTGGGATCTGCATGTTTTTTTTCATTTCTGAATTTCAACAGAAAATCACTGTATAACTTTGTATGGATGAATGTTATGAGATGAATCAACTATTATTATTATTATTATTATTATACTCCATCAACAACCACATACAGAGCCCTATCAGACAAAAAACTCTTCAATAAAGCACACAACTGAGGAGGCAAACCATAAGACGGCAGTTTAGAAAGGAGACCTCGATGCCAAACTCGATTAAAAACTTTTGAAATATCGAGTGCAACAGCTATCGTTTCTCCGAATTTCTCGATTGAATGCTGCTGAATATGAGAAACATAAGCCAATAAGTCACTGGTTGACCTTTGATGGTTATTCATTATTCCTGATTTCTCTAAATATTTGATAAGCTCTATATTGATTGCTTTTTCCTTGACTTTGGAAATGATAGAAAGCAATGCAATTGATCTATAATTACAAGGTGAAGTTTTTTCCCATTTTTAGCAACTGGCTGAACTCTTGCTGTCCTCCAGGCTTTAGGAAAAACTCAAAAGTTATAAAAATCCCCAAGTCTTTTAGTACTGTTAGCTATCGGTACCTACAGTTTCGGATTGTACCACCGGAAAACCGGGAAATTTTCCGCTAGGCTCGCCTGCCAAACTCACTGAGGCCCCTCGAAGTGGCCCCAATTTGTGAAAAAGTCAATTCCCATTTTACTAGCTTCACAATATTTCTGGACGTTACAAATTAGTATATTATGCAACGATCATGTAATGACGGTTATGAATAAACGAGCATTAACTGGGATACGAAAGGAGCCGCAGGCGAGTTTCGTATGGTTTATGCAAGTGTATAAATAACCATCACATGAGAGTTGCACGCGCAATTTTTTCTACACCAAATAAATGATGATCTATAAATATTTAATTTATATTTGTATTGTGGGTCCTACTGATCTGGAAGTGGAACGATCATCATTTCATTATTGCTAATCTCGATATGATATTATATTGGTAATGATTACTTCATTCTGCCAGTGAATTGGAATTCCAATTGACTAAGAATCAGTATCGCGATGAAAAATCTTAATATTATATCATGATACAATCATAATGGACCCTCTAAGAAACGGACTGAAGGCATATGTGTATTGTTATAGTACGGCTCTAGAACGAATGTGCAGCACTCCGAATTGAAAAATAATAATGATTCTCTCCGAAAATCCCGACCATCGGGTCACCAGTTGGTTTTCGCTGTTTATCGTCAATACTATTCATGAGTTTGCCAAATATTCGATGATTGGTATATACTCCAGTAAAGGAAGTAAAAACTTGGAGTTACTTAAATTTTGTCAAGGAAGGTGCCCAGTATCCGAGTAAACAACTTCCGTTACTGGGAAAAAACGCGGGGGGTGGGGTGTTAAAAAAATAATGAAACCAATCGATAAATCATCATTTCTTAACATAAAAACATTGATTGCAATTTTTCATAAAAATGCACCCGTTTCGAGTAATAGCGCAAGGAAAAGTGTGATTTTTGCAAAAAGAATTCAAAAGTTTTAAAGTTTTTTTAAATTTACTGAGAATCTGTTAGTATTACAAAAAAGTTTATATTACTTATATGAAGTATTTTAGTTGACAAATGGGGTGGTTTTTGTTTTAGTTTTGTACGATTAATATTAAAGGAGATATGACATGGCAAAAATGGTTGCTTAACGAAAAATGAAGAAACCGGATCGTTCTGGCGTGAATATCTCGAAAAATATAACTTTTACAAAAAACTGATTCCTATCATTTTGCAAGATGACAAAATCGGAAAGATTTTGAGACCAACCAGAACCGTTTAAAATAATAAGAAAAAAATTATGGGCAAAATAATCTTTTTTCAAAAATTTTTAATGCCAATTTTTCAGTGCCATATGGGCTGAGGTGCTTGGAAAAAAAATCTTTTGGTGAAAAGTCAGGAAACTTTGTCCTAAATATGTCCAGCTATTTTTGGCCCTATCGGGTTATTATTGTTTATGTTTTGGCCTGCCAAAGTTGGGTAAAATCGTGTATTTTTTAAATTATTTTCAGTTTTTGGCCGGCAGCATTAACATTATTTATTTTAAACAGCCAAAGTTTTCCAGCATTTATTCCAGGAGAGTTGTATTCCAATTTTTTGTTATAATTTTTCATCTGTAAGCAAATTTGTCCGTTAAAAATTGCCTATTTTATGTTTGTAACGGTAAATGCTCTTTTTTGTCGGGCGAAATAAAAAAAATTGGCCCATCCAATTCGAATGTTGCAAACCACATGAAAGTTCGGCGATAACCTTAGCTTCAAAATTTTTCCTGGTACGTCTCGTTATCATTAGCCAAAAAAAGTTATGGCCAAAAACCTTTTTTTTCCATCAATCACATAGAATTTTCATAGTTAATCCGTTGGGACCCTCTATTTATAAGTTTTATGAACATTTTTCGTGCAGTACTGTATGTTCAGATGAAAAGCCAATTGAATTCTGCTGTCAAATTTCAAATCAAAATAAAATAAAAAACTAAAAAAGGGTAGTTTTTACGCTTAACAGGGTTTTTCAGAAATTTCTGACATAAATTTTCTGAATAAAACCTTTTTTTTCAATTAAATTTTTCGAAAAATTTTGCAATTCATGATTTATGGACCGGAATCACTTTTGTATTTTCAATTACCTTCATCGCAAAGCATTCCTCCCCAACCTTTTTTGCAATTGCATTCCCAAGGACGCCGGCATGTACCATGGACACAACCTGGATATGGATAACATTTTTCACAGTTCTTTCCCCACCAACCAACTTTGCATCTGAAAAATGAAGACCTATTGAGATATCATCGTAACCGAAACAGAGAAAGGCGTTTTGGGGACGATTAAATAGCAAATTGAATTTGTTATAAGATCGATGGACGATTCATCCATATCATCAGGACCATTGTACTGCAAATATCATTGAATTGGTATAATGATTGCCCAAAGTAAGCGGAAATGTCGGTATTTTGCAAAAAATTGTCAAAGATCTTCAAATATTTCGAACATAATTTGAAAATTCTGATTTTTGGATGTGAATTCTGAAGAGGGCATACTAGAATTTGACGAAATGACATAATAGAACAACCGTTTCCATAGAAAGAGAGGTCTTTCCAAACATCATAGGATAGATATTCATGAACCATCCTCTCTATAAAATGAAATGAACATTCATATCTCGAATATGCATAGACTATTCATGAATTATATGAACACCTTCGACATATACATGGAATATTCCATAATGATTTCTATGATATCCTTGGAAGAATATGCAGAAATATTGCATTTCCGAATATTCTTTCCCGAATATTCTTGAAATTTTATCGATTGAATATTCATCTAAAATATTTCTGTTATATTCTCAAAAAATAATCTTTGGAATATTTTCTTGCATATTCCTGAAATATAATTTATAAGTTGTCCAAAATTTCATGGATATTTCCTGAATAATATTCTTGGAATATAACGTAAGAGGGATTTTTATGTTCGAAATTTTTCAAGAAAATATTTGCCTTCCCATAACGAAGCGTCCATTGCTCATTATAAAAAGTCACAATTTGTTCAGATTCATTTGATGGATATCAATTACTACAATGCAATATGTAACCAATGCATTGGTTACATGTATAATGTTAAGCAAAAAACTGATTCCTTATAATACCTCTAATGAGTTGTAATCAATGAGGAATCAGCTGAATAATAAAACAAAATTACTGAAATTGTAAGAGACACTATCTGAACTCCACTGTTTGTGAATGAAAACTGAATCAGTTCCATTCCATTGGCAACTTCTATAAACGTGGAAAATATTGACTGGATGTTCTTTCGAACAACACAAATCCAGGCCAATCATTTACTTTTCTATTATTACTTCGAATATTGCAGTTGAAATGTGTGTGTTTCACTCTACACGTAAATATTTGATGAATGAGTCATATATCTTTGTTCTCAACTCACCTACATTCTCCAGGTTTCCTGCAATAGCCACGTTCTTTGTGACACGATGCCCTACAAATAGCTGAAAATAAATGAACTGCATCAATAACTGAACAAACGAACAATATTTTTCGTATGAATCTTTCAAGAATTCGACAAGCTTTCATCATTTTAACCACTGGGAATGACTCCACTATCTGTAATTTCACCTGAAATATTGATGGGGGTAATTGAAAGAGCAGCTTGGCTTGGTTTCTGTCGGAAAAACATCTTTCTCGTCACGAAATTGATTGTTAAATAACTGTTATGACGAATATTTCACCTGACATACATTCGAATTCCCTGTGATATTACCTTGACTCACTCAAGCTCAGGAATAAATAATCAATTTTCCCTGAAGTAAAGATTAGTGACAGTTTCCCAGCATGTGAAAATATATTGAAGTGAATATCACGAGATAGAAAACCAACTTCTTCCACGACCATATGGGAAATTGGCAAATATCGCACTGTCTACTCCCAAGGAAAGTGACGGCTGTCATTAAAAAAAAGTCAACCCGTTAATCCTGTAAGATTTACAGATGCAATTAATAATTGCTTCTCCCTATTTCAATAAGTTATGAAAGAACTGGACTAATAGGTAACTGATTATTCATGAAAAACAAAGAAAAGAAAATGAAATGTTGTATCATAAGTACTTAGTCATTGTCAAATTTTCAAATAAACGCCAATTATCTTCGTTTCACTATGAAAGTTATTGCAAATCCATGTGCACTTTTTGTAGAAACATAGACTGACACAAAAAAAATTGAGATTAGTCAGGCAACCCAATATATTGATTGTGTATTCACAGTTCACACAACAATAATGTACATTCAACAGTCATATTATAAATTATATGTAATCATCACAAAAATCATTACATTGGAGTAACGATTCTGGCCTACGCCTATTCATCAATAGTTAATTGCTAGTACTCCTCTAGGCACTGTCAACTGTCATGTTACTGTGAAGGTGAATTCATATTGAAGTGTATATCACACACACATGATCTGATATTTACCTATTTTTTAATAAAATACGTAGTAGTAGAAAAAATAGTGTACATTACTTGTGCGAGAGTGATATCACTTACCGCACTAGTGATGTAATACTATTTCTTGCACGTTGAACATGTTCACTTCATGGAAGAGTGAAACTCTACCACAGTATTTCAATATCATCATGATGTGAAAATGAAACAAACTCATCCAAACAACAGTCAAATGAACTAGTACCTATGGCCCAATCGATGTCACTCACCAAGTTGATATGCGTTCAGAATATGTAATCGATGGGAAATTTCTTGATCTCTATGATGCAGAAAAAAAAAAAACATTCTCATTGTTGTGTATTTATTGGGTATTATCATCATAGTATTTGTCCTGCGGAAAATCTTGAATTTTAATGATTTTCGCTTATAATGGCGCGAGTGCATAAAAACTACCGATAATTTTGCAAGAAAGCGTGATATCAAAAATTGCGAGTTTATTTTCATATTTTGGAGAAAGTGCCCGAGTCCGAAGGACGAGGACTCTTTTACAAAATATGAAAATAACCGAATGCAATTTGTATGAGATATCACGCTTGAATGCAAAATTATCTGGCCATTTTTATGCACGAATGTAACTCATTGGAATATTTCACGAATAAAGAAATTCTCAAGGAAATGTTATTTTTTATTCATTTATACTTTTCTCATTTCCGATGACTCAGTCATTGGAAATGAGTAAGCCTCTGAAGAAGCTGGCCACTCGCGCTAGCGAAACGTCAGAAAGAAATTCCAAAGAACGAAGGCCTTCAAGTCCGAAGAGAAGTTGTTATACTGATAACCTCGGCCGCGAAAGCCTTGACCATTTTGTCTCAAGGAAATGTTATTTTGTGTTTATTTATACTTTCCTCTATAGATTGTATGGAGTACTCACCTAAACGCGAAATGTTTTTGTATTTTTGAAGTCTATCTGACATTTATTTGTGTTGTTTACTGACGTCTAATAATACGGTTTCAAATGTGTTGTTATGGTGACTTGATACAATGCAATTACCGCTGTAAGTTTTCGATAATTGCATTGCTCTTATGGGACATTTTATATATGAGGGAAATATTCGTTGAAAGTGAGACTAAAATCTAGGAATGAATGGTAAGAATAACAATTTCCTATAACCGTATTTCGTATGCTCTCTAGGAAACTCAAATAATGAGTTCTCTTCGAACGATTCGAATTGATTCAGTTAAAAATAGAATACTTTCGTTCATACTGGAAATTGAAAGATATTTCAATCAGTAATAATAAATGAATCCACTAAAAGTATTCGTTGTTTGCTAGAATGTGGTTGACAATGCTCTTTGCTGAATGGTAATGGTTCAGACTTCCATGGTCTATCTTATATACTCTATTGAAACCTATTTCTAAGGAAATCAACCTTCTGTTTGGATTCGATTTCATCACTTGATTTGTATTTTCATCCTTTCATTCTTAGCAACAGGTTTCAATACAGATTATAATATAGACAATGGAAGTCCTGACCATTCTCATTCGAAGTATTCATTTTTGGATTCAGAAAGTGGTGAACCAATTTCCTACAGGCATTTCTCGCAGAAAAGTAGCCTAAATTCGAAACGGCTTCTCGGTATGGTTGGCTCGGGCAATCTCGTTACAAATTATAAGATAATATTCAACGGGTTATAGGCTTTATTTCAGTCTTTATTGGAATAATCGGATGTTCCGGCTGAGAAATTTTTTTTTTAAGTAGGTAGGAGTTAACAGATTTGCAATCGATAGAAAGATATTTCCATTTGAAGTTTATTCTCAGAAATCAGAACTCAGAAATGTTTTTTTTGATCAAGTGACCTGATACTCACGGGTTTGGCAAAGGATTCCAGTGTATCCTGGGTGACATTTGCATTCCAGAGGCTTATCACAGTAACCATTCACGCAGCCTGGTAATACCTGGCACTCTTTACATGTTCTTCCAGACCATCCAAGACGGCATTGGCATTCTCCAGGAGCTTGACAGTAACCTCGTGTGCTGTGGCATTCTGGTCCGCATATTGCTGGAATTATTAAGAGAACATCGATTACACCCAAAAACGACAATGTATACAGGAAGCACAAATATATATACATATATATATATATATATATATATATATATATATATATATATATATATATATATATATATATATATATATATATATATATATATATATATATATATATATATATATATATATATGCGAAATTGGTATTCGCTTCGTGGCATATCTGAATAGCTCGAATCAGCGCATACAGTTCACTACGGAATTAGAAGAAAATAGTCATCTTCCTTTCCTAGACCTATTGATAACCAGAAAGTCAGACGACACTTTAGGATACACAGTATATCGAAAGCCCACCCACACAAACAGATACCTACACGCCGAATCCCACCATCATCCCACACAACTACAATCCGTAGTCAACACGCTGGTGTCCCGATCTTTTCGTCTGACGGAAACAACAAACAGACAAGCAGAGCTAGCAGAGACATGCAAAGCACTTCGACAAAATGGCTATGGAACAAACCCAAGAAAAACTAGGACGGAGGTCCCCCAGAACCCAAACAATCAGTGACACTACCTTCCATCAAAGGATTCACCGACAAAATCGGAATACTGATGAGAAAAGAGAATATACGAACCGTCTTCAATCCTCAAACGACCATTTCGTCTTGCTTACCGAGACCAGAGGACAGGATTCCTCTCGAAAACCAAGGAGTATATAGCATCACATGCGGGGACTGTGATAAGCAATATATTGGCCAGACGAATAGAAGAATGTCAGCTAGAGTGCAGGAACACAAAAATAGCTTAAGGACAAAACAGACATCTTTCGCCCTCTTTCAACCCCACCACCAGACGGGTCACAAAATAAATTTCGAGGCAGCAAAGCAAATAGCGCAGGTGAACCATTTCAGAACACGCCAAATCAGGGAAGCCATCGAGATAGAAAAACATGGAGAAATAAACAAAAGAGACGACTCTCAAAATATATCAAATGTCTGGAGTTCAGGAAATGGTCCTTCAGTGGATGCAGGTCACCACAAACCAGACCGACCATTATTACCTGAACAGTCATTAGCCAAAGGTCTGACAACCATAATCGATCCGACGGCTGAGGGAACGGATCATATCGGCTACGATTAACGACTGAGAAACTATTTAAAAACTGGCAGAAGTTTTTCCAACAACTGTTGCTAGCACCAAGTAGGAGCAGTATTCTTGAAAATGCCAACTGAGATGTTGGCGGAACGTCGAAAGTCATTATCATATATATATATATATATATATATATATATATATATATATATATATATATATATATATAGAAGAATCCTTTAAATATTCGGGTGTGCAGTCAACAAGGAATTGGAAAAAGTGAACTCTTTATTCTGTTCAAGCTTTCGAGTCTTTATTGGCTCTTCATCAGGAACTCTACAATGAATTAGGAAAATTGTAAGAATAGAAACGTTTTTTAACATGTGCTTACTTACGAATGTGAGGTTAATAATCCTTTTTTAATGAAAACATGAAGGACAACATATCACAAACACATCGACCTAATGGTACAATTATAATATAAAACTTTAATTAAAAGATATGATCAATCATACATGTAAAAGAATTGAAAAATGGGAGAAGTTGTTTCTCCTAACAGGCATTGGAAACCATATTTGTAATTTTAACGGAAATGATGTGAAAAGAAGGGAATGAAGTTGACAAGTGACGAATGATTACAGTTTCCTGTGACCTTGAATGTGAAATCACCAACTAAACAGGAGTACCAAATGTAAAGTTGTTATTATTACTGCCCAGTAGGGGGCGACTTAGTAAATATGAGTATATGATGCTGAGATTATCTATATCTTTCCTGGAATTTATGGAATTTGGTTCTTTGAAAATTTGTGTCATTTCAAGAAAAGTTCTTTTCTTGAGATTGGATTCATGTTCAAAGAACCAAATTCCATAAATTCCAGGAAAGATATAGATAATCTCAGCATCATATACTCATATTTACTAAGTCGCCCCCTACTTGGCAGTAATAATAACAACTTTACATTTGGTACTCCTGTTTAGTTGGTGATTTCACATTCAAGGTCACAGGAAACTGTAATCATTCGTCACTTGTCAACTTCATTCCCTTCTTTTCACATCATTTCCGTTAAAATTACAAATATGGTTTCCAATGCCTGTTAGGAGAAACAACTTCTCCCATTTTTCAATTCTTTTACATGTATGATTGATCATATCTTTTAATTAAAGTTTTATATTATAATTGTACCATTAGGTCGATGTGTTTGTGATATGTTGTCCTTCATGTTTTCATTAAAAAAGGATTATTAACCTCACATTCGTAAGTAAGCAAAAACGTTAAAAAACGTTTCTATTCTTACAATTTTCCTAATTCATTGTAGAGTTCCTGATGAAGAGCCAATAAAGACTCGAAAGCTTGAACAGAATAAAGAGTTCACTTTTTCCAATTCCTTGTTGACTGCACACCCGAATATTTAAAGGATTCTTCTTTAACTTAGACAGTCGTCTAACCTTCTCACATATATATATATATATATATATATATATATATATATATATATATATATATATATATATATATATATATATATATATATATATATATATATATATATATATGTTAGCATGAAGATTCTCACGGACGAAGTATGATGAATTGTGTTTTCGGGTTTCATTCCGTGTTCTATGGTTTTGATCCTCTGAAGGATAATTGTCACAACGTTTCGGCAAAGTCTCATTTGCCATCTTCTAGGTGATGATTGAGTTTCGAGTTCGGAGGTCGACAATTATCCTCTGAAGGATAATTGGAAGTTTCAATTACTTAGATTCCTATGGGGCATTACAGATGGGATATTAATTTGATTCCATGTGTTAATGTTGATTTTTAAATAAATTTTCATGACTAATATATATATATATATATATATATATATATATATAAATGTATATATATATATATATATATATATATATATACATTATTAACATATGGAATCAAATTAATATCCCATCTGTAATGCCCCATAGGCAGCTAAGTAATCGAAATTTCAAATTGTTTTGTTTTGACAGCATAAAAAAGACTGGCTCATGAGTTCATCTCCACAGAGTTCATCCAGCACAAAATGTTTCACGGCCTAGCCTATTTCAAATGGATCGTACAGGTATACTCTTTGATGTGAATGCAAGTCATTGGCCAAATTTTTTCCCTAATGAAGAATGCTTCGCGTGACTCCCTGTGTTTCATGCTCACAATGATCACATATACTCCTATTGAGTTAGAAAAATGACGTTCTGAAAACTGGGAGTAACTTTTCTAGAGAAAAAAATCCATATTAGAGTTGAGATCCTTAAAATGTAATATAAACAAATTCGGAATAGTACAAAAGTTGCTATTGTGGGTTATTGTTTTTTTTATATGCAAATTCACACGAAAGGAAAGCCCTGTAATGTTCAAAGAACACTGTGTGGACCAAGGGACAGGAGATACGAATTAACATTCATTTTGGATTTCTGAAGTTTGTAAGCCTTAGGAAAGACCTCTTTCGTCAAGAAGTTCCAAAGCACAGCTGTGCTATTGAAAAAAGATTCCTGAGCACAAGAGGTTCGACAGGTATCCAAATTCAGAACAAATCGGTGGGAATTCTGCACTCGTCGAGTCATCCGTGTAGATATTGCTAAGGGTAGAACGATTGATAACAGTTTACAAGAGCACCGATCGTGAGAATATCTAAAGCAGAGGGGAAAGTCTCCGACCCTTCTACGATGTTCCAATGAAGTGAGCAAGTCTGTGAGCGAAGAATCACTAACAAGACAGATTGCCTTCCTCTGAATAGAACCGAGAAGTCTCAATGAATGTTTTAGTGCCGAACTCCACACATGAGAACCATATTCCAAAACAGGGCGTATCTGAGCCATGTTGATCATCAGAAGCTGACATGATGATAGATCAGCTCTCCTTGGGAAGAGATATGCCTAGAATCAAATCCCACCAAGTTGTGATATATCTAGTGAAAAGCCATGTGAAACCGTGGAAAGTTAGTCCAGAGATCTCAAAACAGCATATAGATATGAAATTTTCGTTACAAATGTCTACCCTGAGTGATATTGAATTTTCACGTTTCACAATTCCAATTATGGGCCCGTTGCATTTTTAAAAGAAATATATTGGCACTTCAAGATGAGCGGTTTTGAGAATGATCCTAAACAAACATCCATCGGAAACGAATGAAAGAAATGCAGAATGAGTTTTTCACTCACTGAATAATCAGCATATCATTGTATCACCAATCGAAATAACAAGTTGTTAGCACGATCTTGACGCGTCTGGTGACACCTCACAAATATATTCACCATATTTGGGTATCAGAATTGATGACTTTTTCAGTAAACTCCGTCGGATATCTTCGAAAGCTGTGGGTATGGTATCCATACTTACGTTCCGAACAGAATATTCCATCCCAACCCTCATGACAGACGCACTCGAAACTGACGTTGCAGTAACCCCTCTGGCAGCCGGGTAGCGGTATGCACTTGTTGCATCTTTCTCCGTAGTATCCCAGCTTACAGATACACTCCCCTGGTCTGTTGCAGTACCCCTGAAGAGGGTCGCATCCAGATCGACATTTCGGGACGTCGCACAGGTCCCCTGTCCATCCTGGCAGGCATTTCACTTCTCCGTCGTCAGTACAAACGTAGTGGGAATATTCGTTCCTGGATGAGGGGATTTCGCAAGCCTGGAAGAGGTAGAGGTAATCAATTTTGAAAAAAATCTAAATGGTTCCGAGGAATACAGATTCAGTGGAACCTTATTTAATTTCTCGTGAAAACAATGTCTGACTGTTACTTTCCACTATGAAATCACTAAATCCTCCGCTAATTGAACGACATTGAAACAAACGGCCTGACCTAACCTAACCTACAGATTCAAGACGGTAATTTCCTGTGAAACTTGCTCTTGTTATCATAATCAACAACTGATTCAAACGAGTAAGTTGTTGGACATGCCAAGGTAGCAAGAAATAGTCCAGGAATATTTCTGAAATATTCTTTTGAGAAATAAATATATACATCGTTCATGGATTATTTCCTGAAAATGATCCTGGAGAAAATGGGTGTCATAAAACTATTTTTCGAAAATTAGTCAATGAATACCCTGAAAATTCCTGGAATATTCGTATCATATTAAAAATATTTCAATATAATTCTTCAGCAAATATTAATAGAATATTCAGAATTTTAAATGAATATGTAATATTATGTAATATTTGAGGAATGATTAAAAGAGTATTTTCTAGGAATATACCAGTAATGTACCAGATATTTTTAGAATACACAGAAGGAACTATTTTTAAATTTTCGCAGCAACTCAGGAGAGATTGAAAGTCTGCTTTTCTACACTTGTATAGATTCCAATATTATTTCTCATTTTTCATATTGTGGTAGGTTACAAACCTAGGAAACTAGAGGCAAGTATCAATCCACAACAAAATAATGATATTCGCACAGTGCGAAGAATATATTTTCCTTATTCTATCTCTTTCCGAGCGGAAATCATTCAATTTTTCCATACATTTTTCATCAGAGTCAATTCAAAAAGAGTTTTTCTGGACTGTAACACGATTTCCCTGAAAATACCTATAGTCCATACCTACGAACTGAAGTAATTCATATTCTTGTGTCATAATTCAAATTCGGGAAAGGCGATTCGGAATATCCGAAAGAAATGAGTTGAAAGATACAAATTGGAATGCATGTTTTTTCACAGGTTATTTTCATGATAGATTGGCGAAACCAAGATGAATAAAACCCTGGTGCGTTGACTGATACGCTTTTGTTTAGGCAATTCCTCTCGACCTGAGAAATCGGAGAGTAAACTTACATTTTTTGACGGTAGGTGGTGTTGAGGTGGTGATACAAATTCGATTTTCTAAGGGTACTTTTTCATTGAGGCGGCAGCTTACGAGTGTTTTTCGATACCGGCGGTCTCATTGGATAAACTCTTGCGGGATCATCCGTTCACCAATAGAATTATCAGTAAACAAAAAACGTAAGGTCAAGGTCGTCTAATAAAAAGCTATCAATTTCTTTTGAAATGTTTGACAGTTCGATTTGAATTTGAATGCATTTGAAAGTTTCTTTAATATTAATATATACTTGCTATGATTTTCTTAGAATAGGTATATCTTGCCTGGCCTGAACAAAGTGTTCATTTAAAACATTGAAAGTCAGAACAACTCATATCAATTTGAAATTAAATACCTTTACCTAGGAGTGTACGATTCATTTCAGTAAACCCATTCACAAAGCTCAAAATAATACGCTCGTGTAACGTGTAGGTATTACCTATCCCTCATATCATTGGCTCGTAATCATATTAATCACATTTTTTAACACTATGAAGAGAGAAGTACTTACCTATCTTCGGTTCCTCAGAAAGTAGAAGGATAGAATATCAATACTTCCAGTTTTACTCACACTTATTGTTTCGGAAGATTCAAAATCACATCACAATCACTGAGTTTTTGATTTATTTTTCATCAAATTGAAAGCAAAAGGAATACCTAATAATCAGTCCAAATGTGATGACTACATAATTTCTAGCATTTCGCGGGAAAGCAAGAAATTGCATGCAAAACATGAGACCATGAAAGAAACATAACCTATAAATCTATAAATAATCGAATGGCCTTCGAGCAAACGGATATCATGGCATCACAGATTAAATTAATATCACGTAAGGTGCGCCTCTGCTGGCAAACTCTCGAAGGCATCTCTTCAGTTAAAATTGATCAAAATCAAGATAGAGAAAAGTCGAGAAAATTTGCTTAAAATCTATCAGGTATAAGTCAACACAACAGGGTTTTTATTCATCTTGGGCGAAACAGTAATTTCATGGGAAAGTTCAATATACGATTTTCCAAATAGGAATCACATATTTTCACATTCTCTTCGACCACCCACACAGAGTTTTTCGTGTACGAAAATGAAAAACGGTTCGAGCTTTAACATAATTTCCAACATTGATGGAACAAAAAACTACTGTCGGCAAAGCATGTTTTCAACAGCTGTGGTTAGTTTTGATATAGTAAACAGGGCTGACAAAAAGTGGCAACAATTTTAGGAGTAGAACATACTGTTTAAGAAACGCGTGAAACTGGTCAGGCTGCATAGTTATAGAAAGCGGTAAGAATATCGCATAAATTGTTTTGATATTGAAATAAGCAGTAGTTCTGTTTTGGCTGAGAAGTGTTCGTTCAGTAAAACAGACCATATCAAAAATATAAAAACAGAAATTGAATTCCTCGTTTTTTTCAAATAACTCAAATAGGGCTAGCTTCAATTTCTCAACATTATAATTATAGGCTCAATTATAGACAATTTTGCGATCATTCAACCTGGTCTCGAGATGCCCATGCATTGAATCGAATTCTACTTCGAGTGTTGATGCGAAATGTGACATAAGGAAACAGAGGAATCATGGAATAATTTACGATCCAGAAATTGGTGTAAGTTTCATTGGGAGTTCGAGATATCATTGCCCAAGAAAAAAAATCTGTCGAAATTCCAATGATAACTAGGTCAAAGTATGAAGTCCGTGTGAAAATCTTGAGGTACTCGAAAAAAAACATTGTGGTTTCAGAGAAAAAACATTCAATCTCATGATTTGTTCTCTTTGAGTAAGGATGAAACTGAATGAATATTATCAAAGATTGGAGAATGAATTAAAAAGTTTTTTACTATCTTCAGAAGGAGAACAATCATCTTGGTTATGAAGTAATATGGAATGTGCCGTCAACAAAAACTGTGAATATTGAAATTCCCGAATCTTTTTCTCGAGTTCTTGAGATATCGTTCCAAATTATCACACAATATGTAACTGTGATTATCTGTTCGAATCCCTTAATGGAAAATGAACCAGTACCATTCAACAAGAAACATCATCAGTTAGTACATTTCTGCTCAGGAAGATTCTGACAATTGTATGCTCCTGTCGTGTAAAACACAAAAAAAATTAAGATCTGCGAGCTGATTTTTTTTTATCACACACAGTTCGCTCTTTTTGTGTACACAAATAACAAATTTTTCTCTGGTTATCGATGATATGATAAAGTTGAATGTACTCATTTAATCAAGGAAATATAATCATAATCTGAAAATCCCCACATAAGATTTCTGTTTAAGGGTTCATCAACAGAATCCTTGGGGAAGTTTCTGATAACAGGGCTCCTTTTCCCAATATATTTTTCTTGATATTTCAGGTGTGACTTTTGTATTCAATTACCTAATGTGAACCGCACGCTTCATGATTTCGACTCAGCAGCAGTATCTTCCATCATAATAGAATTTTCTACTTCAACTCGTAATATTTTATTGCCCTTGCCATCCTGATACACAGTGCATTTCTTTATTGTCCCCCCTTTTACTTTTTTGACCAGTCAATTAGAGAAATTGAAACTTTTGATAATGAAATTGTACATGAATACTATATTTTGAAGTAAAATCGACACATAAACATTCCAACATGGCGACTTGGCGCCAACTTAAAAAAAATGGAAAGGGGGTGTTGTGCTACATCATTTTGGAGCTCCTGACGAATACTTCACAACCCTAGAATATGAAGTCAACATCTTTACCTACTAAAAAATGGCGCATTTGACTTCATACTTGACTTGAGGAAATAAGCTGAGTTCAGTTCAGAAGATGCTCGAAACGGTTGCTTCATACGTCTTGAGATAAGAACAGCCTATCCGATATTCCACGTGGAACATTTTAGAACACAGCAACGTCGATATTTCTACAAATATTCATTATTTTCTGCCGTACATTCAATATTGAAGCAAGTTCAGTTTCATACACCTTCAAATAGCTCCATGAAAAAGTCTGAAGGTGTCAAATCTGGCAAGTGGGCTGGCCATTCCGTAGTACCTCGATGGCCATTCCAACGACTATGAAAAGTATCACCCAAATAGTTTCTTTCTTGTCTGGAGTGTTGTGGTGGTGCTCCATCTTGTTGAAATAATAATACACATATCGAGTTCATTGGGATTTTGGTGATTAGAGAATCAACATTAGTTGCCAACTTATTCAAATACAATTCCCTTGTTGAATTTTGTTCAAATGATCATTTTGGAGATAGTTTACGTGGTAACTATCGACTCATAAAATTGGAAACTAATGAGAATATTCGAACTGAACAATGATGTTCGATATCGTACTGACATTTTTATCTTTTTCATGAACAAAAAATAACCTTTCAGACTCTATCGGGTTGTTGGGATTGCCATATGACAGAGAAAAACGAATATTTCTGTAAATATCGATATTAATGTGTTTGTTTCCAGGTAATTATCAAATGTTTCGCCATTTTTTAGTAGGTGAAGATATTGACTTCATTTTGTAGGGTTGTAAGGCATTCGTCAGGATCTACAAAATGATGAATCTCAAGCCCCCGCTTTTAGTTTTCGTCCAGATGGCGCCCAGTGGCCAACTTGAAATATTCATGTGTCAATTTCATTATCTCAAGTTTCAATTTTTTGAGTTGGCCCATTCAAAAAATGAAAGGAGGGGGCATAAAAGTGATTCACTGTATATACATTGGTTCGGATTGAATGTCAAGTATTCGTCTTACTTGTTTTTTCCACTTCGGAACAAACCTCGCTGGTGAAACCACCGACACCACTACCGCTGACAGAATCAAAAAAAGCATTGTCCATGTCATCACACACCCACAGATCACCGAAAACGTTCTTCGAAAAAACTTGACCGTTTAGAAACCCAGTGAGACCGTGAACTTGAACGTGCGTGAAGAAATGAAGACCATCGACCTCCTTTTGCTCTTCTTGTGGGTAACTGTAAGTGCCAAGTGACGTACCAGTCCGTGCACAAGATGACCCAACTAACATTTTTAGTTATAATTACGTTTATTTCTGACCGGGATATTATAAGCTTATATCGTCATAGTTACGCTATCAATAAAGAGGGTCATAACTCCCTCGGGACATTATAGATTTCATAATTCCCTCTACCTTTCACAAGTAAAAATAAAATTATATATATATATATATATATATATATATATATATATATAATAGAAGGGAAGATATATGAATAGCATACATATATACATATTATCTCTATCTCAACTTCTCATAATTTGGTTGCCACAACGAATCAGCTATGGTCTACATAAAATGCTGACAATAAGTATGGGAATATAAAAATTATTGTCATACGGTAGCTACATGCTCTCTCCCCAACAATATTCTCCTTGCGGCGCGAAATTTTCTGTAAAATGATGGTTCTTACCCTCAAAAATCTCACGGGCCTCTTTAAAAGTGCGGTTTAATGCAAGAATAATTTAGATCGATTGCACATGTTCAAATTTTTTCTCCAAAAAACACTCTTTTAGCAAAGTTATGGTTTCAAAATGTCATATGCAGCCATTATTTAGAAATAAATCGTCAGAATAAACTGAAATTTAATATATTATCGATATTTATTGATGGTGAATATTCAGATATTCTAATTAAATATGTAAATAAGTCAAGATTGTTCTTCTTACGTTATGAAATCAAGTTAATAATTGAACTATTAGACCTGTTGAATAACCTTTATATTTCCTTACCATAACGGCTTATATCTAGTCACATTTAGGTAAATATTCACCAAGAGAGAATACCAAAACATTCATTGGGTTATGATGACATTTGATTCGTAAATTATACCCTAAATAATAATAAAATTCAAACCGCCCCAATCCTTGCGAGGGTTGGGTCATTTTTGAAGGAGAAAATAGGTAATTTCTCACATGTTTCTTGCTCTAAAGTGGCTTATGGAATTTGAAGGGGATTTACTGGTGATTACTTTCCTGTTATTAACCAAGGTTGCTACTTATAAATTATTCAAGGCCTGTACTACCAGTATTATTCTTTTTTTAGACATTTCTCCTCGACATGTGGAATAACTGTCCTGAAATGTTAGTTGGGAACGGTTTCGTGAAAGTTTTAAGAGTCGCATCCGGTATCGTCTCTGGAGGTGCAGTTATTGTATGAACCTGTCGTGTTCAACAATTACCGTTTGATCCGATGCATAACCTTAGATGATTTGGAATGACCTCATTTGAAATAAACAAAATCAGAAGGAGAATTCTGTGTGTGTGTATTTACTCGAACACGTTGGAAGACCTCATGAGGTCGTTACATTTGCTTGAATGTGGTTTGACAATGTTCCTTGCTAAATGGTAAGACTTCCATTGTCTATATTTTTAACTCTATTGAAACCTGTTGCTAAGAACGGAATGATAAAAATACAAATTAAGTGAGAAGATCAAATCAAAATCAAATTTTTGGTCAATATTGACATTAAGGATTGATTGATCAAAGAAAATAATGTTGCTACAAAATATCGAGATATCGAATATGAAATATGGGTCAAAATTTTTTTTTATACAAAGAAATGAATGAAATAATATTATGACGAAAAAACAAGGTATTGAATGTGAAATACTATTCAAGAAATGTAAATGAAATATTATGAGAAAAATGTTGAAACCAAGTTTCAAGTTGAGTGTACTCATGACGTTTCGATTGCTGGTATCGAAGACGATTGCGGATACCAACAATCGAAACGTCGTGAGTACACCCAACTTGAAACTTGGTTTCCTGTACTATTTCACATCCCACATAGCAATCAAAAGCATATTCATAACTCGAGCACATGCTGAGGATATGTTTCAACTCATATTCCCCAAATAATATCCCTAGTATATTCCCAGCATAATTACTTTACTGCTATGAATGTTCTTTTCATCATATCTGTTTGGGAATATTGTAGCATATTCCAGGGATCTTGGAACACATTCCCGTAAATACTTCAAAGAATATTTGTTTTGAAAAATACGTACATAACAATTCAACATTTACATTTTTGTGAACTAACCACTCAAATCAACCCCGTAACCTTACTTTTTAGAATCTATATTACATTCTAATACATTTTCAACTTGACTTTCAGTACAAACTGGCTAGGTTGAAATCCCAACTGTTGGTACTTCGTTAAAATCTTCCTGGCAGCACTGCATGCATGCGTGCGTGGCAAGTCGCAAGCTAAGCTTCCATTTTCCAAGCTTTTTGTTCTTTGTTCTTGTTGAAATTGAATGTTATCTACAATCAGTTCACCAGTTAAATTGTTTATTTTCAAAGAAGACATTTTATCTGTGAAAAGATCCATGGGTACAAGGCTCAAAGAGCATCAAAGGAACTGCAGGCTGGGGCAAACCGACAAATCGGCGGTGGCGGAACACGCATTGAGTGAGGGTGACCACAAGATTCTGTTCGAAAATGCAACACTGATTGCCCCCAACCAGGGTTACCATAGCCGACTGGTACGGGAGGCAATAGAGATCCAAAAACATGCGGACAATTTTAACAGAAAGGAGGAACCGTTGACTCTAAACAGAATTTGGAATCCGATTCTGAAGAAAACAAGAATAACTAATGAAATCACAGCAGGTAGTGCGGCAACTAATAATGATGATTATTCCCCGAACCCGACAGAAGTAATTAACACTCCAGACTACCTGCATCAATATAAATACGCCTGTTTAGTCATCGGAGATGAATAAGCCTCTGAAGAAGCTGGCCACTCGCGCTAGCGAAACGTCAGGAAGAAATTCCGAAGAACGACGGCCTTCAAGCCCGAAGAGAAGTAGTTATACTTATCTGTGTGTGTTCAGTGTTCTCTATTGTGGATTGTGCATATTCGATACCGATAGTGAAGTGTGGGGAAAAAAAGGTTAGGTTAGGGTAAGCTTTCTTCACGGCTCTTTTTATTCATAGAATAATATCTTGTATATCTATTTTAGATGCTGTTCAATGTAAAAAGAGAACACAAAATGCCTGTGAAGATGAATTTATCCAAAAAATAAAGAGATGGTTAGCTAAAGCTAAAGAACGGGTTAAAAATGAATCAAAGAAAACTGAGATGAGGTGAGTTTTGAATTTTGGACCCTACCACTGTCCCAGTATACCTACATGTTCCAAAGGAATATCTCATAAACCAGAAGTGATTTCCGATATTTACATTGCTCAGAGAAATATGTATAATTATCTATATTGATTATTCAGAATTTCAAATTTTCATCATTTCAAATAAGTGAAGTATTCAATTGTAACATGTATACCGGGACACCCGGTATATTGTTCTAATCCATTATATTTTTAGGTCCCAAAATCAGCAGCGTTCCTAGGACACTGAAATAGGACAAAAAACAATAACATGTGAATAGGAATTTCTTAGTTTTTCATAAATGTTTTGAAAGTATTTGATGTCTTTTGTTTGAAGATAATCAAGGATGGCATTCATGCTTCAGAAAATGCCAAGAAACTAACTACCAGAACCTTTAAGGATAATGATGTTGCATCTCCTGAAGTCCCTCACCAAAATATATATTTATCTTGGACATATCCAGTTTGCACATATAGGGTATATTGAGCATACATATAGCATATGCTATGTTGGTGATATAGGTATATTCTGAGGATATTTGAATATATTCGGAGTATATATTTCAATCATATACGTAGCATATACTACTTGTGGCCAAAAAAATATACCTAGCATATTCTCAGCATATAGTAACCACATGTATATGTATGTGTGTATATGCTAGGGAT
This sequence comes from Zygogramma bicolorata, assembly GCA_032362365.1. Lineage (NCBI taxonomy): Eukaryota > Metazoa > Arthropoda > Insecta > Coleoptera > Chrysomelidae > Zygogramma > Zygogramma bicolorata. The sequence goes on along the minus strand of JAVJAQ010000137.1, from coordinate 14,159,842 downwards.
ATAATCTCAATATTCTTATGCGTTTAGGAATATGTTTAGCACATACTTGGTATATAATTTTGCTATGTGGGATTCGATTCCTTAATTTTATTGTTGCAATATTATTTCATTTATTTCTTTGAATAAAACTTTTTTTGACTCATATTTCATATTCGATATCTCGATTTTCTGTAACAACATTAATATATTTGATCAATCAATCCTCAATTTCATTATTGACCAAAAATTTGATTTTGATTCGATTTTCTCACTTGATTTGTATTTTTTTCTTTCGTTCTCAACAACAGGTTCCAATAGAGTTAATAATATAGACAATGGAAATCCGAACTATTAATAGTGAAGTGCTAATAGATTTGGAAGGAAGAAATGGAAACTTAGAAAATATGCGAGAATTTCAAACAACTAAATAATCAAATGAAGTTCGAAGAGTCCAAAATGGAATAACAACTGTGTTGAAAATACTAAAACTATAAAAATGAATTTGAAGAAATTGAATGTTTGAAATTGAAGAGAATCGAAAAATCATTGGAAAGAGTGCGAAAACGAATATTAAAAAAAAATTGTGAAAAAAAATATAATGGTGAAGGTTAGAAAAAACATTAAAAAAGGCAAAATAGTTGAGGCTTTCGCGGCCGAGGTTTTCAGTGTCACTACTTTCATTCGGGTTTGAAGGCCGTCGTTTTTTGGAATTTCTTCCTGACGTTTCGCTGGCTCGAGTGGCTAGCTTCTTCAGAGGTTCATTCATCTTGGAATTCACTCCGATGACTGGAGTGAATTCCAAGATGAATGAACCTCTGAAGAAGCTAGCCACTCGAGCCAGCGAAACGTCAGGAAGAAATTCCAAAAAACGACGGCCTTCAAACCCGAATAAAAGTAGTGACACATTAAAAAAGGCAAATCGAAAATGCTAATTTCTAAATATTGAACCATTGCAAATGAAATATGGAAATGATAATTGAGAAATTAGGCTTGACCATTCATGAATATTGAAGAGTTTGATAGTCTTGCGACATATCGATTGCTAGAATTTCACTTGTCTTCTAGTGACAGCTGGTTATCGTTGACTTGTGTTGCGCTTATTGACTAGTCGAGAATTTTGATAATATTCAATAGATTTTTATGGAAAGTATTCTTAAAATAATCGTGTTATGGTCATTCTTCCCATGAAAATTTTTAGTGCAAAATATTTTCACACTCGTAGAAAAAGTGTTGTTCCTAAGTCATGTGAGAATAGTGTTATCCGTCCAATGGCTTCACCGAAATAGGTTTTCCAAACGTTTGGTCGGTTTTCCGCACTTCTTGTGGTGGATAATTTCTCGCAAGCCGAGAAAAATAATGAGAAATATGGTTTTTTCATCGAGGTATGCATACTATTTCACCATATGATTCTTTATATAGAGAATATAGAAATTATTCATATTAAGGATAGAGGTTTCATAAATGAACGAATACGCCTATAATAGCTTGCCTATCAGAATGTGGTCCAGACTATATACAGTGAGATTAAAAAATTTCCACAATATGTAAAAGTTTTTCATTATCGATTTGTCAGAAAATTTTATTCTTCATAAAAATTGGTAAATTGCAGAATAATTGCATATGAGTTGTCGAAATTTTAAATTTCTAAATAGTGTGCGGGGGAGAACGAAAAATAGGAATACACCGCGGGCATGTGACGTCACAAGACAGCTGTCAATCAGCCCGCTGGACAAACAAACCCTACTTCCATAAGCAACAATGGTGATTTAATGAGATTATTATCGTAATTATGAAGAAATTACGGGTTTACTCTAATTTTGGGTATACCCTTAGTGTACCTGACATATATAAATGTCTAAATTTTGCAATCTATATTCATTTTTCTATTATTCTTCCTGGTTGCAAGGACATTGTATGTGAAATGGCTGATAAAAGTGATTATTTCAACACCTTGTCCATGGATATCCAGAAGAGATATTTAGAGAAACTGAAGGAAAGTAATGGATGTGATCCTTATTTATTGAAATTTGGGGATTGTAGTAATGCTGTGCAAATACTTTCCTAAAGTTTCATGACATGTTGTATGACACATAATAAACTATTTTGTATATGAGAGTGCATGCACAGAAGACTTTAAGACTATGAAAGTTTGGATTCATACAATATGTTTATATCTGAATGGATTAGAAGGATTGAAGTGAAGCTTGTGAAAAAAATACTGGAAATGTACTTTAATAAATAATAATTTTGAAAGAACAGATTTAGGATATGTTATATAAGGCTCTACAAAATTATAAACCACAACCATCTTTTCATATGGTAATCCTGTATAAAAAAGGCATTTAGATGAGTTATGCTTTAAACTTCCCAATGGGAATGATTAAGTCTGCAAAGTTTCCCGGAGATGATGTATTTCACCATAACAATTCTGCAACTCGAAATCAATATCGGGACATAGGTGTTCACCAGAGTTTTGTGCCTGTTCCACTTCTTCAACTGGTTAATTTATATCATTCAGAGATTCTGCAATAAACCAATTTTCATGAGGAATAACATTTTCTGACAAATCACGTGTGAGAAACAAATAAGTGCAACTCATCAAAAGAATAAAAAAATGTTCAGGCGCGATACTTCAATCAAGATTTGATAAAAAATATCATTTTGTCTCTGACGCTTCTTTCCATTCCGACCGATGGTTTTGTACGTTTGAATTTCCTTTCCTGGTTTCACAAATATAATATAATGTATTCCCTATTATACTAGTTCCATACCACTCCCACGCCTGGAGTAGCTAACACAGTTAAACTCATGAAGGGGTACTGTTTGGTGGAAATCACACAACGAATAGTTTTCCAATGGAACTATACTTTTATTGAGTCTCTTGAGGAATAATACTATTTATTTGAAATCAGTTTTTGATCGCTTTGTTCAAAACACGAACCAGGGGATCATACACCCACTCTCTAGCATGCCTCCCAAGCACCATGTCGATATGATTGAAAGTATCTCTGTCTATCTTCATCATGCCGTATCTGCTTTCTTCTGGTAGATTGCTCCAGAGATTCATGGCATCCTGAAAAAATTAATTTTCACTCAAGGTTCATTTAATGACTAGCAACCGAATGGTTTGATTATATATATAAAGGATATCAAGCAGAGCGGACGTGACATTTTTTTTAATAATAATAATAATTGATTTTATCGATAAGTTCATATACATGGTACCCAGTACATACTCAGCACTTATCAAATGGCAGGATTCATTTTTTGTCCCTGTTCAGAACATGGACAAAACTTGCTCTTCCATCCAATTCAATCCATTTAGTTATTAGTTTGTTCTTTGGCACATTAGAAAAATATTGAAAAATTGCATAAGTTCAAATCACGTCATCACTGAGGATTTTGTTTGTGGAATTCATAATTATTGTCCATATTGATGACAATCAATTGAGGGACCATACAGGACCATCAACATTTCGGAATCACTTACAATTACAGGTTATCCAATTTATTTTGGCATAAAGTGAGATACTTTTCTAGCTGCACACTGGTAGTGTAGACCATGAAGAAAAAAAAACATCTTCTAGGAATAAATTTCAACATGGTGAACACATATAACATGTGTTTTTTTTACTTTAGGATACTTCACAAAGATGGATTGGAAAAGCTATACTTGGCCTAACTCTCGACATCAAGTTCGATGGGACTATTCAAAATTCAGATGAAACATTGAGTATACTGACAAGTGCAGATTTCCAGAAGCGCTGTAGAATATTGTCCAAGAAATTGCGTATCAGGCTGTTACCAACATGATGTATTTATCAGATGCTACTGGAAGTCAGAAAAAATGCTCAGATGCTGGAGAAACAGTTTGACATACACCTAAGCCATGAGATGGAATCTGATAATGTGCTATCGTGTGTTCCGTACATTTATTGGTTTGTAACCTACCACAATCTGAAAAAATAAGCAATAATATTGGAACAAGTGTAGAAATGAAGACAAACAACTTACACAAAATACACAACCTGTATCGAATATTACATCTCATGTCGCTCGTTTGTCTGAAAAGATAAAGGGGAGCGGCAACAGGTATTATGTTGGAACAACATTCAAAACACCAAATACTCTACGGTCAATACTGATACATATCAAACCAAATAACGAAACGGAAAACACAAAAAAATTCAATTCATTAAATTCCTTGTATGTGCGGTCAAAAATATATCGGCGAAACGTCTAGACCATTGGAAATACGAAAGAGTGAACACAAGATGTACATCAGGAACAGACAGAGTGGTGGTTCTGAATTATCAGAACATGTTCTCACTGCTGATGGAGATCACACAGTAGGATAGAACGCCACTCAATTTATGACGAAAGAGAGCAGTGGCAACGAAAATTAAAGGAATCTGCTTTCATCATGCTGTCTGGTGAAGGATGCATACCTATGAGTTCGCTTGATATGGATCGTGGATGGCTGCCTCTCCTGGGGCCTGTTTCATAAAATTACAAGTCTTGTAGCTACAAGAGAAAAACAATGTAGGTATAAGTAAAAAACGAGTGATAACAATTATGTAGCATCGTGTTTCTTTGTGTTTCTCTTGTAGCTATAAGACTTGTACTTTTATGAACCAGGCCCCTGAAAGCAAAAAGTTATGTCAAATTTGAAATATTTGACAAACGTCAACTACGAAGATTTACTCGAAGAAATATTTTCATTTGAGCAAGAATTTTCGTATAAGTTTTGGGAACGGAAGCGGATTCATTTTCCGAAACGTTAACGATAAGTGTCTTTCTATATATATTAGTTTTCATTATTTTTTTGACAGGCAAAATTTGAGTTATACGAGAAGTTGCTGACTAATTGGACTTGTTCTATTCAGAACTAAATGTTTTTCAATAGACGCAGCAACTCTTCGGGGTAGATTGAAAATCTGCCCCTCTACACTTCTATAGATTCCAATATTGATTCATATTTTTGTAGATTGTGGTAGGTTACAATTCTAAAAAACAGCGGAAAAATATTGATTCACCACATAATAATGAAGTTAAAACAGTGTTATCATTGTTTGAGAATACCTTGGGTTATAATGCGTGTATATGTACATCTGCTTGTCTGATTTGATACAAACATAAAAATTCTAATGCCGCGTCCAGACTAAGCAGACAAAAAGTGAACACGAGTTTGAGACAAAAACACGACAAAATTGCAACAAAATATTAGGTATTCAGACAAGACAAAATTAGGACAAACTGTCCACACCACAACGACAAATGTGCAACAAAATTTAGTTGATGGGAATTCGTTGTCTAATCATGTGGCGTTTCCACCAGGAGAAAAATTCAAAAAATGGAGATTTATTGCTGGCCGCCAGTTGTTATATCCTTTTTTCCTCTTCATCCAATGTTGGGGAAATGAAACGCAAACGTTTTTGGATGAGACCAAGCTTGAAAAAGCTGTTAATATTTCTTATTTATTTTTCAACATCAGCCACTGACGTTATATTTGATTCTAAAGAAATCTCTTTCAGTGAATCGGAATTCTTGTAACGATTTTTGTAGTCTTTATTTTTAGGGTCCCATAATGATGAATGCTCCCTGTACAATTTTATCAATTTGCAAGTATTCTCCGTGTTCCACTTCTTTTTCCCCGACATTTTAGCAAAGACACGCCACAACAACACAACCGAACTACATTTGTGTGATTTTTCACTGATTTACTACCTGATCACCTAGTTTTGTCAGCGCGCACCGTACACACTGCGCCAACAACTTGTCGTACAATATGCAGACAAAACAGAGATCCTTTGATCTTTACCGACTGGCGACGGGACTTGTAACAGTCTCCGAATTTGGAAACAAAACACAAATAAGACAAAAATGTTGCAGAAATGTATCGTATTTGTCGCGGAACATGAATGTTCTTGTCTTGTCGTTGTTTTGTCTGCTTGGTCTGGACCCGGCATAACATTGTTGTTGAACTATTCTTGTCTATCTATCAGAGTTTTTGTTAATATGAATTTTTTTCGAAATACTGTAAACTCTCATCCTACTCCGGACCATCCGCCAGCGCTCTCCGTTCTGAAACCCATTCATACTCACTGATTCGGGAGTCGCCCAATCCTGTGCGCTGTACACCAGATAAACAGGAACGTGTATTTTACTGATATCGTATTTTGGTGGATACGGAGTCCCGTACACTTTATAGTTCAGTTCATTATAGTTGTACTTTCTGAAATTTCCCCTCACGAAGTCAGCAGCGTGATTGAGTATCTTAATCGAAGTCCCTCCTGGCAACTGGTTGAAGTAAACTGGGATGGATTCCTGGAATTTGATGAATGCACAATCAGAGGACCGAAGCCGTATGGGCCACGAGGATATCAATTGGGTGAATGCATACTCCTTGAGTCACAATCTCGAAATGGGATTTTCTTGAGACAATGGGCATTCTGGAAGAGGCTTTTGATGAAGGTGGGTAATCAACAGAATGATACTTGACACGTTTATTCCGCCCCAAGTATGGTGCGCCGAATGAACGTGATATTTATGGAACAAATTGTGAATTTTTGGTCTGGGAAACGGTTTGACTGAAGTTGAGATGTACCAGAATCTAGTTATTATGTGAGATTATACAATGGTATGAACATGTCTGAGTTTCGAATCACTAAGTTAGATGGATTTCCAAAATTGTATAATGCTTCAATAGAAGTATAAACCGTGCTTGCCAGACTTAGCATATGCTTCCCATCATGGATAAGGTTTATCTGGAATATTGAACTTCAATATTAGCTGGGATCATGAATCTCAACGATTCTCATTGCTGCCGTCTCATACATATGTTTAACCTATTCTATTAATGCTTTCATTCGGGTAATCCCACAGAACGGAATCAAAGAATGATCGAAATAGTGGTCAGAGGGTCAGCGCAATCCTCCTGTTTAACTCCCACGAATTTCGTTTTTTGAGGTCATCTGGAGAATACCGTTCATCAGTGTGTGAGATTTTTGTGATCTCGACAACACACAAGATAGGCTGGGTATATGGATATAACAGCTGTAGCTAACGTGTTGATTCTCAGAAGCAGAATGAAAGCATTGAACCCCATTCAAAAATATCAATGGATTGCCTGAAGACGATTTATTTGTTGTTACTTTCTGTAGTTTTCAAAAATAATGATTATTATATTCTCTTGGGAAGCCTTGTATTATATTGATTCGAAACCTTGACATGACCGAATTACCGTATACCTACACTCAAAGGTGTTCATTAGGAATTGAATTAAAGTGAGGAATTGCAGAAAACTGTTAGGGATAATTTTTGATTTATGAAGGAGTATGCAGCAGCACACCTCAGAACTATAGAATCCAATATTACCCAGGGTTTGTTATCGTTTGACGAATAATATTTGGCAACTTCAATCATGTTCTCTCCTTACCGGCCCTAAATCAGTCTTGGGTCCATAAAATAAGTTGTACATCTGCATGCAGTTCTGCATCAACTCCGGTGATTCCATGCACACTGGAACTACTAGCCTCCTCAGTTCTCTTGCATGCGATACTATCCTGTCCAATTTCAGTCGCCTGACAGAGTCCTGTAAGGAATATTTTCATTGAGGATTGAATGTTCTGCTTGCCTCATGCTCATGTTGAATAATTTGGAGGCAACATAAATTTTTAAGAATATTCTCAACAGGTGGACATCATTCTGATGAAGATCAATCAAGAGAAAGAGAATGTATATTTCTGATCTTGTTTCAGGATGGAAAGTAACCGATTGTCTATCGACGAGCAGAGGAAGTAGGAAAAGTAGAAATTTATATTCATGAGTTACTATATCCCCGATAACATAGATGCACTTGAAGAAGACAAGCTAACCCTCAAACAATATCATACACTATAATATCAGTCCCATGTTGCACCTCATATTGGCTGGACGCCCATTTCGATATAGATATATTACCGTAAGTGGAAGAAAGTATGTTGACCTAATATGAATTGATATTGGAATAACGATACTTCAATATGAATATTGGTTCACTATCGATAATATCGAAAGGTGCAATACTGTCAATATTGTGAGAGGCAATACTGATGAGAGTTTGATGTTAATATATTCTTCTGTTTGCAATGTCCACTGAATACTTCATTCATTATATAATACTTCTTGAATGATGATGATTAATTCTGTGCATTTTGTCGTATTTCATGAATATGTGATGCAGAAATTAGTAATTGGTTGGTGAGGTGGAAAAATATCGAGTACTATTGTTATCGTCTGATAACAGGTTATATAAAGAAATGTATTGAATTCTTTCGATTCCAAGGTGTTAACTGTCTGAGTTCCATTAAAAAAAATCATATTTTGAGAATGACTCAAAAGTCTTGTCACCGAATTTGATGATTGATGTTCAATGTGAAATCATTGTATACAACCAATATTTTTCATTCAAATTTGATATCAACATGGGAGGAACCAATTTGATTCAACATTATGGTATCCTGAACTCTTCTTGTAGTTATACCAGTTTTCTGAATGGAACCTTTCTGAAACTCTTCCTCTTCCAAAACTATTCATTTTGCACTTTCAGAACACTGAAATAAACAACAATTCGTCATTAAAAAAATATCAACTGACAGTATTGAAAAAAACGAGTGGGTGCGTAAGCGCACCTTTGGCAAAAAATGGTTATAATAATCTAATAAAAAAGAAACGAAATAAATTCAGAGTAGGTGCTCTATTATCCAATATGATAATTTTCGAAACAATCTGGGTTCACATGCACTGTTTACATTCCTTACATGAATATATGGTGTTACTTTTATATAATCGACATTTTCTTCTTGCACTGTTGGTATCTCTGATTATCACATGTCCAACTTAATCAAATCTTACATCATCTGGTCTTCCGTATAATGGGTTAGATTCGGCACCATTCGAGGTTTCATCAGTTTTGCTTGAATGGTCACCACATTTTAGTAGACTTCTTGCTATTTCCGAGGCTATTTCACTCAGAGGGATATCATCTTCTGAATCATAACTATCTTCATTCAATTGTATTCCAGAAGTTCCGGCAACATCCGCCTCAACACGTTCTGCTATCCCTCTCAATTCTCAAAGGGATGTCATCATCTGAATCATCACTATCCTTATCCACTTGTATTTCATAAGTTCCCGCAATATCCCCCTCTATCATTTCTTCTCCGATTATATTTTCATCAATGTTCTCCTGATCGGTTAGACTGTCTGTTTCCGGCGGAATATAAACAACATCAATCGAATCATAATTTTGAAAATACAACTAACTCTTCCTCTAACAAAGCACTCAACTCTTCCGTCGTTAGTGCTCTCTTCATTTCCCATTTCGAAAATTGACTATAATAATGAATAATGATATTGAGATACCAAAATCTACACTTGAGTTATGATTCTTACCTCATTTTGACAATGTTATCAAAAAATACGAGATATCTTTCCTGCCGATACTGATTTGCACCGAAAAACTCGAGCAAGGCGAATAATCAATTGACCATCGCAACGTATCCTGATATTCCCAAGCTTGTCGAGACTCGCATACTAGTGAATGAAAATTTTCACCATTATCGGCCAAAGGTGCGTATACGCAACCGTCACCCGTAAATGAAAAAATAAACGACATCCGAAAATATTTACGTAAATGAAAATACACGTTATCATTGAGCAAATATTTCATTACTGTTCGGCACTAAATCAATTTATGATTTCTTATTCAGTACCGAAAAAAAAATATTTTATTGGAGAATTACAATAACGGTCAATTTATAAAATTTTCAAGCGAATTTGAGAGATTGAAACAATCATGTTTTGGATTGAATAAAAATATTTTCACTTCTTCTGGATCATTCTTATAAATATCCATCAGAATAAATATTAATAATATTGATCCAAATCACAAAAAAAAATAATACATAAAAGTTGCGTGGACGCACCTTTGGCGGTTAATGGGTTAGGAACTGTGAATTTTTACACTTATCAATTCCCAAACCCTCCAAGAGATTGAGTTTCAAACCCTTCCCTTGGAATTGAAGGATTTCAAATTTGTGGTTCAACTCATGTAATGGGGTGAGATGCATACGTTGAATTTGTCTTACCATTTTGAAACTACTTCTTGGTTTTTTACGGATGTATCAAATGTTCTTCCCGTTCGACCAACATACAACATAGGACTTGAACCACACAATCTTTAAACTCCTGATCTATCTGATACTGAACTTCTATCTTGGTTGTTTTTGAAATAAGAGCTCAAATTATCCTTTGTTCTATATGCAACCTTTAAATCTTTCTGATTGAAGGAATCGAAACATTAGAACCCTGTTTCTTGAGAAACGCTAGTCAAGTAATACGTAAATATGAATTTCATTATGAAATGTAACAAAGTATCTTCCTCGCGAATTGAAGTCTGCATTTGAGAATCAATTATGTATGAGAAGGGCAAAAATATTTTCTCTCTTTTCCTGTTCATAGTCTGCGGTATTTCTAATAAGTGAGTATATTGCTTTCTTCTTCAACTTAGAGGCTGAGAGACATGTAATTACTGGAAATATGTAGTGTACATATTCGCAAACAAATCCCATCTCATATCTGCAAACAAATCTCATCTCAAGCCACATTAAAGGATCTAGACAGAAAAAAATCAACCGAATATAGATATGCAGAGAATTGAACGACGAGTTTGAAAGTAATGAGCTGAATTATATTTTTTTCGAATGATAAACCAGTATATCTTTATGTTTTTCGTATCCCCTTTGATTGCCTGTTTCAGTCATTATCCACTTGAGGTATTGAGAATCCCCAAGAACAGATCAAAGCATCCATTGATAGTAAATCTTCAGAAACAAATATAAAGTCAGAATTCTGATTTCAGGTCATTAATTGGACTTCCGCTTATGATAATGTTAATGTAATACTGTAATATTTTTATCTTGAAATAATAAAAATAATACCTAATAATAATTTCTTAATTATCTTTGCCCAAATCGAAAGTATTACTTTTGTTTATATTTTTCACGTAATTCCTGAAAAATTTCCAGTTGTTAACAGGTACTTGAGGTTGTTTTATAATCCCATGACAAATTTCGAATAGAGAGGTTTCTGAACAGCTGCCTATGAAACATCGAGAAGCTTTTTTATGAAATTACTTGGGAAACATCACATTGATTGTGACCTTGATTTTCTTATTGATTTTTTGTAGTGAACGTTGAGAAATAAAATCACCAGCAAGATCTACAGATCCTACGCATCAGGTTATATCAATGGGAATTGAGCTCGAAGATAATTTCAATAGACAAATCACTATTTTAGAAATGAACGTCGAAATATGTGATGAAATGAGAAAAAATACACCTGTAAGAATTTCAAACGTTCTTCGAGATTTTCGATATCATTCAGGGTACTTGATTGATTTCAGATTCTCTTTCTACGGAAATTGCTCTCAAAGGACAGCCAATGCAACTCTAAGAATAGCTTCAATTTTTATCCGATAATTTCTCTGCCCTTGCACTGATATTTTAATGAATAGACAAATATATCAAGTTCAGCGAGTAATGAGTAATATATTCATTATTTGCAAGTTGTGTTATAAGAACACTATGGTGAATGTCGAACTCTAAGGTTATTCGACTTTCAATATTGGCACTTTGAATTATGTTGTTGTGATGAATGTAGGTATGTTTGTTCATAACGGATACGGTAATAAATCACAGCCAGGTGAGATAAAAAGCGGTGAATCGAACATAACGTTTCGAAACATTCGGTATCCACTTTCTCAAGAAAATTTGGATCAAGTCATCAATCTCTCTCGTTGGATATATCATCATTCATCAGGAACCTTGATTGAAATTTGAGGTTGAGAATAGTATGATGAACCCAATTCAAATTCAGTGAGAAATTTTCTTTTTTTTCCCAAACACTTTTTGAGTGAACGTGAATGAAAACGTGAATTGAAACTTTAGTAGAGATCAGTCACCCTAAAACCAAAATGATATTTTTATTTGCACTCGGAGCGCGTTTGCTAACAAAGTTAGCATCTTCAGCAGTAGAAAATTTTGAACGAAATAGTATCAGTATCGAGTGCATATAATATAATATTTATAATTAGTGTCTTCATCAGTGCTCATGCGTCACTTTCTGTAGGTCGAATAGAAACTAACTTGTTTTTTATGCGAGCATGTGAGTATTTTCAATTTTTTTTGTCTTATGGACACTTTTGAATCGAAAAAATTCACTGTGGAATCCCAACATTATGTATAATCTAACTGAAAGTGCAAATATGAGAACCTCAAGATGATACAAAAATTCAAGGATGATATAACAATAAAAATAGTCGACTATTTTGATTGTATCGAAATTCCGACTGTATTTTATAATAATTTATCGAGATATAATTTTGGTATTAATACAATATGATGAAAGCCCTAGTGCGAAAAATGTCGAGTGAAATGAATACGAGAGAAATTCAGCAGCAATCAAGATAGTAGCCTATTAATCAAAGTCGTGTTATATTCATGAATATTATTATTCGAACCCAATTCCTCACATCAAAGAGACGAATTCACCAAATGAAACAATTTGGAGTGATTCATCCAAAATATCAACAACAATCAACAAAATCCAAACAGAAACAGCACCAGCTTTATAAATTATCAATTGAAATTGAGAACACAATTAGTGTATGTGACTCCATACGCTATTTTTACTCCTCACTGTATTAGGAAGGATTGTCGACTAGAATACATCTATTTCTTCGTTTTTGGTTCCGCCAAACCGATTCATCCTAAAACACTTCAACACGGTTGATTCGATTTGAACTTTGAGATCTATTTAGTCAAAGTATTGTCAGAAGCACGGGCTGTTTGACATTATTATCATGCTGAATAGTTGGTGACTAGTATTGTGCATCATCCAAATAGTCGTTAATAGTGCGTGTTGATTGGTCGTGTGAAACAGGAAACAAAAGCGTGATTGGTTGATGACTGATGTTTGACAGATATTCGACAGAACAAAATTTGTAAGCAATCAATAACCATTCACTTCATATGGTTTATCAGCTACTCTCTGGGGCGAATACATTTCCGGAAGTAGAAATGTTTTTGAATTCTAGAATTTTACTTCAATTAGGATATGGTTGAATATTGGTGGTGATTCTGTGAAATATTTGAAAGATGTGACGTCCATTCGGTCAATCGCATCTACATTGCTTCTCTTTAGTGCCCCCCTTTTATTTTTTGAACGGATCAACTGTGATAATCCAAACTTGGGATAATGAAATAGATGCCAAAAAACTATATTTCGAAGTGAAATTGACAGGTGGAAATTTCAAGGAAAGGGAAAATTGAATGTGATATATCATTTCAAAGCTCCTGAAGAATACTTTACAACACTAGAATGTAAAGTCAATATCTCCACCTACTTCAAAATGGCGGAACATTTGATGAGTGCCTGAATACATGATTTTGATGATTTCGGTGATTAGAGGATCGTTACCGATATTTTCGTTTTTTTTTTTTTTAAGAACGAAAACTAACCTATCAAACCTCAAAATTCGAAACACGACACTTACCAATATAAAGTCTCCCATTGGTGCCACCATTTTATATGGAGATACCATATTCGACAAGGTGTATGCTGGACACAGCAAAACCATCATTTTGACTATGTTCTTGGCTGTTTCCGGGAACTCCGATGCGAACATAAGGGAAACAGATGTTCCCAGAGAATGGCCGATAAAAATAATCTTACTGCCAGGAGCTGTGTGGGTTAAAATAGTCTGGAAATTTGCAGGGATATCCAGCAGAGATATTTCGTCCAGGCTGAAAATCGAAACCATTGAAATGATATTGAGACAAAACTTCAGATACATTCGAATCTATTGAGTATATGGAAATAGAGTTTATTACGTAACGAGCAGGGGCGGATCCACGGGGGGGGTTTTCGGGTCCGGACCCCCCCCATTGGAAAAATAAGAGATTTTTTTTTCAATTTTTATCGGCTCCTAATTTCCAAATTTTGTTAGGGAACGAAAAAATGTCACATGAGCAAGACAAAAGAATAAAATAGAATAAATTTTTTCCTAAAAAAATAATTCTCAAGAATTAAAAATAGTACAAACAAGATCTGGATTGAATGTTACCCAAACAAACAAACAAACAAATTTCGCTTGAAATTTTTTGAATTAACCGATTGTTCTTTCCCTTTTTTTTTGGTTCAGTCGGTTCAGACGCTGGATCAAGCCGGGTAAAATATGAAAATAGAGTCCTCTTCATGTTGAGGTTCAAAATAAAATCCTTTTTTTTAACTATCAAATTGCAATTTTTCTCGACGACACTTCAAAGAAAATTGACACTTGTCCTTGTCAGGCTCATCGAGGAAAAGTTCGAAAAATTTCTGACAGTGCTGCCATTGGATCCTGTTTGGCACAGTATTTGAAAAATGAGACTTGTTACATTTGTGATGAGTATTGTGTATGCCGTTAACGATTTGAATATACAATATACTATGTATGAGTAGAATATGCCTTTGATTAGGTTAAATCAACTCGATTCGATTTAAAAAAAGTAAAGTTTCGAACCTACTTTACCTCCTGGCTACACCTTCAAATTTTGCTCATGTCAACCTCTTTCACCTTTTTTTTTGGATCTTGACTAGTTGTTGCTATACAGTAGCTCATAATTTTCTGTTATATATATTTATATATATATATATATATATATATATATATATATATATATATATATATATATATATATATATATATATATATATATATATATATATATATATATATATATATATACAGAATACCAATTTCGCATACTCGAGCATCCGTGAAAACCTTCACTGTAACATATATATATATATATATATATATATATATATATATATATATATATATATATATACTTATATACATATAAACACATAGTTATAGACCCCCCCCTTGACCTGATCCTGGATCCGCCACTGGTAACGAGTAAGATAAGTAGCTATATACGAACTTTCAGACCATGCTGGTGCGGTGATTTCTGGATGTGAAGCAAAGTTTTTTCCGATATAACTCATTTTCAATGACCGACGACACACTTAATGATAGCAAGTAGCTGAAACAATTGCTTGCTTTATGGATATAACTAAATAGGGTACCAAACCACATATTTTTGAAAAATAAATTTCCCAGAAATATGATTTTCAATTCAAGTTCGCGAAGAATTTGGAACGGAAATTCGTTGAGTTTGGTTTTTGAACAATTGAATGCAGTCATGAGATTTATCGGGTTGAATGTTACATATCCCATCATTTGACTAAAAGACTTCGTGAATCGGCCGCCAGCAATTTAGAATAAACGTGTAATATAAATGAGCCAATACATAAGAGCTGTCAAATAGTAATAAACGGTTTGAAATAGTGGGGGAAGAAAAACATAATGTATATAGTCTATATTTTTAGATTGGAAAAATCACTGACAAAGCTTGTAAAAATCGATTACTTTCGTCATGTATACATAAACAAACTAAAATGAACAAATAACATATAGGCTGATCATAAGAATCCTTTCTATAACAAGCTATGACAAAAAACGACCAAAAGATAATACAAGCTGGAAATACTGTGTTGAAATGGATAATTATGAATGTTTGTAAAAATTGGACGATTTTCATATAGTCTGGAAACTTATTTTTATTGTCTCAGTAAATATAACTAAAGCCAAATTAGTGATGAGTATTTTTTTTTAAACTTTTTTTTTTGTTTAAATCACAAGAATAAAAAATCCCCTCAAACGATGAGGTATCTGACACGAATTCTCTAATCCTTTTTTTTTGTATGGTGAGAAATGGAAGCTCTTGGTTGGGAAAAACAGAATCAACAAATTACTTCAAATATTTTGATAATGTGTTGTTTTTTTCGATATCTGTACATCGTTTGATAAAAAATTTCAATATGCAACTCTCTAATTTGAGGGATCTTACAAAGAATCGTTAATCAAAGTTTAAAATTTGATGTATTCAAGAAAGGAATGTTATTGAACTATAGTTATAGGAAGTTCTAAAAAAAAAAATTGTTCGTTTCCGTTAACCAGCTGACGAACGTCAACCCTCAGAAGTCGAAACTTGTGCGAGCAATGGATCAAAGTGAACTTGCAAATGAGAAAATATGTGTTATGGAAGTATGTGCAATGAACTCATATAAGTTTTACGTAAATATGTTATCCAAGAGAAAAATTGATTAAAAATTAAGCTGAGTTGCGAGTTGAATACTAACATCATACACCGCTCACAGAGAATGGGTTTTTTTATTTTTCAATACTCACCCATGGTTCCAATATTCCTGATCATATACAGTCATATTGATGTGTTCTTCGGAATACGGATTGCCTCTATAGTTTCCAAGCCAAACATCATAACCTGCATCTGACAATACGAATGCTGAAAAATGTTTTCAGATCAGAAGTGATACATGGTGTCCACCCCAATAACCGAGCTGACATATTGCAATGGAGCAATCTCTCCCTTCAATGTATTTTGAAATACAATGTTTTGTTGTTTAAAAAAACACTTTGTGTTAGTTGTATAATTGTTCAACTCTGCATAGATGAACAATGTAGCTTTTAAAGGATGTCACTTCGAGATAATTTGTTAATGTCTTGCCTTGTATTATCATTGCCGTGATTTTTATTCGAATCACACATTTCAAAACTACATCGTTTCAAACTACGCGTTGTCCCAACATTTCGAATTGAATAATATAATTGCTCATTTAAATAATAGATATATCAATAACAGTGAATGCTTGCGAGTCCATTATTCCATAAAAAAATTATCTGGTTGTAATATCTGGGATTATATCAATTAGACCAGGCCACATCAACACATTTTCGGACCAATATTCTACAGTCTACCTTCGAAAGAGAAATTACTTGAATGGCAAGTCGTAAGTTACCCATTTGAAACGGTATAGCTTCCTGATTCCTATATCTCGAGCTATGTTTTCATTCGTGAAACATGACATGCATGACAGAACGTTGAGAGACTCCTATCAAAATCATTTTTGAACTGAACGAGCGAGTACGATTAGTTTACCCTTCAATAACTTTTTCTTCCAGAGGTAGACTGTTGAACATTGAACCTGAAAATCTGTCACTGCCGTCTGGTCTATAGAGAAAATCAATTTCTGGGAGATACTATACATATCACAGAAAATTCCTGAAAAACCAAATATGTATTTTGATGAATATGGGAAAGTATTCAGTTTGGTAATTATAATTATAACATGAGTTAGGGAGGAATAAGTGCATCCAACAACCCTCACCATGCCAGACGTGCTTTTCAAGTATTTCTTGATTGAAAATGATTTTTTGTACAAGGTAGTACTACACAGTGTAAAAATCATTATCACAGGAGACCCAACAGAAATATGTAAAAAGGTATTTCAAGAAAAGCTTACCGAGTGAATCTTTTCCTTTTCCGAGGAATGTGGCACATGTGGCTACCAGACCATGCTGTAAATATATCGGAGTATATTTTGCGTGAGGGTTCTTTCTGTGATCATTTGGTATCCGAAACATGGTCAAGATATATCCATCAGCTGTCTGTACCTTGTAGATACGAAGCGGATATCCCATTCGTTGGATGATTTCTGGCTAAAACAAACTAAATTGATTTTCGAGTGGAATAATCCGGTAATGCTCTTGTGTTGGATTCTATGAATCATATTTCAATTCACTTTTTCGTTAAAAATATTCATCAAAAAGTTCAACTCCTATGAAACGACGTTTCGTCCACAATTGTCTTCTGATGATAATATAAAGCATTGAACAATATTAAGATTCAGAAGGATGACCATTAAAAGAAACTAGTGAAACAGGTATTGGCTTGGAATAGTCAGTCGAACCCCAAAGAGAAAACAAAACCAATTCTGCATCTTATAGTTCAGACGACTTGAAGAGGGAATCAAAAGAATTGAATAGAACTACAACATCGCAGTTTGCTTCTGATCGGTTTTGATACAATTTGCAGCTATCTAACAATAAAACAGAATGCGGCAACCAATACAACAGAAAATATGAAAGATTTGGTCAACACGAAACGAACAACAGGACAAAACTGAAAAATCATGCGGCAGAGGCAGATTTTCTTCACAAGGTTTTCAATTCTGCACTTTATATAATGAACGGTTCATGATACATTAAAAATTTTAGTTATCAAATATGGAGAGCACAAAGTTACTGCAAAAGGAGGAACGATTGATGACAATTCGGAAGAGCACCGACCGTGAAGATATCTATATAGAAGAGAGACAAGTCTCCGACCCTTCTACGATGTTCCAATGAAGTGAGCGAGTCCGTGAGCGAATAATGACGAACAAGGCGAATTGCCTTTCTCTGAATAGAATTGAGGAGCCTCATTGTATGTTTTGGTGCCGAACTCCACACATGATAACCATATTCCAAGACAGGTCGTATCTGAGCCTTGTAGATCATTAGAAGCTGACGAGAGAGGTGATTTTTTCAGCATGAAATAAAAATTCAAGCTTCTGGGTAGCACCTTCAGCGATCGATCTCACATGGCTTTCCCCTAAGAGATAATTAATGATCGTAATTCCTAGCATCGAGATACTTGACTCTGTAGTAATAATTACTTCTGACATCTGAATACTGGATAATGATAGATCGACTTTCTTTGAGAAGAGACTTATAGGCGCATGATTGAATATTTAGCATTATCCATCTCGTGGATATTTTGCGTTCACTCGACATTCACAGCATTATAGGTCTTAAATTATAAATGGTACGCAGCCGCCCCCCTCCTTCGTCACACCAATTTTAATTTACATTCAGAGAATACTCCTGAACATATTCGAGAAAATTGAAATCCGTTCTAGAGAACATTGCAAAACAAATTACCCGGCGCTTGGCCTTGTTTGGAATTATTTGAAAATTATAAATTTTTTTTCTCCCTCCTGAGAATCATTGAAACAACTTCTATCAAAGAAGTTGAATGAAATGTATAATGATACGTGTATATAATTCGAAGACCAAACATATGAAAATTGAATCAAATAGATGGCCACTGGAAATATTTTCATAAAGCAGAATAGTATTTAAAATATCTCTCAAAAGGAAAATATTTCATTTCAACCCAAACAAGATCTAGTGGAAAAGCGATCATTTCATCACGGCTGAGTTCGCTGACATCTGAAGCTTTTATAGAAAACATTTCTCGATTATTCCACTCAGTATCTCTGAAGTTCCAATGGGGGTTCAATATGAGGCACACACCGTATGTATTTTCAACATATGAAAAATAGCTTGGAATCCTTCGACTGAAAATTCGTCACAATTAATTGGGGAATCGTAAAAACTTTTCAGTTGTCAAAATACAAAAATCTATTCAGTAACTGAACAAAATAAAATGAGACCGTGGAAAGAGATGCACTCACAGCACTGAACTCTGCTCCTAGGTCATACCAGCATCTCGAATTATTCTTGATCGTGTAATAATCCTTAAAAGTTGGGCACACGTTATTCTCCTGTCCGAGCACAGTACTTAAGATGAACACTGCATATACCAGCAATTCCGAAACACTCATGTTTTCTGGTCAAAACCCTCTCACATTTTGTTTATGACCATTTTCAAGTGTGCTTTTAATGCACGGAACGGCCTTGACAAGAATATGGTGGTTAGATATGTAACAATGATTCCGCACTTACAGAATGCAACAAAAATAAAATCGTGCAGCTCGAGATCGAATTTCAATAATCCTTTACTCTAATTAGCTGTCTCTTAGATTTATTATCATAATGTATTGACTATAGTGAGTAACTGAACTAATTGGCTTTTGTTTTTTCTGTCGTAAAAAATTATTCAGATTACTCTTCAAGACCATATTCAACGGGTTGATAACAAATTTTTTCTTATCATTACTGAAAATTGCTTCAACCCTTCGAGCCATTAGCAACGGAATAAGTATAATTACAGTTTCCTTATGTTATGGAAGTTTTGCAAGAATTTCATAATAATGTTTTTGTTGTGATATGAAGACATTTTCTAGATTACGAGAGGAATCAAACTTGATCCTATGAATTTCAAACATGGGACACTCCACTATAATATGTTTCACCGTCAGTCGAAATTTACAAATATTACAGATTGTTTGATGTCATCATGATATCAAATATTCGTGGGTCAGTCTAGTATGACCCTGGTCGTAGTGGTGTGTCATTATAGTCTGAGAGACCACGAAACTAAACCTATAATGATAGGGCTTCCAAAAGTCATACATATAATTCGTCATTTCATTCATAAAATAACACAAAATAAGACTGCTGCCATGTCTAGGACCGGTCAACGCTACAAAAAAAATTAACAAAAAAATTTTGTTTCACGTTTCTGTAATGATGAGTCTCCCGTATTGGGAAGTTCATAATTTTATGCGACGTCTGGCGGAAATATAACGCACTGCTATAATTTCACAAACAAACGGCTTCCATTTTATGTGTGTGAATTTATTGAGTTCTTTGGTGTTGATTTAGGAAATCTCATCTGAAGTTGTAATTTTTTTGATTAATAATAAGAAACAATCATGGATGCAGATCGCTCAGTGAGCCGTATTAAGTGTTTGGTGCCAAGTTGCCGCAACTCTAGGAACCGAAATCCAAAGATGTCTTTCCACACGTTTCCAAAGAGAAATACATCTTTGGTGGGAAACATTACGGAAAGTGGATTGAAAGAGAAAAAAGACAGGTACAAGGCTTGGAATATTAAACTGAAACTGCATAAATCACCACCTAGAGCGGCTTCAGTGTGTTACTTGCATTTCAAGAGAGATGATTTCTTCTTACCCGGTGTGTCTGTTTGTCTATTTTTAGGCGAAGTTATGGCGCATTTCATCATCCATGTAATAAAAGCCTCTTTGGTTCAGTAACACTACACTAAAACTGAAAAATGTCCTGGAACAAATATCATTAGATTTTAAAACACAATGCATCTATGTTCAACTCCAATGAATGGTAATGTGCGGCTTTTCAAAGCATCATGAACACAGTTATATTAACTTTCACGAGAAAAACTTCGTACAATGAAAATATAGGAAAAAAACACCAAAATCTTGTCTAGCGGGGGCAACTGATGACTGGATTTCAGTTTGGCGCGTTATTTCACAAATGTAAACAAGGTAACTATTTCAAAATGGTGGATAAAGTTTAACCACCTCCAGCGCCCTCATCGGTCGATATTCTTCCCTATTGTAATTGTTTTCCCAAACAGGGGAGGGGTGAGATTATTTGAAAGAGCAGTGCTGCCTTTTCCAAACAGTGGACAAGATGGCATCAGCAGCGTTTGAAAGTCGCCCTCCGCGCAAACGATTTTACGTTTCAATTCAGTTTTATCAGCAATCGGTCGGTTTTTTTCTATTTGTATTATTGAAAGACGCCAACTACTACCACGAACAATGAATTTCACGTGTCTCCTATGAATGAAATACTAAATTATATGTATCACTTCTGGGAGCCCTATCATTACAAGCAAACTCAATGATGTGCATTCTTCACCAGGCGTGAGCAGATTCCATTGTAATGTGTGGAATGGAACGACCCTAAAATTATGGCGAAAGAGAGCAATGGCTGAAAACGAATATTAAAGGAATCTGCTTTCATCATGCCGTCTATGAGTTCGTTTGATATGGATCGCAGATGGCTGCCCCTCCTGAAGGACAGAATGTTGTGTCAAATTTCAAATATTTGACAAATGTCATTTATGAAGATTACCCACAAGAGATATTTGAATTTGAACAGGAATTTACATTTAAGTTTTGAGTTATTATTATTATTATTATTTTTTCGATAGGCAAAATTTGAGCTATACGAGAAGTTGCTGATTAATTCGACTTGTTCTAATCAGAAATAACTTTTTTTCAACAGACGCAGCAAGTTTTCGAGGTGGATTGAAAATCTGCCCTTCTAGACTTGTATGAATTCCTATAAATTCTTATTTTTTCAGATTGTGGTAGGTTACAAACCCAGAAAACTATTGAAACTGAATTGAAATTGGAAAAACTCACACCAAATTCAGAAATCAAAAATTTGGTATTGGAATCCATTCTTTTGCTTTTCTCATTTCTAGATATGAAAAAAAAGCTTCAAGTTCTTATAATGGCCACGTTCACACCGTGCGCTAATTTGGTATTCTGACCAAGTTGATCATACCAAATTCAGACTAAGTCAATAGGTTACTGCCTGTTACACCATCTTCAATCAGTGAACAGTATGGTTCTTATTTGGTGTGCATACCAAAGAACATGACAGAAGTATAAACAGGTTTGCAACTCTGCTGTTACTCATATTTTTTTACATGAAAACATCAAATAATTCATGGATTAAAATCAGAAATAATAAACATTAGATTTGGATTTGAAAGTAAGGGCAATTGCAGTACATTGGCAAATGATGAATTGTGAAAGAAAGGCGAGATTGTCAAAAATTATAAGGCTTCATAGAAGGAATATGGGAAAATATCAGGAGATGGGAATAAAACAGCTGAGGAAAATGATAATAAAATGATAGAACAACGAAATACACAGAGCACGGACTTATTCTTAGCAAAGATTCAAACCAAATTTTGCAACTTGCGGATAGTCAAGGCCGTAGGTGTTTACACCATCTTGGTCACTTAACTATTTTGGTCTGGTACGCAACAATTTTGGGTACCAAACCAAGCTGGTCACCTGACTAAGTGTACTGTTTACACCAAGATGACCAAGACGATTTGGTTAAAATAAAGTCATTAGTCAGCTTACCAAGCGACGGTGTAAACGTGGCCAATATCTCTTTTATGGTCAAATTCGTATATTTGCTTCGCTCCGTAACTGCAATGTTATAAAGATGCAAAGTTGAGTGACCATTTTGTAAGTTACGTATTTATCACTTTTTTGGAATCGAAATCAATTTGCCCTTCGAATAACTTCATCATTCTATTGATACTTGCACTTCCTTAAAGAAAAAAAGTAGGGCATACACCGTTTTTAGCAAACAATAATTTCGGATTCAAAGACCGCGAATATTTTTCCCTGAAACTTTTACCGCTTGAAATGATATCAGCGGAGAAATATCCTGTGATTGTTCCAGTGAAATAATTTTGAGAATAATTTAGTAAGGTTGGGTGAGGTCGAACCAGATTGAGTTAGGTTGGGTTTAATTGAACAGTGAAACACTCTGCAAGAATAATTTTACGATGCTTTCACGATTAATATGCGGCAATATTTTTCGCGGATAGGATCACGCAGTGAAAAATTCCGAGTGAAATTTGATTGTTTCAAGTCGATACCATTTACGGTGGGCGAAGTTACTTCTCCGCTCCTTTTCAGTATTGGCCTTCGTTTCACGAATGATGAATCGTATTTTCAGGGATTTGAACAGAAGACACTGATGTTTAGTATACGGTATTATTGATAAACTTCATTGATTTTGAACAGAGTTTGTTAAATGAATAGTGTTTTCTGAAAAGTCCATAGTTTTTTGTTTATATATAATACTGAAGTAGGCAAAAGTAGTTATACGAATCTTTATTTTCTCCTCAGAAGTGATCATGTGTATTTTGCATCTTTGGGTCTCCGACAAAAATATAGGGAGAATGAAGAGAGAAGTGACCAGAATATAGCTCAATATCGAAATAGTGTCCAAAAAAAAAAAAATTATTTTCCTCTGAAATTTCAGCGTATTGATGGCAGTTCAAATTTCCTGGCATCTGCATAGACAGGATGGAGGCAGTTTCAAGTTCTTTCAACGGATACATAATTTACAGTGTCGATATTTTTGAATTTCAATAACACATTTTCTCCGTTATGGTTGCACCAAATATGATAAACTTAGTATTGCTGAACAGACAATGAAAATCCCATATGAAGAAGATGCCATAGGAACCCCCTGCTCATTTAAAATTTTTGATGGGGTGCTCATAATTGATAAAGGGTCCAAGAAGAGGTTAATATTGTCAAATATTGATACATTGTCAAATTGACAATAAAAATTAACCTGTTTCAGTATTTTTTGATGAAATCCATAATAACGCTAAAAATGAATTTATTCCATACCTTTGGACTGCCTGTATTTTGAATGAATGACATGTATGAAGTTATTGCATTTTCAAAGAAAACATCACTTATCAGCAAAACCAAGAGTTTAATATTTTTTTCAATGTTTCTTGCTGTTGTTCGAGGCATCTTCGATTACTACTCAAAACTCGGATTGTTCATATTAAAAAAAATAGTTTTAGTACTATATCGGTTGAAATGTTAGTTGTGTTGAAAACAGTGCTTTCCAGATTCGATTGAGATATTGCAATTTCCATATCGAAGAAACGTTATGGAAAATGGTTCTAAATGAAAGAAAACTAAATTATAAGAATTATTTTTATTTTCATGACAAGAACGAAATAAATAATGGCATCAGATGGAAGCAACAGAACCAACATCACTGGTAATAATACTAGAAGTGTATGCGTCAAGAACCTGCAACAGTTTGTCTGTGACTAGTCTCTTTGAGTCTCTTCCGAAAAGAAAGTCGTAATGGTTGAAGTTCAGGTTGGTGATTTCATGCATGCCATACTGCATTTCTTTGGGAAGAAGATTGTAAAAATTCATCGAATCCTGAAACAAAATGGTGATCATTATTTCTCGAGTGAAAATAAGCAACTGCAGGGGCATATAAATATATATATATATATATATATATATATCTTCGTTATTCGTCAAGCTTTCGGCAATCTTTATTGCCTTCCTCAGAACGTCTACAATACATAACAATTTATTATATTATGATAATATAATGGAATGGTTACTTACTAACATGAGATTGAATAATAAAATAGAAGCAAAAATTGAACATGAAAATATTGAGGAGACGTTTAATTGAATTTAGACATATGATATAATTTCACTTCTAGATTACGGTGGGAAAGTCGAAATAGTGGGTGATTTTTTCTTATCTTTCTCATATTTTATCAAAAAGGTGTAAATTTTGCTAAGACCGTTCAAATCTGTTTTTTTGTTCATGGAATGGTCATTATTATTTATATGTATCATTTCTAAAAAAAAACGCTTAGAAGGATTTATTTCACTATCCAAAATTTCAGCTTGTCCGTAATTCATACGGTGAACTCTGTTATTGACATGACAAGAATTAATATTTCTTCTACAGTCACTCCTATGAGAAATGATACGACTGTTGAGTGTTCTAGATGTTTGGCCAATGTATGATTCAGGACAATCCATACAAGGAATCTCATAAATGACATTTGATCTATTTTCAATCGAAATTGGGGTATTTATTCTACTATGTAATTTGGGAATTGTTACGATATTTTTCTTTGCTATTTTGATATTGTCTTCTTGAAAGATATTCATCAATTTTGGGGTCAATTCTTGTATGTAAAGTAAAGATTTGTAAATTGTTTTGCTATTTCCACCTTGTTCATTATTTTCAATGGGTATTATTGGAATTGATATTGTTCTTTCAGAAAATAATATTTGGTTAACTAGATGCCTTGGATGAGAATTTTGAATCAGGATGTCTCGTAATTTGGATAAGCTACGGTTCCTCAAACTCTGATGAGTGATTTTCTCAACTCTACTTTTGAGAAATTTAATCAGATTAATTTTATTTTTTATTGAATTCAATTAAACGTCACCTTCATACTTTCATGTTCAATTTTTGCCTTTATTTTATTATTCAATCTCACGTTAGTGAGTAACCATTTCATTATATTATCATAAGATATTTTGAAAGGTTGACGAATAACAAAGAGTTTTCTTTGTAATAAAGCCCAACACAACTGACTGCAACCCCGAAAGATTTATATTTATCAGCAATTCAATCGGTATTTGAATTTGTATATGTTATCATAATCCAGTTATAACCTTTGAGGTACGAATTGATGCAGAAAGTTCTATTTCAAGAATGTATCATAATGAGCATGAATTTAAATACTTGAAAATTACAGATTCGTTTTTTTTGAATACTCTGCGGTATTGAAAGTCAAACAGAATTCCTGTTATCGTCTAGTGCAAACGGTAACATTCAGTTAGAACTTTCGATATTGATTTACTAGTCTGAATTCATTGTAAGTGGTAATTATGATATAATAGCCATCTAATGATAATGATTTGAACACGACTTGTTTTTTTTTACGGAAAGAAATATTACTGTACTCAAAGTCGTACTGTATATGCTAAGAGGGGAACCATGATAGTTTCGCGAAAAGTTTGATGTCACGGGATATAATATTATGATAACATCATTATTATAACAATAGTGATATTTTCCAAATACCAATTACCCTACCACCAAACTGCTGAATGTTTTGAATGCATCAGGAAAACTCGTATCACGCAGAACATTGATGAGTCTCAGATTTTTTACCAAATTAACGATTATAGAATAGAATAGAATAGAATAGAATAGAATAGAATAGAATAGAATAGAATAGAATAGAATAGAATAGAATAGAATAGAATAGAATAGAATAGAATAGAATAGAATAGAATAGAATAGAATAGAATAGAATAGAATAGAATAGAATAGAATAGAATAGAATAGAATAGAATAGAATAGAATAGAATAGAATAGAATAGAATAGAATAGAATAGAATAGAATAGAATAGAATAGAATAGAATAGAATAGAATAGAATAGAATAGAAGATAGAATAGAATAGAATAGAATAGAATAGAATAGAATAGAATAGAATAGAATAGAATAGAATAGAATAGAATAGAATAGAATAGAATAGAATAGAATAGAATAGAATAAAATTGGAAATGGGAATGGGAATGGGAATGGGAATGGGAATGGGAATGGGAATGGGAATGGGAATGGGAATGGGAATGGGAATGGGAATGGGAATGGGAATGGGAATGGGAATGGGAATGGGAATGGGAATGGGAATGGGAATGGGAATGGGAATGGGAATGGGAATGGGAATGGGAATGGGAATGGGAATGGGAATGGGAATGGGAATGGGAATGGGAATGGGAATGGGAATGGGAATGGGAATGGGAATGGGAATGGGAATAGGAATAGGAATAGAAATAGAAATAGAATAGAATAAAATAAAATGTAACCGTCCACTCATTTACAAAGCACTCATACAAGTTATAGGACACGTCAATGAGCATGCTGGGCAAAATTGAACTTGTCTACCTCTACACACACCATGTTGACATTATGTTTCCTGTTACGGATTTTCCTGGTTCGTTGTGTATGGCCAACGTATTCCCTGATGCAATCTTGACAACTGACGATTAGTTAGACACCGACTACGATGATCAATGCATACTGAGAAAAAAGACAAGCTATGCCAGATTCCGTCAATAAAGAGACGAAGGGACTTTTGAATATGGTTAAATGATATAAAGCAAAAATATTGATATAGTATTCTTCACGTCTCTTCGCGGAATTTGGCCTCCACTTTGAACAGATCCTATTGCCCTTTTGCACTCAGTATCAAATACCGAGTATTTCTAGATTATTGGAAAAATAAATAATATTTTTCAAGGTAGTTTTTGAAATTGATTTCGGATTGGTTTCATCGACTTACCCGCCTGGTTGTAGACCAGTCGTACCTGGCGTACATGATATAGACTGGTACTTTTATATTCTTCAAATCGTATTCCGGTGGTGTATCAGATCCATATAGATACCTATTTTTTCCAGGACCGTAGTCATACTTCCTAAATTTGTTCATTGTTGCTTCGTTCAGATACGTTAAGGTTTTGAGCGATGTTCCTGCAGGAATTTGATTGAAATAAACCGGAACAGTTTCCTGAAAACCATATTTTCATGGACAATTTTATTTTTTGTTTGGATTTGAAATGATTCTTGGGGTAATCCCTAACTGAATAAAGTGATCACTTGCGTTCATTTCCCACCTATTTGAGTGATTCAAACTCATATCAATTATATTTAATAACAATCGTGAGAATATTGTTGATAATTGCATTTTTTATTGTTCAGCAAGTAATACTGATCGAATATTTCCTTGACTGCAAGTACAGGGATTATTTTAGCTCGCAAGGAGTTGTTAGGGATCTCCTGCACTTGATTTCATTTTCAATAAATTGTGGTTCAGATCACCTAAGCAGATCACAATATCAGATGAGGGAATGATGTTGCTGAGTATATTTTCCATCAGTGATAAATTCCCTAAGAGAGTTATTTTTTGGTGGCCTGTACAAAACACCTAAAATTACTTGACGACTATTTATTTTAAAGTTGACCCAAAAATATTCGCAGTGACGATTCACCATTTCGATACCTAAATCCATCTCCTTGCATTTAATGTGATTTTTTATGTAGAAGCCTATCCCTCCGCCTCGCGAACCTCGATCGTTTCTCAAAAGATAGTAACCTGGGATTGCAAATACATTCGATTCGACACCATCGGTTAACCAACTTTCTGTTATGCCCACTATATCTATATCTTTTTCTAATACTAATTCTGAAAATTCATGAAAACCTGTAAAAATCGATTGTAAATTCAAATGTGCAATTTTCATATTGCGCAAATTTAATAACATGTGATTATGTCTAGACATTCCCGTCCCCAAAAATCAACATAAAAATGAGTATTTATTATCGAAACATCAAAATATAAATTCAGTCAGGCAACTCAATATACTAATATTTTATTTAAAGTTCACACAACGATAATGTCCATTGAACAGATATATTATGAATTATAAGTTTTTATTACAAAAATCATTACATTGAAGCGATGATTCAAGTACCTACCCCTCTCACGCCTTGTGCTACAATATTTCCCATTCGTTAGGAAAATGTCACTTTCCGCAGTGGTAATGTTATATACTATTAACCAATTGAATTACAGTGGAACGAAAAACATAAAACTACTCAACCCATTCCTTATTTTGGTCAGAAAATCGAAGACTTTCAGAAACTTCTCCTAGAGATGAATTACCCTAACAATGAACTGATATTTTTGCACTCTTCGCGCGTTTCGCTAATAAGGTTAGCATCTTCAGAAGAAGAAAATTGATTGATACTTGAGTATCAATTTTCTTCTCCTGAAGATTGATCTCTGGAAAAAGTTTCAAGTTTTACACCAAAGGTACCAATCTCATCGTTTGAAGCCTGTCAGGTAGAAGAGGAAAAAACTCACCGGAGCAATTTGTGTGAATGGTCCTAGGAATAAATTCATAACGTTCAGACACAGAAGCATCAGCGGTGGTGAGGATGAACACAGAGGTCGAGTCAGGTTTCTTAGGTTGGCACTGGATACAGATTGGACCAAATTGAGAGCATTTGACAATTCCTAGAAAATAGTAATACAGTTCAAATAATTCCATATATCATTTTCTGTGGAAAAACATTGATAGTAGACTTTATTTCTACTCGAAAAAGGAGCTGTAAGTGAATCAGTCCCGTGTCATGGGATGATGAACATGCTTATTGATCGCAATTTCAACCCGTCTCTTTGACTCTCATCGCAATAATGGATCCGTTTTATGGACTGAGAGGAATTGAAAACAGGATTACTTTCGAAATATCAGCTGTGGCATAACTGAATAACTGAATTTTATAGCATAATTAAAGCTGTGGTCAATGTAAAATGACTGACAAAGTAGAACTATTTGAGATTGAGAGATTAATTCTAATACACCTTACAGAAAATTCAATACCAACTGTTATGAGCAACAAAATTCATATTCTTTGAGTAACTTTTAGGGCGAGTTATAGTGAAACTGTTTTGACATAAGAAAAAAATAATAATAATAATAATAATCTTTATTTCAAATAGGCATCCTAATATACCAAAACATTTTTGAGCTTGGATGGACAAAGTCGCAGTCCAACTTCATAAAAATAAATTATGTTTGCTCGGAATCATCCAAACATTCAATGAATAGAAAAAAATAATAACAATTACAAACAATAGATATATATATGATATTATAATGTCACTGTTAATGTTGGTGTTGTATCTTCAAATGACTAATAAGTTCTTTTTTGAATGTCATAATAGATTAATTTTGTTTTATCTGAAGCGGGAGGTTATTGTAGTCAATAGTCCTTTATAGAATAAGGAGTTCATGGATCGTGTGTAGTTCAAACGTGATACATATAAATTAGTACTTCCCCTAGTGGGGTAATTATGAATTTGGTGATGGAAAACAATGAATTGATCAAAATATGAGGGTGCATTACCGGACAGTATTTCGAAGATGAATACCATGGTAAGATAGAACAGACGGTCTTTCACAGACAGCCAATCCAAAACTTCCAACATTGTTGTAGTAGGCGTATATCTGTTCCATTTGAAATTAGGCGCATGCCTCTATTCTGTAATTTTTGCAATGCAGACAAACAATTTGCATCAAGTTGTGATAGTAAAGTAGCACAGTAATCGAAGTGGGGTTGAATGATTGATTTGAACACTGTAATGGAGGTCTGAAACGGTAAGCACCTGTTTACACGACCAAAGAAAAATAATTTTTCAGCAATTTTATTGCAAATATAATTGTTATGTTTTTTCATATTCAGTGTTTGATCTACGATGAACCCCAAATATTTGAATTCCTCGACAATTTCAATTTTTTGATTGTAGATATTTATATTTATAGATGTTTTGTCAATCGAATTATGTTTATATTTCGTTGTAATTATCACTGCCTTCGTCTTATTGACATTGAGCTTGAGCTCATTTATGTTGACGAACTCAGATATTCTGATGAAAACATCATTAATTTCATTAATAGCTGTTTGCAATTCAGGTTCAATCACTGCAATCAGAGTATCGTCTGATATTTCCGCATCAAACTTCAATCACACACAGAAAATATTTGAGAAGTAAACGCCATTAGGTAGATGTTAATTTTTGTTTGGAAAGAGTTTTGCCAATTGATTGTGGTAGCTCAAACCTGACACAGCATAAACCAATATACAGTGATTGGGTGAAATATGGAACAAGGTAATCATTTCGGAAATAATGCATTTTTCACAAAATTCACACCACAAGCCAATGTTCATTTTTGAATTCCAACATTCCAAAGTATTCTCTGAAGAGATCACGTCACCTGTTTTGAAGTGGCGATGGGATTGATGATTTTTTGAAATGAAAAGATCATTAATGTGTTGATCATCTGAAAAGGCTTCCAATAACAGAACCTCTAATGACCAGAATGATTCGATTTATTTGTACAGAGTGAACAGAAATTTTTATTTCAGTTAGAGAATTTATTATTATTATCATCAATATCTCAAATGCGAACCGAATACTCCACATTATCCTAATCCAGAGCATGAAGTATTCACTCGACCAGTCCAATCTCAAAAATGAAGCAGAGGTGGAAAAAAAAAATTAATTTTACCGGTTCAGTGGCGAACAAGCGTGCTAATATCATTAGGCGTTTTTTAACTAATGTCAATGTTGATTCACCCAAATACTTCCCACCTTCCGACCAAAACAGACAAATTAGAAAGTGAAATTTAGATTACAACTTTTTGACGAACTGTTAAATTCCAATAATTTTTCATTTCATTTTCAATTTATTCAGTGTAGTGTATATTTATCAACTTTAACAAATTACCATAAGTGGAGAACACCAGGCCATCTAGGCATGAAATGCCTGTGCTATGACCCAATCCCAAATGCCTTCTTCATATGAGTGTATCATAAAAGTTGATTACAGCAAGTGTTCAGAGTTAACAGACAGAAAAAGCGAGGAAAACGAGGACGATACAAGTATTTTGACATTTCAACCTCAACACTATTTCTCGATGAGCTTTCGAAATTTTTTGGAAGCAATTCCCTGGAATGAAGATCATAGTCACGAAGAATCTAAATTTGAAACCTCTGGTTATTTCAATTGACTTTTGAAATCATTTCAAATTAATGACAATTTTTATCTCCCGCCGCTGCTGCCCCAAACTTGATTGGAAAGATGGGAATCAGATGTTTCTCACATCAATAGATTATTCCCAAGTGTAATCTCCCTGCAAGTACTTTCAACTTGATATCTTATTTCAGATGAAGTATCACAATACCAATCTTCCCATTTCAAAAAATCATCGAGAAAGTCACCCGTCAAGGCTGGTGACATAATTCAGCATATACATTGAAATATTGGCTTTTGATGATAAAAATCTACCTTCATCGAAGGTTAATTGTTCGCAAATTTGAGAAATTGTTTCATAATTCCTCCGCTCACTATATTTTGTTGAGGACAGCCTGTATTTCTGTACGATCATGGTCTGTAAAATGATGGATTCAGGTGACGATTTTGAGGAAACACAAAAGCAAACCATTAATACATAGGTACACAGAAAAAAGAGAGTCTTCCAGGTCCAGTGACATTCATATGTTGTTGTATAAAAGAAAATACTATATTGAATTTTTTTGAATATTGTTTTCCAACTCCAGTTCGTATAATAAATAATAGGAAATAATGGAATAATCCAGTACTTTTTGATCAAATCGGGTCACACAATAAACTGAGTAACTGTCACAGAATTTCGATATGGTATTGAATTTTTCTATCGAATACCACACGTGCTTGAAATATCTTTGACATTATTCGCTTGCTCGATTAAATTTCCGGGAATGATGCAATCGTTACTGGTTTTGCCAGTGAAAATTTACTGCCTGTCAATTTGAGCCAGTGTATGTCAACAATCTGAGAAGGCTAGAAATCATCCTACCTTGCTTTATAGACCAGGAGGTGGTGACAGGTGACGTTTTCCCATTTTACTCTGCTTTCCTTTTCAAGGCTTGAAAATTCACCCTAAAATATGAAAAATAGGCAGGTTCCTGGTAGCCGAGCGTTTGCACCTCCTGAGGAAAAACGCTTTTTTTTGTCGAATTTTCGTGTTTTTCCATTCATTATTTCAGCTTAAAATAACATTCACTAATACAATACAGCAGCGTGCTAGAAAAAGACACGGAATATTTCGAACTGGGGTACAAGCTCCTCTGTAGGCCAAGTGTTCACCATACAGAAGTATGCTGTAAGGATTTTTGCGAAGTTAGGATTTGGGGATTATTGTAAGGAAAAATTTCGGAAAATTAAAATATCAACAGTTGCGGAAATATACATCCTTGAGGCTTGCACATATGTATACAGCAATAAAAACAAACTGGCTGCCAATAGATCAGCACATAATTACTGTACACGAAATGCCCACCTAATCCTCCCAAGTCATCATCGCACTGTACTCTATCAAAAGAGTTTTGAATATCTGGGATGCAAACTCTATAACAGACTTCCTGATGAAATCAAAGTCTCAGGAAATGTATACATTTTCAAGAAAAAAGTTGAGAAGCTACTATTATCAAAAATTTGCGAGGAGTTCCTGTCGTGATTTGGCATTTGTATGTGATGTATATGTTTTTATATTTATATAAATTTACAGTTAATTTTATTCATACAAATTTGTCCTATGTGCACCTATGTGTTGTTTCTATACTAATATCCACTTCTATTTATTACTTTCATTTATATACATCTATCTAATGACGTTTTACTCATATTTTAGGGTGAAATATTGAGCCTAAAAAAGGCATGCATTCCAAAATGGGAGATAGAACATCACCTGTCACCACTTCTAGGTCTATTATGATAAGATGCCTGAAATCTCTGCTGTATATACTTATGGCTGTGAAATTTGGGGATAAACTTGACCGAAACCGATTGCTTGATATATAGGATCATAAATAATTCAGATTGCATTCCTAGATGGCGCCTCATGATATTATGAAACTTAATTTCCACTAAACAGCAATGTGCAAACGAATATTTTACTACTTTTTATTAGTCGGCAAGTGAGAACATGACAGCCCTGATGGCCAATTCAATGCTAGTTTCACAAAATGAGCATGAAAACTTGGAAATCTACCATTCCAACCTGTGAACTGCTAGTTTTTATTTCAGTTTGAATTATTTGTACCTCCATCAATAAAGCTTTCGAAGAAGTATTGTAACACATTAATTTGAAATAATTTTTCATCGAAACAACCAATCGTAAAATCTCGATTTATGTGCTATTGCATCAAAATCAGAATAGTCTGTGATAAAAGGAGCTGTGGAAGAAAGTGTTGGATAGCACAATGACTTCGAAGATGAGCAAGGCGACAGTATTGATTTTGACAAAACGGTTAAGGCTTTCGCGGCCGAGGTTATTAGTATAACTACTTCTCTTCGGGCTTGAAGGCCGTCGTTCTTTGGAATTCCTTCCTGACGTTCCGCTAGCGCGAGTGGCCACCTTCTTCAGAGGCTTACTCATCTGGAGTTTGATTCTGATGACTGGGATGTTGAGCATTCAGGTGATATAGGAAAAGCGCCCCATCATCGAGTTCGAACGATGTGGTGCTAGAATAACCCACACAGTATACCGAAAACCTACGCACGCGAATAGGTACCTGCACGCACGATCGAACCACCATCGTAGACAAAAGAGAGGAGTCATATGTCCTCCTACAGAACGTGCTCGAAGAATATGTGAACCAGAGCATCTGGAGAAAGAACCGGGCCATCTTCGAGTGCCCTTGAGATTAAATGGATACAGTGTACCCGAGATCAACAGGGCCATGAAACTGAAGAGGTCCTCGTTTCAAAACAGGGAGGACGGTCAGATAGTTTCACTTGCTTATCTACCATATGTCCCGAGAATCACAGACATAATTTGAAAACTCCTGGGAAAATACAAGAAGAAAACGGTTTTCAAACCCACCAAGATTATACGACAAAGCCCAGATCGACTGAAGATAAAAGAGACCCATTGACAGCAGCAGGGGTTTATCGCATACCGTGCACCTGTGGGAAGGTATACATCGGTACCACCAACAGATCTATGGGACCAAGGCTAAAACGCAACGCAACGGGAAAAGGGGAGGCAATAGAGATCCACTAAAACACGGATAATTTCAACGGAAGAAAAAGAAACTGTGAACCAATCCCATTTGGAAAGTTCAAGAATAACGAACATCACTACAGCAGGTAGTGCGGTAATTAATACTGATGATGATTCTCCAAATCCGGATAAAGTAATTACGGCAATCAATATCAATGCAAATTCTCCGAATCCATATAAAGTAATTATCACTCTCAACTACCTGGATTCATATAAGCTTAACGAAGTCGTGATACCCAGTGATCGGAGTCAAACTCAAGATGTATGAGCCTTTGAAGAAGCTAGCCACTCGCGCTAGCGAAACGTCAGGAAGAGATTCCAAAAAACGACGGCCTTCAAACCCGAACCAAAGTAGTGGTACAGTATTGATTTCAATAATCGAAAGTTACACTCACCAAAGCAGGATTCAAGAACGGAAAAAAGAACCTGTACGGCGAACGCATGTTTGGTAATTTATATGCAGGAGTCAATAAAACCAACAATCCCAAAGTGTCCGCTGCACTTTGACCATATTCCGCTGCATACATTATTCCTGTAGTGGTTCCCAGAGAGTGGCCGATGTATATGATTTTCCCTCTATGTGCTGTGTGATACTTGACAAGTTGCAACATGGTCGGGATGTCTTTGAGGGCTATGTCGTGCACACTGCAATGAAAAAATAGTATATTGTGTGTGCTATTCATTATCAAGTGAGAGATGTTTTTTTTTTCGAAATGAATTACATAGTTGTCGCATTTTTTACTGTTACTGCGTTCAAACACGAAATTTTATTTTTATCAACTGGGTACTGAATAATTACAGCATTCCGTTCAAGATGCTACAGAAACTAGTCTATTTCTAATGTAACTACTTTCTTTCGGGCTTGAAGGCCGTTGTTTTTTGTAATTTTTTCCTAACGTTTCGCTAGCGCGAGTGGCCAGCTTCTTCAGAGGCTTACTCATTTCCGATGACTGAATGTTTCGATTTCGTAAGGCGTATTTATATTGAAGCAGGTAGTCTGAAGTGTTAATTACTTCTGTCGGGGTTGGGGAATAATCATCATTATTAGCACTACCTGCCGTGATTTCATTAGTTATTCTTGATTTCCTCAGAATGGGATTCCAAATTCTGTTTAGACTCAACGCTTCTTCTTTTCTGTTGAAATTTGTGTTTTTGGATCTCTATCGCCTCCCGTACCAGTCGGCTATGGTAACCCTGGTTGGGGGCAATCAGTTTAGCATTTTTCACAAACACACGAACAATTCCAAATGAAAAGAAGAAGCGTTGAGTCTAAACAGAATTTGGAATCCCATTCTGAGGAAATCAAGAATAACTAATGAAATCACGGCAGGTAGTGCTAATAATGATGATTATTCCTCGACCTCGACAGAAGTAATTAACACTCCAGACTACCTGCTTCAAATATTCAAAAAATGAACAATTTGTTCAGGCCAGCCTCAACTCACCTACACTGTAGGTTGACGGACTAACACCTATTAGAAAACAACTACACCCCTGGCTAATACCACGAAGGACATTGGATTACATCCAACAGGTGTTAGTGTGGGATTCTTCACAGAAGAAATTCCACATATACTCTTGGCGATACACCACCAGAATTGATTTTCAATTATTGGGACGGGACACACTTGCAGACCGGTTTCGGGCTATTTGGCCTCTCGTCAGTGCAAGGCAGTGCCATCATCAACATAAGTTGATGACTTCCCATAATTAAAAATCATACTCGAGTAGAGTATCTTCCCTAGACCTAGGCTGATACAGACAACTAGCAAAATAGCCGTTGCTGCGCCATCTGCCCGTAGACTAGGTACTAACCAAGAGCATATCCGCATGGCCCCAATTCCTCGTACAAGGAAAATACGAATAAAACAAATATTCATGGGGATGCTTGAAGACTGGCTTTAAATCAAATATTCAAAAAATGAACAATTTGTTCAGGCCAGCCTCAACTCACCTACACTGTAGGTTGACGGACTAACACCTATTAGAAAACAACTACTCCCCTGGCTAATACCACGAAGGGCATTGGATTACATCCAACAGGTGTTAGTGTGGGATTCTTCACAGAAGAAATTCCACAGCCTAGGTCTAGGGAAGATACTCTACTCGAGTATGATTTTTAATTATGGGAAGTCATCAACTTATGTTGATGATGGCACTGCCTTGCACTGACGAGAGGCCAAATAGCCCGAAACCGGTCTGCAAGTGTGTCCCGTCCCAATAATTGAAAATCAATTCTGGTGGTGTATCGCCAAGAGTATATGTGGAATTTCTTCTGTGAAGAATCCCACACTAACACCTGTTGGATGTAATCCAATGCCCTTCGTGGTATTAGCCAGGGGAGTAGTTGTTTTCTAATAGGTGTAAGTCCGTCAACCTACAGTGTAGGTGAGTTGAGGCTGGCCTGAACAAATTGTTCATTTTTTGAATATTTGATTTAAAGCCAGTCTTCAAGCATCCCCATGAATATT
This sequence comes from Zygogramma bicolorata, assembly GCA_032362365.1. Taxonomy (NCBI): domain Eukaryota; kingdom Metazoa; phylum Arthropoda; class Insecta; order Coleoptera; family Chrysomelidae; genus Zygogramma; species Zygogramma bicolorata. The sequence goes on along the minus strand of JAVJAQ010000137.1, from coordinate 14,122,445 downwards.
TGTTTTATTCGTATTTTCCTTGTACGAGGAATTGGGGCCATGCGGATATGCTCTTGGTTAGTACCTAGTCTACGGGCAGATGGCGCAGCAACGGCTATTTTGCTAGTTGTTTGTATCAGCCTAGGTCTAGGGAAGATACTCTACTCGAGTATGATTTTTAATTATGGGAAGTCATCAACTTATGTTGATGATGGCACTGCCTTGCACTGACGAGAGGCCAAATAGCCCGAAACCGGTCTGCAAGTGTGTCCCGTCCCAATAATTGAAAATCAACTCTGGTGGTGTATCGCCAAGAGTATATGTGGAATTTCTTCTGTGAAGAATCCCACACTAACACCTGTTGGATGTAATCCAATGCCCTTCGTGGTATTAGCCAGGGGAGTAGTTGTTTTCTAATAGGTGTTAGTCCGTCAACCTACAGTGTAGGTGAGTTGAGGCTGGCCTGAACAAATTGTTCATTTTTTGAATATTTGATTTAAAGCCAGTCTTCAAGCATCCCCATGAATATTTGTTTTATTCGTATTTTCCTTGTACGAGGAATTGGGGCCATGCGGATATGCTCTTGGTTAGTACCTAGTCTACGGGCAGATGGCGCAGCAACGGCTATTTTGCTAGTTGTTTGTATCAGCCTAGGTCTAGGGAAGATACTCTACTCGAGTATGATTTTTAATTATGGGAAGTCATCAACTTATGTTGATGATGGCACTGCCTTGCACTGACGAGAGGCCAAATAGCCCGAAACCGGTCTGCAAGTGTGTCCCGTCCCAATAATTGAAAATCAATTCTGGTGGTGTATCGCCAAGAGTATATGTGGAATTTCTTCTGTGAAGAATCCCACACTAACACCTGTTGGATGTAATCCAATGCCCTTCGTGGTATTAGCCAGGGGAGTAGTTGTTTTCTAATAGGTGTTAGTCTGTCAACCTACAGTGTAGGTGAGTTGAGGCTGGCCTGAACAAATTGTTCATTTTTTGAATATTTGATTTAAAGCCAGTCTTCAAGCATCCCCATGAATATTTGTTTTATACCTGCTTCAATATAAATACGCCTTACGGAATCGAAACATTTAGTCATCGGAAATGAGTAAGCCTCTGAAGAAGCTGGCCACTCGCGCTAGCGAAACGTTAGGAAGAAATTCCAAAGAATGACGTCCTCCAAGCCCGAAGAATAGTAGTTATACTAATAACCTCGGCCGCGAAAACCTTAACCATTTAGTCTATTTTTCTTACCCAATTTCATATCGTATTGATACAATAAATTCCGGACTTATGTTTTGCGTCCTCAGTAGAGTGACTCAAATCAATTATTTTCTTATGAATTTCAAATAACCGCAAACATCCCAACCGCAAAATGCACTTTCTCAAATTGCACCTGGGAGTTATTAGCACACCTCAGTAGTTATATTCAGAAAATCATAAAGGTTGTTGATTGAATAGCAGTTCCCAAGGTTGGTTCGCGAAGTTTGGTAGAACAGCAATTATTGATTTCAATAAATAATACAATTAGGGCTTATCAGGCATCATATGTTATATGGAAAATCGGTTATCCAGAGTCGATTGCAGATTAACCAATATAAAACATTGAAGGAATTCACTTTATGTCCCTTCCCCCATGCAATTTTTTGATCGGGTCAACTCAAAAAATTTAAACTTGGGATGATGAAATTGATGCATAAATACTATATTTTGAAGTAGAATTGACATATGAAAATTTCAAGATAAGGATTGGGCGCCTTCTAGGAAAAAAATAAAAGAAAAAGGGATCTTGTGATACATCATTTTGAAGCTCCTGACGAATACTTTACAGCCCTAGAATATGAAGTCAATATCTTCACCCATTACAAAATGGCGGAACATTTAATAATTACCTGAAAACAAATACACATAGATATCGATATTTATAGAAATATTCGTTTTTCTATGTCATATGGCAATACCACAACCTGATAAGATTCGATAGGTTATTTTTTGCTCATAAAAATCGACAAGAATGTCAGTACATCGAGCATCATTGTTCAGTTCAAATATTCTCATTTATTTTTCGATTTTATAGGTAGATAGGTACCACGTAAACTATCTTCAACATGATCAATTGAAAAAATTCAACAAGGGAATTGTATTTCAATATGCTGGCAACTACTGTTGATCCTCCAATCACCGAAATCGTTGAAGTGAATCATAATGAATTCGATATGGATATTTTCATTCCAACAAGATGGAGCACCACCACATAACTCCAGACAAGTAAGAAACTATTTGGATAATACTCTCCATGGTCGTTTGATTGGCCATCGAGGTAATACGGAACGGCCAACCCGCTTGCCAGATCTGACACCTTCAGATTTTTTCATGGGCTATTTGAAGCAGAAAGTATACGAAACTGAACCTGCTCCAATATTGAATGTATGGCGGAGAATAATGAATATTTGTAGAAATATTGACGTTGCTGTGTTCGAAAATGTTCGACGTAAAGTACCAGATAGGCTGTTCTTATCTTAACCATTTTGAGCTTCTACTGAACTGAACTCAACGTATTTCGTCAAATTATTGAATCAAACGTTGATGTGTGCAGGTAGATATTAAATGCTCCGCCATTTCGTAGGAGGTTGAGATATTGACTTCATATTCGAGGGTTGTGAAGTAATCGTCAGGAGCTTCGAATTGATGTATCACAGAACCCCCGTTTTCAGTTTATTTTTTCCCGAGTTTCAATTTTTTGAGTTAACTCGTTCAAAAAATAAAAGAGGGGGAATAAAGAAATACACTGTATATTCAAAATCCATATGAATTGTGAGACGAATTCGACATGATTATACAGGGCGTTCCAGAATTCAGTTTCAAGATCTCAGAGGCGCATTTTTCAAGTCGAAATAAGACTTTTGTTTTCCATGAACATGAGCGTTAAAGTTTCCAGATTTTTTTTCCATAGCTCTTTCAGTTTTTAATAAATTGAGATCAAGTTTGACATATAAGTTACGTTTCAGGGTTTACATCATACACTATGACAAGTAATTGTACAGGAAAATATGTTTTCAGGGGTCAAGCCCATTTTGCTTGTCACGGTCTGCCAGCATCGTGCTTTGGAGTTTGAAATCTGCCGTATTCCCGAAGGTGCTGATGGGAGTTTATAAAAGTTCTATAGTTGAGAAGCCGACGATTAGAAAATCTTATCGCGTACAACCTCTGAGCTCTAAGTCAGTTACCATAAGCCAGACCATAAACAAAATGGATGTCAGTCCGATGGTCAAATGAATATGGATTGTTTTCCATTTTGAAGTTGAACAAATACACGATGGGACATCCAACAACTATCATATAATCTCAAAAGATTCAAAACAAACCTAAACAGTAAATTGAAAATAGCAGTCCAAGCCCACTATTCACTTTTTCGTTGTTTCGTTGACTTTAATCAATCTAGCGGATTACGAAAAAATATTTTTTTCTCAATAACGGTCGCAAATGCGTGAAAATTACAGGAGACAAAAAAGTATATAAACAAAGCAAATAATTCATTTCTTATTTCAGAATCCTCCAGCGGCACACTGCAAAAAGTTTATGGAGCGAAAATTGGCTTGACCCCTGAAAACATATCTTTCTGTAGATTGTTACAATCACTCGGCATACTGGACGATGTAAACCATAGAACGTAACCTATATTTCGAATTTGATCTAAATATCTCAAAAACAGAAAGAGCTATGAAGAAAGAACTAAAAAAATCTTGAAACTTTAACGCTCTGTAGTTCGGTAAGGAAGCGTTTGGGGACACATGTTCATGGAAAACGTAAGTCTTATTTTGACTTGAAAATGCACCCCTGAAATCTAGATACTGCATTTTGAAACACCCTGTATATCCTAGAAGGGGACAAAATACGGAGATCCGCGGTGCCATTGAGTCAACATCCAATGTTATAAAAAAAAATTCAAGCGTCAGTCCCCAGGAGAATATTTCTCTGCATCTAAAAGTCGAACCAACTGAGGGTTTATTGTCTCCCCTCTCCTGAGAGATAGATCTCTTCGTTCTAGTTAATCTGGAGGTGATAATCATTGTTCCTTCTAGATTGTTTGATTATTTGGTACTCCTGGTATTGAATCATTCTCGATATTGATTCATGATGATAGAGGAGCACAAGCGAAGATTTCGGGATTTACTAAAGGGTGGCAGATTAATATACAGGGAGATACCTTGAACCCGGTTAAGTACTTCCACCATATAGGAGTCCTATATATATGGCCGCCCTTCAAGGATAAAGGACCAGATTAGTAAAAAAACTGATCATCTGAAAATCTCGAGCGCGTCAGATTAAGGTAACTAACTCACCCTAGTTAGTTACATCCTGAAACGTGTATATTCCACTAATCTGACAAATCGGGAGTGATCTAAAGAAGGAGGAGGGCTACAAAGTTGTGAAAAAACGTCATCTCGACATTCTCGAACGTGGCTAAATTAATTTTCATTCTGAAGGGAATAATTAAAGAATTGCATAGAATATATAATCTGAAGATTTCCACAAGCCGAAATAATAAAAATTCATCGATAAAGTTTAATGCGTGCAGCTACGCGATGCCCTCTCCACGTTTCCATTTCTCTCTCACTCTTTCTCTATCTTCTGCTCTCTCACTCCGTCCCCGCTCTGGTTTCAGTTGCCATGATGCCATGACAGTTGATCACAGAGACTCGTTGGTGGCATGATATTGTTTACAACGAATATCCAACGATTTAAATTTAAAAAAAATTGATTGCTTATAATTATTTTCCTATAAATAAGTATTCTACTGAAAGAAACATATACTTTTTTCATTTGCATGCTTCATCCAGAGTTCAATGGCTTGAAAATGAAAAAAAAAAACAAATAGGCAGAATAGGCGACTTCCTTCAGAAAATCGTCAGATAATGAGACTGCAACGTCTAGGGCGTAAAGATGAACCATATATATCTAAATCTGACGCTCTTGTGTATTTCAAAGTGACGATTTTTTTTTTCACATTCCGATAACGGCCGCGAGTCTGCCTCACTTCAAAACCGTCAGATTATTATATAAGAGCATTTTAGCTCCACTTAACATCCCCTCAGAAAATTTGACGCGCTCGAGATTTTTTTTTTTTTTTTCAGTTTCTACCCCATCATGGAAACGATAAGATTAACATACGTACATTTTTTTTTAAATATGTAGGATCTAGATGATATCAATATCTGACGCGCTCGAGTATGTCCATGCAACAGTTTTTTTTACATTTTTGAAAGTCTATAGCCGCTCCCCCCACCGATGAGAAGGTATACATTATATACCATTTTTCTTTTTTTATCATCTGAGCTTCGCAACCCAATAAGTCTCTATGACGCTCGAGTAAATCCCGATTTAGCATCGTGGGCTCTCCTACTATGAGTTTTTCAAATGAAAAACAAACCGTCTGATTCTGTTATTATGTAATCAGCATATTGCTGGAGAAATCTGAAAGGCGGGTAAAACCGAAACACCCAGCGAAAGACGGAAATTGCCTTGTTGAAAGAGTCGACTCAATCATTTTTAATTGAAGAAAGCCACATGTTGGATATATGTGGGTTACGAACTATTAATATCAGTGATTGGAAAAAATGGTTTCAAGAAAGTGTCTGCCCAACTAGAATGCAAAGTCGGTTCGTTTTATTTGCATTTCTGAATTTATAACAGCTCTTGAATGTTAATATCATTGCCAATCGTGACTGAATTTGTAATTATCAGTTCTAGACCGCGAGTCAACTGCACTCTCTTGTCACTGTTGGAGTACCATAAAAAAGTTGGGAGAATACTGCATATTATAATGAATTATTCATTTCTTCAGAACAATATCTCTTTCATCAAAGATTGAAGACTTTCACGGCTGGCATCTAATGAATTGTTAGGTGCTTCCGGGCTTCTGAGCCGTGGGCAACAGGTTTTAAGGCCTGACGTTTCGTCATCTGCGGCAGACATTTTCAAAGGCGAAGTATCCTTCTCTGCTGCGAGGCTTTGATCTGATGTGGTTCAGATGATGAGTCACCCTTTATCGAATCTGGGTTCGGACGGTCGATTGATCCTAATTGATTATTCGAAATCGTTTTTTCTCTCATTGGGAGGGTTCGTGCATTTTGAAATGCATGTTCTGTGAATGTTCAGGCTCTCTTTTTTGCGGTTGAAGTTGTTTTTGTGTTTATGAATTTCTATGGCCTCCCTATAGATCCTGGGGTAATAGCTCCTACTTGTGTCCAGCACTTGCGTTCCGTCGAAGTCAATGTCATGACCTTCCAACAGAGCGTGTTCGGCTACCGCAGATTTTTGGGTTTGGCCATATCGACAACTTTTTTGTGTTCGGTTAACCGCGTTTTTATGCTTCTTTTTGTGGTTCCGATATAGACAGAACCACAACTGCACGGTATTCGGTACACTCCTGAGGTAGATAATGGATCCCATGGGTCTTTTGCGAATCTGAGGCTTTCTTGAATATCTCTTTCGCTAGATTGAATGGCTGATTACCAATAATATCGAGAATATATACAATGTTAACGTCATTATTTTGTGGTGGATAAATATGTGTTCCTTAGTCTTTTGGGTTTGAAACCTACCACAATTTGAAAAAATTAGAATCAATATTTTAATCTATAGAAATGTGGAACGTAAAATTTTCAATCTACCCCGAAAAGTTGCTGCGTCTATCAAAAAACAGTTCTTTCTGAACCAACCAATGTATATATATATATATACTAGCTGACCCGGCCACGCGTTGCTGTGGCTAAAGTTTTTGTTATATTACATTATAGTAAACAATCTAAGAGGAACAATAAGAGAACATCAGTCACGGAGTCCACTATGCTTTTTCACACAGATGGTATTTGCAAAAAAATATGGTGATCTCCTTATTTGACTTTCTACTACTATAACCCTTTAGTACAACAAAGACGAAAATGTTGATGTTGGTATACAAATTCACTGGATTGAGATTTGAAGGGGAAGTACGTTGAACACAATTAATAAAAATGTTCTTACACTTGATATTAAGCAGAAATCAATAGGTACAAAATAAAAATTTATCAGATTTATTATTTCCATTTAATTTTATAACAGATATAAGTATATTACAGTATAATACAGTAAATAACATGTGACGCTTAAACTCATGAATGAGGTAGGCAAGGCAGACAGTCTTAAACTTTTAAACATCAATATCTATTTTTTTGAATTATAAATACTATCAATTTCAATTTAATTTAACACCAATCGGTGCACAATGTTTTTGGTTAACCTGTCTTTAGCTAACACAAATAGATTCGACGGTTTCCCAACACGTGAACACGCAACATATAGTTGCCCATGAGAAAAACATGGATTTTCCAAATCTGAACCATTTGTAGTTGTGCATGACCTTCTGCTGTCCTGATTCTTTGAGCTGGATTTCTTGAATCAATTTGTTCTGCCAACTGATGGGCTCAGCAGCGCCATCTATTGATTACTTACTCAACCCAGTCGAAAGGTATCGACATCTTGATTCAATTTGTTCTGCCAACTGATGGGCTCAGCAGCGCCATCTATTGATTACTTACTCAACCCAGTCGAAAGGTATCGACATCTGTTAGAATCATTTGGAGTTAACAGATAATTGTGACTGTCAAATAATAACAGACAAATAATTAGCAATAAATTAAATTTGCGACTATAATTTGAGATTTAAACCATCCTATCTCTCAAGTTGGATCGAACTGCACATGGTGTGGAAATTTTATTATAATCGGTTAAGTGGTTTAGGAGTCCATTGAGGTCAAACATTGTGACACGAGATTTATATATATTCAGACATATATATATATATATATATATATATATATATATATATTTATATATATATATATATATATATATATATATATATATATATGTGTGTGTATATATATATATAGAAAAGTAACTCGTGACTGATTGATGAATATGTAGTAAATCTTTTGGGGTTGCAGTCAGTTGTGTTGGGCTATGTTACAGAAAAAACTCTTTGTTATTCGTCAAGCTTTCGGAAATCTTTATTGCCTTCCCCAGGACGTCTATAATACATAACAATTTATCTTATGATAATATAATGGAATGGTTACTTACTAACGTGAGATTGAATAATAAAAAAGAGGCAAAAATTGAACATAAAAATATGAAGGTGACGTTTAAATGAATTTGGGCATATGATATAATTTCACTTCTAGATTAAGGTGGAAGAAAAGTCGAAATAGAGGGTGTTTTTATATATATATATATATATATATATATATATATATATATATATATATATATATATATATATATATATATATATATATATATATTTATATATATATACGGGGGAAACTGGTCTTTGCTTACCAGTTAGGAACTAAACTGTAGTTTTTTCTGGGTGAGCAGCAGAACGGAAGTGTGCTGTTATAACACCAGTTTTTCCAATATTTCGATAATGTTCATTACCATCTTCAGGGAAAAGCTACAAATTATTATATTAAGTTATCACATCAAATAAACAGTAACAAGAACCCTACTGTATTTGAGGTTAGTCGTATTAAAAACGTTGGTAAAGTGAAATAACATGTCACAGACCAAAAATATGTTCACATTCCAATATTAAAATTTTACACCAAGTAAAATGTTTAAAACGCCATTAAAATATTAACAGGATTAAAAAAATATAGTTGCATATTCAACAGGTGAATACACACCGTTAAAGTTCGACTTTTATGTGTATTCACTTGTTGACTATGCAACTATATTTTTTTAATCCTGTTAATCTGCCCCTCTACGCTTGTATATATTGAAATATTAATTCTTATTTGTTCAGATTGTAGTAGGCTACAAACCCAGAAAACTATAGAACAAATATATACAAATTATTCACGAATCAAGTTCATCTCACATATCATGGGAATGTGAAACTGAAATCTACCTGAAGCTCAACAAAATGCAAAATTGAGCGATATGTTCAAGCCAGTCTGAGATACCCACACAGTAGGTTGATGTACCCAGAGAAAAAAGTCTGACCAATACCACAAATGCATTGAACTATATCCGATAGGTACCAGTGCATGTTTCTTAACAGGAAAATGGTATGGTAGATCGTTGGTTTTCCATAATAAAATAACAATTCTTTTTCTAAGTCAGGTTTTGAAAATGGTTGAAGTGTCAACAAGCAACTTAATCTGTTAATGGATTGCCAGCAGTGATCTGAGATTGCCAGTCTCAGACATACGTTTGCAATGGGCCTCATTTTCAATAAATATACATTTGTAAAAACGAAGTCTCTTTGCGAAGGCGACATTATATCATCCATAAAACAACTTGAACAAAAATTTTGGAGCTTTCTTGGAAACTTCCTTGACTGAGAAAAAATCAAGACGAGAAGATCCTCTCAGTTCGTATATCTCATTTTTTTACAAGAGTTGTCTTCTTATATAAAATTCGCAAACCTCAAACCAGAACTTACCTGTAATCCCAGTATTCTCGTTGAGTAGTATTCATGGTATCGTGTCCTTCTGAATATTCGGTGCCGCGATAATTTCCCAGCCATACATCGTAGCCGGCTTCATATAAGAGAAAGGCTGAAACAAAAACCGGGAGAAATAGTTCATTGGTTATGCACATCGAGTTGCGGCAAGGCGAATGATTAATTACAATTTCTTTGACGATAAGATTATATATCGTGGATTATATCATCAGAATCAAAAATGCGACCAAAGCATGGTGGAACAGATCACCTCAAGAGTTAGCAAAAATATCTGAATTTATATTCACTTTTCTAGCTACTGAAACCAGCGAAAATATTGAAATAATATCAAAAGGAAAAATAGTGATTTCACGAACTGTTTATGAATCGTTTTTCTATTAAATAAACTCTTGGATACTGAAAAAATAAAGACATATATGGGTGGCCAACTTATGATGAATATTTTCAACAAATGCCAAAATGAACCTTTTTTTAAAAAAAGGTTGCGAAAATGCGTCGGTGTTCAGGAATATTCAGTTCAGATCCATTCGGGGGGCATAAGATTCTATGTAAGGGGGTCTACATGACCACCAGCTAAGTCAAGTGTCTCGACGAAGCCCACCAGTTTATTTGGTAAACGATCTTTCAGGTCTAAACATCGAAAACCTGAATCGGAGCTCGCCAGGGTAGGCACAGAGTATATGCCTTGCTGTTTCATCATTTTCTAATCAGAGACGGCATGCCGGATCTTCCGACAGTCCAAAACTCGCCATTTGATGATTAGACGACTTGGGCCTGAAAGAACAGTACAGCATTGCTTCTGTACTCTGAAGAATGTTTGAAGCAGAATCCACCGATGAAAAACCGCAAATAACGTCTTAACCGATTGTGATAACTTTCATTCATTGCTAACTTTTGAAGTGGTCTGCCCCACTGGGTGACCGTACAACAAACTTCGAAACACGCTTTCAATTCTCAAAAGAATGTTCATGCAGAATTTCAAGTAGATTCCTAGTGCTTGAGTTGATCCGTGGTCAGAACTAACGCGATTACGTCCTATATATTGTTTGACCGTAAAAGAATGCTATATTCCAGGAGTGTAAACAGTGTAAACTAAATTATTCTGGTTCTTTTCTCTGGATTGAAAGAAACAATCTGAGTGAGTTTGCGAGTATTCCAACAATATATGAATATGGAAAGAGACATACTTATTCTTTCGTTTGCCATCGAGGCATATACAGTGTGGTCCACTAAGTCTGCAACAAATGGAAAACTTTTTTATTATCGATTTCTCAGAAAATTTTATTCTTGACAAAAGTTGGTGCATGTTCCAAAACTATACCAAGTGTACCTGAAATGGCTTTATGACAATCTCCATACAGGATAGGCCAAAAAATATAAATTTCGTTCAGGAGTACCCTCATTTCAGAAAAAATAGAAATATGTTGAGGAAAACAGTTGCTTAAAATTAAAAGTTATGTTCAGATACGAAGTCATGGCCTGCTATTCGAATATTTTTTTCTTTTGGAAAATTTTGTATTACCCTCGTATGATACATATTTTTACTATTTTGATTCAATATGTATTTGAAGTAGCTACAATCAAATCGGTTTGGAGTATTTCTTATCAAATTAAAGTGAATTCGTATAATTTACATGGATTTGTATTTTTTTAGGTGACCGTCAACTTCTTGTTTGTTGCAACGATATTTAACAGAACTCTAAAATAACACGAATACTGTTTAACGAGGCGAATACTTTACTAACTACATAAAAATATTTGTGTTATTTTAGAGTTCTGTTAAATATCGTTGCAACAAACAAGAAGTTGACGGTCACCTAAAAAAATACAAATCCATGTAAATTATACAAATTCACTTTAATTTGATAAGAAATACTCCAAACCGATTTGATTGTAGCTACTTCAAATACATATTGAATCAAAATAGTAAAAATATGTATCATACGAGGGTAATACAAAATTTTCCAAAAGGAAAAAAAAAATTCGAATAGCAGGCCATGAATCCGTATCTGAACATAACTTTTAATCCTAAGCAACTTTTCCCCTCAACATATTTTTTGGCCTATCCTGTATGGTGATTGTCATAAAGCCATTTCAGGTACACTTGGTATAGTTTTGGAACATGCACCAACTTTTGTCAAGAATAAAATTTTCTGAGAAATCGATAATGAAAAAGTTTCCCATTTGTTGCAGACTTAGTGGACCACACTGTATATGTAGGTATGAAGTCGAATTGTTCACTTCATTATGATGAATGGGCATGTTTTTACTTCTGGAGCCGGATTTGTCACAATGACCATAAAAACATATGAAAATGCCCGTAAAACATTGTCGACTTTAGCTCAGAATATTTCAATCATTAAATTTGGGTTGAATACTTCTGACTAACTATTATAAAAAATACATGACAATCAACAGAGAATCATTAGCAGACAGCCAACTGAAAGAGACGATTTTAAACTCGGACATAGTGGACCCATGTCGTATGTCAATAAAATTATATTGAACTGATATGAATTGATATTGTCAGTCATTCAGTGCTTCTCGATAAGATATATGTAGTCGGGGGAGTTCCACAATCGATTGTTTAAGTTTACATCGAGGATAGGATACAAGTAGTTTTTCATGAAGGAAAAATGTTTGAAAGTGAACCAATGTCGACGGAAGTGCCTCAGAGGTCAGCTTTAGAGCCACTTCCGAATGTTATATATGTGAATGATATTTTTCACCTTCTCATTCGAATATGAATACAAACCAGTCCATGAATGCCGACCAAGCCACTTCAAACAAGCTTCAATTATTTTGATTTGGTTTAATTGTTAGGCTCACGCCTAACAAGCTTTTGAATAACTCAGAACTTGAAACATCATTATATTTACGAACTCTTCTCTCTGAAATGATCATGTGTGGCTTCTCGGCATCTTTGTCGACAATTAGAACACTTATATCCACGAAATATGAAATCAAATATGAATATTTGGAAATAGTCAAGAGCTCCATTCTATTTCAGCTAGATACTATGGTTGCTAGGAGAACACACTAGGAATTGAAACGTTGACATGCAGAGAAATTGTGTGTCTCTTGCTTGTACTGGCCATGAAATGAACTCAGGCCCACGAGGGCCGTGATGTGAATTTGATGCCCGCACTGGTATAAAGTACACTATTATGTAGTTGGTAACTGTCCAATGGAAACAATCATAATATGGTATGACCTAAATAACTCCTCAATATAACGCTTACCCAGGGAATTCTTGCCAAGCCCGAGAAAAATGGCAGAGGTACCTTGAACCCCATGCATTAAAAATACTGCTGGTTTCGTGGAGGCGACACTTGGTATTCGGAATACACTGAGAATATATCCATCTGTTGTTTTCACCTTGTACTCCATGAAAGGGTATCCGCTTTTTTTAATTATCTCGGGCTGCAACAAAGAAAATTTTCTTGGGGAACGTGGTTGAATCTACCTGTTCAATTATCATGATGCACTGAACTATTTATTTCAGAACATTTTTGTCAATATACTACTGACTTCAAAGACAGAGTAAGTAGACCGGAAACAGCTTACGTATCTTGGGTAGTAGTAGTAGTGATAATAATTATTGTTATTTACGGTATTTTCATACCAAAAGCATTGGAATATTTTGTCGACCTGGATTTATTTGGAAGAAATTGATATTTCACCTTCGTGGAAACTAGATATCACACGTTCTGTGGCTTAGTTACTGAATCTACCTATCTAAACGTAAATACTAACTGATCTTCCCGATCGAAAAAAACCACGTGCAACGATCCACAGAAACTCATGTCCTTGTGTTATTTTTTCTTTCGTATGTAACAGAACTCGAAGAGGGGAGAAGTGGATATATCAAAAATAATTTGGATGAAACTTTCATCAAAGCATTTACATTTTTTCAATACTCATATGATGTATCAGTTGCATATTCACATTTTGAATACAGCTGAAAGTTCATGTTCAATGTTCAAATCCGAAGTCGTGGTTTACTATTGATTTTGTTTCGTTTTTTGGAATTTTTTTGTTATTCTGATACAATATTTTCATCGTAGCCAAATAACATAAGCATTACTTTTTCCTAAGTCAGACGTTTTTGTAAAATAAATTGGATTCGGTACCGCAAACTTTATGTTCGTTGCATGGATTTTTGGAACAATTTTGAAAATTTGCAAAAAAAATTCAACGTGGCAGATACATTATTAAAATAAGGTTCATATGACAAACTCTGAATCAATGTATGAAATCTAAAATTGAAATGTCAATTCTGAAAATTTGATAGAGGCTCTGAATAGTGAAAAAATATAAGGAAGTAGCTGAAAATTCAGAGTAAATCATAAAAATTTAAAAAGAAAGCCATTACTCTCAAATTAAACACAAATTCTGAATATGAAAAAAACTTTTTTATGCCTCGCATACTGTCTGACTCAAAGTCACTTCTATAGGTGTATTCAGTATCTTGTTTTTTTTTTTCGTTAATACTGCTTGTCTCGGTTTTCGAGAACAATTGCTACGATATTCTTCAATAAAATGACGTTTGCAAAAAATATGATTTTATTTGATATCATAGGTGTGACTTACGAGGCAAACAGTATTCTCCCATGCTATCATATTATATTCTTCCAAAGGGTTCTTTTCAAAACACTACTTCATTGAAAGGAACTCTGAAGTAGACTTCGAGAATGTCTACTTTCTGGAATCGCCTATTATTATTTCTTCGTGAATATCTATATCGCTCTCTATCTTTTGGGAAATATTTATCTGTGCAAATTCCACTATGCATGAAAATTCCATATAGTGTGGAAATGTTCGAGGTGTCGATTCCTAGAACGAATATATATCCACTTTTCTTCGAAAAAATAACATCACGTCAAAGCTGTTATGGAAACTCGTAGAAACACTGCATTCATTTTTCAATGGATGCAGTTTTGATGAATTTCAAAATAATATATCAATTTTAGCCTCATACCTCGAACAGGTTTGGATCGCAATCAACAAATCAACAAATTGTGCATCTTAAATTATTACTGGATGAGCATTATTACAATAATGTATTGATATCCGTTATTCTTATCCTCTTTTACTCTTAATGATAACACACGTCGAGTGTACCTATCATTTAATTGCAGAAACATAAATTATATCCTACGCTAAAATCTTTTTTTGCACTCGTACGTGGGTTCATAAAAATGCTCGAACTATATTCCCGAGACTTGATGTTTCTTGTTGGGTAATTCTTGAAATTTGAATGACCCTGTGTAAGTGGCTAGCAATAATTACATTCACCAATATATGCAAATTTCAACCTTTACATTCTCGCACAATCCCAAGAACACGCATAATATATTATAATCTAATTATAGACTTACCACTTTATTGTCGGCAGCAAAATCGTACCAGCATTTTGAGTTATTTCCCATAGTGAAATAATCCCTCCATGTAGGACAAACATTGTTGGGATTCTGCGATTTGGAGACATCACAGATAGCAAGAAACAGGAACAAGATCAAAGAATGCATCCCGATATGGCACAGATATTATCTCACACGGTAGTTGCAGTTGCAAAATCCACTGACTGCATAAACACGAATTATTTGTGAGGTATTACACTTTCCTTTACTCCATCACCGGATCCCAGTCACATAAATTGTTTTATTTTGAATGGTTCATTGATCTCACTATCACTCGGAAGTTGTATGCAGTTTTTCACTAAAAGGTTTTTCTTGTCCGTTGCCAAGCACGTTGTTGAAGAATAGCGAATTGGCCCAATGTCAACAAGTACTTCATCTTATGTTTATTTGATATATTATGTTATGACTACAAGCTCACCACTAAAAGATTTTTTTTCAGTTGAATATATTAGTTCTCCAAATATCAGTACATTATTCTTATATTTCAAAATATGAACGAGAGTTTATAGAAAAATAACCGTCAGAAAACAACTTCTACTATGGCAAATAATATGAAGGGCATCAGATTACATCTAGTAAATGTCAATTCAGGATTATTTCCGGAACAATTTTTTGTCCAAGAAACAAATCATCGGTAGTGAAACATCTATCAGACGTTATCGAAGGTTCCTCGTTGCATTTCATTGATTGACATTCAACTATTAAATTTATTGAGTCGTTACCTAATAGAAATATTTTCACAATTCTCTGTATATTGATTATATAGTGACTTTTACTATAATATAATTCAAATAACCACGACACTCGTTTCGCAATACAATATGTTTTTCAGATAGAATACAATTGTCACCTCTTTGAAAACATCACTGTGGTGAGTATCTTACAGAAAGTTGATTGAATTGTTTTTAACCTCTTCAAGAGCAGTTTTGATCTTCCAAAAAACTAATAGGAACATACATTTCTTCAGCCTTCGGCTCCCTTTTCAATTCATGCAGATATATACTGGTGTTTTTTTGGATTGAGGTGGCCTTTACTCGATGGAAATCCATAGTTATTACGCTATAAGGTAGACACGATTAAATTTCCACAAAATTTATTGTCTTCGCGACGTTTCGATACACTGTATCTTTATCAAGCGAATGTTTCTAAACACTCTGAACAGTGTTTAGAAACATTCGCTTGATAAAGATACAGTGTATCGAAACATGTCGCGAAGACAATGAATTTTGTGGAAATTTAATCGTGTCTACCTTATAGCGTATATATACTGGTGCCTCAGCTATACCTATATAGGAATTTTTGTCGAAAATGTGCTAAAATTCACAGATACACTATCTATGTACCTAAATATCATCAGAATCGATTCATTTTCAATTATTCAGGAATTAATAAAAAACAAAAAACAACTTTGAACCTATAAAGATGATCGAAATAATGGTTGAATCGTCTTTATAACAATTCGTTCAGGCTAGTCACAACTTCCTACGAAGTAGGTTTCTGGGCTGACACCCGCCAGAAAACAACTTCTCTCCTGGCTAATACCACCAAGATCCTCAAGTCTGCTCAGTATTATCACAATGCCCTTCAACGAGAAATGTGCGAATTCGGTTTGCTTCTGCTATACCTCGTCAATGGGCAGATGGCGCAATGACGCCATATTTGATATTTTGAAGAAGGTTGAATTTGAATTGTAGGAAGACATTGACTTCGTGTTGATGACACTACCTACCTACCGCATATTGACGAGAAGCCTAGAAGTCCGAAACCGGTCTGTAAGTGTGCCCGTCCCAATAACTTAAAATAAATCTTTTCATTTGCATTGCCAAAAGCAAATGCGGGATTTTCTTTCGTGAAGGACCCTGCACTAGCATAGGTCGGATATAATACAATGCCCTTCGTTGTATAGGCCAGAGGTGTGGTTGTTTTCTGACAGGTGTCAGCCCAGAAACCTACTGTGTGAAACAGTTTTGAAGTTCCTGCTTGAGAAAGCTATTGCATAGCGAAACATGTGTCGCGGTTTAGGAAACCCTGATATGTGAATATCTCACAGGCAACTGAATGTTATTTGTTTAATATGGATTTTCATCAAGTAACGGCTACTTCCCTTCAATTTTTCGATTTATTTTATAATCAGTATTCAAGTATGTTCACCTACTATGTCGAATGAAATATTAATGGCTGTTTCACAATAATAGACCAGAGGCCTGTTTTATAAAAGTACAAGTCTTATAGCTATAAGAGGAACACTATGTAGGTACAGGTGAAAAACGAGTAAAAAACAATAACTTAGCATCGTTTTTCTTTGTGATTCTCTTGTAGCTACAAGACTTGTGCTTCTATGAAACAGCCCCCAAGAGAAGGTGACAGTTGACCTTCTCACATTTTACACCGCATGCCTTTTTAAGGCTTGATAATCAACCCTGAAATATGAAAAATAGACAGGTTCCTGACAGCCGAGCGTTTGTACTTCATAAAGAAAAACTATTTTCTTTTTGTGGGGAATTTTCGTGTCTTTCCATTTAATATTTTAGCTCAAAATAATATTCACTGATACAATACAAAGCAGCCTGCAAGGAAAAGTCAAGGGATTTTTGAAACGTTTGCTTCAATTTGAAAAATATGTTCATTCAATTTTTTCACAATTTTTGTATGTTGGGCTGTAGCTACATGCATGCCATTTACGTCAATAATTCGAAATGATATATAATGGAACATGAAAATTCTCTACAAAAATAAAGCGTCTTTCATTATAAAGTGCACACGCTCGGCTGCCAGAAACCTGTCTATTTTTCATATTTTATGGTTAATTATCGAGTCCTACAAAGGCATGCAATGTAAAATGGGAGAACGTCGCCTGTCACCACCTCCTGGTCTATAACTTCACTCAGTAGTATTCATAGTGTTAATTGATTCATATGCTGAAAATTTTCGGGTTTCTCTCTCCAAAGGAAAGAATTCGGAGATACCGTTTTCATTGTA
This sequence comes from Zygogramma bicolorata, assembly GCA_032362365.1. NCBI lineage: Eukaryota > Metazoa > Arthropoda > Insecta > Coleoptera > Chrysomelidae > Zygogramma > Zygogramma bicolorata. The sequence goes on along the minus strand of JAVJAQ010000137.1, from coordinate 14,104,557 downwards.
TCTGAAAATACAAATGAGCCTATTTCGACAAAAACACATCTGTACCGATTGTAAAATGTTCGAAATTATTTGGAGAATCACAAACCACACAAAAATGATCCTATTATTCGCAGCACCTCACTCTCAACGCACCGACTTGAATATCCTCATTCTGAACATCAACTAGCCAGCCAAAAATTACTGAAACCACATTGAATAATCCTTACATAATTGTCTTGTTGATCTTGACTTACTTCTCCATGTCACTACAGTAACTGGAAATATCGAACACTTTTTGATAACATGGCACGTTTTGGTGAAAGTTAAAGAGGACAAAGCGGATTCATTATTCTGAGGATCAGTGGAACATCTAGAGATCAGTTACCCTAACAGCAAACTGATATTCATGCACTCGACGCGCGTTTCGCTACCAAAGTTAGCATCTTAAGGAGAAGAAAACTGATACTTAACTCAAGCCTAGGGTTACCTGTTTATATATACCTAGATATTTTCGGACCGCCATGGATGTCACTGCTACTTATTCCAATTAATTTCTCGACAATAAACTACCTGCAGAATTTTTGGTCCAATGTGGAATTCATCTGTTATTTGTGATTATTGTGATTGATTAATCAACAATAGATTGAAAAGCGATAGGAAAAAGAGATAGGTCCCCTGTCACTATTCATGCTGTTTTTCGAGTAGTATTGTGTCATGCACATGCTTGATCAATTTCAGATCCCTTTCACCAATTCTGTAGTCACTGTCAAGAGCGTGTTGGGCGATACTGGATTTTCCTACCACTCCGTATTTTATGTGTACATAATGCTCCTCAAAACGGGTTCTAATGCCTCATCGGCTCTGGCCGATGTATTTGTTGTTACCATCTTGAGAAGTAATTTCGTAAATTCTCGATTTTTTTGTGTTTTCTAATTTATCTATTGGATTACCAAGAAGCTATTGTAATTTGTAAGGAGTTTTATATGCAACTTTTATATTCACTTTATCGAATGTCTATTGGAGTCCACTAGTGTATTGAGGTTCAAACGGAATGACTATACATACACTTTTTATCTCATTTTTTTAAAAAGTCGAAGATTCACGAAGTGGTTTCCTGAATTTACATTTTCCAAATGTCTTATCAACTACCTCTGGTTTGAAACCATTCACTTCAGCTACGTACCTAATCACTCTCCTGAAATTTTCGGCACTCTCAATTATTTTTGTAGACACGGGCCAATTTATGGGTGGAAATGGGATTTTCTAGTGCGCGTTTCTGCAGCAAAATAACACTCGAAATGCCTATTTTCTTCATCAGCACAATGTACACACCCTTAAACATCCGTTTAACACATTATGTTCTTCATTATTGAAATCAAAGAAAATCTCAACAGTATATATCAATTTATTCATACTTCCACTTAGAATATGTTATGATCACTCATATAACAAATAAACGATCATGAAGAAGCATGATTCACAAACAATTTTCATGAATCTTGGAATTGATCTATTGCCTTCTGAAGGTGGCCATATAGGAGCTCGACTACATCTTTAGCTTCGATGAAATCATTGTGGGAAAACTGTTTGTGATCCAAGACTACGAATCCTCCTTTGCTATCCTCGTTTAATTCGGAATAGAGCCTTGCTGCATTCTGAAATCCAATGGAGACACAAATCTACAACTGCAGTTTTGTTGAAACTGAATCAAATAATCTGCAGACTGAACTTTGCAAAAATCATACTTTTGATTTTCCCTGTCCCATGAAGATTGAAAAATCTTTGATAATAACAGAATCATCGAAAATCCATTTGAATGAGTCGCTCATTTATTGGTTGTTTTTAGAAACCTGAATTTGCAATATTGTCAACCACTTTTGACTAAAAGAGACCTTCAACGGGCGATCTGTATCAGCAAATCGTCAAAAAAAAATTCTTCGTATAGGCGATACCAACTATCCAGAATATCAATAATATATAATAATAATGATAATATAATAATAATTAGGCCGTTATTCTCGGTTCGTTGCGCCTGCTCAGGACTCACGATTCTTGGAGCCAGTGACCACTCACCCCGCGGTGCGGGGAATGGTCACTGGTTAATTATACTAGCGCGTTCGCCCACTGGGTCGGAGCAGTGGGGTGTACGGACCCGACTAGATTTGTTTAAACGAAAAATAATAATAATATTTACTAACCATCTTTGATACACTTGGTATGTGTGGTAAGTCAAGGTAGATGTACAATAAACTATGAACAAAAGATGACAACTAGTCAGCATAACATTCAGAGAACAGAGTCAAACAGAGAACATGGTCAACAAACAAAAGAAAAAGCTGAATATGCGGTTAATACTCACAACACTCCAACAGAGTTTAAAAATTGATGAAACATGAATATGTGAACATATTATATAGTCTAAAATTTAAAAGAGTTCAAACACATCGATAAAACATGAGTAGATAAACATATGTAGTCTAAAATTCCTTATCATTCCCCATCATAATAGAACCCAAAAAAGAATGAACATGTAATATGTGTGATCCAAATCAATTGTTGTTGAAAGTAACAAAAAAGATATCAAGTTAAGTTTGAGTTGATTGAGAAATCTTCACTTAGGAAGTCCTGGCAACTATGATAGCACTTTTCTAATAGAAGGTTTTTGACATCTTTATGGAATTTCAAGTCATTTGAGACCCTTTTAAATTCATCCGGTAATTTGTTGTACCACAAGATAGCGTTGTACTCTGGAGATTTCTTAAACAGTGTCATGCGATGTTGAGGAATTCTCAATAACTCTCCATTCCTGCTATTATAATTATGTATAGTGGCATTTTCCGTGAAGAGATTTAAGTTTTGCCTAACAAACGTTATACATTTCAAAATATATATGGAAGGTGCTGTTAAGATTTTTTTCTCTACAAAAATATGACGGCAACTGTCCCTGTAATTCATATTGATTATGAGCCTCACTATTTTTTCTGGGCAATGAAAACTCTCGCAAACTCATTCGCCCTACCCCACGTCATAATATTAAAATTGATATGAGTATATACCATCGCATAATAAATGCTGAGTGATGCTGATTCATTCAATGTTGATTTTAGCTTCTTTATGGTACAGTATGCTTTATTGATCTTTGAGCATGTATGATCTACTTGTTTATCCTAGTTTAGATCAGCATCGAAGTCGGTACCCAGAAATCTCACTTCCATAGAATTCTCATTCTCATTGATGACAGGATCATATGTAGTATTGTTCCTAAAGTGGAATCTCATCGTAAATGACTTGGACGTATTCAAAATTAGTTTATTTCTTTGACACCATGCACTGAACTGGTCGACAATACTCTCTGATTTGCAGATAAGCTGCTCAACATTTTGAACAATAGAGTTATAGTGGTGTCATCAGCAAACATAGTAATATGCCCGTCTACTTTATATTGCGGTAAGTCATTTACATATAGGAGGAAGAGTAGAGGGCCTAGGACCGAGCCTTGAGGCACACCGAATTTAATATTTTTAGACGATGACTGTGACCCATTACAAAGTACCGTCATGTTTCTTTCACTCATATATGATAGCAACCAGTTTATTATATTTTTCGGGAAACCCAAGCTAGATAATTTGAGAATTAAGAACTCCGGGCACACAGTATCGAGAGCCTTCGATAAGTCAAAAAATAGAGAAAGGACATAAAAATAAATTTAAAATATAAAGCTCATCGGATGGTAAGAAGCTGTTTCAACAGATTTTTTTTTCTGAAGCCATGCTGAGAATTGCATAAAACATTATTATTTTCCAAATGGTCCATAATTCTTACCTTGACAATTTCATGAATTCTGTTAATGAAATTTCACACGCATACTCATTTATTTTCACCTTTTGATACATAAAGTCCATTGGCACGTCTACAAACAATACTTGAAAAAAAAAATAGTTCAAAAACTATTTTTTCACCTAGACAATCGATACCAACTATCCAGAATATTGACAATTTCATGGATTCTGTTGATGAAATTTTATATTCATGACAAAATGATTCAGGCTTTCGCAGCCGAGGTTTTCAGTTTTCTTCGGGTTAGAAGGCCGTCGTTCTTTGGAATTTCTTCCTGACGTTTCGCTAGCGCGAGTGGCTAGCTTCTTCAGATGCTCACTCATCTTCTGTGAGTAATTAACACTCCAGACTACCTGCATCAGCATCAATATAAATACTCCTTACGGAATCGAAATGTTCAGTCATCGGAATAAAAGTCATGATGAATTCCAAAGAACGACGGCCTTCAAACCCGAAGAAAAGTAGTAATACTTTTATACTCATACTCATCAATTCTCACCTTTTGATATGGAAAGTCCATTGGCACGTCTAAAAACAATATTTGAAAAAAAAAAACTGTAATGGATAATTAATTTTTTTTGGATCATCAATTTCTCGTGTGTCCTACAGTTATTCGTGACAATTGATGAGAATCAGTTATGAGCTATATTAAATGTGAAAAATCTTCTAGTCAAAATTTTTCAACTCAAATAATAGCTCAAATTTTCATGATTAGTCAATTGAATACGAGTGTATCATACTGAAAATTGCAAGTTTATAATTTTCTTGTTTGAAATTTTTCGCTGAAATTAACAAAAAACTCAAAAAATAAATTATTTTCAGTGCCACCACTGATTATAAAATAAACTTCACTATTTCTATTATTACAGAGCACATCAGCCTCGTTAAAATAATTGAATAATATCACCCGAGACATCTGGATATCTGCCATTTTTTCGTATTCAAAATTGAATAAAAATTCTAAAGCCTTCATGGGAGCCCAGGGGTAAAAAATTATTATTACGAAGACTATGGCTGTCTCCTATATAATTTTTGAAAAATTTTCGAGACCCATATTTCGAGAAAAAAAAAATAAAAGATAAAAAATATCATTTTTTCACCGTCAGAGGGTGGAAGGAAAAGAGTGGTGAATCCTTTTCCAACCGAAACGGTCCAAATTCGTTTGTTTTCATATTCGACTATCATGTTGATAGTGCATTTGAGCTGTTACTCATTTGATTCATTTCCTCAAACTATTATTCACCTCTTTGGTAGCTAACCAATCATTATTTCCAACAAGCAGGAAAACCGGAACGGGAATCTTAGACAGATCGTACTTGGGTGGAATACTCTGCTTGTATTTTCTACGGTTGAGGTATGAACCAAAATCTTTCTCACGGAATTCACCAGTCCGCAGAATTTGCGCATAATGAACCAGGACCTCTGCTCCTGTAGAGTCGCCGGGGATAGTGTTACTCATTGGAATGTCTATCTGTGAAAAAAAATCGTATTCTATGAAATAGTTGGAACGCAAACTTCCCAAAGTATTTATTGGTAAATTTTATTAGATTTCTTTGGCATAACTGATGACAATAACATTGGACAAATAGAACGTAATCTCAAAGAACGTATGAAATCAGAATAACTCAAGAATAATTACAATGATCATTAACCCTGAACAGATATAAATATAATAAATATGATGATTGGAATAGCAGTCATTGAGGAAGATGATTGCATATGACAATGAACAACAAACAAAAACAGAAGCTGTCTGCAGTTGTCTTTTATTTATCATTTGAATACTGGATACGTGAAAATATTGGAAATTGAAGATAGTAGTGAAAAATCTTGTAACAAGCAAAACGTCTCAGCCGCCATACTGGTTCCAAATGGAAATTTGTGATGGTAAAATTCAAATCATATGAATAGCGGAGCAACTCATTTTGAACTAAGGGTAAATTTATGCGCTGAATTCTGTTTTGGAGTTTTTCTGCTCTCCTGGTCAATATCTATCTCCCTAGGGGGGCAAAGGGGAAATTTCCTGAAATTTTCGAGTATTTTGACCTACTAAATTGAATTTTCACATTATTTTGGCCGCCAAGTGAATTGGGCGCCAGAGGGAAGAAAAAAAAGGGACGCCTTTTGAATTTTCGAGATAATATACTACTATATTCCGGAAAATGTAATGAGAATGAGTAAAAGAGTCAACCTATTTCATCTTACGTAATATTTTTGATTTCCCCTCTCCCCTTCGAAATCGATCAGATAAAGGTCCCTGTTAATTTTGCCCCGATAATCACATGAATTGGATTTCCTAATCAGTGTTTTTACTCAGGAGCATATAAACAGAATCAAATAATTTTTAGACGCATAATAACAATATTTACCGGATCCACCTGATCAAAATCAGGACCGAACACCAATCCCCTGGCAAATGAACAGAAACGCATTTGAAACGACTGACCGTCACAGATTAGATGAAGAATCCATGGGGGTACTTTAAACTCGCCATCGAAGAGCCCGTATATCAACATCTGAAAACGTAGAATCAATCACCTTATGAAACAATAGTTACTTGTTTTACTAGGCAGCAAAATAGTAAATTTACTTTCTCTAACCTATTTGCCAATTACAATTCTCACAATATTTCTATTTTTCTAATAGTGATAATTCAAAACAGCATCTGATAGAAATCGCAAGTGTTGGAATGGTTGGTTGCTATTGAAATATATTTATATGTTCGGTTATAATTGCACGAGTGCATAAAAATTACCGATAATTTGGCAAGAAAGCGTGATATCTAAAAATTGCAAGTTTATTTTCATATTTTGGCGAAAGTTCCCGAGTCCGAAGGACGAGGGCTCTTTTACAAAATATGAAAATAACCGAATGCAATTTGTATAAGATACCACGCTTAAATGCAAAATTATCTGGTCATTTTTATGCACGACTGTCATTCATTGGAATATTTCACGAATAAAGAAATTCTCAAGGAAATGTTATGTTTTGTTCATTCATACTTTCCTCTATAGATTGTATGGAGTACTCACCTAAACGCGAAATGTTTTTCTATTCTTGAAGACTATCTGACATTTATTTGTGTTGTCTACTGACGTCTAGCGATACGGTTTCAAATGTGTTGTTATGGTGACTTGATATAATGCAATTACCGCTGTGAGTTTTCGATAATTGCATTGCTCTTATGGGACATTTTATATATGAGGAAAATGTTCATTGTATTTATAGTTTGACAACCTTATGACAGTGATAGTGACTTAGAAGTACTTTTTCAGACACATATCGATCAGTAGAGTATTTTGATTGGGCCAGTTCGATGAATATTCACAACCCAATACAATAATATAATTTTTTTGATGCCGGTGAATTATAAACTGATTCTGAATTTTTTTGATGTGCTGATTTCCAGAATGTCTGGAATTGTCTCGTAGCATCTCTAGTTATTCAGATACAGGCCAATCAATTTTAGTTCTGAAAACGGGTGGGAATTATGAAAAATGATATCTTTGCAAAGATATTGTTGATAAAACCAAAATTTCTTATGTAAAATTGGCATGTATTTACACCATTTTAGGAATTCGTTACTGCCCATGATTGAAAAAACCGACCTCTTTATGAATAAATTGAGTATGAAGAACATCAGTGGGTGATATGTGTTGATTTAAAAATGGGGAAATTTCTCCTTGGACAGCAGAGTTGATTTAAAAAATATACTTAACAAAAAATGGCCTTTGGGAAATGTTCAAAGACAACATTGTGAACCTTGCGAGAGAGAAAATCATATTGCCACCTCTGCACAGGAAGTTGGGGCTTATGAAGCAATTTGTGAAGACTTCAGATCAAGATGGACTTTGTTTTAATTACTTATCACGTAAGTTTCCTGGAATTAGCAGACAAAACCTGAAAGCCGGAATATTTGATGGAACACACCTAAGGCAGCTTATTAAAGATCCAAAATTTACATCAACGAATGAGATCAAATCCAATACTCGGTGTTCATCTGTTCGAGTAGAATTTTTTTTTTCTCGGAAATCATAAAACAGAAAATAACATACAATTAGTGAAAAGTATGCTTTCCGACTTTGAAACTCTTGGTTGTGATATGAACATAAAAATTATCTACCTCTACAGCAACATCGGTTTCTAGATAACCTAGGTGATTCAAATGAAGAAGAAGGAGAAAGATTCCATCAGGACATTGAAACTATGGAAAGTCCTTATCAAGGAAGATGGGATTGTCACATGACGCCGACTACTGATGGAGTATTCAGCGAGATCGTTCTGGTGACCGGCATGCTAGGAGGTCGTATAAAAAAAATTCTTACGTGATAAATGATGAATGTTATTTATTTTTATCCCTGCTCATTCATGTCTATAAGTGATAAAGAAAATTACCTTATATTTTCGTTTCTGTTAAAGGTAGTACCGTAGTAGGAGTAAATATCAAAATAGTAATATAATAATAATAACAATAATAATACTATTATTTTCTACAGGTATACACCCAATAACAGAAAAAAATAAAGATTGATAAATAGTTGATTATTTATATATATATATATATATATATATATATATATATATATATATATATATATATATATATATATATATAGATCTTTCCATCAAATCCGAGCCACTACTTTAACCAACATATACTGAGCCATCCATAAATAATTATTGAAAATTCAAGTTTTTGATATTTGTTTCATTTACAAGCGAAAAGGTAATATCTAATAGAGATATACATCTGGAAAACAGCTTTTTTAAAAGAAAACGAACTTTTTTATATACAAAGACTTGATCCGTACAATCCTGATCCATTAAGAAATACCTATCAAAACTGAACCAAATATACAACTTTCTTTATTTGAGTTAACAATCCTGAGCCCTACATTGTTGCCAAAGTTGTTGTTAGAGAAAAGGCGGGTTGAGTTTTTTTAAATGAACGTGTACAAGAAAGATACCTACAAGCACTCATTTGAAACTTGCCAATATACTGTGCTAATTATACAAATGATGTATTGGTGCATATGAACACAGGTGCATAACTTAAACACATTTCATATCACAAATGGACAAATCAAATAATTATTCTGATATTTTTCACTATCAATGTTTGAGAAAAATACTGCTCAGAATGTTTCTGTTGTATTTTATTGTTGTGAAGATGATTTTAACGTAACTGTGCTATATTTATATGCAGCTCAGTGTGAATTGTCAGAAGTAAGTATATTAGCTATTTGGCAATGGAAAATTCGGTTGTACACACTATTACCTACCCTAACCTAGTTAACGAAGTTCGGAATATAAATTTATAATTTAGATATCTGCTGTGGGCATTTATCATGAACACCAATCTATGTTATAGACTCAAATACATCATTTAACATAATGTTGATCTCTTCGTAAGTGAAATAGAGATTTGAATCCACTGTTGTAACGTCTGAGGCCACATTTCTTTTCGAAAAGTGTTGAAATATTAGTTGAATGAAAAAATTAGCTTTTGATTATAATATTATGATAATAAAGATTCGAGAAAAAAATTATTGAGACATTCAAATTTGATGCATATTTCCTATTCATATTAACCTCAGCATTCACACTCTCGTCACTAGAGTCATTGAAAAACGCATTCCTCCCATCATTTTCGATGTCATCAGTATCTTCATTCTGGAATTCATGAGGATCTTCGAAACCTGGGTGACCACACAATCAGATCTAATGGGTAAATGTGTATTGAATATTTTGCTAGGATAGACAGGCGAAGGCAACTCGCAGGCTTCATCACGATCTATTATATTATTATTGTTGTTTGCCTCGAACACATTTCTGCTTTCTGAGTTGAAAAACATACTGAGAAAACACGTTGTTTTTTTTTTCTTTATGGGAATAATACTTCGGTGTAATTTGGGTGAGGTTTCTGTATTTTCCTTTTCCATGATCTCATAGTATTTACTATTGTTATCTGATGAAGTAGTCCAGAAACCATTATTGAAATAATAATAATAATGTGTCTTTATTTCCTTAAGAAGCGTTTTAAAGAACATTCAACCACAGGAAGGGCGGTATTCAACAGTGTTGCTCTTTCTTCCATTACCACATATTGTCATTACAAATTTCCATAAAACAGGCAATGAAAAAAAATCTACCCTAGTACCATGGAGAAAGGTTTTGACCTGCCCACGAAATGAATGGAAGAAGGAGCACTTTCGATTGGAGATGGTAAATTATTAAATAATTTAACTGACATATACGAAAATGACTTCTGGAAGGTTGAAGTTTTGTGAGAGGGTATTAGATAATATAATATTATATAATATATTATATAATATTAGAGAAACTTGTGGCACGATTATGGACGTTTGACACTTTTATCAGTTTAGTTGATAAGTATAAAGGAGATTTTTTATCACTGTTCAATTTGAAAACCAAAGATAATATCTGCAATTTAAATCTTTCTTCCAAGTTCAACCAGGAAGAATTACGCAATGCATCACTTATATGGTCATATTTTCGTAGACCGTAGCTTAATCTAATACAAGAATTCTGTATTTTCTGTTGGCCTGCGTTAACATCTAGAGACGAAGCTAGGTCTCTAGATGTTAACGCAGGCCAATAAATAATATTACAATATGAAAGTAGGGATAATACTAAAGAATCAGACAATTTTAGTTTCAGTTCGGTGCTCAAAATATATCTATGCATAAACAGCATTTTGAGTTTTGCATAAGATCTTCTCAGAAGCTCACTAATGTGTTTTCTGAACTTCAGATCACAATCAATGTACAAGCCTAGATTTTTACAATTGTCAGATACTTCAAGGTCATTAGAGTTCAAGGAAATGGTAAAATCAGAATGTTGGATTATATCCTTATTTTTATATCCAAGAACGAGAAGTTCGGTTTTGGAGTTATTCAGCAAAAGACCATGAGCCTTCGAGATTTCCGATATATGATGAAGATCCGAGTTGACACTGTCACAGGCTGTGTTCAGTTCAGATGGGTGTAAAGATTTATAAATCTGTGTATCGTCCGCATATTGGTGGATTTTACAGTATTCGAGATGTTTGGAGAAATCTGCTGTATAAATAGAAAACAAAAGGGGGCTCAAAATACTACCCTGAGGCACCCCTCTGGATATACTTCGACTTGTAGATATTTTATGGTGAATCAGAGTCTGTTGAACCCTTCCGTACAGATAGCACTTGGAAAACTTCACAACCGATTCGCTGAACCCAAAAAATCTCAATTTCATGCAGAGCAACTCATGGTTGAGCGTATCGAACGCTTTACTAAAGTCCAACAATATCAACGCCGTGGTCTGCTTCTGATCCCATGCCCTGAAGATATCATCGGTCACTTCAGCAAGAGCGGTTGTTGTGCTATGGCCAGCGCGAAAACTCGACTGAGTAACTGGTAAAATTTTCTTTTTTTCCAACATTTTCTTCAATTGAATTGAAACTATTTTCTCAAGAATCTTGGAAACAGTTGGCATATGCTGATTGGCCTGAAGTCAGAAAAGCTGGAGGGAATAGATTTTTTTGGTATAGGTAAAATAAGAGATTTTTTCCATATTTCTGGAAAAGAGCTATTCAATAAACAGGAGTTGATGATGTGAGTGAGTATATGGCCTAGGACTGGTAAGACCAACGAAAGCATTTTCAAATTTATCCCATCGACTCCTTTCGCATTTGTTTTAATGCTTTGTACTAGGTTGAGCACCTCGTCAACAGGAACAGCTGTAAAATCCTCCAAGTTATCTGCATGATTGTGCAAGTATTCCTGAAGTAAATGATGATCCTTGATGCTTACCTCAGGAATGTTGTCTATGAAATGATTATTGAAATCCTCGGGGTCATCAAAGGTGTGAGAAATTTCATCTCCTTTCTATGCATATATCATTATTCTTTCTTTGTCCTCTGTCACTTTATGACTGTGAATATATTTTTTCTAAAGCTATAACACAAAAACTGCCCTTTCTACCTGTTCTAGATAATATCATGATAATACAATGACCTCCTTGTTTTACAGTATCAGTATATCTTCAATTTCCTTATAAAACAATTTCTTCATTGTGTTACAGTTTCAGTTATTATGACATAACAAATCAAGTCTCTATTTACTTGTTCAATTGTACCTAAATGGAAATTTTGAGTGACGAATTTGAAATTCATGTTTTTTTAAATTATTTCGCTATTAATTTATAACCATTGAAAGTGTAAGTAAAACAAAATTTTAGATAAGTTTACTCACCAATGAATCGACATTTTTTTCACTCGAAATGAAATAAGGATTGAAACAATCACATTTATGATGATTCAGTATTGCACTATTATAATTGTCATTTCCTGATTCAATGATAATAGGGAGATCGAATGGTTCTGATTGAAGATCATAATGTGCAACGTTTTTTTTTGACGAACTTCAATTAATGGTAACTTGAAGTAACTTTCTGTTGTGGATATATTCTTGATATTGTCATACTATTTTAGTTAGTTTTTATCACAGCTGAGAAGCAAATGGTTTTTGTTAGTACTCTCTGAAAATAAAATTTGACCATCACATTCCGTGTATGGTATTTTTTCAGTCCTATTCATTTAAGCTATTTTGATATTCTCCTCATGAAATTGATTTTCTCTTTCAAAAGAAGGCTTTTCATATTTGGAATTATCACTCTTCCTAGAAGTTGTTAAATTGTTGTTTCAACATTTCTGATTCCACCTCTATTACCCAATTCGATACTGAATCAGAATCTTTCAAATTTTGAAAAAGTTTGTTCGATGTTTTCAGTTCAGTATCGCTTTTTTCAGGTGAAGTATTATCAATACGAAAATGAAACTTATGAATATTTTTCCGACATTTGGTATTTATAGTGTAGTTGTAGTCAATTAGCGTCGAGACTGATTTTATTATTATTATATAATCGGGTTCTCTGATAAAGACTTATTTAAAAGGAAGTAATCGAAATCTCAAAATGTATGCTCTCATATTTGTTTTTTCGATAATTCGAGTGAAGAATGAAGAAGTGAATTTCATTTCATAATTATTAGGGATTGTAACTGTCATAGAATTTTTTTTTTAATAAATGAATCGAAATATTTTTGCCTGAATTTGAATAATCATTTTTGTAATCTGAATAATTATTTCTGCTGCTCTTCGATACAACAGCATAAAAACATATCATAACGTAAAATTGATATTCAAGAGGATTTTTGTCATGGAAGAATTCATTAAAAATATTTGAATCAAATACTTCATGGTGCTTATCAAATTATCGTACATCCCGTTATTCAGTTGCTTCGAATATTTGAAATTAATAATTTTGATCGAAAATATAATTCATTGAGGCCAATGAATTATATAAAAAGCCATTTCTTGACACGTTCCGAAAACTGAATTGGCATCATCAAGACATGAAAAAATTTTACTCATCTCCTGACGGTGTCAACTTGTTGGCAAAACCTGTGACGAGAATTATTCTGCAACTTTAATACAGGGCAAGTGTGACTTTTTCAGCTTGATTCTACTTATCTTGAAAGTTCTCACTGCCAACTAACAATTCAATAAAAAAATACAGGAAGTAACTCTTTCTTTATTTAATATCCAAATTTCCCGGTCAGAACGGAGGTAATATACAATTCTGTCAGCAGAAATATTATCCTCAATGAAATCTATCATCCATTTGAGAGTATATAATTCCAAACATTCGAAACAACTAATGGTGAATTCATGCAGCAATCGTAGATCTGAAGTCGGTAATCGGAAATCGTAAGTCTAATTCGTAACAAAATATACACCATTCATGCAGCAATCTAAAGAACTGTTTAATAGTGTTTGTTAAATCGTAAGACAAGCTTCTCAGTACAACTTCTGAACCAACCAAAACTCAACGATAAATATCTTTTCATAGAATTCCAATGTTGCCGCATTTATATGGCTCAGGTTTCAATGTACGAAGTTAGTTTCACATATAGACATTTTGTATATGTGGCTAGATCTGCAGCGCCACAGTAGACTTTATGCTGAACTAAAATTCATATTTTTCGTATCAAGCTGAGCCAATTTATGGAGGGAAAAATTGGCGGGTAGAGGGTATCATAAAAATTAATCACGTGCAACGAGTTGTAGATGAGGATTGGTATGAAATGGGCCTCGTTTGGAACAAGAATCTATGGTATTTTCAGATCACATAAACCCTTAAACACATGAAAACAAACCTGAGCCACATATACGGCTCAGCTTTGTCAAACTGGCTCAAGATTGCATGTACGGTTTGCTATTGTTGGCTCAGGTTGGACGGAATTCTTTATATATATATATATATATATATATATATATATATATATATATATATATATATATATATATATATATATATATAAAACGAAGTTACATAGTATAAAGCACATAAGTAGTCTGGGGTAGAGTTCATAAGCTTTGATTCTGGTTAAAGATGGTCGAAATTGCAATATGTCATACATAGCTGGAAAATTAGCTCGTCTGAAATTGAATTTTGGGTTATGAGAATTGTATGAGAACTCATGAAATTTTACCTCTTTCATTTCCATTAGAAATTTCAGCGTCGGATAATGAGAGTCCTCTTTAACGAAAGGACAGTCTTCCCTGTCTACAGCAAATTCAGTGTCTGCTATATTCAAATCAAGTATTCTTTCATTACTGTTCAATATGAAGTTATTCTGTTTGAGGTTCATATATGAGCAAAAGCAATTCACGATTTGAGTTTTTTCATCTTCTTGATTACTACTGTAGCCAGCGACATTGAAATCGCCACAGATTAACAATTTACCATTATCGAACATACTGTTGAAGGTTTCGAAATATTCTGAGAATGATTCAAAATCAGCAATTGCTACAGAGGGGGGAATATAGATAGAATAAAGCAACAAGCAACAATCATCGAATAGTATTTAACAACCTACAATTTCAATACTCGGGACAATTACCCTTGAAATGTCTACGCTCAAACTATGAACATTGTACTTGCTTTTCACAGCTATTAGTGATCCACCACCCGCAGTCAAACCAGTTGCCGCAAAGTCACGATCACTTCGAAAAACTACATAGTCTGCAGGAAACAGTTCAGAACTACTCACTTTGTCTCACTTGAGGGGGTTCGATACTTACAGACATATGCACAGAACCGAATGAAACTTGGTGTACAAGTTACCCAATGAATATAGATGAATGTACGATTTTTTTATATTTCTTACCGAATGATTTTTTGAGTAAATGGTTCTTGGAATCCGGTATTTTAACATGGGCTCTGATGGGAATTTCTCATACATTTTTCGTGACTGCAGATTGAAAAATGCAGGGAACAAAATGAATTTAGCATGAGTGGATAGCCCAACAATCAACGATCAGTTCTTTACCTTACCGATCATTTTAAAGAGTATTTAATGGAATTATGAGAAAAGTGTAGGAGAGTCGAAAGTGTTGGCAACAGCGCTACGCTCAAATGGAACAGCTGCTCGGAGGCGCGAATAACCAGGACCGGCACTAGGGGCCAGGTAGGTGAGTCGGTCGCCTCAGGGGCGGCATTTTAAGCCCAAAGCAAAAGAGAAGAGAAAAATGGAGAAATACCAATATGTAAAATACATTATTATACTTCATATGATGGTGGGAATAATTATGATGAATCGGGACATCCGAAATGTTTTTCAGTTTTTATTGAATTACAAAGCGAGCCGCCTCTATTAGAACATTATTTCTTTCATTATCGGTCAGGCGCTGGACCTATTGCCGCTACACCCTGCACCTGTTTCATCTCATTACTGCCGATTTTTGTTATCATCAATCATTACGTTCGAGTTCAAGATGCGCTGTAGTCTTTCAAAATTCAGAAACCACACATAGAGCACAAAGAGTTTGAATTGATCCAAATGCGCAATCACCTTCACAATAGGATCGTGGCAAATATTCAATGGAGAACCACTTCTTCCAGAGATAATACCCCGACGGTCATTTATTTACAAATGATGAATATTCAGAATATCTGTGCAAAGTTTCTAAAGACCTCAATTTGCAAATGCTTTGACCTTGACATTTGAGACAGAGAAATTACCTGTATACTGGTTTTGGGGTCTTTGACCATCGTCAGTACAGGATAGATTCTCACACCCGATGATAATCGTCTGTGATCTACCGTAAATACTAATAAAACCAATTAGAGAAAATAGGCACGCATAGGCGAAGCCCATTACACAGTGCCATCTTAAAACCAGATGCACACTCATCAGTTGTATTTCAATAGCCGTCAGGGTATCATCTCGGAGAGTAGTTGTTTTCTGTTGAATATTTGCTAATTTGCCAAAATCATATTTCATTGTTGTACTTTCGGATTTCTACCAGTTTATTTTGTGTTTTCAAGGTCCACAACCATTTATTTTTGTCAATAATTTTTTTTTCGTAACGCAATGCTAATTTTTCTTCTGCGAATATCATAACCTGTCTGTGAGTTCTCTTCTGACTTGAGACGCGGTATTGTAAATAGAAATTGTCGACATCAATCAACATTAATGAAATGTGGATATTTTTTAGAAAGAAGAAAATGTAATTAAAACAAGTGATAGGTTCAAACTTTTTATTGATTATTACTTCGTAACGGATTTTTGTATTCTTCTCCACTTTTCACTGTTGTCACTTTCAGGCATTTTTGACAGCGTATGCAGAAAATAGATGCTAGACCATTATGAGTTTCTTCTTCGATAATTTGTATAAAAAAAATTCTTTGCAATGTAGGCATTGCATTTGCTGGGCTATGTATTTCAGCGAGACAATCCTGTTACCTCTTACATTTGACATGGAAACATCTGTCATTTTTCTACATCTACTTTTACCATTCATGACACGTTGTTGCATTGCGCGGTGCACTTTTTCTTTAACAAATTAGCCTTTCCAGCGAGAACTATATTTAGTATTTTCAGACATATTCATTTACTAAGCGATACGCGAATAATCGTTTTTGGATTGTAACACTGACGCTACAAAAAAAGCCGCATCTGCTCTCAGACCGGGCGCAGGACAGCGTTGCCAGATATTTTCTCGCCGGCTCGCGTTCTGTTACTCTGTCCTTTTTTTTCACCCCCCACCAAGTCCCGACTATCGAACCTCCTTGAGCATATAATATCAAAGTCGCTCATCACCACGGCGTTGTAAAAGGTTTTCACTTTTGAATTCAGACCTCTGACATTCTGATAGTAGCAATACAAGTCTACAACTATTGTTGGGTGCACTTATTGGTTTGAATTAACAATTTGTGGACAACCGTTGACGGTTATAAAATGTATATGAATTCGAAATGAGATAAGTTTTTAAAAAAAATCGCCAATTTCACGTATCTCAAAAACTATATCTGATATACCAAATTCAAGAATTATTTTTGATTCTGCGCTCAAAAACTACCTGAAAACAATTAAAAGATTGTAGGCACCAAATTGGCTGTTGGGATGTGAACACTCATGAAAGTTGGGGATACGTATTTTTTACCACTGGAGAGGCATGTGACATTCGGAAAAAACGTGTTTTGAATGAATCGCATGGATAATCTATCAATATTTATGCTCAACCAACCAAAAACTATCATTATACTTACTCTCAGAATATCTTGAAAAGGTTCAGCATATTTCACAATGGACCTCACATTGGTGAGATATGCCACTGGTCCCAGAGAAATGACCGACCCCAAATTACTTTTAGCTTCATCTGGAAGTTTGGTTCCATACACATAACTGACAGTTGATCCCATTGAGAATCCTATATAAATTGCTTTTTTCCTTGTCTTCGCCTTGACCAATTTCATGGCTGAGAAAAGGTCGTAAATTCCCATCTCATGAAAACTGAAACATTCGAAACCATAATTTCAAAACTGTTATTGATGATAATACCAGTAATCATTTTAGGTATCATAACGTCAAGCCAACAGGCATGACAGTCAAGAGCCAGAGAATATAAAGTTATTATAATTCTAGAGTACATACATATATAATATTGTACAAGTAGACAAATATAACCTGATGTCAGGTAATTGAAAGAGAAACACGTCGAATATGGATCCACAAGCTAAACTTCTAATAAAAAAATATGTGCTGTCAGAAGAAAAACTGCAAACTGTTAGTTCGAGTCGTCCAAATACAAGCAGCACCAACAACATACCATTACCAAGAGATATTGATGTTAAATGAAGGGATAAAAAAGAAAATGGCAAGTTCTTGAAACAATCTTGGGATAATTATTATTTGTTTGTTACTGGTTGAAGTCTGAAGAAGAAAAAAATTGCAGTTCTTTTGATTGCTATTGGGAAGACTGTACCAGACTGAACCAAATTCTCCTACTCAACAGTGAAGAGAAGAAACCATGTGATTCCATTGAAATGCCATTAAAAAAATTTTATTATCCAGGCGAACAAGAAATATGGAAGAGCTATTTTCAATGCCACCGTTCAAAATGATGATTAAAGCATCGATTCGTATATAAATCGTTTGGGAACATTGATTGAAACTTGCCATTATGGAAACATGTAAGACGAAATACTCTTAGACAAAATCAATGTTTTCATCAAAGATATCAGACTGACGCACAGACATTGGGAAAATAGAAATATAACTCTACAAGAGACAATGCAGAGCAGCAGAGATAACTGAGAAACAATTGAAAATATTTCAGAGAAAGAATCTGTAGGAAAAATAAAGAAAACGAACTCTACCAAGACCATGTGGAAAATGTAAGGGGATGAACCATTTTGAAAAAATGTGTACAGCAATCGAAAGATATAAAAATATAGAAAAAGAGAAAGTGAGATAAAAGAAATATTGAAAATTGGCAACGATGAAACAATCACGATCGAAATATTTTTCATTACAAATAAAGAGCGAGGAGAAAATGATAAAATTTAATTTCAACTTGATGGAGATACATCTTGTTACGTTATCGGTCTGGAAAAATATTTAGCGCCAATGAAAGAACCTTCATATAGACTCAAAGTCAGAGGTCAAATTTATATGTTTTGGTGGAGGAATTTTGAAACCTTCGGGAGAAACAAGAATCGAATGTATTCACAACAACAAACAATATATATTGGATTTCCGAGTATAGATTCAAATATCAATTCTTATTTTTTCAGATTGTGGTAGGTTACAAACCCAAAAAACTACGGAACAAATATTAATCCACCACAAAATAATGACGTTCAAACAGTATTTCCAAGTACTTTTACAATCCCATATGCTTTTTTATTAACAGAGAATTGCAAAACATTACAATCGAAAAAATTTGTAAGAAAATAGAAAACACGAAAGAATTCGATAGGGAAGCTGAAACAGAATATGTCTGTAAAAAAAGGAATCTGAAAATCTTATTGAAGATTTCAGAGACGTATTTGAAGGATTGAGAAAATTGAATGGATTTGTGAAACTAGAAGTCCATGATGAAATTAAACCTAGAATAGAAACACAAAGAAGAATTCCATAGAATCTCCAGAAATATTCACCAAAAAACTTGAAGCTAGTCTATTAACATTGTCCTACTTCACCTGGTTGGATTATTCACCACTATGTTGGTAGTGAACTGATATTAAAACATTTTGATTTTCTTATCACTACAACTTTTTACCTGAAACTCCAGTACTTCTTTGCATCTCGTTTGGTATGTCTATGACCTTTGCTGTAGATAGTTCCTCGGAAATTGATCATCCATATATCATAACCCTTTTCACCAAAATGATAGGCTACAAAGTTATTCTTATGTAGATATTATCACCTTATACTGATCAATTCCAAACTTTCCTGATGGGGTAGGTATAATATTCGTATTTAATTCTAACGAATTAATTCACTTTACTTATTACATTGACTACAGAATGTAGTATGAAACCGTGTGCATACATGCCTGCTTGGGAATCAACTATAATTCCAAGATTCAACACTTTTACAAAATCTGTTGAAGTGTTGATTTGGACTCGTTAATCATTTCAAATTAGACTGATAATTGTAGAAAAAATAAGACATAAAATGAGATGGAATGAATATATGAAATATTCATGAGAATTGATAAATAAAACTTCCATAATTTCATACCACTTATATTAGAAACTGAATTCAGTGCAGTTTCGAACTATACGAACAGCATCAAAAGAAAACTATAATCTCATAGTTTGAAGTTCGAACTTCAATTTAGTTTATGGTGTATTAGTTTGAATTTTTCCCTCATATATAAAATGTCCCATGAGAGCAATGCAATTATCGAAAACTTACAGCGGTAATTGCATTGTATCAAGTCACCATAACGACCCATCCGAAACCGTATCGCTAGACGTCAGTAAACAACACAAACAAATGTCAGATAGAGTTCGAAAATAGGAAAACATTTCGCGTTTAGGTGAGTGCTCCATACAATGTATAGAGAAAAGTATAAATGAACAAAAATAACATTTCCTTGAGAATTTCTTCATTCGTGAAATATTCCAATGAATTACATTCGTGCATAAAGATAACCAGATAATTCTGCATCCAAGCGTGATATCTCATACGAATTGCATTCGCACTTGACATAGTCAGTGGGCATACTTGAAGACTGGCGTTAAATCAAATCATCTTTCGAACAATCTGTTCAGGCCAGTCTCAAATTACCTACACAGTAGGTTTCGGCTGGCACCTGTCAGAAAACAACTACTCCCCTGGCTAATACCACGAAGGGCATTGAATTATATCCCACCGGTGCCAGTGCAGGTTTCTTCACAGAAGTAAATCCTGCATTTGCTTTCGTCGATACAAATGAAGGAATTGATTTTCAATTATAGGGACGGACACACTTGCAGACCGGTTTCGGGCTATTTGGCCACTCGTCAGTGCAAGGCAGTGCCATCATCAACATAAAGTCGATGATTTCCCATAATTAAAAATCAAACTCCTACACGAGTATCAAGCCCCGGCCAAAGCTGATGCGAACAACGAAGTTATTACGCCATCTACCAATGGACGAGGTATTCCAAAAGCAAACCGAATTCGCCCATTCCTCCTGCGAGGAAAATGTAAAAACACTTGACATAGTCAGTGGGCATACTTGAAGACTGGCGTTAAATCAAATCATCTTTCGAACAATCTGTTCAGGCCAGTCTCAAATTACCTACACAGTAGGTTTCGGCTGGCACCTGTCAGAAAACAACTACTCCCCTGGCTAATACCACGAAGGGCATTGAATTATATCCGACAGGTGCCAGTGCAGGTTTCTTCACAGAAGTTCATTTGTATCGACGAAAGCAAATGCAGGATTTACTTCTGAGAAGAAACCGAAACCTACTGTGTAGGTAATTTGAGACTGGCCTGAACAGATTGTTCGAAAGATGATTTGAATTGCATTCGGCTGTTTTCATATTTTGTAAAAGAGCCTTCGTCCTTCAAACTCGAGCACTTTCGCCAAAATATGAAAATAAACTTGCAATTTTTAGATATCACGCTTTCTTGCAAAATCATCGGTAATTTTTATGCACGAAACTTCACTCACGTTAGTTACGATTATGAGCGGTATTAAAACACAGGAAGTTTTATAATTCATCAATTATTATAATGATCTCCAAGCACATGGTAACAACCTTCATCAATTTAATGAACAAGTGTTTTGGAAAATTTTAGTAAATAGAAATATTGACGTCTCGTACTGAATTTCTTTTTGTTTTGTTTTTGTTAGACGTTTCGACTTTCACGCTTGAGTCATTACCCAGAATTTACACTCATATTCTTTCAATGATAGGTACGTGAATAAATATCATTCATATACAGAAAAAAATAGGGAACGTCTACCCGAAAAATATTCCGGCCTGCCTCTTCTTGGTGAATTTGTATACTAGGCACACGAATTTCGAATCGAATAGTTTGTGGAAAAATTTCACTCGGCAAGATATCATCTCATCCAAGATCAGACAAGATATTGGCCTAGAAAACCTACCTCTTGCGCTCATTAGTGGTAGTATGTATACAAAATCAAATTTCACTCTCCAAATACATCAATGAAAAAAAATATTATGAAGTTAATCTGCCTCAAATCATTTGTAATTTTGAAGACATTCACTCTTATGACTACCAAATTTCATTGGAGGAACGTAGAATGGTCGGAGAATTGTCTCTCCTCTATAAATATTTTTGGGGTCGGTGATCTTTTGAATTGTTAATTCACTTGGCAATATCCACACGGATGACTCGACGAGTACAGAATTCCCACCCCTTTGTTGAGAACTTGGAGGCCTGTCGAACCTCTCTTGCTCAGGGATCTTTTTTCAGTAGAATAGCTGAGCTTTGGAACTCCTTGCCGAGAGAAGTTTTTCCTGAGGCTTACAAACTTCAAAAATTCAAAGTGAATGTTGATTCCCACCTTCTGTCCCTTGATTCACGCGGTGTTCTCTGAACATTACAGAGCTTCCCTTTCGTGTGAAACTACATAATGAAACGAGCCATCTTTCTCAAGGAGCCGCTTCTTCATGTTTTAATGTAATTTCAAAGGTCTACTATGAGTACTGATTAATTTTACGTTTACTAGAATTTTAAATAGGATTGAGGAGAGTTCAAATTTCTGAAAGTGAATCAACCAGTTAGTTGTTGGATAAATTTTGTTTTCCCAATGTTCAAAGATATACCTTATCTGAAAGCATGAATTGAATGATGAATGCGATATGACAGTTCAAAGTTATCTAACATATTATGCTCACCTAATGACTTTTTTCCTCTGTAAACCCAACTCAAAGCATTCATCAAGATTCCATGCCCGAGAACGATAGGGTTTTCTTTAGTGATATTTGAATAAGCTCGGATTATAGAGATCTGGTAACCGTCGTCAGTGTAGATGTTATACTCTTCAGCGGTAAAACCCCAGTTTGTAATAATTTCAGTCTAGGGAGGAAGTAATTATCAAATTACTTTTACGACTTTCTACTTGGATATTATATATTGAAGGAAGAAGTTATTATACATGACGGGAAAAGCAAGGGAAATTATTTGATATACAGAATGCTTGATCAAAAAACAGAGGCAAGCAGATGTGATAGAAGAATTTTTTTTCAAGGTTATCAGTGCGTTTTTGTTATATCTGTTGGAATCTAGCTATCACTTTACAAAATGTTTTTCTAATATTAATCTGTATTCCATTTTCACAATGAAAACAAAAACAGTGTGTGTCAAATCAAAATTCCATTATAACTTAGCCTAGTTACTTTAGCAATAAAGTTCAGCAATATTTTTTTTTTGACAAAGGGTGGTAAGTAGAACAAGTAAAGTCTTTTTCTGGGATTCTAGCGCTGTTAATAATATCCCACGGTTTTCAGGACCGGTATTTATAGCTCGAGCAATATTTTACAACTTCCTTGATATGAACTCTGTCACTTTATTATCTCAGCATGACAATCAAAATGGACTGAGGAAAAAACCACATGGTCAAAATAATTTTTCCGGGCGTCCAGGGACGGTCTCACCTTGGCAATACATCCCAACTTTCTTATTAGGGATCCTGCCAGTTTCATATTTCAGTAAGACAATAAAGATGGGTTGAGGAAAAGAGCCACGTTGTCAAAATAATTTTTCCGGGCGTCCAGGACCGGTTTCACCCCGGCAATAAATCCCAACTTTCTTATTATGGACCCTGCCAGTTTCATATTTTAGAGAGACAATAAGGAAGGGTTGAGAAAAAAAGCTACGTTGTCAAAATAATTTTTCCGGGCGTCCAGGACCGGTTTCACCCCGGCAATAAATCCCAACTTTCTTATTATGGACTCTGTCAGTTTCATATTTTAGAGAGACAATAAGGAAGGGTTAAGAAAAAAAGCTACGTTGTCAAAATAATTTTTCCGGGCGTCCAGGGCCGGTTTCACCTTGGCAATACATCCCAACTTTCTTATTAGGGATCCTGTCAGTTTCATATTTCAGTAAGACAATAAAGATGGGTTGAGGAAAAGAGCCACGTTGTAAAAATAATTTTTCCGGGCGTCCAGGGCCGGTTTCACCCCGGCAATACATCCCAACTTCATTATTAAATTTATTGTCTTTAAAATATGAAACTGACAGGGTCCATAATAAGAAAGTTGGGATTTATTGCCGGGGTGAAACCGGCCCTGGACGCCCTGAAAAATTATTTTGACAACGTGGCTCTCTTCCTCAACCCATTTTTATTGTCTTACTGAAATATGAAACTGGCAGGATCCCTAATAAGAAAGTTGGGATGTATTGCCAAGGTGAAACCGGCCCTGGACGCCCGGAAAAATTATTTTGACAACGTAGCTTTTTTTCTTAACCCTTCCTTATTGTCTCTCTAAAATATGAAACTGGCAGGGTCCATAATAAGAAAGTTGGGATGTATTGCCAAGGTGAAACCGGCCCTGGACGCCCGGAAAAATTATTTTGACAACGTAGCTTTTTTTCTTAACCCTTCCTTATTGTCTCTCTAAAATATGAAACTGACAGGGTCCATAATAAGAAAGTTGGGATTTATTGCCGGGGTGAAACCGGTCCTGGACGCCCGGAAAAATTATTTTGACCATGTGGTTTTTTCCTCAGTCCATTTTGATTGTCATGCTGAGATAATAAAGTGACAGAGTTCATATCAAGGAAGTTGTAAAATATTGCTCGAGCTATAAATACCGGTCCTGAAAACCGTAGGATATTATTAACAGCGCTAGAATCCCAGAAAAAAACTTTACTTGTTCTACTTACTTGTCAAAAAAAAAATATTGCTGAACTTTATTGCTAAAGTAACTAGGCTTTATAACTTTGAGGTCAAGAAGTGAAATTATTGAAAAATTGTTTTATTTTCAAATTTAGATATCAACCAATTCAAATACCAAAAAAAAAACTGTTTGGAAGTCATCGTTTTGTGGTGGATGAATTCTGACTTCTTGAATTGAACTGGCCGATACTTGATGAAAATCCATATTAACAAAAATATATTACAGTTTCCTGTATGATTTCCACTTACCGCGGTTTTGTAAACCCATTGTAAGTGGAAATCATACAGGAAACTGTAATATATTTTTGTTCTGACTTCTTGTTTTTTTTAGTTCTCCACCTACCACATCCTGGAAAAATCATAATCAATATTGGAATATGTACAAGGGTAAATGGCAGATTTTTTATCTTTTCCGAAAAGTTGCTGAGTTTTTTAGAAATTATTTTCTTCTAAGTGGAGCACGTTCTATTAGTCAGCAACTTCTCTTGTAACCCGGATTGGCATAAAATATACAAGAATTGATGATTATAAAAAACGTATAATTGTGAAATCCTGAATCGAAACTGCTTCCGTTTTCAAAACTCCTTCGCAAATATTTCTCTTTTGATTGCGATATACTCTACTCTAACAGGTTACTCATTGGAGGGTAGCGTATCAAAATTGTAATTTTTCAAACGGAACATCATGTATATTTCACAATATGCGTATTCCACTTTGAAAGGAATTTTGCAAAATATAGAATTTTTATGGGTTTATACTGTGCAATTCAGATATTATGCTCAAACAAATTCAAAAAGCAAACTCATTCAACAGTTCCTATCTACTTTTATTTATGAAGGAGTTGAGAAAAGAAACAAGTAATTCAAAATAGGGAATGGAAAACTCTAAGTCTTCTGCACATATGAAGGGAATTTTCATTTTCAGTAATATCTGCCTATCAAGCGGAAGGCCGGGGTTCGAATCCTCGCCGGGCCACCGTGCTGGGTAATCGCACGTTAAAAGGTAAGGCCTCGTTGATCCATTGCTCGCACAAGTTTTGACTTCTGAGGGTTGACGTTCGTCAGCTGGTTAACGAAAACGAACAATTTTAGAACAATTTAAAACAACAATTTAACGGAAAAAACGTACAAACATGTTTTGATCACAGGCTGTGATCATATTCAGTGTAACAAAAAGTCCTGAAAATAAGGAAAGGGATAATTCAATACTATTGTTTCGACAAATAATCATACACTCACGTTAAAGGTTCAAAGCAGTAATATGAAAGAGGAGAACAATAAAAATCTTCATAGGATGTACATTTTTTAATTGAGGGAATATACCCAAATTGAGAGAGACAAAATTATCATCACAATGATTATTAAAAACAATTGATGTTGGTGAGACGCCATTCGATACGAGGAAAATATTACAAAATAGAGATAGGTATCATTCATTGTCAACTATGTATGACATCTATGTTGATGTGGTGGAAGTTCGAATTTTGAATTAGAAAGAAAAATGTATTTGAGAAAACAAGCTACTCAAGGAGGATATCAAACGCGATGACCGTTGGAAGATCGGGTTGGTATCCAACGAAAGAATTTTATTGTTCCCCTTATTCATATTACTGCTTTGAACCTTTAACGTAAGTGTATGAATCTTTGTCGAATCAACCATATTGAATTATCCCTTTCTTTCTTTTCAGGACTTTTTGTTACACTGAATATGATAACAGCCTGTGATCGAAACATGTTTGTTTGTTTTTTCCGTTAGATAATTACTGGAAATGAAAAATTCTTTCATATGTGCGAAAGACTTACAGTTTTCCTTCCCCTATTTTAAATCTTGATACTCCACTTTGAGAGATGGACTACATACGTCGATTGAAACAAGTAACTGTTTCAGTGTCAAATGACGAAAGCCTATTTTATAATATTGGGTGAATCTAAACTCGAGAACAATTAGTTCTAGATATTTTTCAAATGTATATATTATATTATTTCATATGTGGATTATTCTCCAAGAGTAATATCCAAAAATATAAATGATACTGAGAGGTACGATATTCATACCAACCAGAGCAAAGATATTGAAATTAACTTCCTCAGCAATCGAAATCTTCAGTTTATAATTGTATATTCACACCTTCGTATTCTGCATGCTTCATGGGACATCCGAAAATATATCATGAAGCTCTTATCCCTTCAAGCTCACTATTTAATTCATTGTTGAAGAATTAACTAGAATAATCAATAATCTATGTCGGACCAAAAATATTCCTTTCTGGTAGTTCTTAATTCTCAAATATAAAAAGCTGAACTTAGCATATCAATTGAGTACTGATTTTTCAACTGAAGATTATAAAGGGTTATTGAGTTTTGTGGGGGGTCTTCATGATAGATTATATCGAATATTTGGGATACTCACAATATTTCTCTCTGCATCTTTGTTATCGAAACAGTGTTCATCGTTAGGATCATTGTACGATTCATAGTTATCACAAACTAATATTGATTCGCAAAGTGACGTGAATAGAACAAACGGAGCCAATGACAATATCATATCTACTAGATATTCGAAAAACACCTGTGATGAACATCGAATTCATTTCTAGCAATTATTATTTCAGTTGTGTTTTCCAGAGTTACAAAGTCTAACCACTTAATTACTACAAGAAATGCATTTTTCAAGGGAATCTCAATATATCACCAGTATAAAACTTGTTGAGCAATACAATAGCTGTGTTTTTCACATATGACATGAGCAATGAAAATGAATTATGACAGAGTGGAAAACTCAAATTGGAGTAATAGAAAACACTATCATTCAATAGTAAGCAACGAGTACAAAAAAAACTTTATTCACGAGTTGCATACAATATCAATTTGGAATGATGTGAAAGCCAAAAGTAGATCAGTTCACATTTCTTCTAAACAAAAAGATATTTTTTTTCCAAAATCGACGGAAATGTAAAACACCTCAATTTTCATAATCCATACTACTATTATGAAAAATTATATCTTTGTTTCTTTCTAGGGGGAAAATTCTTTCACTGACGGAAAGATACACTATTCGGGGGTGATGTAGTCCATATCTTATTATGATTGAACAAAAATTCAGTAAAAAATAATACTATATGTAAAAGCAGGCGATAATACTATGGATGTTCAACAAATGTCATAAATCTCTTGAATTATTATTTGAACAATCGATATCAAAAGGTACATGTTGATGATAGAAGTTCATCCCTTAAAAGTGTTATATCAGGAGTACCTCAAGGCTCAATTTTAGGTCCTCTCCTATTTTTGTTGTACACTGCAGATATTTTTTCTCAAATCAAACATTGCCAGGTACAAGCTTTTGCGGATGACACGCAGCTATATCATAGTATCGCATCTAATAATATCTTAGTATTCCAAAATCAAATAAATGAAGATCTTGAAGTTATAAACGCTTTATCAAACAAACACAATTTGAAGTTGAATCCTGGCAAATGCCATGTATTGTTTTTCGGCAACATAAAACAAAGACAATATGTTAAAGATCATATGAAACTCAAAATAGGTAATCAAATACTCGAATCAGTTGACTCTGCAAAAAACTTAGGCATCACTTTCGATGAAGATTTAAAATTTAACGCACATGTAAAGCAGCTTGTGATTAAATCCTTTGCCACTCTCAAAGTTCTCTATCCACATAGACAAAGCTTGTCTCCTAATACAAAAAAGCTTCTTTCCCAATCGCTTATCCTTTCAATCATCAATTATGGAGACCCTATATATGGTCCCTTCTTGGATTCGGCTAATCAACTTAAAATACAGCGTGTGCAAAATTCTTGTGTTCGCTTCATCTTAGGGATACGTAAATTTGAACACATTTCCCAAGCTCGTGCCAACCTTGGATGGGCAACAATGTCCGTTCTCAGGGAATATAACTACTGCAACATCACTTATTCAGTATTGAAATCGAAAATACCTGTTCCTCTATTCAATAAACTTACAAAGAGGTTAGAGCTCCATTCTTTCAACCTTCGAACTAATCAAAACCTTCACATCCCTCGTCATTCGTCAGCCATGTTCAGAAAATCATTTTCCTATTTAGCCGTATTTTATCACAACACAATTATTAAAGATCTCATGCAATTCTCGAAATCCACATTCAAAAAGAAACTAAAGGCAAAACTCAATATGTGATCAGAAGAATTAAATTTCTATTTTAACCTTGTTGGTTATTGTATACTACTAATAACTTGTCCCATCACACAATCTATATTTTTTGTCCAGTTACTCTAATTTCTTGTAATGCATATTAGGTTAAGTGTAAGAGTAGCTATAGCTAAACTTCGCCTATTATGTAATATTGGAATTCTAAATAAAGTCGATTATTATTATTATTATTATTATATGTGACGCATTGCCCGCGTGCACTGAATAAACGGTTCGGTTCGACTGCTACGCTGACGAAGTCGCGGGCAGTTTTACAATGGATAAATGTACCTATTTTTCTTCTGTCGTATGCAGTGTCTGCCAAAAGGACTGCAACATACGGAAAAAAATCATCGCTTTTTCATAAAATTGTATGGTCGTATGCAGCATCTGCCAAAATATCTGCACCATATAGAAAACTTTTCGTTATTGCTTTTTCAGAAAAATGTATTCTCCACAAAATCTGGTACATTGTCCGTAACCCGAAAAGGAAGAGTCAACTTTTTTTGGGTATATCACCAAGACGTGCCCCATGTGCCATAAAGAAAAGGAAAAATGAGATTCTTCATTCATTATTTTTCTTCGCAATCGATTATGGATTTCCCATGAAATGCACTTTATATAATCCACTCCATTCAAATTGGTGAATTATTTTGGATAATCTCCATATCAATGTATGAATTCATAGACTGATGCAACGCGAAAATTCCCAACGAAAAGAAAAGCGTTTTTCCTTATGAAGTGTAGACGCTCGGTTGCCAGGAACCTATTTTTTATATTTGAGGATTAATTATCAAGCCTTAGAAGGCATGCAGTGTAAAATGGGAGAACGTCACCTGTCACCACGTCCTGGTCTATAATAAATGCAATGATTATTAGTCATGAACGTGGTATTGAAGTTTACCGCTAACAATGCAATTTGCAGCAACGTGAATTGCATACCTCAATAGAAATCCGTCACGAAACAACATATTTCTGAACTTCACATAGTCGGTGTGTACGTATGTACTTCATCAAATCTGTTTTTTTGTGTAGGGCGTTGGACATTCTATAGTCTGAAACTCATTTGTCGAATCTGGAAATGTTGACAAGGAAAAGAAGCATGCGCTTCTATTACATATATGTTTACAAATTGTGCTCAACGCATACAAAATGGCAGAGTGTATGGCATCTCAAGAATAAAGCCTAGTTCAGAATAAACCTACAGTGTAGGCATGATAAAATATTCCACTTCTATTAAGTTATTAGTGGGAGAAGATATCAAGGTCGGATATCAATGTTGAATAGGGAATTCATAGAAGTCGTCGACTAAGTACCATAAGCCCCTTTTTTATATTTGTGAAAAATACTCAGTTCTCGGCGACGGCTGACGTGAAACAGTGTTTTTTTCTCTTTGTAGCACCAGCAATGATATCATCTAATGGTAACCTATTCCTGATCTTATCTGGACCCGTTGAACATTGGAGAATATCGTTCCAAAACACCTTATGTTAAGTTCATTAAATTATTATCATATCTGAACTATATTGCTGAATAGCTGGTCCACTTTGAAGTCAACTGTTCATACTCCAGCCATTTCAATCGTTATTGTTGTGCAAAAAATAATGGGAAGGAGAAACAGGGGTAATAGCTCTTCCCCTCGCTCTTCCCCAAACAAAAAAAAACAGATTCACATTTTACCTAGATTTCTCACATATATTCCAAAATCAAAAAGAATTGTCCTCTGGAACTGCCCAACTCACACAGTGGTGCCATTTTTTCATTCTTATCCAATAAGCCGTGGCTAGTTTCTAATTTCTTATTCCATCATCAAGTCTGTATAATTCTTGGCTCAGATGTGTATCACATTATTTATCCAATACAACTTTCTGTTCATTTTACTGCTAGAATTCATTAATTCTTTTAATTTCGTTCTGCTCGAAACATTTGAATTTCTGCAAAAACAGCAATGACGATTGTTCAAATATTCCCAAAGCACGTTTTCAGATTCTTTTTCGCGAATAACTGGAAAAATATGCATTTTATCCAAAAATCTATAGAAAGGAAAATTATTGCTTTTCAAAGAAGACATAAAATCGAAATTATCACTTGTTTAAAGTTGATTGTTATTTTCTAACGCCAAAATGGAAAGTTTCTACGTACAATAACCAAACCCAATAAATTTTTTGGGGAAAACTCATTGAACCTCTTTTGAAGTACCTACTTGAAAAAACATTTATTTTCATTTTCTATAAAAGTTCCTAGTACCAAACTGAGCGAGGTATGAAGAGAATAATGTCGAGATTATGAATTTTTGTTTCAGGTTCAGAACAGAATAAAAATCAGGAGATCATTTGAATTCATGCTAATGTATTATCAAAATCATAATTTTCATGTTAGGCCTTAAGTTTCATGAAATTCAGTTGGAAATTCTACGTAAACCAAGATTTCAACAATTTAACTTTTTCTCAAGAATGGAATGATGGTCAAAATCCAAATACTAATGAAATTCGTCAAATTTTGTGATGAATTGCCAGCGCTGGCAACACTCGTCGCCCCAGGAACAATTAGACAACGCAAGATATTCATACAAATGGAAAAGGACATAACTTTTTAATCAAAAACAAAGCTATGATGAATCACAATAAATTCATTTTCACAATAAGATACTTGATCAGCTGTAACAAGAAGTTCAGTGGTATGTTTGAAAAAACTGAAACATTTTCAGTTATTTCCTCACATTTTACATTTTCCATCGATCAGAGACTGGATTGCTTCAACAAGTGGGGTGTACAATAATGGGACAATGTCCTTTGCTTCTAGAAAATTATTGTAATTCCATTTATCATCCTTTATCTTGATGCTTCCGCATTGAGCCTTCTCACTCAACTCACTGTAGAGACGGTCCACATTCTGAAAAATCGTTATACTGAAAAACCAGTTTCATTTTGATATTTGACGCATACAAATTCAACTAAATTCAGGACATTTAACAATGCAATCGCAATTCAGCCACAATAATAGAATATTTTCCTCATATATAAAATGTCCCATAAGAGCAATGCACCTGAGTAGCAGCTCGGTTTTATTTCTTATCTCGAACAAATGACATATAGAACGGTGGTGAAAAGTAGCCCCGCATCTAGTTATTTCAGAATGGGCAAGATTTTGAGGTCTGAATATTTCGCCTCATATATAAAATGTCCCATAAGAGCAATGCAATTATCGAAAACTTACAGCGGTAATTGCATTGTATCAAGTCACCATAACAACACGAATAAATGTCAGATAGACTTCAAAAATAGAAAAACATTTCGCGTTTAGGTGAGTACTCCATACAATCTATAGAGGAAAGTATAAATGAACAAAAAAAAAACATTTCCTGGAGAATTTCTTCATTCGTGAAATATTCCAATGAATTACATTCGTGCATAAAAATGACCAGATAATTTTGCATTCAAGCGTGATATCTCATACAAATTGCATTCGGTTATTTTCATATTTTGTAAAAATATGAAAATGAACTTGCAATTTTTAGATATCACGCTTTCTTGCAAAATTATTGGTAATTTTTATGCACTCGTGCAATTATAACCGAAAATTACCGACCAGGTAGCTGGACTATCTGATGCGTGCGGTACAGTGTTGCTATATTCGAACCTTCTATCAAGTTTACAGTAAGATTGCAACCTGTTATGAAAAACAATATACATTTCTATAATAAAATAGTGGAAAAGAGAAATATTATTCACCAAGGATGCAGGCCGAGAAAAACTATTTCTCGATAAAGTAATATTAAATATCACCGTGGTAGGTTTACTATCTCATTCTCAAACATAAATAAACAAGAAATGAATATTTTCAAGTTTAATTATAATTCCCATTTCTCCTAACTGGTAGATTCATGGTGGAATTTGGAGTGTGGAATTTTGAAGAACGCAGCCGTATTTGTATGATTTGAGGAGGATGGGGTGAAAAGTGGGGGTATATTGCCCTTGAATAACCTTGACCTTATGAAGACTCTTGAATGTTGAATCTTTCAGGAACACATCGTTCGTGAATAGTTTTGTCCTTCAGTTACCTTGATTTTTTCTGATCTTCAGTAAACTTTTCTGTCACTACTGGACACTATTTGCATGATTACTCTCGAATAATCTAGAGACTTTCAAACCCGAACCAAAGTAGTCCTACTGACTTCCAAAAAATAATTTTGGAGCTCTCAGAGAAATATCTACAATAATGAGGTTTGTCCTTCAGTAACCTTGATTTTGAGAAATATATACAATAATGAGGTTCGCCCTTCAGTAATCTTGATTTTTTCTGATAGATTGAGACTGTTGAAACTAGGAGAAAAATATCCACTTCGAATAGTTTTGCCTTTCAGTAACCTTGATGTCGAATGAACATACACATTTGTTTTCATAATTCATTTCGATTCATTCTCATAACTTTATAAAAACAGTTTTTATTCAACACAGTTCTGATATTTCAGTTTGAATTGTGTTGAATATCATAATACCTTGATAAATCTACTTATCTGAAATATTTCGTTTTTTTTTTTTCGAGTAGAAATGAAATGTGTACAAGTATGCAGTGAAAATAGACGAAGTGAGTAAAACTCCCAACAAATTCAGAGAATATTGATCACTAGTCCGCGAAGTTATTTATGAAATTATTATTGGAATTTAAATTTTCATACCGGCTTCGTAGCAATCCAGTCATTTTCTCCCCAAAATAAGACGACTGGGGTCTGGATTTTGGATAATACGAATTTCGGTGGAGTGGGCTCTCCATACTTTTTGTTATTTTCTGCTCTCCCATAATCGTTTGCTTGAAATTTGTCATTCTTCTGAATCAATGCTAGATTGTTTGCCATCTCAACCACGAAAGTATCATGATTCACCCCTTCGACAAATGGTAGGTACGTCTTGAAAAAAACACAGTAGATTTGAAAAATATCAGAATGAAAAAAATGGTAGGTACACTATTTTACTTTCTTCTAGTTTTTTTAAGTTCTCAACTATTTACTTACCGGATCCAACTGGGCGTAGTTATCTCCGAAAAATGGAACTTTGAATGATTCGCAAATAATCAGTTGAGCTGACAATCCTGTGCAAAATGCCCTGAGAATATTGAGGTCTGGAAAAAGTCCACCATGTCCAAAAGCATAAACTAAAGGCTGAAAAAATGTATCGATCAACAATAAAGACTTACTACCGAGAGATACTAACTGAACCTGATCTATTTGAAATAGTTTAAATCACCATCATGTAGTGAAGAAAGAGTATTGCAATGAAAATATGTCATTGATTTCAAAAATCAATTATTCAAAGCCAGTATAAGAAAACAAAGTTGTATAACTATGGAATCAGAGGGGTTTGTCTGGAATGGTTAGAATCCTATATTGGATGTCGTTCTCAGTATGTGAGTCTGAAACATCTTCAAAACAATGTGATACGTAATGTTTCATCTGCCAATACCCATATTGATATAGGTGTTCCACAAGGATCTGTTTTGGGCCCAGTTCTTTTTATTTTGTACATGAATGAAATTGCAAATTCATTTCCGGATATTGAGATGACTATTTATGCAGACGACACTTCTCTAGTGATTTCCAACAGAAACCAAATAGAACTAAAAGAAACCTATGAAACTACTCTATGCCAACTAATTTCATGGTTCAATCAAATAACACTTCATTTCAATGCAGACAAAACTAACATAATACAATTGCATAGTCGTCAGAGGGAATTGGTAGATGTAGATATAATCTCAAATAACACGCGGTTCCTATAAATAACAGCTGCAAATTTCTAGGACTATTCGTTGACTCACATTCAGACTGGAAGGAACATTGCAAGCACCTGATCTCCAAACTTTCCTCTCTCCACTATATGTTCAGAAATCTCAAAGTTTTCTTGAGTCAGCAACAATTGATAAACTTTTACTACGCACAAGTGGAGAGTCGACTCAGGTACGGTATTTGCCTATGGGGAGACTCAACGCTGTCAAATAACGTCTTCGTCTCACAGAAAAAAATCATTAGGTGTATTGCTGGTGTGAAAAAAGACTATTCTTGTCGAGAAATCTTCAAAAGATTTGAAATCCTGACCTGTATAGGCCTCTATGTATTTGAAATATGTATTTATGTCTACAAAAATAGGGATTTGTTTTTTGTTAATAACGATTTCCATGAATACAACACACGTCGTGAGGATGATTTACGCTTACCACTCTCTAAACGCAGAGATTTTTAACAACTTACCGTCCCCCATCAAAAGATTAGAACATTAACGTACTTTCAAGAAAAAGCTCAAAAGATACCTGGTTGAGAAATGTCTATACTCTTTGACTGAATACTCTCAACCTCAAACTTTCATTCTATCTATACTTTTATGTTATTATTTACACTATGTATAAGCATATTAGTTATGTAAACATTCTATCTATATTTATATGTAAGTTGATATTTGTCCACTATGTATAAGCATATTTGTTATGTAAACTTGTTTCGTTATACTCTCAATGTGCTGTTTCTCCTTCTGGTTCATTACTTCACTCAAGTAATTACCGACCGTACTACCATTCGGTTGTATCCATGACTCTTTCTTATACAACTGTATGTTGTCCAAAAGAAATAAAATGATTTGATATGATTTGATTTGAAAGATCAAAAATTGACGATTTCTGTTGAGTAGGTATATAACGTCTCACAAAAAAAATCTTATTTTATTTTCATTCGTATGATCTTCATATCACCTCTACAGTATACCATAGCCATACAGTAGACACACTCAAATGTCAATTTGTCAGCTCGGGGTGTATAATGTCATGATCACTGATATGGACTTACAGAGAAAAAAATAATATGTACAGTAGTCATACACAGAATACCAGATTTGCAAAGCATCAGTCAATTACCCTACCAATTTTCAAAAAAACTCACACCCAAAATACAATATTTTTCTATGGTCCAAAGCTTTTCAATATGATTCCAAATTCACTCAAATGCATACTGAATATTAACCGCTTCAAAAAAGAAGTAAAAGACCTCATGCTATCAAACATGAATATGTTTCTAACAATATTCTGAGGAATGAATTTCTTTACTCACCTCACAATCTCCCCCATCCCTATCAAAGTGGCAGTTCTTGAAAAAATATATAATAACAGATTTTGTTATCTGTGCATTATGAAAGAAACACAACACAAGCTCCTTGAGCTTAGGTGAATCCAACATAATGTACGGACTCAAATATATAACCTCATCTATAATGTAAAGTCCTATACTTAAAAAAAAAATGTTATAACTGTCTTACAACATGTACAACTCATTTGTAGAGATATGAATAAAATTTACTATTACTATTACTATTTGTAGGTGAATTCAAATATACGGAAAACCTAATAGTAATCAGTATGACATTTTGCATGTTAAAATGATTTTTTTTTTACAATGAGCTTTGAAATGAATGAAAATGAAAGTCCTCAAATACCTATAATAATGCCAAACATTCACGCCATTTGTTTGCAAACACTGGATAGAATAAAGTTTCTTTATGTTTTAACTCAATTAGATTTCATACTGTGTTTAAAAAAAATTATGTTTGTGTTTGTCAATTTTATAGGTACTTGATAAATTTCATATTTATTACAAATCTTATTGTTTACAAAATATTCATTTTCACATGCAAAATGAGATACTGATTATCATTCAGTATCCCGTAAATTTACTTTTACCTCCAAAACATGAGCTTACAAATTAACATTCGGGTGTCTCTACTGTATGGCTAGGGTATACTGTTCCATTTCCAAGAAAATATTGCATTAAGCCTGCAGCAAAAATAAAATCAGTTAATATTCACCTTTATCAATGGAATCAGAGGCAGGACATAGCTGAATAATGATTTCATGTTCTTCAAATATGCAGCTGGAGATAAAGATACAATCCCAACTAAAGTTTCTTTGGACTCCTCAGGATTATGAGAAGCGTAGGCATAGCTTGCTGTAGTTCCCGTCGAATAGCCTATGTAGATGGCTTTCTTTCCCGATTTTTCCTTCACAAATTTCAGTATTGCAGAAAGATCGTAGACGCCCAATTCATAAAAACTGAAATGATGGTAGTTTTTAGCCACTACAGAAAAAAAATTATCAATATATTGTTATGTATGAAGATTCCAGTGAAAGTTTAGAGGTCTAAATATAATTATCTCAGTTTGCTTGAATGTGATTGACAATGTTCCTTGCTGACTAGTTTTGGTTTGGCCTTCCATCGTCTATATTATAAGCTCTATGTGAACTAGTCACTAAGAAAAAATTAAAGATGAAAAAATACTCATGGAATTACAAATTGAGTAATGAAGCAAATAAATCCGAACAAAAAAGAATGAAATGGATTTTTGGTCGAACAATAAAATCAAAGGTACGATTGATGAACAAAAATAAGGTTGTGACGAAAGAAACAGAGATATCGAATATGATATAGCAGTCAAAAACATTTAATAAAGAAACATGACGTGATGTAAATAAATGTTCAAACCCAGTTTCAAGTTGACTGCACTCACGACGTTTCGATAGCTAGTGATCGGAAGCTCTTGAATACACTCAACTTTAAACTTGGTTTGAACATTCGTTTACAGTGTATAATATGCTCTACCATTGGTTTAGATGGACCTTTTCTTCCTTTTTGTGAATGGATCAGAGGTTTTTGAATGATATCAAGAGAGAGTGTTTGTAAATTTTTTGATTTTACTCCTTCCATGAAAGTTTCAATTTCTGTTCTTCGATAAGGACAATGAAAAAACAGAAAATATATTTTGCTCATTTGAAGTTATTTTTGCATATTAGTATTTTTTTGGCTAGATATTATTCACTGTAGAATTGCAGAATAAGGTCTCCGACAATAATTGGATAATGAACAATGAAGTTTCTCGGGAGCTTCTAAGACTGGAATAATATTTGATAGATTTTCGAACATGATATATGAATTCGTGTTATCATCGAGAGCATAGGTACCTACATCGTTGAAGGCTTATACAATTTCCAACTCTATCGAATATACCTTTTACCCAATAATTTGATGCAGTTTACTGAAATCAGGCCAAGAGAAAAGATCAAATTACTAATAATATGGAATTTGAGAACGGAGATTTTACCCTTCCTTGATATGGAATGGATGGGAAAAGAGGTTGAATCAATCTCCAAATGAAACTGATGCCGAACTCATTAACTGAAGATCATTTTCCAATTTATCGGTCATTATTGATACAGTACGGTTCGGTTCTATTAGGCCCATACTTTATGTGGGATAACAAGTAACTCCACTTATTTCACAACTAACAGAAGTGAATGAAAAAAACATTTGACATAGTCTATGGGCATACTTGAAGACTGGCGTTAAATAAACAATTCGTCCAGACCACTCACAAACTAATTACACAGTAGTTTTTGGCTAGCACCTGGCAGGAAACAGCTACTCCCCTAGCTAATACCACGGAGGGCATTGCGTTATATGCGTCTATGTCGACTGTTTTTGCATTTTCCTTGCAGAAGAAATGGGCGAAATCGGTTTGTTTTTGGAATACCTCGTCCATGACTAGTTAGCGCAATGATTTCGTGTTGTTCACATCAGCTTTTCTATTGAAGAAAGTCAAGGTTGGTGAATTAGTTTCCCCACCAAAAAACAGTCGAACGATGAACTGATATGAACACCTGTTATTTCTTATGTCTTTTTACATCATGTCTGAGAGATTTGACATCAGAACGGAGAACTAACTAACCAGTATTGATGGCAATCAAAATCAACAAGAAGGTTTAAATATTGTACATCAAGATTACTCCTTGACTGGTTATCATGCTGAACCCACCTGAATTTCCAAAATGCATCATCGTTGGTCGTATACATGTTATGTCGCAAACTGTACTGGCTTCCTCTGAAACTCAATATCCATACTTCGAAGCCTTGGTCGGCCAAATAAAAAGCTGGAAATATCCATCAGTCATGAGAAAATACTCGAAAATATTGCGATGACGATCATTGAGTCCAGTGAATAATTGGCATGTAAGTAGTTGAACATTTGAATCATTGACACAGAATTCTTACAGCTCATCCAATCCATCTTGGCACATAAGTAATAATGTATAAGCCCAGCAATCACCTGTTATATGGGTTATGTAGTGAAATTCATTCCTAGATGGCGCTGTTTCTTTTGTCATGGTCTACAGTAGTCTACACTACCAGTGTGCAACTGGGAAAGTATCTTAGTTTGTGCCACTATGGATTGGATAAGCTGTAACTGTACAGAAGCGAATCCAATGACATATTCGTGAAAGCCACGCCTTCGTGAGGTGCCCTAATGAGAGCGTACTAAAATATTCTATTGCTTTTGCTCCAGAGAGTGAAATAATTTGACACGCCACTTGAAATTTCTTAGTGTATTTTTCTATCACAGTTTACTTTTTGCAATATTACACTACATAGGCTTTTCGCAAACTTTTATTGATTTTCTGAAAAGCTATTTAATGGATCGTGTACAATTTGTTGAAACCAGTCTAGGAAAATCTACTATGGGAAATATATATTGTGGAGTACCTCAAGGCTCTATATTAGGTCCCATACTGTTTTCAATCTACACATGTAATATCACCATTTGTTTAAATGAATGTAAACCTTTTATGTACGCTGACGATACCCAAATAAAATTTACCCTATCAGGAACTGATATTGGATCAACTAATATAGCAATTAACGAAGAAATATCCAAGCTCATATCTTTTTCAGAACAACATCAACTTCAGGTGAATCCGTCAAAAACACAAATTTTGATATTTGGTGGAAATAAAGCACAAATCGAGAGAGACATTAATATTGAGATTGCTGGTAATAACATATCCTGTGTCAAGGTCGCTAGAAATTTAGGGTTGGAGTTAGATACAGATTTGCGGTTCAAGTATCATGTTGGTAAATACGTAAAACAAGCTTATGCTAACTTGAAAATGTTGTATCCCCACCGTCAAATATTAGAAAAATCAACAAAGGTTTTGCTTGCTGAATCCTTAGTACTGTCTCATTTCAACTATTGTGACGCGATTTATGGTCCCTGTTTAGACACCACAGAAATCAATAGAATTCAGCGAGTACAAAAATCCTGTCTCAGGTATATTTATGGCATAAGAAAATATAAAAGTGTCTCACACAAACTGAAAGAAACGAAATGGCTTAGTATGTCTGCTAGGAGGAAATTGCACTCAAGTACCCTATTTCACGAAGTTATTCTCATTAAAACTCCACCCTATCTTTACAACAAAATAACATTCCGTAGTGATGTCCACAATTTGAACACCCGCTTCAGGGGAATAATGTCGCCTCCACCTCATCGGACTGCCATCTTCAGCAGGTCCTTCACTTACAATATTTACAGTCTCTACAACCAGGTCCCAGCAAATCTAATAACATTCCCAATGTCGAAGTTCAAAAGAGTTTACAAAGACCAACTTCTCGAAGCCAACTGTTAGACTACTCAGGACAAAAGAAAGTGTGTTATTTACTCATGAGCCAAATTGAATGTTTTCTTTCCTAGTCACTAGGGATGACACTCGAATCAGTTCTACTGCCTGTCATCTCTATTTTGCGGTATGATTGCATACATTATTTTATTACCATTATTTTGTGTATAATGTATCATTCTGCAAATTTCGATTTCGGTCTTTCACCTATTTTTTGATTGTTTTTGTCTCTAATAGTTGTAGTGCCTCGTATTTTTTGAGTTCATATGAGAATACTGAATTGCAAGGAATGATAGTTTGCAGCAAGAGTCAAGGGTGAATATTTTAATATATGCAGGGTGTCCCAGAATTTTGTGAACAAGGGATATCTCCTTTACTGGACGATTTGGAAAAATAATCGGGGGTTATATCCCGAGTGCACCAAGTTTAATCGGTTAAAATGTGTGCTGCAATTCCATGATTCTCGGAATTTTGCTTAGCAAATGACTTGAATGTATGATAATTTGATGAAATCCCGAGACCGCAGATCGAGGGATTTCATTTTAAATTATTATACACGAAAGCATTTGCTTGAAGGCAAAATTTTGAAAATCATGGAAATGCACGCATTTTGGTCGATTGAACTTGGTGAAGGAGGGATATATGTTTAGATTATTTCCAGAAAACATGTAAACTCAGGAAACATCAAAATCGAACACAGGAACAATATAGTACCAGAGATAGTACCTGAAAAGTGATCCAAACGCCCGGATTATTTCGAACATTTTAATCGGTTAAAAGGTCTAGTGCATTTAATCGCTGTAAAACTCTGTAAAAGCAGTCTAGCCTTCAACTGTTTCATCGTTTATTCGCATCGAGGGAAATAATCGAAAAATAATTTTTTCGAACATCTAATTGCCTTTCATATAACGCACTCAAAATAATCTGTTCTTGTTTGTACCTCTACCCCAATTTTTCAAATGGCACCATCCTTTTTTTTTGCAGAGATATAATCGTTACATTATTATTCATCTGGCGACAAACTTATTTTGAGAATTTATTACTCACTCTTTGTTCTTTCAAAGACTAAATTGATTAGTAGTTGCACCTTTCATTTCCACAAAAGTTGGTTCTCAGAAGACGCCTTATGAAAATTGTTCTTGTTAATTTCAGACCTAAGAGTATGAATAAAGGGTCAGATGTTGCAAATCTCAGCGTAATTTATAATTACATTCTTAAACTCGATTCCACCAAAGCCTTAAGCAATTTATAGAATTCAAATCAATTTTCAAATGTTAACTGAATTTTCAAATGCAAATAATTTTGTTTTCGTTTAAATAAAATTAATTGTAATTCATAGGTTTTTCATAGAGGTCGCTGTCACAGAGCACTGATTAGGGTCACTGGATCTAGTAAGCTCCGCTTACACGGGTACGGACATTGGGTGGAGCTAATCGGAACGATTACCCAAAAATTGACCAATGGCATTGCACTTTAATTTGTTTAATCAATTTAGAAAAGAAGAAGACAAACTGTCATTTTTCAAATTGACGTGACATTGACATTTTGATGCCCGATGCAAAATGTAAACAATCACAAGGGGTTTTCGAATAAAATTTTGGGTGTTTCCTATGGATATTTGACTAATTTTAATTTCCTTTTAATTT
Source organism: Zygogramma bicolorata (assembly GCA_032362365.1). NCBI lineage: Eukaryota > Metazoa > Arthropoda > Insecta > Coleoptera > Chrysomelidae > Zygogramma > Zygogramma bicolorata. The sequence goes on along the minus strand of JAVJAQ010000137.1, from coordinate 14,062,698 downwards.
TTCGAGTTGAATTCCAATAATTTTGCATGTGCACGCCATATTGACAATACTGCAAGTATAATATTTTGTAAAGTGGCTAGAGGAATGTTGAAACAATAACAGGAGTTCTTTAGTACAAATCATATTTTAGGTCGCTAGACATTAAATTCGAGTAAATTCTGAAGATTTTCCTGGAATTTTCAAGAAAATGATAAACCTGATTTGAAAATTTAAGCAGTGAAGTAAGTACCTAGGTACTTTGTCAAACAATAATATTTGGCAATGAAATGTAGAGATGGAGTTCACAATGTAATGGATTATTTAACTTAATTGTTTTCAAATTTAAACTTCAATTCACTTTTCATAAACATATATTAAACAAATGGACTGTAACAACGTGTTTTCGCCCACCATAAGCGGATCAATCACACGGGTATGAAACGGAAAGGGTTCAACATTGCCGCCTCCGTTGAAAGGCTGAGCGTTTCAAGAAGAAAATAAATAAATTGTTCATGATGCATCAACATTGATAGGCAGCTTGCATAGTTTATTTATCGCGCGTTTCACTTCACCACTTTGAGTCTTGATAGATGCTACACGTACCAACTGGTCTGCGCCGAGATAAAGTTTCAAAATCCGTCCTGAATGCCAATTCATTCGAGGAGTATTTTCACTTTTTAGTAGGACCATATCACCAACTTTCAGATCAAGACTTCGATCGGTTTTCCACTTGGATCGTTGCTGTAGCGTTGACAAATATTCGTTGCCCCAACGCTTCCAAAAATGCTGTATTTTTTGTTGAAAATGAGATAGTCGATTTGAAATTACATCTTGAATATCCAACTGTGGTATGGAAGTGAGTACGTCTTCGATAAGGAAATGGGATGAGATCACAAGGATCGTTGGATAATGGAGTTAAAGGTCGGGAATTTAAAATAGCCTCTACCCTGTGCCTCTACCTGAACAACACAGACCACAGACCACGTTAATTATTTTTGCTCCACAAGCATACACGAAAGGCGAGTTCTGAAATTCAACAGTTACTTCCGTCAGTTCTATCACCGATGCCTCTCTCTCTGTTTGTCGTTCGTCACAAACAGAGAAAGAGAGACATCAGTGACAGAACTGATGGAATTTACTGTTGAATTTCAGAACTCGCCTGAACTCAAACACTTCTTCTTCTCATATTCTCCGAATTCGTATAAACAAATTATCCTACAGTACGATTGGCCGATATTTGGGTATCTTCTGGGATTGGCCAATTTACAACAATTTTCGCCAGGGCCTCGCCCATTGTCCGTACCCGAGTAAGCGAAGCTGACTAGATCCAGTGACCCTAGCACTGATGTGTATGGAAGACACCGCTGAAATTATGACAAGACAATTGACAGACTGGCAACCTGTTGCTGTCTAAGTTTGTTCCATGATCAGTCACATGGCGCCCAGACCATGAGTGCTCTCTGATAGTTATGACCAAAAAAATCAAAAAGAAAGTGAATTTTCCACTTTTATTATATTTTAGAGCCAAACAGTGACTTTTTAATCGTTTTAATCCATTTATCAAACATGTACGGTGTATATCTTCCCAATTTTTATCCTTGTGGAGAATGTTTTTTTGTTGTTTGATGACGACTGTCGGCAACCAGCTATCCTCCATTATAATCTCACGTTAGTAAGTCAATTTTCACAAATATTTGTATTGTTTTCACTAACATAGATAATATTTACAGAGGTCTTGATAATGGAAATAAATTTTTCGAAAGCTCGACAATTTTAACAAAGAGTTGTTCTTCAACCAGGCCACTTTTCCTTTCGACTGCATCCCCAAGGCATACTCTCCCACTTTGAGTGTATTCCGAAATTCTCAGTTTTATATATATATATATATATATATATATATATATATATATATATATATATATATATATATATATATATATATATATATATATATATATATATATATATATATATATATATATATATATATATGATGCGTTGTTTTTTCGGGTTTCATTCCGTGTTCTGTGGTTTTGATCCTCTGAAGGATAATTCTCACAACGTTTCGGCAAAGTCTCATTTGCCATCTTCTAGGTGATGTCTTGAGTTTCGATCTCCGAACTCGACTATAGTTGAGTTCGGAGAAACTCAAGACATCACCTAGAAGATGGCAAATGAGACTTTGCCGAAACGTTGTGAGAATTATCCTTCAGAGGATCAAAACCACAGAACATGGAATGAAACCCGAAAAAAACAACGCATCATACTTCGTCCGTGAGAATCTTCATGCTAACATATATATATATATATATATATATATATATATATATATATATATATATATATATATATATATATATATATATTGTAACGGAACGGTAATCGTAATAGTAGGGACTGTATCCCGTTATGCAATTAAACAAAGTGGCAAAGAAAAATCCCTCAAAGACGACTTACCTTGAGTGGATTGCGGCTATTTCATCAGAGTCTTGCGACTGGTAGCAGTTCGTGGATTCACAAGAAATCGGTACGATATTATGCGGTATGATAATTATATTATCAAAAGAAAAAAAGCGAATAATTTTACACGTTGAACTGGGCATTCAAAGCGGCGGCCAATCAACAACAACTGTTCGTCCTTTTTCATCACTCCCACACACCGCAGAGGGCGCAATCGTCTAGGAGTCGTTTTGAGGGTACAGGGTGAGACAAAATTAAGTAAAAGAGAATAAATATATTAGCCGTTCCGCAACACATATATATATATATTATATATATATATTATATATATATATATATATATATATATATATATATATATATATATATATATATATATATATATATATATTCAAACATACCTAATGATTTCTTTCCTCGGTTCACCCAGCTCACACAGGGCTGGAGCATTGTGTGGCCAACGACGATGGGATTCCTTGTACCTTTATTCTTGTAGATTCTAGCTACGAACAAGATATATCCATCTTTCGTGTGTACGTAGTGTTCTTCAACTTGATAATTATTCCTTTTAGCAATCTGAGTCTGAAATCAACGGGTATGAACTAAGGAACTTTTATATTAATGCTGTTCCGAAACAAAATGAAAGATAAGTTTAAGCGACATGCGTTAGACCGTTGGTTGGTGGAGTTCTTTTTGTATACACTATACACTTACTATCTGATTGAATGTATTAGGTTTCACTTTCATTCTTGAGTCTTGTCTAAGAAAAAGCTTATCGATGGGAATTTTCGAGCATTCGGATATTTGCGAAAATCTGAAGTTTACCTACATTTGGTTCGAAGAGAAGTGGTAATTTTCATCAGGGAATGAAATTGAGTTATCTAATATGTAGGAATTACAATCAATGAAGTTCAAAAAAATCAATACATGACACGTAATGAGAAAGATAGATTGAAATCGAATTTCCACTGATAGTTCCACAAGAAGTTAAATTATTTTCGATTTTTTTTCGATATTATAACATTTCAATAAACACGTCCGTCAAAACGAGATCCATTCTGAACAAATCAATCGCTGAATCCCCCCACAATGACGACTCGGATATCTGGTGTGTCTCGTGGTTCAGAAATGAGCACATTATAGTACCTAGTATTCCCGATACCACCACAGTGAATATAACCCTGAACTTCTATCCATTTCAGGTTCATCCGATACGAAAAATAACACATTTTCTGAATATATTGTTGGAAATGAGTATCACGGAAATATATCATCGCCCTGAAAGTCAAAGAAACAACAAGGCCTCACAAGATCCGTACATGGAGTAACAAAAAATACCTGTCCATAATTGAGATAGTGAAGTGTCAAGTGACTAGTAAATAAACGTGTGGCTGAATATTGTATTTCCATTAGTCTACAAAAAAGCTCTAAAGTCGAATTTGAACTTGACATTTCGTTGACTTCTCTGTTAGAAATGCGAAAATGACATGTTATGTCAAACAAAATATTAGTCTCTGCTCATGTCGAAAAATTCCCACTTTATAATCTGCTGTGAATAACGCTCTGGGAAAAAAAATCCGATAAAATACCTCAATTGCCATGATAAAACGAAACAAAAAACGCATTACATTGAGCGTTGTTGTGGAATTTTCAATTATAATAACAATATTGCTTGAAAAATTTCCAAGGATAATTCAAGTTTCAAGGAAATTTCACACCCTACCTACCTAGCGCACAAGATGCATATAACCCTGGTGCGTCGACTTATACCTGAAAAATCGTGGTCATAAACTCTCAATATCTGGCATTCTTGATTTTGAAGAAATATAAATGAAGAAATCCCTTCGAGAGTTTGTCACCAGAGGCGCACCTCACGAATCTGGTTTCGAAGCCTACCCTGATCCACTGAAATTTTAATCTGTGATGCCGTGAACGTCAACGGTCCCGCCTTTCGATTAAATCAAATTTATAGGTTATGTCATGAATCATAACTTGATGCTTTTTTCTTTCGCTTTCAAGTTGATGAAATATGAATTAAAATCTCTGTAAATGTGATTTCAAATGTTCCTAATCAATGGTTGTGAGTGAAACTGGGAAGTATAGGAACCGAAGATAGGTAAGTAATTTTTCCTCTTTATTCATAGTGTTCAAAAAAAGAGGTAATTGTAACGTGATTACGAGCCGATGATATGAGGGAAGTAATATATGTTATGCGAGCGATTTATTATGAGTTTCGTACAGGGGATTAGTGAATTGAATCGTGCACTCCTCAAATGATGTATATCAATTCAAATCGATTTGAATTGTTCAAGGTATACCTATACTATCAAAATCATAGCGAGTATATATCTAGGATGTGACGAGAAATCTGAACGTTCGGATTCGGAAGTTTCAGTGAAGCTCCTGACGTTTCATTATGGAATTTTGTTCAGATCTCTCTGGATGGAGAATTTACCACGAATATCTATACTTCTTGTGGCTCGATCCTGACATTCTAGTAATCTATTGAAATGAAAAAGTTTCACAATATGAACTGGTCTTTCAAATTCAAATCGAAGTGTCAAACTCTTCAAAATAATTGATAGGTTTCTATTAGACGAACTTGGCCTTACATATTTTGTATACTGATGATTCTATTGGTGACAAAAATCCCGTGAGGATTCAGCCAATAAGACCGTCGGTATCGACATTCACTCGTAAGCTGCCGCCTGGTTGGAAATGTAGCCTAAGGAAATCGCATTTGTATCACTACCTGTGTCACTACCTACCGTCAAAAAATAAAAGCTCTGGCTTCGGTTTCTCAGATCGAGAGGATTTGACTAAACAAAAGCATATCAGACGACGCACCAGGGTTATATGCATCTTCCTAGCGCACTATTAAGTTGTTATATTCGTGGCAACAATGCAACAAATCACGACGCCTACCAATGACGACAAAAATGGTCTGAGAAAGGACGCCTGAGGGATGCACAGAAATGAGAACCAGACCTGAAGATAACCCGGGAGTGGATCCTGAAAGGAGCAAGACCGCACCGGCAGGAGATCGCAGAACACGTCCAACCAGTTGACTGCTACTGGCTTCAATGACACTCGTTGAGTCTTCCAGTTTTTTCAGTCACTCGTCAGTATGTACCTCATTCGTATTCGAATATAGTTTCCAAGGAACACTATTTTCAAAAAATGAACTATCCTGCTATATTTCATTTTCAGAAAACGTCGCACTCGTGAATTTCTATTCAAATAACCAATTTATATTTTCTTACTATTATGTCGGTGAGATCTAAAAATATCATTCATAACATAATTTTTAAATATAATTCATGAAAAAGAATGTTCATGAAGAGAATCATCAGGAAAGCTCATTAATCCAGCTACTAAACAATTCATTTGCAAGATGTATTCAAAAGCGCACTTAAAAACGTATTAAGTTGTCGCGGGCAGAGTTAGTCAGCGATGTGATATCCTTATTTTGTTATCTGTTGCAAGATTTGTTGCAAGATCATTTTGATCTATGAGAACGTGGCTCGAAGTATTATCAGAGGACATAAGACAAAAAAATAATACTCACCACGTTCAACTCTGAATCTGGATCCTCCCGGCAATGTCCACTGTTGGGCTCATCATAATTTAGCAATTTATCGCACACTCTGATTGCAAATACCTGCAAGAAAGCGGACAAAATAATCAAAAGGCTGAAATTAACTCGTTTCATTCTGCTACTGCACCGAAAACCTGTATCTAAATGGTTTGATATACTATTTCCCACGTGAACTAATTTTCTGATATTTCTTGACTAATTGGAAGGAGTTAATTATCAGGGACTGTATTATCGCCATAATTCACCACATACTGTTTCAGTCGCAAAAAGAAATATCATAAATATTCCATTATCAATTCCATGGAATTTTCTATCGACAGTGAGTAATGATAAAGCAACTGAATATTAATGATCTCCAGTCCTTTGTTGCATTCAAAGTTTTTCATTTTTCTCGAGAATCCACATGATATCGCTGAAATTTGATTTATACTGAGGTGATAAGTGTTATTAGGTATTTTTGAGTTCGATGAATAGATTGCTAAAAATGATTCAGTATAGTCCGCTATAACTGATCTATCAAGGGCATGATATTTGGGAGGTTCTTTTCACTTTTTGTTAGGCAATGGTGGCTTGTAATCCATCCTTTTTGAAGTGGGAAATGATTCAAAAATGACTTCAAGCCACAACTTCAGCAAATTACTAAAATGAACGAGAGCCGTTTGCAAAGCAAGTCTTGAACGAATTAAATTGTTTCACTACGCCTATTTCTCGATCTGTCTTGCTCGGATTTCTTTTCTCAATCTGGATTGTGGCGCCAGCGATTTAATAGGGTTTGTTCGGATATGATAGCCCTGTGCATTTCTTATTGAACCAGGGTTTCTCAGTTCCATTTCCAGAATGATGGTATCAGTGATTCCTTGAGCAAATAAAGTGAAAAATGAATCACCAGATGAAAAACAGACCCTTCTCCCAAAAAAATCAGAGAAAAACATTGGCAGACTATCCCAGTCGGCTGACTTGTAATGCCAGATGCGACGTGGGATATTTTACCATTTATTGGAGTCGAAAACGAAAAAGTGGTCGAAATGATAATGCTGAGCTTAAATCATTCCATACTATATACTCATTGTAATTGGTCAATTAGTAGTACTATACCAGTTGCTATTCAGGTTTCATCTATGAAAACTTTCGGAATCAGAATTTTTGCATGAATATTTCAGGAGAGTAGAGTGTATTCGTAATAGTCGTTATAGTTAAATGAGCAGTTTCACTGGGAAAAGTAGATAATGATATATCACATCTGGATAAAAAATACAGTGGTTGTTAACCGAATTGAAAATTTAACAAAACTAAAACACCCTAACTGGCTCATAATTTCTCGAAGTGAAACAGCTTATCAACCGCCTGATATCGTATTTTGAATTCATAACAAGAAGCAAAGGTAGGTATTGTAATTTCAGTTTCTTGAATGAATTTTGAAAACATTAAATTCCTTTTGAAATCAAAACACGATAACCCAAATACAATTGCCGATTTACAATTACTATTATTCATCATATGAATGCATGTTCAACGAAGCTTGAGTTAGAAGTATCCAGATGCATAACGAACTATTTAAAATGGCACAGAATAGCTGAAAACTAATTTCATACCAAGGTTAGTTCGCAAAACCCAGATTTCCCTTTTTCTCGTTACTATGACTCTCTCCAGGATTTCTGAGCCACCACCAATATATTGACTTCCAGTGAGGAGAATGATGTTCTTTATCTATAGGTATCGATATGGATAACGAGTTGATGGAAGATACACAAGAAACGGATTTTTTACCTGGAATATGCTGACGATGTGGCCGCAGTTGGTAGTAGTAATCTACAAAATTGGTAAATATTCAAGTGCCTGTGTTAAAAGGAACCCTGTATTCTCAAGGTTGATTTCAAAGACAGTTACACATAATTTAGAATACACCAATTACAGCTATCGTTTGCTGATTGCTGCCTTACCGAATCAGTAAATAATTTGAAAAAGTAGGGATTTGAAAATGAATACATTTTAGATATCTTTCATCTGCCAACTATGTATTAAATTTCCATTCGAGTTAAAATGTAGTACACAATTTTCATTCAATAAGTGAATAGATATATATATAGATAGTTCTGTGATGTTTTCATTCTAATAACATAGTTTTTCTGGGTGGTATTTAGAAAAAAATGTCACGGGTTTCGACATGCTGGTTTCAGACATACAGTATATAAAAAAAATTACTGAACTCGATCTCGGCACGAAGTTAGATCTCTTCGAAAAGCTGTGAAGTAGGTACAAGAAATATTGTCTTTTCACTTCGAAGTGGTCTCAGAGGCATTCTCCTCAAAATAAATTTCCGCATATGTTTCAGGTGATCGAGTACAGGTTTCATTTTTTCACACCGGTTTTGGATTTACCGCCCTACTTCAGTTGTGATTAATCTGAGCCAGGCTTTGTTGTTATGGATTTGCCAATCAGCTTCCTTGTTCCTTAACGATCAAGCTAGGCTTGGTTGAATCTCAATTGAGTTGGAGCGGTGTAATCGGGCCTCAATTCAGCTATTTCACTGCTAGTTTGAACGGCGATCGTGGCAAAATTTCTCTGACCGGCTCGGTACGAAAATAAATTATTAGTTGCCTAGATACCAATCCTGATGGGTGGGAAATCTGAATTGAATACAGCAACCGACCTGGTAGCACTGTGGGTTTTTTGGATTTCCCTACAGCGGAAATGGCAAATGCACTACCAAGAAAGTATTATCCGACCTAGATCAGTGTTCCATTTTCGAGCAGATCTACTATAAGTGACTGTTGTTGTTGAAACAATCGACCTTATTTGGAAAAAAACGACCAAGTTGCTGAAAGCATTCCGTGAAAGCGAAACATTCATTGAGGCTTCTCGATTCTATTCAGAGAAAGGCAATTCGTCTTGTTGGTGACTCTTCGCTCACAGACTCGCTCACTTCATTGGAACATCGTAGTAGGGTCGCAGACTTGTCTCTCTTCTATAGATATTTTCACGGCCGACGAGTACAGAATTCCCACCCTTTTTTTGTGAATTTGGAAACCTGTCGAAACTCTCTTGCTCAGGGATCTTTTTTTCAATAGAGCTGAGCTGAGCTTTGGAACTGCTTGCCAAAAGAGGTTTTTCCTGAGGCTTACAAACTTCAGAAATTCAAAGTGAATGTTAATTCGTATTTCCTGTTCCTTGATTCACGCGGTGTTCTTTGAACATTATAGGGCTTCCGTTTCGTGTGAATCTGCATATAAAAAAAAAACGAGGTCGGATAACAAAATCGAAGATATTCTCCATCAGCTTTAGCAGAAACCAGGTGAGAATCTCAACATGGCTACTGATTATTCATCTCGAACACACCCCAACAACATCCCTGATATCGTAGTGATATACATTACATCAAAGGGATAGAGAGAAGCAGTGGGAATCGAATCCACAACCTCGGATCATTGGAGACAGCATATTATGTATATGAACAACTCACTAAAGAAAGCCCGTAGTTCATGAAGTATATAAAGCGCAATAAGACCAGATGGCTGTGATCCTTTCAGAAGACTTGAAAGGAAGGACGAGTCAAAGGTATTATACAGACGGTGGAGAAAGTCATAATTTCCAAACCACACCATATTTGTGAATTGTGTCGAATTCAATAGCTTGTCTGATGAATGTTTGAATGCATACAACATTTTTCCTAGTGATGAAATTACTTCAGTGGTGTCAATATACACACGATCAAATTCAAAATACTTTCAATATGTGTTGGAATCTCTCACACTGACATAATGTCATATCTCGAGTCTAATGATATACCAGGTGTCCCACATTTTATGTGACAGGCAATATCTGGTTTGTTGAAGGAGATACACAAAAATGTTCAATACAAAAGTTTTAGGAGTTCATGAGAGCTATATTTTGATATAATTTTCAAATATTCAGGGTGTCTGGTGTAGGTGCTACAGACCAAAATTCCATTTTTTTTAATAGAACGCCCTGTATATCATTACATATTCAGATGCTACGTTAAATTCTGATATCATTTCGTGTTTGGTTCTTGAAATTCCGTTACGGTGTTGTTGAGTTATTGCTTAAAATGTAAAGTCTTGAGAACGACTCTTATTGTTAAAAATATCTCATACATCTATTCTCTCTGCATCAGATCACATGAAAATTAGTCAAAATTTTGGGTGTTTGAAGTAATGGTTTCAATTTTGAGTTGTGGAATTCAGTCAGGAATCATTTTGAATATGAAACAATTGCGAAATTGAAAGAGGTGTATTCGAAAACAAATCTTTAATAACAATGTAAATAATATAACTTGATAAATCATTTCATAAGAATGGTAGGTACCTAGAAATAAGTCATAAAAATTGTTCAAGTGATGCTCAATATATATTATACAGGCTTCGAAACGTCGAATCACTTCTCTCGTACAAGTCGCTCTTATAATATCAGGCGTAATATCACTGCACGCTAGTCGAATTTTCATTTTCAGATCATCCACATTCGAAGGGAGTAGTATAAACAATATCTTTTAAATGACCCCATATGAAAAAATCAAGCGGTGATAAATCTGGGGAACGAGCCGGCCACCGAATTGGACCCTTATTACCAATCCATCTATTTGGGTACGTTCTATCCAGATATTCAGTAACAACCTGTTAACTGTGAGGAGGAGCACCATCTTGTTGCCACCAAATTCCTTGTCGTTCTGCTATGGGAAATATCTTCCATCAACTGGATCAAATCATTTTCTAGAAAATGTAAATATCGCAATCCATTGAGATTTTCATTGAAAAAGTAAGGTCCTATGATGCGGCCATTGAACAATCCACACCATACATTAATACCCCAAGTAGTTTGAAAATTACTTTCGCGGACCCAGTGGGGATTTGCTCGAGACCAATAGTGACTGTTATGTCGATTCACAATTCCAATTGTGGAATCGCGATTCATCGCTCCACAAAATTTGACTGAATATGTTAGGACTTTCATGTTATATTACCTGAATACAAGCAATGAACTCAAGTCGTCGTTCAAAGTCCGTGGGTTTCAAACCTTGTACCAACTGAATTTTGAATGGGTGGTATTTATTTTCTTTCAGAATTCTCTGTACATTAGAATTACTCACACCGACTTCTTCTGCAAGAGTACGGATAGAAACATTTGGATGAATAAAAATATAAGCCAACACATTGATCTCTAAATCTTCAGTTCTAACAGATCTCGTATGATGACGATGCTTTATAGTAGAAGGAAATGATCCAGTTCGCAATTTTTCTTCAACTCTCGAAAAAGTAATTCGTGACGGAATGGGTCTGTCTGGAAAACGTTCTTGGTATAGACGTTGTGCTTGACGGCAGTGTTTCTGACATTCCCCAAAAATTAATAACATATCTATGCAATGGACTGAACGCGAAAGGCATACTGGAGTTTTCGCACAAAGAACACAGTTACTGTTTTGCAAAGAATCACTGAATCGAACTGACAAGTGGATACAATTCAACAACATTTGTTACTATGGCATCAACAAGCATAATAAGCTACTTGATGAAATTGTGCAATATAAAGCAATTCACCCTCAAGTTAGTCACATTCTCGAGAATTTCAATTTTATATTCAACTGATATCGATATCGTATCGTAGAGGTGAGAATAATGGTTTGTATTCAGTAATAGTGTAGTTCAATTTAATAAAAGATATAGACTGGATTCGTGTACGAGTAAATAAGTTTTTTTGAAACTTTATATTTAAGGAAAAGTGCAATAACTCAACAACGCCGTAACCGAATTTCAAAAACCAAACATGAAATGATATCAAAATTTAACGTAGCATCTGAATATATAATGATATACAGGGCGTTCTATTTAAAAAAATGGAATTTTGATCTGTAGCACCTACACCAAACACCCTGTATATTTGAAAATTATATCAAAATAAAGCTCTCATGAACTCCTAAAACTTTTGTATGAAACATTTTTGTGTATCTCCTTCAACAAACCAAATATTGCCTGTCACATACAATGTGGGACACCCGGTATATCAGAATTTCGAACATTTCAATGATTGCATTCCTGATTACAATGACAGATAGCTGTTTCATTTCGTCGAAGGTCTTCTCAGTGACACTTGGCTAGACAAAAATTTGAATCTGGTGCAGATTGTATGAACTTCTGAGGTGGTATGCACGTTCAATATGCCCGCTGTTAGAGGTCTCCTTACTTGGTGTAGAAGAAGTTTGAGTCTCTAGTCATTCAGCAGATGGAGTTCCTTCTTAGAGGTTAACACCATCTTAACCAGATTCAATGATATCATTTTCCATTTTTCGACTGAATTTTTTGGCAATGTTCGATTCGATGATCATTTTATGTTTCAATTAAAATCGTCACCAATATTTACCTACTGAGTTCCATACAGAAAAACTACTTATCCCATATATTTTCTATGAGAATCAATCTCGTAAGGAGTGAACGATAATCGTGAATAAAATTCACCTTTATTGTCACGTTGATTCATCTTTATTCGTTTTATATACAAAATATTCTCTAGAATCTCCACAGCGCCTGCGGCTCATTCACTACCATCCGTGACCGTGCCCGTGACCAATACCAACAACACCTCCGGTGACTGCGACTGGCACTGGATGAGCGACTGGTACTCCAACAGGTCTTGGTACTTCCACTGGGTATGGTGCTGGTACTGGAACGCCTAAGAAAAGTCTTATTACTCCTAAGGTCCCATTCGAAATAGTCACCACTTAATTCACTTCGTAGAAATGAGGACATGATAATTTAAACTAATATATTATTCTAGTTTCTACAAGTCTTACTGAACGTAGCTCGTGAAGAAAGTCTCGATAGGTTCTCCATTTTTCTTGGGCAGAATTTGTTTAGACTGGATCCAATAACTCTATAACAAACATTGACTCATCTTCGTGGTCGGAGTCAGACGGGACACACTTGCAAGTGTGTCCCGTCCCAATAATTGAAAATCAATTCTGGTGGTGTATCGCCAAGAGCATATGTGGAATTTCTTCTGTGAAGAATCCCACACTAACACATATTAGATGTAATACAAGGCCCTTCGTGGTATTAGCCAGGGGAGTAGTTGTTTTCTAATAGGTGTTAGTCCGTCAACCTACAGTGTAGGTGAGTTGAGGCTGGTCTGAACAAATTGTTCATTTTTAGAATATATTCAATCCAATTATTTATTCGTCATTCTATTCTGTTTGTTGTTTCAAAGCTGACTCAATGTGACTTATTCAATATCTTATAGCAATAATCCTAGTGGAATGAAGAAGTATTATCATTACTATTATCATCATTCTTATAATTTCTTTCTCGTCAATTTTACCGACTATCTATTGGGACCAGTTTGTTGTTTCAAAGCTGATTTTATGTGACTTTTTCAAAATCTTATAGCAATGATCCTATTGGAATGGAGAAGTATAATAATCACTATTATCATCATCGAATTATATATTCGTCAATTTGTATTATCTTTTTTATTCTGTTTGTTGCTTCAAAGCTGACTTTATGTGACTTAGTAAATAACTTATAGCAATGATCCTGCTGGAATGAAAAAGTACTATCATTATCATCAATTTTATCATTATCAACTTTCTCTCTAATTTTTCTTCGGAATTCAACTCACCGACAGGTCTGTCAACTGCAAAGGGAACGGCGTGGGGAACTGGAACACCGACTGGTCTGTCTACTGGTACGGCTACTGTTCTTTCAACGGTTACTGGGTATGGTCTTGGAACTTCGACAGGTACTGGACGGTCAACAGCAACAGGTACTGGAAATTTCAAAGTCGAATGAAAACTCTGGCCAGTAGTTTTCATTCTGAAATCTGCGATATTATGACAGCGCTCTGCAGTTCTTACAGTCATTCTATTTGTCATCGATGACACTCCAGATTTTAATTAATATGATCATTATATAATTGAGACGATCGATGAAACCAATAAAGCACTTTGTGTCAATAATTGTGAAATTTTGTTGATACATAAGTAGCATATCCGTTGCTATTATGAAAGGTTACTGCTCTAATAAAATTCTAATAGTTATTTCGTTTGAAATATATTGATTGTACTATATATTCTATTCTTGCCCTACAAAGTTCGGTCCCATCCTGAAATCGTAAATGAGATCTAGTGATGGGACGGGACTGGATTTAGAATCTGGGTCGAAATTCTTGTCTTCGTGAGGAGTTGGGCTTTAATTGGGAAGTTGAATATCGATTCAAATCTCACGCTCACCATGCTCTGAGATTCTTTCATCCGAATGATGCAAATCTTGTTTTATCCCATTTCAACAAATGGAGAACAGTTATTTTATACTATCATGATGTAGGAAAATCTGAGCTAGATGTTTTACTTTCAGTGATATGAAGGATAAGTCAGAAAATCATTTTTTTCATATCAGGATTCCCGATGAGTGTTACTCTGTCATTGCATCTTCCAGTCGGATAGAAAGAATGCTGAGGAACGAATTTCACAAGATGCCGTATTTTTTAGTACAACCCCAATTTTGGATTCTCGAATACGAACCTGTATTTTTTATTTCTATTCTCAAATATCCTCAGCCATATAAAACACCAATCAAAATATTTGTTCATTCGGGAAACATTGTCATTGATGTCAGTAAAGATTGAATATGTGATGGAAAGTTCAGGAGATATGTTCCATGATAGTTTTCATCGATGTTTCCATATTGTCATCAAATACGACCAGAAAAATGAATGATGAAATAAAAAACATACGGATGTATTGAAAATTTGTATTTCCCATACTGAAACAAAAATCCAAAAGTTTTTTTCCCACTATCTAGGTGTATAAATATTCTCTGAATATTCCGGGGAAGATGGACAATTGGGTTTTATTGTCCTTGAAATGCAAAAGATCTGAACTGTAATGTTATTATTATGGTTGATTGGTATGGTTGGGTCGATATGTGACTGCAATATATTAAAATTGATTGATTTTGCTGTCACTTGCGTGCCACATATTTTTATCAGTCAGGCATTCTTTATAGAGGAATAGAATAGTTAGTCAAGGTCTGTGTGGAAATAATGTGAGGCGTATTTTTTACGTCATTTACACCATAATGTCGATATTTCCGTTTACTTGACAAAGCACGATGAAGTTTTCTTGTCTGACGAGTGAAATACGTGCGGAATTATGTTTGATAGTTCGACTATTGTTTATAGAGATGAATTGTTTGTAGAGATATAGTTAGTAGATGTCTGTGCAAAAAGGATGTGAAGCTTTTTTGTTACGCCATTTGTCCTATTTTGTCGATATTTCTGTTGACTTGACAATGTGCGACGAAGTTTCCTTCTGTAAAGGGAATAATAATTCAGAGTTCTGTCTGTTAGTATGACTGAAATGTTGGGAAAAAGATAATGAAACATCAAAATAGAATTGACGATGAAAGTTTGAAAGTATGAAGGAAAAGCTTAGGCATCAAAATAATCTTCAGGTCATGAATGATCTACGAAATTGACGAAAAATTCCACTTCTGTTTTTGAATTGATTGCCATCTTTTGGTATTATGTATGAGTAATCGAGAACATTCGTGACTCGAGCTACGAGGTCCGTAAGAAAAATGAATGAAAAGATATGAAAAGAGGAAGCGAAATCACTGGTGACATCTAACCGTAGTACCCATTCCTTCCCATAATATTTCCATATGGTTGAATAACTATCTATCTCTATGAACAATCTATTGAGTTAATCCATGTCTGTGTGAAGAGAGATTGAAGCTTTATTATTACGGCATCTACACTATAATGTAGATATTTCCGTTTCCTTGACAATGCACGAAAAAGTTTCCATTTATGAATAATAAAATAGTTGCAGATTGCTGTATGTCAGTATGTCTGAGATATTTAATGAAAGGTGATGAAGCTTTGGAACAGATTTTATACAGGAAATAAAAATTTCAATAGTGAAACAATCTTCAAAATATGAATTATTTACGATACCAACAAAGGAATTCATTTTTTTTTAATGAAAGTAATCACGAAAATATGGAATTCAACGTCCGTTACAAAAATACTACCAGTCGTATCCATTTCCTTCAACTGATATTTCCATTTGCTTGACTTATTATGTAACAGCTAATGAAGCTTCAGAAAAAGTTGATAATAGAAATTCATATAGGGATTGGAAGTTTGGGCATTGAAATTATCTTCAAAACATGATTGGTATACGACATTGACAAGAAATTTCGATTCTCTATCATAGTTGATTTCCATCTTTTGGTATTATTACCAATAAGTGATCAAGAAAATGCGTGTGAGGTTAACTATGTATGTGTATAATTAATGGTTGATGAAAAGCTTTTAATCTTCCATAGGTGATTTTTCTGAATTCTTGTATGTCGACCTATTCCAAATTGAAAATTCACGGCACATTTCTCCTTTTCAAAAAACGGGAAGTGATTTTCTCTCACCTCTCACAGGAACTGATACTGGAACTGGTCTGTCTACTGGTACTCCAACAGGTTGTGGGAATGGGATTCCAATGTTCCTAGTGATGGTGGTGTGGGTATGCGTGTGTCTTCCCAGTTCAACAGCTGGACCTCCAACGGCTACTCCTCCGATACCTGTACCAGCAAGGCCAATACCGTTACCAGCCAGTCCAATCGCAGAACCTCCTAGACCGATTCCGGAACCTGCGAGACCGACGGCTCCCAATCCATGTCCTCCATCGAGTACAACTCCACTGCCGTACCCGAGGCCTAAGAGACCACGTTTGTCAACTTTCTTCTCCTTGGATACTTTGACGGCTTTCTCTCCAGCGAGAGCAACTCCTACCAGGAGGCAGATGACAATCTACAACAAAAATCGATAATGATTACATTGACTATTCAACTCATGTATAGAATATTTCATAAGTCGCCGTGATTTTGTCATTATGACAGCGAAAAAACTTTGCCCTGACTTTTTCAGCGACAAAACGGCTTCTAACTCTTGAAAGCATGGCAACCAGAATTTTAAACAAATCTTTGAAGGCGTCTTTGTCAATTCTTCACTTGCGTTGTCGAAAGAGTATATTATCTGATCTGTGAGAAGGAAATATAAGAATTGCGTTTTTAACAATTGTACTTTTCCGATGAATTGAATAACCTAAACTGTATTCATAAAATTGTCGTACCGAATTACACTCGAGCTTTTTTTATAGAAGAAAACATTTATGAATAGGGTTTGGTTGCTTTTAACTTAAAAACTTTAACTGCAAATTAACTCAAAAAACTGCCAGGAAAAATTACTCGTCCTTTTTTAAAGGCAGTTTTTTTTTTCGTTGAGTTGCCAGGTAACACAATTTTCGAATGGTAATGGTTCGGACTTTCATTGTCTATATTTTTAACTCTATTGAAAACTGTACCTGAGAACGGAAGGATTATACCCGACCACACCTCGAAATATTGTTAGTCATCACCCGAAGACGATTGCGGATACCAGCAGTCGAAACGTCGTGAGTATACTCAACTTGAAACTTGGTTTCAACTTTTTTCATAATTTCTCATTCAATTTCTTCATTTATATTTTTTAACTAGTATTTCATAATCGATACCTCAATTTTCTTGTCACGATATCATTCCATTTATTTCGTTATTAAAATGTTTTAATTTTTTTTACTCATATTTCATATTCGATATCTCGATTTTTGTGACAACAGTATTTTACTTGATCAATCAATCCCTGATTTAATTTTTGGCCAAAAATTTGATTTCGATTTGATTTTCTCACTTGATTTGTATTATAATCCTTCCGTTCTTAACAACAGGTTTCAATAAAGTTAAAAAGATAGACAATGGAAGTACGAACCATAACCATGCAGCAAGGAACATTGTCAACCACTTTCATGCAAACAACAAAATTCTCATCGAAATGTCAAGTTTACTTCGACAATAAAAGTTCTCGTGTAATTATTACTGACAATTCAACTAATGTATGAAATATCCCATATAGTCCAGTCTATGACCATTTTCCCGTGTATTTATCCCATATAGCACAGATTCGCATGAAAATTTGGATTCAGGATCTACATACACTCTTTTTCAAAATCTACCCTGTGCCGAGGGTTGCTCTCTCCCTGGGGGTGGATGCCACCCGTTCTTGGGGAAATGAGTGCGGAAATCAATAGATTGACTAATTCTAAGCACTTTTTGTACAATGGAGTTTTTTCTAAAAAGCAATACTTTTCGACTTATTCGCGAGTGAAATTGTCGGTCTTCAGGAAAAAAAAACACGTTTTCAGATACTTTTTCGCGAATAACTGGAAAATAAAGCATCTAATCCAAAAACCTGCGGAGAGCAAAATTATAGCTTTCGAAGAAATAAAGGCGACTGTTGATTTGTGATGTATGCAAACATACTGCAAACTGAATGAATGTTTGTTGAGAGTTGATTGGTATTTTCAAACGACAGAATGGAAAGTTTCTACGTACAATAATCAAAAACCAATGCATTTTTCGGGAAACACTGATAGGACCGTTTTTGAAGTCCTCCAAAAATACTTTATTATTGTTATTTATAAAAGTTTCTAGCATCAAAACTGACCGAGGTATGAAGAAAATAATGTTGAATCCTATTTTTTCCTTGAAAAATAAATTGTGAATAGCTCATCCTTTCTTACCCCCCCTTTGGAAAAAATCGTTGCCTAGTGGAACTATATGTATATATATATATATATATATATATATATATATATATATATATTTAGTTCCACTAGGCCTAAAATATAGTTACCATGTGTATTCTTCAATATACTGATGCACATACTCTAATTTCTACAAAAAATGTTTTTGGTTTTTTCCCATAACTCGCTTAGTCTTCAAGCAATCAAATCCACCAAAGTAGTATTTTGTAGCTTTTTTCAAGAGCTATAAGCTCATTTATATTATTTTTTGTTTCAGATTATATTTTTGAAAAGGTTCATGCTGAAAGGACTTGAAAAAGGTATTTTGCGCGAAACCTCACAATATTCAACTGGCCTTATCTTACTCTATTTTCATCCTGCAGAGAAGAATGAAACACTGAAATTTTCAGAGAAGACTAGCCTTCAATTCTGTACTCTGAAAATGTCTGTAGGTGATCAACACTTTTCGACTTATTTCGAAGAAATTGTGGTTTTTCGCTGAATTACGTATATGATTTTTTCTCTTCAATCTCAATTTTTTCCAAAACTACGTACTTTCAATCGATGAAAAACTCAGAACTCATTGAAAGAACATAAATGAAGTGAATTATGAAGTAACAACGATTTTTTCCAAAGGGGGGAGGAGAGAGGATGAGTTATTCACAATTTTTTTTCAACGGAAAAATAGGATTCAACATTATTTCCTTCATACCTCGGTCAGTTTTGATGCTGGAAAATTTTCAGTATAACAAAACTGAAGGATTTTTGAAGGACTTCAAAAAAAGTTCAATTAGTTTTTTCCGAAAAATGCTTTGATTTTTGGTTATTGTACGTAGAAACTTTCCATTTTGTCGTTTGAAAATACCGATCAACTTTCCACAAGCAATTATTCAGTTTGTAGTGGGTTTGCATACATCACAAATGAACAATCTCTTTGGTTTTTTCAAAAGCTATAATTTTGCTCTCTGTAGGTTTTTCGATTAGATGCATTATTTTCCAGCTATTCGCGAAAAAGGATCTGAAAACGTGTTTTTTTTGACTGAAAACCGACAATTTCACTCGCGAATAAGTCGAAAAGTATTGCTTTTCAGACAAAAATTCATTGAACAAAAAGTGCTTAGAATTAGTTAATCTATTGATTTTCGCACTTATTTCCAATAAACATTTTTTCACCCCCAAGAAGGGGTGGCATCCACCCCCAGGGAGAAAGCAACCCTCGGCACGGGGAAGATTTTGGAATAGAGAGTAAGTAGAACCTATATCCAAATTTTCATACGAATCGGTGCTGTATGGGATAAATACACAGTTTACAATTTTTTCACCGTCATAGACTGGAGTACCTAATAAGCCTCGTTGATTTTGTCATTATGACAGCGAAAAAACTTTGCCCAAAGTTTTTCAGCGACAAAACGGAACCTAACTCTCGAAAGCATGGCAACCAGAATTTCAAACAAATCTTTGACGGCGTCTTTGTCAATTTTTCACTTGCGTTGCCGAAAGAGTATATGTGATCTGTGAAGAGGAAATATAAGAATTGTGTTTTTAAGAATTGTACTTTTCTGTTGAATTGAAAAAAATAAACTTTATTCATTAAATTGTCGTAAGTACCGAACTACACTCGAGCTTTTTTTGTCGAAGAAACCTTGAAATTTATGATTCGAGTTCAGTTGCTTTCCGGCAAATTCACTCAAAAAACTGACAGAAAAAAATACTCGTCGTACGGACACGTTATTTTTTCAGAGCCAGTTTTTCTTGTTGAGTTTCCAGGCAACAAAATTCTCATCGAAATTTCAAGTTTACTCCGACAAAAAAAGCTCTCGCGTAATTAATTATAAGTGAAAATAAACTGTCAGCAATACTGTGATGGCCTTTGGTTCTACGTCCATTAGTAATATTTCAGAAGTTAGTATGAGTGTATTGTTACAACCGATTATTTCCGTACCATTCGAATACAAATTCGTCAACTCAAATTTTCAATATTGCTGAAACATCAACTGAGATTGTTGAAATAGTTGGACGAATCAGTCTCTCCACAGTTCAATAAACTTGGGATTCGGCCACACCGTACTGATGCAAGCCAACAAGGTAGAAAGATTGTTGCAACTCTACATGTTAGATTACTATATTGCCGTGACACATTCTTTCAATGTGTTCTATAATAGTTATGTATGTATCAAGGGAATTAGGAGGGCCTTAATTACCGATGGCAAAGTTTGCGTCCCGAGGGCCTCTGGCCCAAGGGACAGCAATTGCCTGAGGTTATTAAGGCTCATTTATTCCCGTGGTACATAGATAATTTTATTTCTGACCGATTTCAATAAAATTTTGTTCATTTTTGAAACGGAAAAATGTACCAATTCATTACCTTACCGGTATATTTGAAACGGGTACCGTTGATTATAGTAGTTTTCTTGTTGCTAGGTTGTTGCTATGTTACTTGTTTATAAACAGAACTTTGTTATCAAGCTGTTTTTGCGGTAAAAACGTGTTTTCTACCCCAAATATAATGGAGAATATTTTGAAAAAAGCTGAACAAGCAAGAGAATCATTAATTCCATCGAAAAGTGAAGCCGTATACCAAAAAGAATACAAGATATATCTGGACTGGCTGACACGGAAAAATGTTACTACTTATATACTTACTTACTTACTTACTTACTCACTTACTTACTTATATATATATATATATATATATATATATATATATATATATATATATATATATATATATATATATATATATATAATTTTATTTTTACTTGTGAAAGGTAGAGGGAATTATAAAATCTATAATGTCCCAAGGGAGTTATGACCCTCTTTATTGATAGCGTAACTATGACGATATGAGCTTATAATATCCCGGTCAAAAATAAATATATTTTGTCTACACTCGTACTCTAATAATACACTTATATGCCCACAACCCGTTTTATAATGAAATCCATTACGATACAGATTTTCATTACGATACAGATTTTCAACCAATAGAAACTCATCATTTTTCAATCAAGCATGATGTGCAAGCTTTGCATTTTGACATTTGTCAAGTCAAAATCAGTAGTAGGTATTGAATTTTTGAGGAATTTAGTCAATTTCAGATAATCGCATGAAAATGTCTTATAGAAAAGAAGATAATACAATCGAAAGGATTATATTTTTCATTTGACAAATGCAACACATATGTTTTTATTTTCAACCAAATTATATGAGCTTTCATGTCCGAGTGGTCAATGGCACCGGCAGTGGTTACGTCCGGGTTCAATTCCTGACCTCGGCAGAAGTTTTTTTTTCATTTTTTTTTTTTCTTTTCATTTCTCATTGTTGTATTTTCCGTGGTTACACCATTAATTATAATTTTGTAGAATTTTTCAAAGAAATACGATTGATTACCTACTATTATTGTGTTCAAAATAAATACCTAATCATATAATATTTTTAGTTCTTCATTATTTATTTATTGGGTGTAGATAAAATAGCGTATGCAACTCTCATGTAATGGTTATTAATACACTCGCATAAACCATACGAAACTCACCTTCGGCTCGTTTCGTATCCCGGTTCAAGCTTATTTATTAATAACCATCATTACACGATCGTTGCATAATATACTATTTTAGTCATGACTCCCGAACATCTCTTGATTCAAAATTATCTGTTTCAAAATACCGAGCTTCATGAAGTGTAAATCATAATGGAAATTTTGGGGACTTGTCGAACCTCTCTTGCTCAGGGATCTTTCTGAAAAGACAGCTGAACTTTGGAATTCCTTGCCGAGAGAGGATATTTTAGGCTTACTTTCAAAAATTCAAAGTGAATGTTGATTTATATCTCCTGCACCTCGATTCACGTTCACGTTCATTGAACATTACAGGGCTTTCCTTTCGTGAGATCCTGTATACAAAAAAATGTTCGTGCAGGGAAAATAATCAATGTATACACCCAAAAAAAAATTCTGATCAGGTTGTCATTATCACCATGTCATTTATTGACCAGACTATTTCGACACCTCCATGCATTTTTGTTCCATAATGAAACAAGGAAGAATCGACATACCATCCATTTTCGTCGATGTGTACCGAGATATTCCCTTAATCGAATCTGCCCTTGTTTGGAGCTATGAAGTGAATGAATGCTGTAAGAGTGGTTAAGTGAAAAATTAACCAGATCAGTAACACCTTTTCGTGATGTTTATAAATTTCAAGTAATTCAATTACTCAACTGGGAATGTAAATTATATTTGAGTTATTCAGATTATTTCTCATACAGTAACTATAGTTTATAAGAACCACAAGTATCAAATAATCCTTAGGCCAGAGGTTCAAGATCGTCGCTTTCAAATCATTAATATATACTGAATACTCTTAGTACAAAAATAACTGTTATTCTCTCATTCATCTTAAAATATTCATCTCGAAGGCCAAATGTTGTATGTGACCTGAAAATAGATATTGTCAGAAACTGTCAATATTTCTTCATTGTTTTTAGAAGAAATAAAAATCCATGGAACCAAACAAATGATAAAAAATTCGAAAATTATCTAGGATTGGACATGAGGTCAATTCATTGTTTACTTTATTCACAATAGACTGCAAGCAAACAGAGCCTGGCAATACAGTCTGTTCGTGAGATGTAACTTTCCCTTTGAATTGTCAGCAACTAGATATATGTACCTACAAACTCCAAAGAATGTGAATTATAACGACAATGGTTCAGTAACTAGTTGAATGAATGGAATAGATATTCTATAATTCACCGTTTATCTGATAGAAAATGAATGACATTTTACATAATGATATCGAATTTGGTATACTCTCAGAGACCTTGTGAATGATTAACAATTTCAGTAACTGTATATTAGAGTTTGGTTTATTTATTCCATAATAAATATAATCCGAATGATCCATATTCGAACAAAGATATTTTAGTCTCGATTTCAATAGAAATATTTTATCTTCTACTTGCCTAATTATTTAATAAAACTAGCTACTCAGTTTTACAAATATGTTCATGAAAATGTATATGTGTGCAGGAAAATGGCAGTTTTCTGTATTTTATATCTCGAATGTGGAGACTCTTCAAACACAAAATGCTTGTGCTGAAAACTCAGAAATGGCGACATCGATTCTCAGAAATGAACCGTTGTTAATTTCGAATTATTGGCTGATTTAACGTTATCTCGCAATTCTCAATAACCGAAATATACTCGACTTGCTTTCCAAATAAGTTATGAATATGTTTTTTGCTAGATTGTTTGTTTTTGGAAAATGTCAAGACATGGTTTTTAAATATTGTTTATTTTGTGGCGGATCAATATTTGTTTCGTAGTTTTCTGTGTTTGTAACGTACCACGATCTGAAAAATTAAGAATTAATATTGGAATCTATACAAGTGTAGAAGGGCAGATTTTCAATCTACCCCGAAAAGTTGCTGCGTCTATTGAAAAACAGTTCTTTCTGGATAGAACAGGTCCAATCAGTCGGTAACTTCTCGTATAACTCAAATTTTGACTAGCAAAAAAAAAATAAGAACTGATATATATGAAAATACTTATCTGTTAACGTTTCGGAAACTAAAACTGCTTCCGTTCTCAAAACTTCTAGTCAAATTCCATTTCAAATGTAAATAGCTTGTATAGACAATTTTTGTGATTGACATTCGTCAAATTATTTCAAATTTGACATAACATTTTGTCCTTCAAGAGGGACAGCCATCCGCGATCCATATCAAACGAACTCATAGATATGCATCCATCACCAGACAGCATGATGAAAGCAGATTCCTTTAATTTTCGTTTCCTGCCATTGCTCTCTTTCGTCATGATTTTAGTGTCATTCCATTCTACTTTGTGATCTCCATGGGCAGTAAGAATGTGTTCTGATTTGATAAATACAATTTTTTGTGTTTTCTGGTGGGTTATTTGGTTTGGTATGTGTGAGTATTGATCTTAGAGTATTTGTTGTTCTGAATGTTGTTCCAATATTATACCTGTATTATTAAATTAATATACAAGAAAGCGTTTGCTCATAAGCGTTTTGTTCAATTGAGCTTGGTGTAAAGAGACATGTGTTGAGATTATTTCCAGAAAAGAGTAAATTCAAAAAACTTCGAAGACGAACTTTTCAAATCTGCTGGTTCTCAAATAGATTCCAAGAAAAAAATATTTCGTGTTAAAAATCCATTTTTCCGTTGGCAATATGCCCTCTTCTGCATTCACCCACAAAAATTGCCGGAGAGGATGCCTTTTGATGTAAATTATGTATGTCCCATTAAGGAAATATGTGGAAGGGAAAATTTGCAAGAGCATAACAAAATGGGTGTTGTGGTTTGAAATCACTCTGTAGTACAGGGATCTCCAGAAGTATTTTTCAATGGTTGTTAGTATAAAGAAAATCAGAGAGTGGAACCCATTACATCGATCAGCTGAATTAAGAACTCCATAATCGTGAGCCACATGTTAAAGTCTGTAAGTCTCCCTTTCTGATCACCAGAAAAACCCAAACATTGATTCATTGTTATCCAGATCCATGAAGTTGCTGGCTAACTTCTCAGAAAATTTATCGCCTTATGAGAAATTCATTGTTTATTATTTCGGGAAAAAAAGATTCAAATTGCCTCATTCGATTAACAGGATTGTGAAAGGAGATGAAATTGTGGGAAACTGAAAAAGTGAAGGATAATGAGAATTTAAACGATATGTTGTGCAGAAAATTGAATTAAGAACCATACTCATAAAATTAAAGTGAAACAAATAAATATTGATAATTACAAGAGTTTAAAATGAAATGATGGAAAATGAAGAATTGAAAACTATAAATAACTTAGATTTGGGGGAATTCAACTTGTCAATTTCTTTATTGAAATTGAGTGAATTATAAATGAAAAAATATTGACGTAACATACAAACAAAAGTGAATAATTGTAAGAGGTGAAAAATCTAATCTAGGAGAATGAAGAATTGAAAACAATGAATAACTCAACCTGTGGTAGAAGTCCATTATTTCTCGAATTGGAGTGTTGTAGATTTACTATGCAGAAAAAGTCAGTTTGGAAAAAAAACAAAGGAAAATACAGAATTTGGCAATGTTTTAATTGTTATCAATTGAATTATGATTCAAAATGTATTGACAAATGCCGAAAAAAGTTTCAAAGTGAGTGTACTGATGACGTTTTCATTGTTAGTATACCAAATTATCATTGGGAAGCTGGGTATTTTTGTTTTTGGCATTTCATAAACCTGAATCCCTTAGAGATTACGCTCAATGAACTTTACGTACCGATTTGACACATTCATACAGTTAGTTTCAATTCCTTTGCATAAATGTAGATTAAAAAATTTGAAACTGAAAACTTAAGTGGTCAGCTTCATTCATATTCACCCCTACCGCATGAAACGATTCAAAAGATGTTTATTCAAAAAAACATTTTCGAACACTGAGAAATTTCCTATAACTGTAGCATTATTTTAGTGTTGCCCTCGAAAAAATTTGTCTTGGAATCTGAGGCATTCCTACTAAACTCAATTGAAACAGGTCCGATGATAAAAATGAATGACACAAATACATACCAAGGTCCTCATGTTTGGTATTACGAATCAACAACACTTTGCGATAAATGCACAGGGGTTACTGGTCCTGCAGCTTTGGAGATATCTTTATAACAAGGTAGAACTACCCCCCACTAAGATTGCTCTCACATCAGCAATCAGTTATTCTTCCATTCAGGGATACTTGATTATACTTTCTCCGCTTTATTTTTCAATGAAATAATCAACTGTTATGATTCTATTGTTTGGTTTTGTTTCGAGCTATGTTATCCTTATTCTCTTTATGATATATCTTCTCTCTCCAGTAGTGCCAACAAGTCGAATGAGGTGAGTGGTAATATCTTCAATTTTTTCACAATGAAAGCGGCAAGGAGGAGTAGAGAAACAATATCCGAAATTCAGCCGTCTAGAAGCAGGAATTGACATTTTTCAACGCTCAATATCCTATTCAATCTTCTGAAATTAATGTCAGTTACTGACAGAAATAGCAGTATCAACAACAATTCTGAAGAATCTGGGGAATATACGTATGGGTCCATATCAGGGAAAGATTCCTCATGAATCGTTTCACGACAACGATACAATTGAAAGTTGATTGTTTTTGTTAGTGGTATTACCAATTTACATATTATTTTGATACTTCATTTTGAATCACTTGCGCTCTTCTCATTTCTAGTGTCATTTACCACCCTACAATCAAATTTTCATTCTGAATATGTATTGAAAGCAATTTTTAAATGCCTATTTCTCAGTACAAAAACAAAAGAAAAACTCAGTTTCAGACATTTTGGCGAAGGAGCTGGTGTTGTCATTTCTAATATTTCCTAAGCTGATGTTTCTAAAGTAAAAATCTTCAAGGAATCTGTAAAAATATTTTCCAATGGAAGAAATTTGCATGTCGGGTCATAGAGCAACAATGTCGTTGTTTTGAACCGACTATTTCTATATTCATTATTGAGAAGGATGGTTTTGTTCAGTCTGACAGTTTTGTTATTTACAATTATCCGAAAAAAAATACTCGGTGGTGATTAGTAGAACAGCCTGAGGACACTGATAATAACGTTATCATCTCACTACTATTCCAGATAGCATGATGACGAAGGTAGTAGGTAGTAACTTGATACAAAATGCTTGAGAAAATTGTCTGGAAATTATGAATATTCATGACTGTTCGAGGGCAAAACATTTTAAATGACATTCGAAAAGTTTATCCTGTGCGGAAACTATGGAATATCTTCCGTAAAAATAGTGCGGAGATGTCATTTTACTTTTTCGCAGTAGTAATAAATGAAGTCGAAATATATAAGTCCATTGCGGTGGCTATAATATTGAGATGTAGATTTTGGTGTGATCGATGTATATATACAGCACAAGGCTGTCACAATCAATGGTTGAAACAAATTTATACAGACTAATTGTAGCAGGAGACCTATCTGAAACTTTTACTGCGAAGCATAATCCATAATCTAAGTGCTGGATTGCCTGTACAACCCTTGGCGGCTCTGTTTTTTTTATGCATGTTGGTTCTTGGAAGTGTGAACGACAAGGAGAACTACGTTGTATTGATTCTTGAACATTCAAAACCTTCTTGTGATGAAACGAATGAAAAAATTGCTGACAACATTTGTTGTTAGAGATTGATTGTTACAGCTTTTGTTCATATAACTGACATTCTGATAAGACATTATCACCATGTTGCCATATCGATGAAAAGTGTGAACAACCCCCTTACGATATATAAGTTGGCATGCATGAACTTGAATAACCTCAGACAACATGTTGTTGATATATTTCCGAAAATTTCGTTTTATTCAACCCCAGACCAAGAATAAATTCCATGGATAATAAATTTTTTCCAATGAAAATGGTGTAAAATGGTTGAAGTGAAATGCAATTTCGATACACATCACGAAATAAGTGGTCTTCTCACCTTTTCACTTTGAAAATAAGATTGAAAAAGTGGGTGATAAAACAAAGTAATTCTATTCTTCGAAAATCATGATTCAAAAAATAACTAGCTACAACGGAATAGCATTTTTTTCTGACTTCAATTCGAACACTGAAGGTTTGGAAATAATCTGATAAAAGTGGATTGCAATTCGCATTCCCGAGATAATTCGAAAATATGTTACCAGACAGTTGCTGGAAAGAAATACATCGTTTTTGTCATTGTGGAACATTGCAAACATATTGAATTTCTTTGATATTGGCATTGCTTCAATTTCAAATATTATTATGAATAAGAATTATAATAATCTGTTGGAATTTCAATATTTGAAACAAATACGAATCAAAATGTTCAAAATTATGTTCTACAGATAAACATAATAAAGAAATGTGTTTCATTGATTTTTTATTCTCCATGGAAAATGTGTACCCAACATGCCTAAAAACAGTTTTTTAGACTCGCACAAAACGACTCGTCCTAAAATTTTACTACTCGTCCAAAGAACAATATTCTCCGGACTTATTACGTTGACTACCATTATTCCATTTAAGTGGTGTGGAATGGTGAACGTCTTCTCTGACTTTCAGTTCTACTGGCAATTATTCTGCCCATCAACTTGCAGCAATTTGTATGAAGCACTATGATTTTTTTGGCACTATGAGATATAGCTCGGACTATTCAAAACGTAATTCAGAATAAAAGACCTGAGTAGCAGCTCGGTTTTATTTCTTATCTCGAACAAATGACATATAGAACGGTGGTGAAAAGTAACCCCGCTTCCAGTTATTTCAGAATGGGCAAGATTTTGAGGTCTGAATGTTTCCTTTATATATAAAATGTCCCATGAGAGCAATGCAATTATCGAAAACTTACAGCGGTAATTGCATTGTATCAAGTCACCATAACAACACATTTGAAACCGTATCGCTAGACGTCAGTGAACAACACAAGTGAATGTCAGATAGACTTCAAAAATAGAAAAACATTTCGCGTTTAGGTGAGTGCTCCATACAATCTATAGAGGAAAGTATAAATGAACAAAAATAACATTTCCTTGAGAATTTCTTTATTCGTGAAATATTCTAATGAATTTCATTCGTGCATAAAAATGACCAGATAATTTTGCATCCAAGCGTGATATCGTATACAAATTGCATTCGGTAATTTTCATATTTTGTAAAAGAGCCCTCGTCCTTCGGACTCGGGCACTTTCGCCAAAATATGAAAATAAACTCTTGCAATTTTTAGATATCAAGCATTCTTGCAAAATCATCGGTAATTTTTTTGTATACTTTATCTATCATCTATTATAGTAATTTTTGTTGAAAAAAATCAATGGTGTGAAGTCATTTGTTACCGAGAGGGTGCTATAGGCTTTTTCAAATTATGATATTCAATCTGACCTGAAATCATAATATCAAATGGATTTTAATTACTCCAATTGATTTCAGTAACCTCTTTACCCTCCATGACGACTAATTCCAACGTCAGCGTGAATTCCTTCCAGAAGTTCAGAACAACTATTGTTAAAATAGATAACTTTGACCACTGAAACTCAGGACCGACCAGAATTCCAGGAGTGAAGCCAGTGTTGATTAAAGAATTGGTTGACCTATCGAATATGAAGTGTCAAAATACATTTAGAAATATAGATTAAAGGTTTTTTTTTTAAATATGCCATTCAACTTCAACTTTTTCCGACCTTGCCAGCTTGTCCTTTCAAAGGTCAAGAAAAAAAAAGAGGGGGAAATCGTTGAAAATTGAATCAAATAGTTTTATGAGATAACAAACGATTGTTCAGTCTGAATTTCTCCTCAAATCATAATTAAACACGTCTTTATCCGAAATGAGAATCATTTACGAGGAAACATTGAATCTAGTGAAATTATAACGTTTTATTCTCATTTTCCCAACGGTAAAACCTAATCACCAAGTTAGAAAAAACAGAAAATCGTCAATTATTTCTGTTTTTCCATTCATCACGATGAATGCTATTATCAATCTGTGACACAAAGCAACTACGTACTAGCTACACCTAGAATTTGAAAATTCTTTCATCGAGCTTCCTGAAACTAAGAATAAATCCAAGAATGTCGCAATACCTCCATATCCTGCTTGGCACTGAGTTGTACCATCGAGTTCTTGTAATTTTTTTGCTGTGTTACATCACTTATACGTAGATCAGACAATGTGACTTTATAAGTGCACCTGTCTGCTCTCATTGCAATGCATATTTCATGTAATTAACCGATATGCTGATTGAACTGAACTTTTGTTTGATCAGCTTGGCATTGATACAATTCGAATCAATTTGTTGAATGGTTTACATTGCAATGAATGAAAGTATTCGAAATTGATGAATCACCACACTTGAGTTCAATATGAACGTATACATCTATTTACCCATCCTCCATTCAGAGTTTAACAGTTGCAAAAGTTTCATCAATTAATGTACTGTTTGCATATTTCCACAAATAGTCAAGGATTCAGCATACTATGGTGTGATATGAACGTATAGTTACGTCTATTCAATATATATGCATCCATCTTCATCCTCATCTATGATCTCGTTATACGTTAGACTTCCAAACAGTTTTCTTTACTTCTACTATCAGTAATAAACATACTATGTATGTATCGTATATGTTCCTCTCACATCAAGACCATCAGATAGAAAAAAAGTTGAATACTGTTTTCGAAATTTTTGTTGAAAGGGGACTTACACAAAAAGCAATTTCATATTTTATAATAATAGTTTCGGGGAAACAAAGTATAAAACTGCATTTTTCTCGGAAATGTTTCCAATGTCTGTATGAAACAGCTATAAGTAGGAAATTGGGACCATTATATAAAACATTATAGCCTCTATTAATATTTTGTAAGGCCTTTTACAAACATTACAAAACAGTTATATTCACATTTCGGCAGTTGCTACAAGAAATTTCTAAAACTCTTAAAAAGTAGTTTTATAAAGACTTCTCTTTTTGTACTGTTGCAGCATTTTCGAGAGATACTTTGGACATAAAAATGTGTTAAAACTGTTTTCTTGGAGGCTCAAGAAGTAGTTTTGTATTGTACTTCAGGAAAATATAATAGATATGTCATCAACTATCTTTGAACACTAACAAATAGAAAGAATGAAGCCATTTCAATTATTTTACATTTGTACCTCTGAAACTGATGAAGACATTACTTGTGCTTCGAAGATTCATTTTTCTACTGCAAATGAAATTTTATTGACGAATATATGGCATATTATCAACAAAATGTTAGCGCGCCTACTATTCATTAATGTTTTTGGAAAAAAATATCAATTATAGAAAAAATCACTGTGTTGACCTATTGAGTTTTTAGTCAAAAATTCAACTCAGGTTGTTGTATATAATATAACATCTATGTACTTGCATATTTTCAACTAATCTAATGTCAGTAATCCAGATTGCTATCATTTTGAAACTGATTCGTTCTATAAAATAATTTTGTATCGATAGTATCAATTTAACGCATTCCAATTACTATATTATCCCCATGAGGCTGTTAAGGAACACTACCATCTATCGGGATATTTTAGCTACTAAACTTCTTCCATCGTTTCTAAAGGGTGGATTTCGAAAAAGTTCTGAACTAGTGGTTTGACTGTATATATTTTCCTGATTCATCAGGAAAAATGAAAGCACTTGGTCACGTGGGAGAGTTCTGATTTTTTCATTCAATCCAATGACCAATATTATACGACATTAGTCGTAGTTTTATATGGCCATGTTCAAATTGAGAGCATCTTAAAATTTTAATAATAAGTTAAAAATCTGACCTCATTCCGTAAGTGAAATATATTAATTTAAACATTGATAAAATAAGAGTAGTTCACATATAATGATAGTAGCAATTCTGTAGATAGTTACATGTTAAAAATGAAACATATGCATTTTTAAAATAGCCGTGATTCAGTCAGAATTGAAAGGTACTTCAGTACCCTTTAGAGTTGTTGATGGCTTTTGATGAGTTGATTCATTTGATTATTGCGAAATATGATGGGAAAAGAGTACGATTGTAAGTATATATTCTAGAATATTATTTCAAAAGCCGTTACAATCATCTTCATTGATTGCGTAACCCTAGAGATATAAGCATGTAATTTCTCGATACTTAATAAAAGTTATTTCACCCCCTATCTACTCACATCCTGATTTTGCGAACATCTGAACATCTTTGACTGCTACTCATTATGATGCTACACCAGTCTGCATTTGATAACTGGAAATGAATAAGTCATCATTGCGATTATGCAATAGCGTCTTGTTTGATGGCGAGGTCTACATAACATTAATGGATCTAGTTTTCTTCCATACATTGCCAGCATTCCTTACAACAGAGAAAGCTATTCATTAATTTTGTTTATTATAGAAACTTCACATTTTACCAAAATTGGCACTTGTCGACTGGCGCAGATTACTCAATATTTCATGAGCATTGCATTCCAGTCGCGATGATGAATTATTATTGAGAATACTGACTTATATTCTCTTAGACGGGAAAATATTCCGAGCACATACATTTTTCCACCTCAGTAAATTATTCGATGAAAAGTGATATTTCAACACTGTTAGATTTTTTATCAAGGAATGGAGTCACATAGTACGGAATATTAACAACACCTCTGAAATAGTGGTCAAATATCACTTCATAGAAAAACAATTAATATTGGTGAATTTGTCAAGATATTATTCGCTTCAAAATAATGTTGTTGACAATTTTTATATTACTTCATTGATCTTCAAAAAATTCTTTTGTTTTTCCCTAACGTATTTTATTTTTTTATTGCTACCTGTTCGATTTTCCGTAGAATATTCAATATTTATTACATTTTGTCACGCTTTTGGCATCGGGGTTCCCTTTTTGAACTGCCGTCTTATTATTTGCCTCATCAGTTGGGTCTGATAGGTCTATGTATGTGGTTGTTGAAGAAGTTTCATCTGATATTTTCCCAACTAATGCAGGTGTTCCACAGGGTTCAGGTCTGGCGCCCACTTTGTTTCTGCTTCATATCGACACAACATCAATCTTCATAATAGTTTTTTTCCAGAGTCCCCATACCAGCTCGAGAAACAAAAATTCAGAGAAATATTCAAGTCAATGAAATTAACGATGACTTTGTAAAAAAAATGGAACGGAGTAATATGAACTTGGTGGGACTTAATGCAGGGAAAACCCAGGCATGTCTCTTCTCAAAGAAAGCCGATCTATCATTACCTTATAATCAGATATCAGATTCCTACAAAGTCAAGTAGCTCGATGCTAGGAATTACGATCAGTAATAATCTCTGATGGAGAAACCATGTGAGATCGATCGCTAGAGGTGCTTCCCAGAAACTTTTTTATCACATATTCATATATTATTATATATGAAAATAATTTGAGATGAATGTATATTTGATGAATGTATATTTTCTCAAACCCGAACTTTGTTACCAATCGAACAAACAGCAATAGACAAAACTACTCTTTCTATGGACTCAAGGTATTCTGGGAACTCTCATGGTATTGCTAAACGACAGAGTTATCGATGAGAAATGGTAATTTATTGATGCATACATCATATAATGATAGTACATACAACTTGAGAATTTTTTAATGTATGTCGACGATTCAATGACCTTACTTTGACTTTCCACATTTTCCGGCCAATTCTCATTATAACGTATCAAGCTCCATAAAAAAATTGTTTTCGAATTTTTCTTCTTAGGATGATGTGTTAACTATAAAAACTACTTCTCTTAATTTCTCGTACAGACTTTGAGGTCGAATGAAAATCTCTGGAAACTCAAAATGAATCAGATATGATCACAGGCGATCACGACAAAAGTATAAGCGCATCCAAAAAAAATAATGAGATTGGCATTGAATTTCTGGATGAGACGCAAATAGAAGCTCAAAGGAGTATGTGTTATCTGGGTTGGCACTCTACAGTATTGTCAAGTAGATTACTGTTGAAATTAGAAAACCAGGTTTTCTTGTCCTTATATAATATGCTGTCTTCAAAATTTTGAGATTTTCAAAGACAGGTTAACAGCATTGACCCCCACATACGGATCAGGGAAACTTTTATGAAATAGGTAATAATTAGACAAAAACTATTCAGTTTCAGTCACCATTTCTTGATACGATGATATGAATGGTTTGTACCTCTCTATCTACATTGGCATCAATACTGTTTCGAAATGCTGTGGTTATTGTATGTAAGTAACCAAGGCTGATGTCACCCAAGATTTTTTTCATTTGACAATTTAACTCATGCATGAATTATCCTATAAGCCGTCGTGATTTTGTCATTATGACAGCAAAAAACCTTTGCCCTTATTGTCCAAGATCCCACAGCAATCAGACATAACTAATTTTCACACGGATGAAACCTGAAGTTTTCAGTAGCGTCTCGTGTGCCTTGAATACCTACGCGCTTTGTGGAACTTGCCGAGTGACACCTGGGCAGGTACCAGGTGAGAAAGGTAACTAAAAATAAGAATTATTTAACTTAAATTCACATGGCTGATTTTTATATATGTCATGTAGAATATTATTTTAAATTAATATCATAAGTGTCAGACACTTTTGATGGACCAGAGCTTTTGTCAGACGCTTTCAAGCTACCCAAAAAATGAATGAACTTTACTTATTTTTACATGTCTGATTTTTTGATATGTTATCGAAGTATTTATTTGAAAGTTGTATTCAATCAGTCAGACAAATTAGAGTGACGAAACATCCCCTGAGACAAAAATTATTCAGCCAGAAGTATGAGGGCGAGAGCACTATGCATGCGCTTCAGAGTGAGTGATACGTCCACAATAACTCGGTTCCCCTTCTTAAACTCACCAACTCATCATCTGTTTCAATCTACTGTGTATGTGCTGTTTGCGTGTAATATAACTTATAGTATACAGTATATTCAGTGTTGTTTTTCAGGGCACAATTGTGCCAAAAGTGGCACTTTTTCACTGTGTGGGCACTATGGCTCGCACTTTGAGAAATTGATCGAAAACGGGCACAATTTCATTTTGACCCATGACATTTTATGATTCCGTATTTTCGTGGTTCCGTGGTCATTTTCACTTGTCAAAAATCTCAATTTTCATTTCATTTTCCTCAACAATCCTGTTTCCTGTTAGTATGAAATTTGAAAATTAGGATTTCTATGCAATATATTTATGATTTCTCAACGTTCCGATTGGTAAACATTAAAAAATGGAGCTTCATGTAGTATTTGAAATGCAATTGATGGAATTTCGCAGGTTTCTGGGGCCAAAAATGTAATTTCATTGCCTCCTTTGGGGTTTCGGACAAACCGTCTACTTTTTGCGAGGACAAACGTTAACTCGAATGTGAATCAAGTGGCAATTTTTCATATTTAAAATATATTATTGAATATATTTATATTTTGTTTGTAATTCAATTTGAAATTTTGCGCCAAGAGAAATAATCTAGAAAGTGAAAACTCTGAGAACTAACTCAAATCCACTTCGCCATCTTCCTTATAAAGTTGTAAACAAATTTAGAATGTATGCGCATGCTCAAATCTAATGTATGTATAAATGAGAAGAAGAAATTGACAGAGAGCACCATTGGGCACTATTTGTCTCAGTAAGTATTCGCATGCGCATAGTACTCTCGCCTTCATACTTCTGGCTAAATAATTTTTGTGTAAGGGGATGTTTGGTCACTCTAATTTCTCTGACTAATCAAATAAATACTTCAATAACCAATTAAAAAATCAGACATGTAAAAATAAGTAAAGTTCATTAATTTTTTGGGTAGCTTAAAAGCGTCTGACAAAAGCTCTGGTCCATCAAAAGTGTCTGACACTTATGATATTACTTTAAAATAATATTCTACATGACATATATAAAAATCAGCCATGTGAATTTAAGTTAAATAATTCTTATTTTCAGTTACCTTTCTCACCTGGTACCTGCTCAGGTGTCACTCGGCAAGTTCCACAAAGCGCGTAGGTATTCAAGGCACACGAGACGCTACTGAAAACTTCAGGTTTCATCCGTGTGAAAATAAGTTTTGTCTGATTGCTCTGGGATCTTACTGTATAAGTTTTTCAGCGACAAAACGGAACCTCTCTTGAAAGCATGGCAACCAAACTTGTAAACTGATCTTTGACAATTTTTCACTTGCGTTGTTGAAAGAGTATATCTGATCTGTGAAAATGAAATATAAGAATCGTGTTTTTAAAAATTGTACTTTTCCGTTGAATTGAATAAACTAAACTGTATTCATTAAACTGTCGTACCGAATTACACTCGAGCTTTTTTTTATCAAGAAAAACTTGACATTTATGATTCGAGTTCAGTTGCCTTCCGGGATATTAACTCAAAAAACTGTAAAAAAAATTACTCGTCCTACGGACTCGTAATTTTTTCAGAGGCAGTTTCTTTCGTTGAGTTGCCTGGCAACGAAATTCTCATCAAAATGTCAAGTTTACTTCGACAAAAAACCTCTCGTGTAAATAAGTGAATATTTCCATCGTATGCTAAAAATCCCATATGGAGCGGGGACATTTTCGATCAATTACAGCGATAAATTCCAGGCGGGACATTTTCGGGCTGGTAAATACTCGGTAGGTATCGAAAAATACCCGCTCGGTCCGTGTATCTATAGTAACGATTGTTAAAATGTTCATTTGTCATCTTGACAGGCATAAATACTGAATTTTAAACGTCTTTGTTCCAACTCGGGAAATATTCTACCGAATTACGCTCGTGCATCAAAATAAACCTGATAATTTTCCATTCGAGCATGTTGTCAGTAAAAAAACTGCATTCGCTTCTTTTCATATTTTGCTAAAAGAGCCCTCCTCCTTCGGAGTCAGGCTCTTTCGACAAAATATGGAAATAAACTCATGCAGTTTTCAGACAACATGCTTTGATGGAAAATTACCGGTAATTTTGAAGCACTTGTGTAATTACTCCCGATTATTTCCCTCAATGCGAATAAACGATGAAAAACAGTTGAAGGCTAGACTGCTTTAACAGAGTTTTACAGCGATTAAATGCACTAGACCTTTTAACCGATTAAAATGTTCGAAATAAACCGGGCGTTTGGATCACTTTTCAGGTACTATCTCTGGTACTATATTGTTCCAGTGTTCGATTTTGATGTTTCCTGAGTTTACATGTTTTCTGGAAATAATCTAAACATATATCCCACCTTCACCAAGTTCAATCGACCAAAATGCGTGCATTTCCATGATTTTCAAAATTTTGCTTTCAAGCAAATGCTTTCGTGTATAATAATTTAAAATAAAATCCCTCGACCTGCGGTCTCGGGATTTTATCAAATTATCATACACTCAAGTTATTTGCTAAGCGAAATTTCGAGAATCATAGAAGTGCAGCACACATTTTAACCGATTAAACTTGGTGCACTCGGGATATAACCCCCGAAAAATATTCGGTTGGTTGTACTGAAAAAAAAACAGCCTAATCGAGCGCTTTCGGGATCAAACTGAAAAATATTTTTTCATTGCCAGATGGAAACACTCCCCATCATCGTTTCGATATTTATGAAAACGAATGCCAGTTTCACTCTATTAAGCCTGCGAATCAGATACATTCCCACATGCAGTTGGGCAACATGAATTAACAATCCAATAGACATTTCTTCTTGTGTTCGCAATGACTTTCAGTTTTACAGTTGGGGACAAAAACTCAACTAGTTGGCTTTGCGATCGTAACCTACACCTTTCAGATATATCTGTAAACGTGCATTTGAATTTATTCCAATTCAATTCATGAAGAAACAGTGTGGATACATAATAATAATTATTATTGTCAACAAAAACGGAAAAAATAGGTGTAGGTTACAAGGTGAGGTAAGATATAATTGGTATATGCATAAGTGAACTAGATTCAGTCGCATTGAAACCATTCCATATCCTGTTCTATGCCTGTGACCTTGTCTTTGAAGGGAATAGTCATGTCTGTGGAGTGGTCACTAGTTCATTTTTCACAATAATTTCTCGACAGGAGGGCTGAGATCTCATCCTTATATCTGTTCAACAATTTCGAATATCTTCAAAATTGTCGCCAAATTAATAGTTTTTCTGTTGGTGTCGAAATTTAATCAAACTTTCAGAATATGCGAGTATACCCCGACAGCAAATGAAAAACAAAATCATGAATATTTTGACAATGTTCAAATATACAAATTCGATAATATTTTCAAGAATAATCAAAAAATGTTTGACAAACTGTAGCCAATATTCCATGAATGTCTCAGGCATATTCTTAACATCCCATTCAGTATATACTGAAAATATTCCTTCCATTCCATCAAAATTCATTAACCAGTGACAAATTACCCAATGCATATTATATTGAAGATTTTGTAGGTGCATCCGAATTGAAGTGGTAGAGTTCAATTCGATCAATGAAATGGTTGTACTAGGAAAGATTCATGAGCAGTTTTTCAGACAACTGCGTCTTCAACATAGGTATTATCATCTTGTTCAATACATAGTTTTGCGAACGACAGTATTCTCTGTACCAGTTACTCTTCCAGAGTCCTCAAACCAGCTCGAGAAACAAAAATTCAAAGAAACATTCACGTTAATAAAAATCAACGACGACTTGGTATAAGTAATAGAATGGGGTAACATGAACTTGGTGGAATTTAATGCTACGAAAACCCAGGCATGTCTCTTCTCAAGAAAAGCCGATCTATCATCATCTAATATTCAGATGTCAGGAGTAACTATTACTACCAAGTCAAGTATCTCGATGCTAGGAATTACGATCAGTGATAATCTCTCATGGGGAAACTATGTGAAATCGATCGCTGAGGGTGCTTCCCAGAAACTTGGATTTGTATTTCGTGCGAAGAAATATTCCACTTCTCGTCTTTCTACTGATCTACAAGGCTCAGATACGACCTGTCTTGGAATATAAGTTCTCATGTGTGGAGTTTGCCACCAAAACATTCACTGGGTCTTTTCGATTATATTCAGAAAAAGGCGATTTTATTTGTCTTGTTGGTGATTCTTCACTCACAGACTCGCTCACTTCTTTGGAACATCGTAG
Source organism: Zygogramma bicolorata (assembly GCA_032362365.1). Taxonomy (NCBI): domain Eukaryota; kingdom Metazoa; phylum Arthropoda; class Insecta; order Coleoptera; family Chrysomelidae; genus Zygogramma; species Zygogramma bicolorata. Next base: position 14,023,464 of record JAVJAQ010000137.1, on the reverse strand, counting down.
ATGTGTCGAAGACTTGTCTCTCTTCTATAGATATTTTCACGGTCGGTGCTCTTCTGAATTGTTATGGAACGTTCCACACTTGGCAATATCTACACGGATGACTCGACGAGTACAGAATTTCCACCTCTTTGTTGTGAATTTGGAGACCTGTTGAACCTCTCTTGTTCAGAGCTCTTTTTTCGATAGAACAGCTGATCTTTGGAACTCCTTGCCGAAGGAGGTTTATCTTGAGGCTTACAAACTTCAAGAATTCAAAGGGAATGTTAATTCGTATCTGCCGTCCCTTGATTCACGCAGTGTTCTTTAAACATCACAGGGCTGCCCTTTCGTGTGAATCTCCATATAAAAAAAACTATAATCTGATGATGAACTGTTGAAGGTCACAGAACATAATACAGAATTATGAAAGAAGGACTCTATTGCTACAAAATAACCTGTAAAAATATTGGTCGCTCTGACGTTACTTACTGAAAAATCTAAAAAAATTCATGTATGAAAAAATAGGATCGATCGATTATATTCTCGGTTGTTTCTCTAAGGCTCAAAAGATAAGAAACGAACAGTTGTATAACAATTAATATTATGGGTACGATAATGAATGGAAAAACTCAGATAATCTTTGGAATTTCAAGAAATAGCAATAAAATATGAAACGATTCAACTACCCAGAGTTCATCCTCGCGAGGTATGGTTTTCTTTAATCACTCAACCGATCTTCCTTGCTGATTTTTCTATTGAAATGATTATTGACCCCCGCTTGTCAGACACAAATTAGTTATTCAACCTATGGTTTAGTTTAAAACTAGAAACTAACTGGAGATATTGTGGAACTGGACTAATCAATTTGATTTATCGATTAATGTAAAAATATTTTATCTGATGGCATGTCATAATGACAACGTTATGTCACTCAATTTTGATGACATAAGGAAGCTCATTATGGGACTAAGTACCATAATGAATTCATTATGGTACTAAGTACCATAATGAAATTCTATAAGGAAAACGTAATGGTTTGATCAAAAAAGTTTATTCAAAATGCATAACTATGTACAAAACTATTTATTATAAATGGTAAAAGAACAATTACTACAATTTGTGATATTAATTTCAATGGATTCTACAGTTTTTACATCAGTAGTTGATGATTGTTGGCAAACTTGTAATCCTGTTTGGTTGTTGGCACCAAAAATTGCTTCTGATATTTTTTTCTTTTGCTCTTTCGAATTTTCGATGTAACCTTCAGCGACAGTATTGCTTTTCCATCCGCCATGGCGTTTCACGGTACACAGATCAGCTCCAGAATCAGCCAAAAATGAAGCAGACGATCGCCGAAAACAATGTCCGGTATATTCTTCAGGGCGAGGTAAATTCAAGAAAGTGGCAATAACTTTTGGCATTTTACCAAAGGTATGTATTCCAACGGGTTGTTTTGTGCATTTCTTATTTCTATAAGTGACAAAAAAACGTAGATGGTTTGTGTTGCAAGGTCGTATTTCCACATATTGTCTGACAAGTTCTACCATATTCAATCCTGGGATATTCCCCGAAGTTACAAAAAATTCTCGCATTACCTTTGTTTTTGTATTCGGTAATGTAATTCTAAAAACGGATCCTTCATCTATTACATTTTCAACAAGCATATTTGTCAATTCCTCTCTTCTGCATGCTCCACTTAGTCCAATTATTATCATGGCAACTTTATTAAATGAGTATGTATCATCTGATGCTTCCATTAAAAACTTTGTAACATCTTGTTTAGTAAAAATTTTGGATTTTTTTGCTCTGTAACCTTCTGATTTACGTTTTAGTAATGCAACCAGCTGTAGGTACTTACTAATATCGACGTTTTTTCTTGTTGATAAAATACTTCTTATCATCGAATAATACGATAGATGGTTTTCTTTCCTTAGATAAGCATTCAAAGTAAGCCTACAATACTTTTTCATGAGTGATATACTTGATTTTTTTAGCAGAACACCATTCTTCGTACCGATTAAACACCATTTCATATACACTCCGTGATTTTTCCGGCAAAAGGGAGTCCACGATATTTCTCGACATTTCTTCCAAATCAGAAGGTAAACTATCAGCTTCAGAATCACTCATTTTTAAAATTATATTAAATTCTACCTGACAATAATTATTAAGTTTGACAGCGATAAATAAATATTGCCGTTACAACCTGATGACGTTGTCAAGGAAATGGCAAAGCACAGCTCACTCACCTACTAATATTTGAAACTACACAATACTTACTCCTTTAAAAATAGTTGTCATTGTGACATGTCCAAAATGCAGTTTTTAATTTTTCGAAAATGTATTGATATAAATGCCATCAGATAAAATTTTGTATGTAATACGAATCATAAACAATCATTATGGCACACGCCGTGTTATCGGACTCGGCTACGCCTCGCCCGATAACATTCACGACTTGTACCATAATGATCGTCTTTATGATCCTTATTACATAAATAACTATTATTCGAGATGTTATTGCATTCATCGAGAGTAGTAACTGATATTGCATGATTTCTGGAATGACTACGAAAAAACTGCTAAATTGCATTTTGCCATGACGAACAATATTTATCAGTATACCAATCCCATGACACTTTTACTAATATCAGTGTGGTGTTAGGGTAATAGATCTCTAGGAAAAGTTTCATCTTTTATACACCGAAGGTTCCAATCACATTGTTTAAAGTTTAAACCAATCCCACTTTCCAAGTAGATCCTAATCGAGATATGTTAGATATCACTTTCGTTGTATCGTTAATATAGGAAGTGTTGCTTGATATTTGATCTCCAAATACTGTAAAAATGACAAGTGGTAACTTGATCGTCGATATCATAACTCCAGCGGAAATGAAACCTTCTCACCACAAATGTGTTATCAGTTTTCAAAAGAATAGCTTCGAGTCATATGGTGTGCCCAAGAATGATTCATGTGATTTGGATTGAAAAAAATGTTGGGCAATATTCATTCTCAGATGGAAATGAACAAATCTGTTCTTTCGACAACATTTTGATGAAAATCTTCAATGAAAAATAGCCAAAGAGATATTCACTACAATGAGAGTTACGAAGCCGCCAAACCCTTTCTTACTATAAGCAAATAGATAATTTTCCCAAAGAAACTTCTTCTACCGAAACACGTATAGCGGTGTTGTGAAACTATTATTTGTGTGAACTTCACAGGAATCTATCTGTATAAGTGTAATTTTCATTGGATGTTGTTCTGAAGAGTTCAGATAGCAAACATGAACATTCAGTTTTGAATTCTGTAACCAAACCGTTACATTGACCATACGCCTTTTCTGGGTGGAAGCTAAATCGTCAGAAGTTTTTCAACACTATTACGAAGTACGAAGTTGGATGGAATTCAGAACTTGCATCTGATCAAAATATAAACAGCGTATCTGAGTGATATTGTGTCGAACTTATGCAATAGCTGTGAATTGAACTGCAGATAGTTCGAATAAATAAAATATCAACTTCGAATATCGATTGTACATGCTCCTGAATGTTTCAGTTTGGTATTACACAGAAACGCATAAATGTCCTTGATAGAGAACAAGAATATATCTTCTTTTTTTATTTCAGGTTTATACGATGGAATACGTGGGGAATTTAGAGTGAATTAAAGCAAAAAGATACAAAACAAAAACGTCAGGGAATCCAAACATCACTTACTAAGAGTGAACTTTGCCAGGTATCCAGAAGACTCAACAGACTCGACAAAAAAGAAGAAAAATCTGAACCATCAACAATGAATGAACAGACGAAGCCAAAACGATTATTGATATTACATCCACTATGGATAAAATCTATAAAAGAGAAACATGGCGGAAAGCCCATTTCTGATCTTCGCATGATTGTTTGAAGAACGTCACACGTCCAGAGAGTGATTCGGATCAAGCAATATAGGCAATGATGTTCAGAGGTATCTACTTATGTCGAATAGCACTGCATCTGAAGTATCCTCACTTATCTCCGAGTACCTATTATGTCAGGATCGATTTGCAACTTTTCTCACGCAAACTCTGATAGAGCGATAGAACAGAGCTGCGCTCATTGAAAGTGAAAAAGACCTTGAAAAAGTGTACAGTATACTGTATAGAAATTGAATGGCCAGGAAATGGATAACAGGTAAACCAGAAGCGGACAAGCACACTTTGCTTCAAGAGAATCAGAAGTCACTTGAAAGCTAGCATGAGAGAATCTAGCCATATCTGTCTCTGAAAATAACAGTTACTCTAATTTGAACGAACCCAAATAGCACACGACGTCCTGAAGACGAACCATTTATGTCCCAGTTACGTCGATACGTCCCGGGACGGATAGGAGACATTCGAAGAACGTACATTACCGGATGTACCATGTATGTACTGGTTAGACGTCCCATGTAGGTACATACTTGGTCCCGTTCCAATCGGAATGTAATAAAAACGTACATGCTTGGAAGTACTATGTACGTACTTTATTAAGTGTCCCTGATACGTTTACATTAACTCCTCTTCAGGTACGTACTTTTCGGAATGAATTAGGGACATACCAATGACGTGTTTTTTTGTGAATCCCATGTACGTACTGCTCAGACGTATCATTTAGGTACATGTTTGGAAGAACTATGTTCGTACTGTTTGGACCTTCCAGGTGCGTACATATTGAGTCCCTTTCAGATACGTATATTTCGAAACGTTTGCGGGACATAATAGTAATGACGTACATTTTTGGAAATCGTATGTACATACTATCTGGACGTCTCGTTGACGTACTTTTTTGTACATACTGTTTGGACCTCCCAAGTACGTACGGATTGGGTTCCTTTCATTTTCTACATTTCTGTTAGTATGTACATACTGTTTGGACCTCCCAAGTACGTACGTATTGGGTCCCTTTCGGTTCAAGGGGTATTGGGATTTTGAGAGTGATCACTTAGTGTATTCATACATATATCAATATTGGTAATGGAATATTCATAATGAATTATTCCTAAAAAAATTTGGAAAAATTGAAACATCGACATGTGGTGAATTTAAATACCAGAAAATTACATACAGAATTTTTTGCACAGCAAGTTTGATATTCCAAAACCGCCATCACATGAGACAGTGATCTTTTAGTGTTTTTTCGAATATATTTTCATTGTTACTGAACTTTCTGAAATTTTAATATTATCTCGAACAAAACTAACTTGAAGTCATCACATCTATAGCACCCAACTCCTTCTTAAAAACATGTCTCTCCGTGCCGTAGAGCGTAACAGTGGTCGACAATAATAAAAGGTCGAGAGTTCATGCCCCGCAGCAGCCAGGTCTTTTTCCAGGTAAGTATTCGGTTAGATGGTTAGTACACGTGAATGAGTAAAATTTCCAACTTGACTATTTGGTAAAAAAGAAATGAATAATCCCGAATATGAAAACTTAGATTCATTAAGTGATATCATATGATATATCATTACGTTGTTTTCGAATATTGAGCTAATATCGCCGAATGTTTACATTTTTTTGTGGCCACTATTGATATCATCTACAATATAAGGTTGATATTCCCGTAATATTGAACCAATATTGGTCAAATATGTTTGTTCTACTTGGGATAGCGCATACAGAATGGAAAATGTACGTTTTCGGAATGTCCCAAACAGTTCCCCTTTCTGTACATTTCAGGTCCTGTGTGGACTAGAAAAGTACGTACCTGGGATTACCGACTATGCGGAAACGGTAAGTCGCAGGGAGGTCTTATGTACGTCTGTCGGAGACAAAAGTACGTCCTAAATACGTACAATGCATCCTCACCGTACATATGCAGTACGTCCGCTGGACGTACTTGTGCTATTTGGGAGGGGCATGCCACATTGAGAGGTGATTAGGTAGCTGATTCTCCAGCTAAAAAGGAAGTCGGTCCCGAACATCTAGAACCCAAAACCCAAGCTTTTTCTTGAAATGATTAGATTTTTATTGAAAAAACTATCACATTGCAATCAGATGGGGTTCTGCCCTTACGGTAAACATAATCTATCTCAGGATATGAGGGACAGAGAATTCGAAATTGTTTGCGCAAGTTCTGTCGAGCACCAATAAGCAGGCCGACATTGTGAATGTAATCATTTCGTGAATGGAAATTGTATTTTCTATAAGTTTTCAGCATTTTCTGTGAGTAGACCAGAGATGATTCAGCTTGGCTGTTCAATGTGTAGAAGTCTCCATCGCATCCCAAATAGCAAAGGACGTCCTGAAGACGAACCATTTATGTCCCAGTTACGTCGATACGTCCCGGGACGGATAGGAGACATTCGAAGAACGTACATTACCGGATGTACCATGTATGTACTGGTTAGACGTCCCATGTAGGTACATACTTGGTCCCGTTCCAATCGGAATGTAATAAAAACGTACATGCTTGGAAGTACTATGTACGTACTGTAGTAAGTGTCCCGGGTACGTTCATAATAACTCCTTTTCAGGTACGTACATTTTGGAACGAGTTAGGGACATACCAATGACGTGCTTTTTTGATAATTCCTTGTACGTACTGTTTATAAGTATCATTGACGTACATGTTTGGAAGGACTATGCACGTACTGTTTGGACCTTCCAGGTGCGTACATATTGGGTCCCTTTCAAAATCGTATCTTTTGAAACTTTTGAGGATCATAGTGATGACGTACATTTTTGGGAATCGTATGGACGTCTCCTTGACGTACGCCAAGAAACCTACTTTGTACATTCTAGCTAGATCCCCTCAAGTCTAGTGTGGGCCAAAAAAGTACGAACTAGAAACGTCCCACATACGTACATTACCGTCCCTGTTAGGTAGGCCCAACGCGCTATCCCAAGTAGCACATCATATGGTGACTTCGAATTAGTTACACCTATGTTCGAGACAACATTAGAATTTCATTAGGAAGTTCAGTAACAATGAAATTATATTTGAAAAAACACTGAAGGATCACTGTCTTATATGCGATGGTGATGTGGAATATCACACTTGCTGTGCAAAAAGTTCTGGCCGTATTTTCTGGTATCGAAATTCACCACGTCGATATTTCAATTTTTCCAAACTTTTTCAGGTATAATTAATTCATCATGAATATTTTCATTACTTTGAAAACAATATTCAAGCATTATCAGAATTTGCATATCTATATTGCAGTATTATGCCAATATGCCACCTAATGTGATAATTCAATATTTTATTCTACGCTCCCAATGTCGAATGCACATCCACAACTCTTCTTAAAAAACAAGTCTCTCCATACCGTAGAGCGTTGTAGTGGTAAACAATGAAAAATCCAAAGTGAAGGTCCGGGTTCAAGCCCCGCAGCAGCCAGAGTTTTTTCCAGATTAGTATTCGGTAAGTACATGTGCTTTGTGAAATTTTCAAGTTGACTAATTGGTAAAGAAAAAATGAATAATTCCGAATATGAGAACTGAGAAGTGACATCAATTGAATTTATTTTTTTCATCGATATATCATTAACAAGAAGGTACGTTTTCGGAATGTCCCAAACAGTTCCCCTTTCTGTACATTACAGGTCCTGTGTGGACTAGAAAAGTACGTACCTGGGATTACCGACTATGCGGAAACGGTAAGTTCCAGGGAGGTCTCATGTACGTCTGTCGGAGACTAAAGTACGTCCCAAATACGTACAATACATCCTCACCGTACATATGCAGTACGTCCACTGGACGTACTTGTGCTATCTGGGATGAAGTGTCTGTAGTTTGAGTTTCTGGTGTCAAGAACAGAGAAATGAAAAAATCAGAACCTTTTGATTTCCAAATAGTTTCGTTCAATCACCTGAACGAATCTTGAGTTACATTGGAATTTTATATTGAGAATTTATTATCAGTTGAAAATTGAGAAGATTTTCGGAAATTATTTATTCTCTAGGGGGCAAGGTATGAAACAGAAACCAATCTAGTTCATCTGCAGAGATTATTTTCTAAGCTCAAACATTGTTGTCCGACAGACACCAAATATGAATTTTGCAGAAACATATCAATCACCAAAGTAATACTTCTCCTAACTGGGCATCAGAGTATGAATATGGAATGAATATACCGATATTTTTTCAGAAAGCTGTTTATGAGTTGTCAAACTTTAATGACTATGAACATATACATTTCCATTGCAACCAATCATTCCAACACTTGCTTTTTCTAATGAATTTTGTTTTAGTTTGCAAATACAATATCCTACATATATCATTATGAACAATACGAGAAGAAATTATGTCAAAAGTCGATTGACTGCCTCAGCGGAACTATCATCAGCGGCAGTCAATCTTACTTTGCTGTCCAGTAAAACAGATAACTATTGTGTGGATATCAATTGCATCCTATCAGGAAAATTTGTCAACTGACGTTGGATCACCAACGCACAACACGCCTTCCTTCTATTGATTTACAACTGGAACATTGATACAAAAAGCACTCCTCAGTTAAACATTGATCGAAATCCTCAGCATATATAGGCCATAGCAGTCAGTTTTTCTCAATGATTGTGTATACCAGACATACGTATCTCGAATCAAATGAATAGCATCCATTGAATGTTTATTCTTATATGCCAAAAAAACTGGGAGAAGTTCGTCAAAAAAATTCACACAAAACAAAGATAATTGTAATTTCATAAATCATTACGAAAAGCTCGGTTTTTCTATGTATAGAGATTCACACGAAAGGAAAGCCCTGTAATGTTCGAAGAACACCGCGTGAATCAAGGAACAGGAGATACGAATTAACATTCACTTTGAATTTTTGAAGTTTGTGAGCCTCAGGAAAAACCTCTTTCGGCAAGGAGTTCCCAAGCTCAGCTGTTCTATTGGAAAAAGATCCCTGAGCAGGAGAGGTTCAACAGGTTTCCAAATTCACAACAAAGGGGTGGGAATTCTGTACTCGTCGAGTCATCCGTGTAGATATTGCTAAGGGTGGAACGATTGATAACAATTCAGAAGAGCACCGACCGTGAAAATATCTATAGAAGAGAGACAAATCTCTGACCCTTCTACGATTTTCCAATGAAGTGAGCGAGTCTGTGAGCGAAGAATCATCAACAAGACGAATTGCCTTTTTCTGAATAGAATCGAGAAGCCGCATTGAATGTTTCGGTGCCGAACTCCGCACATGAGAACTGTATTCCAAGACAGGTCGTATCTGAGCTTTGTAGATCACTAGAAGCTGACGAGAAGTGAAGTATTTCTTCGCACGAAGTAGAAATCCAATTTTCTGGGAAGCACCTTCAGCGATCGATGTCACATGGTTTTCCCATAAGAGATTATCACTGATCGTAATTCCTAGCATCGAGATACTTGGCCTTTTAGGAATAGTTATTTCTGACATATGAATACTTGATGATAATAGATCGCCTTTTTTTGAGGAGATGTATGCCTGGGTTTTCGTAGCATTAAATTCCACCAAGTTCGTGTTACTCCGTTCTATTATTTTTATCAAGTCTTTGGTTATAACTAGTACTTGAGAACGACATAGAAATGTTAACTTTTTGAGTGTGGATAAGCTGTACATACTCATTATTGAATGTTTCATGTATCTTGTGAGAAAATTTCCTAATTCATCTATACATACGATTGAGAACTCGAGCGAAACAAGCTCCTATGGGGTTGGATAGTAATGTTTTCATGGCACTTGAATTCCACTACACACTTTCTCTTGTGATGAATTCTATTTTTTCATCCTACTTTCAGGAGCTTTTCATACAAATTGACTCTCATATAAATACGTGTCGCAGTTTTGTATACCTATTTTCATTGAGTAATGTGGTTCTTTCAATAATATAATCATTCTCAGGTATCAGCCATTTCTTTTCAACAATAATTCCATCATCCCTGAATCCGTTTTATGGTGGTTGTTCTTTAAAGTTAACTTCGATCTTAATATTTCGTCCTTTACAAAGTTCACGAGCGAAATATATCTCTTAACGACTTCGGTGTGATACTCCACATTCAGATACAATAGCCCTTGGTGGGGCTTCCACCAAATTTGCATACTATACGTTCAATTACGTAACGCGAACAATACCAAGAAAGGAAAATAGAATGAAAATGACCGCTGCGAAATACAAAACCAGTTCATTGCCCAACTCGATCCCTGTTTCCTGAATCGCATACTGAGCACGAACCCACCCGTTGTTCTATATTTTTTCAACTAATTATTCGTGCGTAACCACCGCTACGGAGTTATTAGTGAAAGTTTCGATGCACGTTTCATCTCATATTTCAAAATGCTTCGGATCCCAGCCTGAAAAAGGGGGGAAACGCCTTGTTGAACATATAAATGTAAGATCTGGAACCGACGAATGCATTCAGCTGACATCCAAACAAGAAAATGAGGGCATTCAAAGTAAGCATTTACCTCTAGTTAAAAAAACTCCACGTTATACCGCGAGTGTTTGTACACCAGTGGGAAAATGTGCTAGTGAAGATTTCCTTTGATTTTTTCCTCAGTTCACTTTTGATACATAATTCTAAAAACTCCATAATTCGTTATTGAATCGAATCGATACTTATCGTCATCTTTTCGATTGTTTTCAACACATTCTCAAGTGCTCCATTTTGTTTTTCAGAAATGTTTCTCACTATATATTTTGCTACTCACAATTCCTTTGTGAGCATCAACATTATATGTGTAGGTTTGCTCTGATGGCACAAAATCAACGAAACATTCAAATAACGATATCCCTAGATTTTGTATTCATAAATTCATAACCATATTATACCCATCATCAGGAACAACATACTCAAAAATCATATTTTCCACTTATATGTCGAAAGTAAAATAGTATTCGAGAATTTTAAATCACAATACATAAAAACGATAAAAATATAACTCCATTGGTAGACTTAGACAAAATTTATATCATATGTTAGATCTTGTTCCAGTTCTAATTTTGTTTCATCAGCACTACCATTTCATTCCGATTCTGTACATCATACGACAGGATCGAATATATCTGAAAAATTGAGAGAAAATTTTCAATAACAACTACTAAGCACGTGATATTGTCCATTTGAAAATAGTTTTTCAAAATATTATTTTTTATCATGTATCAATTTGATAGTTAACAAAGATATACCACCCTCAAAACAAATTGCAATCAATATTATACGACGACCACAATTCTGAATCTTATTGAGAGGCATTTGATGAAATTAGTAATATGATTTAGATGAAGGAAAATAATGATTTCAAAAATTAATTTCGATATATTTCGGTAGTACAACTGCGTGGTTATACTGCTAGAGAGCTCCAAAGGTAGATTGAACTGTAGTTTTCTATAGTTTCATCCCAATATAATTGGTCTCAACCAAGTGCTCTAATTTTTCATGTGCATATTTTTCTTCATCAAGGGTATAACCTCGAATTATTATTTTTTATTTTGCCTATCATCAACAACATCCATACCCAACTTTGACACATTATCTACAGCATTTTATAGGCACTTCCATTATAGGTAGAAGGCAGGTTCAACACTAATATATGAAAAATTTGCTCGACTCAACTCGAAACACAAATAAACGATGAACATGTTCTTGCTTTTGAAACGTTGTCAATGAAGGGATCTGATTTTTTTATTCCAATTTGCAGGTTTGCGTTCTTTTTTCTTTATTGGCTGTCATTTCATGCGGTGACGTCAAAAAAGAAAAGAGAGGTCTACTTGGTCTAGGATATGGATATGGCTCCGGAATTGGCCATTTGGGATCAGGCAGCCTAGCTCTTTCAGGGGCCTATGGCATTGGAAGAGGATTAGGTGGGTCATCGACCTATTTCCTAGGTCATTTTACGCCTCTCTGTTTCTCATCTCATGTGCAGCTTATCCAATCCATCTAACACAGAACTGATAACCTTCATGCTCAGCAATCTCTGTGAAGTATACTAAGATCAAAAAACACTCATTAAATGTGTTCACTATGTTGAAATTTATGCCAAGAAGGTGTTTTTTCTATCGTCATGGTCTACAAAACCAGTGTGCAACTGGAAAAGTATCTGAGTTTGTGCCAATATGGATTAAATAAGCTGTATCTTCACCATTTTTCGATTCACAATCAAAATCCACAGAACAACAGCAACATAGCGGAAATACTGCTATCGAAATGTATCTCAAGCGTCAAAACTTTTATTTTTCTTTCAAAATCACCGTTCAATTTCCTCGTCAGGTTTGAGCAGTGGTCTCGGCTTAGCCGGCAGTGGCCTTGCCATTGGAGGTCCAGCCCTTGGAGGCGTAGCAGTTGGAGGTCCAGGTTTAGGAGGTCTATCTCTAGGGGGTCCTGGGGTCGCACTTGGAGGCAACACCCACACCGTCACCACCATCAACCGTGCTGTACCGGTGCCGGTACCACAACCCGTGGGAGTTCCAGTGGACCGTCCAGTACCAGTTCCAGTACCACAACCTTACCCAGTAGACGTACCCCGGCCGTACCCTGTCCCAGTACCACAACCTTACCCAGTCACCGTAACACGACACGTACCCGTTGAAGTACCTCGTCCAGTCGCTGTGCCACATCCAGTACCAGTACCGGTGTCAGTACCGCGTCCAGTGCCCGTTTCCGTACCTCACCCTGTTCCAGTGGCAGTACCACAACCGTACCCTGTTGCTCTTTCTGCTCCTGTTGCAGTTGGAGCTGGATTGGAGTTGGGAGGATATGGCGGATTAGGAGGATATGGCGGTTTGGGAGGACTTGGTGGAGGTTTGCTGACCAAGAGTTCCAGCCTAGGACTAGGGTTGGGCGGTGGATATGGGTTGGGCACGGGACATGGTCCTGTTCTTGCAAAGGGATGGTGAATCCTAATCGACCAGTATATATGAACTGCCATTTATTTTTGTACATAGTTGTATCTGAGAATACATAGTATTTTTTTATTCTCGTTGTTGTATGATTCTCCAATTCCATATATTGATGACGAATAACGTCAATTCTGACGTTTTACTTCCTACACAAACAGAGAGAAGAGGGCGTCGTTAATGATAAGTTAAATGCCAAACTTGGGAATGATTTGGGACAGCAACGTACCTCTATCAATATAATACTAGTTCATTGGAGCAGAAAACTCATGACTTCTGGTAGGTATATAGAATACTGGTCCTTCCACAAATAGTGAATGCGATTGAGCAGTAATTCACCAAAATAATCTCAGAACAACTGTTTTTGAAAAATACTTACACTTTTTCTTTATTGAATCATGTCCTATTCAGCACGCCATCTCTGAATCTTTCACAGAATATTAATCATAACTGGATCATAGATAACGTATCTTTCATGCATAGTTGAAGATAAGAGTAACAAAATTATCATAATCAATGTTGTAATTGCATTCTTTGTACTAATAGTGACCCTGGTCATTATTGGTCAGACAAGAAGATAATTGAAAGATCGTATCTTTTCGCATAAGAATGGCAGCAGACACCATACTGGGAGATGTGCTATGAGCCAAGACACTTTCAAAAAACGGTATTGTGCTAAAGGGCACGTCTGATATAATCAATAACCTTCTTCAAAGTAATTATAAAATACCAACAAAATGAAACTATTGCAGCACCATGAAATTATAAAACGATTCTGCTGGTTGGAATATAACTCGACTGACAGACTCTAAGGAATATTTGAAACAACATTTAAATAATTTATTTCAACAACAGACAGGTAGGAACAAAACCATTCTTGGAGACTTATCACAATTGAATCCCACATTGAAATATAGTTCTCGATATATCAGCTTGAACTTGAACTCCAATCAACCTGGAAATTAGTCTCATGTCCGTAGTCTGAAAAGTCATTTTAATACTCATGGTGTCCAAAGTTTTCTTAATGATTTGATTGATATGATTGAGATACGGTATAATGAATTCTTCTTCAATGAATTATTTCAGGATATGATACTATAATTGATTTCAGACAGAAATTTTATTGATTATTTTCCTCAATGCGAATAAACGATGAAACAGTTGAAGGCTAGACTGCTTTTACAGAGTTTTACAGTGATTAAATGCACTAGACCTTTCAACCGATTAAAATGTTCGAAATGAACCGGGCGTTTGGATCACTTTTCAGGTACTATCTCTGGTACTATATTGTTCCTGTGTTCGATTTTGATGTTTCCTGAGTCTACATGTTTTCTGGAAATAATCTAAACATATATCCCTCCTTCACCAAGTTCAATCGACCAAAATGCGTGCATTTCCATGATTTTCAAAATTTTGCTTTCAAGCAAATGCTTTCGTGTATAATAATTTAAAATAAAATCCCTCGACCTGCGGTCTCTGGATTTTATCAAATTATCATATACTCAAGTCATTTGCTGAGCAAAATTTCGAGAATCATGGAAGTGCAGCACACATTTTAACCGAATAAACTTGGTGCACTCGGGATATAACCCCCGAAAAATATCCCAAAATGCCTCTAGAGGTTGTAATAACTTTTCACATATTATTTTCCATTTTGAAAAACATCATAGGAATCTCCTTTTAGTTTTCGTATCGTCGCGATGAAAATTTGTTATACTGGACATTCGGAAGGACATTGGATACCGAAGTTTTTCCGTAATAGTGTATCAAACTATAGCCAATTCATTATAAAGCTAGTAGAGTTTGGTTCCTTTGATATTTCCAAAGTACCTACTCTCATAATCATGAGACAGTTTCTTGAATAGGAACACTGGAGTCTAAATTCGAGATTCTTCATCTCAATACCAAGATACCACTTCTTCATTTGATGTGAAATCATATTAATTTGAAATAATTTGCCAAATGTCAATCACGAAAACTATCTTTACCAGGTATTTGCACTTGAAAAGGAATTCGCCTAGAAGTTTCGAGAACGGAAACAGATTTAGTTTCCGCAACGTTAACAAGATAAGTATTTTCATATATATATATATATATATATATCAGTTATTATTATTTTTTTGATAGTCAAAATGTGAGTTGTGGTCTCGGTAGTGTAGTGGTTAGCATATCTGCTATCTGCTATCAAGCGGAAGGCCGGGGTTCGAATCCTCGCCGGGCCACCGTGCTGGGTAATCGCACGTTAAAAGGTAAGGCCTCGTTGATGCATTGCTCGCACAAGTTTCGACTTCTGAGGGTTGACGTTCGTCAGCTGGTTAACGAAAACGAACAATTTAGAACAATTGGACTCGTTTTATCCAAAAAGAACTGTTTTTCAATAGACACAGCAACTTTTCGGGGTAGATTGAAAATCTGCCCTTCTACACTTGTATAGAGTCCAATATTAATTCCTATTTTTTCAAATTGTGGTAGGTTACAAACCTAAAAAACTACGGAAAAAATTTTGATCCACCACAATAAAAAATGACGTTCAAACAATACATATTAACCCCATTCTGATTGACACTTCTACGCATGAAGTGGGGGCTTCTCACTCCAATATTGTTTTAATAGAATGGTTCTGAAAAGATCTATCGATGATAGTGATTTTCACGTCATTTCAACAGGAGCGATATTGCATTCTAGATTCATCCAAAAATATTATTTTTGTACAGATATGGAGAAATACACTGGGTGTAGGAAGGTATTAACAGTAATACAGCTAGTTTCGGGGACCAAGTATGATCTTTGAAACCTACCACAGTAGGAGAATTTTGCTGGAAATTTGGGAATGATTTCAAAATGTCACTATCAGCCATTACGAGAATTCCAATGCTTTATCGGTACAAGATGTTATTCATTCTGCGAATTTTAAATTTGGATATACCGAAAATTCGTTCGTATTCATCATCAACTTCAGCGACTGAAGGTGACCTACTAATATCTGGGAGCTGGAAAGTACCTGGTATCACGTCCACATTGTCCCAGGTTGGTACCAAGGGTCGAAAATCAAAAAGGTGTTTTGGAAAAGATCCAAATTTGTCATCTATAGTAAAGCTCTGGATCTCGTGCACATTTGTAGTTGAACTCTCCAAACTGATATCTCTTCCAAGGAATCGAACTATTCTCGAAATATCTACTGGAGAGCTGTCTAAGACCTCTAAAGTGTCTTGAAAATCGAAATCATGTTCATCGGGGTGAATTAGGCTGGATTCTGAAGGTATGCTCCATTCTGAAATCGATAGAGGTACTTCCTCTTCTTCTATCCAATGTTTACGACATGAAATGATCTCGAAGAGGAACAAAACCGCAAGGCAAACCTGAAACTATTTTTTTATGGTCTATAATTCATCAATCAACCAAATGCATACGATATAATTGTTGTTCTGACCTATCGATGTGGTCAGATAAAAATGAAGAATTGTGAATATTTTCGAAAGCAGACATTGATCATTGTAAAGTAATGAAGAGGAAGTTATAGGTTTATGAAAATGTATCGCACTCGTAGACAGTGCCTTTCCTCAATGTCCTCATCCATTTATCTTTTCAACGGGTTAGCACAAAACATTGAAACTTGGGATGATAAAATTGATACGTGAACACTATATTTTGAATTGAAATTGACAGGAAAAATTTAATGGTCTAGTGATACGTCATTATGAGGCTACCGAAGAATAATTTACAAACCCTAGAATATAAATTCAATATCTCCACCTACTTCAATATGGCGGAATATTAAATAATCACCCGAATACAAACACATTATCGGGAGTAATTACACAAGTGCTCCAAAATTACCGATAATTTTCCATGAAAGCATGTTGTCTAAAAACTGCACGAGTTTATTCTCATATTTTTGTCGAAAGAGCCCGACTCCGAACGAGGAGGGCTCTTTCAGCAAAATATGAAAATAACCGAATGCAGTTTTTACTGCGATATGCCTGAATGGAAAATTATCAGGTTTATTTTGATGCACGAGTGTAATTCGGTAGAATATTTCCGGAGTTAAAACAACGACGTTTGAAATTCAATATTTATGCCTGACAAATGTACATTTTAACAATCGTTACTATAGATACACGGACCCAGCGGGTATTTTTCGATACCTACCGGGTATTCACCAGCCCGATAATGTCCCGCCGGGAATTTATCGCTGTAATTGATCGAAAATGTCCCGCTGCATATGGGATTTTTAACATACGATGGAAATATCCATCGATATTATAAGGTTTGATAGGTTATTTTTCGTTTACGTAAGACACAAATGACAGTACAACAACGAAAATCAGTGTTCAGTTCAAATATTCTCAAACAATTTTTGGTTTTACAAGTACATAAGTACCACGTGAACTATCTCCAGAATGAAATATTGAACAGGAAAACTGTGTTTGAATATGCTGGAAACTACTGTTGATTCTCTAATCACCGAAATCGTCGAAGCGAAATCTAATGAATTCGATATGGAGGATGTGTCACAAGACCCCCCTTTCTATCTCTTTTTTTTCCTAGCTGGCGCTCACTCGCCATCTCGATTTTCATCTGTCAATTCGACTCCAAAATATAGTAGTCATGCATCAATTTCATTATCGCAAGTTTCAAATTAATGAGCCATACAAACGGGCTAACATGGAGTCTTGCTCATAAGTTGAGAATCATGAAATCTGTTGATAATGGTTCTAAGAATATAATCTAGGCTTCATTTAATTCGGAATGACGCCTAGAAAAATCCAAAACAAGTAGCATTCATCATTAAAATAATTCAATGATCATTAAAAAACTTAAATGCCACAGAATGGAGTTATACAACTCAAAAATCATCGAATTTTTGAATCTGATTTTCAAAGTCGAGAAAATCTGCCAAAAGAAAAGCCTCTATCACCGAAAAAACACCACTATCACCAACCATTTCATTTTCACAGCTGTTTGGGTTTCCAACCTACCACAATCTGGAAAAAACATAATTTATATCGAGTGTACGAGTGTAAAGGGTTAATTTTTTGTCTACTCCAGAAAGTTTTTGCGTTAATCAAAAACAGAATGTGGTAGTTCTGAAACCCAATAAACTACGAAGAAAGAATTCATCTATCACAGAATACTGGCTCTCAAACAGTACACTCATTTCAGTTTTGTGACAAATATAGAACTCCGCAAAACGTTCGCTAACCCATCATAACATCATGAAAATAGTCATAAAACGTGAAATGACTGTCTTGCGAACTTGCGACTATCGATGAAAAATTCCAGTATTCCAATTCTGACTGACAGGCCCTTTTTTGACAATCGCACGTTGAAAGGTAAGGCCTCGTTGATCCATTGCTCGCACAAGTTCCGACTTTTGAGGGTTGACGTTCCTCAGCTGGTTAACGGAAACGAACAAGTTTAGAACATTTTTTCAGAACAATCTTCGAAGATTTGCAACCTCAAATTGGATGGAGTCTTTGTTTGCTATTTTGACAGATACTACTCGTTCATATTGAATTTTTTGCAGTTAGTTTTTTCCAAAATCGATTTCGAATATGTGTGAATCATCATTAATATCTGACCAGAAAATGGATTTGAATCTTCATCATGTATCACAAATCAATTTTATTCTCAATGGATCGCATTTAGTGATTAAAAATTCACCGGCCTTCCAACTGACAGACATAAATTTCAAGTTTTCCGCGCACCAACAAAACTTCAAGATCATCCCAGCAAACACTTACACGGTATAACATAGTAGCAACTCTGGTGTTTTTGACGAAACAATTGTAACATCTTCAAACTACCTTTTTATATGCGCTACTTCTGAGAGATGATTTGAGTTATCATAACGTATTATGTAAAATCACTCTCTCTTATCTGGATCATAATTCACATCAAGAATATCTAATCTACGCGCTAGGCCTATTCATTTATTCAGGCACGCTTGCTCATTTGCATACGTGATGAGGATGTTTTAATGATATATCATAATTACCAGAATATCCAAAATAAGATCAGGGAATACTCAACATAACGAATTCGAAAATTTCGCATTCGAAATCAGTTTACGCTGGATATGATATGAATTTCCTCAAAATATTGGCTGTTGCTTTTTCATTTTCAGTTTTAACTTCAGAAAACTTCAAGCGAACTTTGCTATCATTTTTATCAATATGTTCATTTCATTGTGAAAATGTGATCCATCTGTTCGGAAAATATACCATAAAACTATTATAATGAGAGCACGGAGCTAGGCACTCATCCTTGTTGACCTACCCCTAATCACATCGTCCTTCGAACATCATTGCCAAACGAATGATTGAAAGCATCCCAGATAATATTTCCGCAGTATCAGCAGTGAATATCATGAATTAAACTCGACTCAAGATAGTTGTCCTTCGCGCTTGTTGGATATTAAAAGATATAAAAAGTATAAAGTCCTTACACTATGACTACAAAAACACTAATGACTCTCAACTGATGAAACGCAATAAGAACTTTTTGCTGAAGATAATTCGGGTGCGTATTCCTACGTCGAATTCTTCCTACGGCGAATTCTTCCTACGTCGAATTCTTCTTACGTCGAATTCTTCCTACGTCGAATTCTTCCTACGTCGAATTCCTCTTACGTCGAATTCTTCCTACGGCGAATTCTTCCAAGCGAACTTTCCACAATGGGGTGAATAGACCATCATTGGAAACGTTCGTGTTTCAATGACGTCAGTGGAGGGGATGACATTCGCCGTAGGAAGAATTCGACGTAGCAATACGACCCGGATAATTCGAAGGATGAATCAGGAAATACAGAAAAGTCGGAGAAATACGAAATCAGTTGTCAAGATTCCAACAGAGAAAGGGTGGGAAAGTCCACCATCGACCAGCCTAGAGATCAACCTGAGTCATATATAACAATAGGATGAGCATGATGCTGCTTGATGTTTTCAAAATTCTAGAAATAGCGAAATGTAAAAATACTGTAAATGATAACCAATGACTTATACCATTGAGCATTGCATTCAGTTTAATGTTTTGAGCGTGTTTTTTTTTGAGAAGCAGACTAACGAAAACTAGTCGTCAACAATGAATTGTTGTTTCTTGTATGATAGCAATGTATATCTCGGTATGCGTATGTACATTTTGATGCATTATGAAAATCAGTAAGACCCTCAAGAGCGCTTCGGCACGTGAATATTTTCACGCATGATGAAGTTTCAAAATGTTGTTTTCCCATTTGCCAAATAATAACTCAAACAGCCTTTTTATTATTTTGAATGAATCAAAAATTCAAAATTGACCATTCTTCAGATAAAACATCCCATTTTTGCATGTGGTATCGTTGAAGTGTACACTTCAAACTCTACAATCCGGAAAAGACGGAACATTCAATGATTACCTGAAAACAACCACAGTAGTATCGATTTTTCAAGAAATATTCGTTTTTCTCTGCCATGGCAATCCCAAAAACTCGATGAGGTTTGATAGGTTATTTTTTGTTCATAAAATAGACAAAAATGTCATTACGACAAAACATCATCGTTCAATTCAAATATTCTCATTCAGTTTTCGATTTTACGAGTACTAAATGGTCAAATGAATAAAATTCAACAGGAAAACTGTATTTGAATATGCTGGAAACTACTGTTGCTTGCCAGATTTGACACATTTAGACTTTTTTCTGGGCTATTAAAAGCAAAATGGGTAAGAAACTGAACCTACTTCAATATCATATATACGGCAGAGAATAATTAATATTTGTAGAAATAAAGACGCTGCTTTGTTCGAAAATGTTCGCTGTGAAATATCGGATAGGCTGTTCTAATGTCAAGACGTTAAAGGCAACCATTTCGAGCATCTCCTCAACCCAGCTCATTTCCTCAAAGTACGGACGTATTCAGGAAATTATTGAATGTTTCGCCATTTTGTCGTAGGTGAAGATGACGCCAACTCGACATTTCGAAATCTTCATGTGTCAGTTTCACAGCAATGTAAAGGATTTATGCATCAATTTCATCATCACAGGTTCAATTTTTTTGAGTCAATCCGTTCAAAAAATAGAAGGAGAGGATATTAAAACATCATGGAATAATCCCAACAATATATTTGATGAGTTATTCGGTTTTTCACAAGTTACTTTTTCTGTCACGATGAATGTCAGCAGAAAAATCCATCTATCCCCAATAAATACTATCACAATATTACTCCTGTCATTTCCAAATTTACAAACAGATTATCATTCGATTCGAAATAAAGCCTTCTTCTGACCCTCATACCTCATCCCTAGACCCACAAAGTTATCATATTCCAACAAAGTGAACTTGTGTGTGTTTGTGAAAGACTTTAGATTTCGTAATTATCATCAAGCTAGATGAATATTCATCGATTACTCCAGGCAGCAATTGTAACGTTGAAACTGGGCAAAAACGAAAATTGTTCTTGCATTCTAGACCAATCCTATTCACCTTGGCAAGAAGAAAAGTCATTGTACGTAACTGGCTCATTATCAATTATTCATAAATAATAGTGTGCTGAAATTAAAAGGTGAAAAATTCTAGAGAGTAATTAGTATTTGGATTACCTGGTCTCCCCAAAACGTATTTAATGAATGTGAAATTTTTCGGTTCATTTCCACTCGTGGATTCACAAAGGATATCTTCAGAACTCTAATATACAGGGTGTTTCAAAATTCAGTATCAAGATTTCAGGGGCGCATTTTTCAAGTCAAAATAAGACTTTTGTTTTCCATAAATAGGTGTCCGCAAACGCTTCGTTACCGGAACGAACCGAACTACAGAGCGTTGAAGTTTCAAGATTTTTTTTAGTTTTTTCTTTATAGCTCTTTCAGTTTCTGAGATATCGAGATCAAATTTGAAATATAGGTTGAGTCTTCAAACTTCAAAGCTCTGTAGTTTGGTAACGAAGCGTTTGCGGACACATATTTATAGAACACAAAAGTCTTATTTTGACTTGAAAAATGCGCCCCTGGAATTTCGATACTGAATTTTGAAACACCCTGTAGATATATTATAATTATTTTCGTTTTGATATTTCTGCTCATATAATTTCGAACTTCAGGTGTTTTACTTCCGTTTATATATTTCTCGGGTGTTTCTGATAACTTCATATATTTCAGAAAGTAAGATGGAATCCATTTGGACTTATTTCTGAACGTGTAGATTTGTCTTAAAATCAATAAAAATCTATTCAAAATCCTTTTGAACGTCTGATAGTTATTATTACGAGATTTAAATTCATAGATATCTATCGGACATCCGATGGAATACATTCGGATATTTCTGGACCTCAACAAGATATTTTGAATGAATACTCTGTCTCAAATTGGCGTGTTTTGGTGCACAATGGAATTTTGATCCCAGAACCGATGGAGTTACTCTCACTGCGTAACATCTAGCAGAAATCTT
The DNA here is from genome assembly GCA_032362365.1 of Zygogramma bicolorata. NCBI lineage: Eukaryota > Metazoa > Arthropoda > Insecta > Coleoptera > Chrysomelidae > Zygogramma > Zygogramma bicolorata. Next base: position 14,001,229 of record JAVJAQ010000137.1, on the reverse strand, counting down.
AATTTAGAGCTGATTGATATGTCAGTCAAATTTGAGCTTATTACCAATATAAATGTCTAGATTTTGTAAGACACTTGTTCTCATCGATATGTTATTACTGAATGTACAATTCCTTATTTTACTTCATATCAGTGAATATCAAGTTGGGCAAGGTGTTATAGTACTTGCTCTTCCATAATATCATGGTGAAGTCCGCAGATAGGGTGAATTTTGCAGATATGTTAAGTTGGTCATGTCATTAATGTATAATAAAAACAAATTGGGACCAAGAACCGATCCTTGAGGCATAATTGGCTTTTTTTTCAGAAAGGTCCGTTGTTCTCACCATTTGATTCCTTCCTGATAGGTATGATTCAAACCATATATAAGCAGTTCCTCTGCAACCATACAGGTGGTGTTTTCTCAGTAAAATCTAATGCTCAACACAGTCAAATGATTTTGACAGATCGGATCGCAAAGGACTGCAGCAACTACATTACCGGTATTCAACTTTGAGTTATTGTCATACATAAATGAAAAATAGCATCATGTGTATTATTTTGAAAACCAAACTGATTTTCACTTGAAATAATGTGGCGTTTAAAGAAAGCGGTAAAATATATTTTCACCAGTTTCTCAATGAGTTATAGTGGGATGACAAGTTTTCGGGAAATCAGGAAGAAGTCCTTCGTGAAAAGAATTATTCATGATTGAAACATGTGTATTGTTATTGGATTGGGATATTTTGGATGATATTGAGTCATTTCACATTGAATGGATGTCTTCCTGTTCCTATTCAACAGTTCCTTTCGTGAAACCATGCAATCAAGAGACATCTAGGATCTTTATCGATATGTTCAAAAAATATAAAAGGGGTGTTCAACTAGATGCAAAAGATTCCTGCCATGAATTCTTATTTTTGTAGTTCCGGCACCATTCTCGGAATACAAATTGTTGATATTCTGAAATGAAAAAGTAATTTGTACGATATCTATACCGATAATGATATATTCCATTTTTATTGATTTGCGGAGGAAATTAGTGTAACTGTATCCCTCTTAGGTAAATGCACTGCAGAAAGCATCGTACGAGGTTACTTCATACATTCGAATGGTGGAACTTGTTCTCTAACATGACCTTGCTATCGAGGTCTTACTAGAATTGGTACTTTTATCTCGCGAAAAGTTTCTGATACAAATAAACCGATTGAATTTCTTGTTGATAGCTGCACTGATGACCCAGATACATGAAATAATCAATAGGTGAATCAATACATTGTCGTATCATCTGTTAACTAGTGAATGATCATTACATCTCCAAAACATTCGAACAACTTTCTTCTCTGATAGACTTCGGATGTTATAAAAATATGCAAAAAACATTGATATTATGTATTCCAAATATTGCTACGGAATTTCAATGTCCAGTCATAATAAGAATTACTTATCATTTAATTGATTTTAGTTGTCAGTTCGCTTTGAACATACCATTATAAAACAATTGACAATTGACCCTTGAGATCAAAATTCTCCTTCGGGAAAACAATTTAGTTTTTTTTTCATCAACGTGTCTCTCATGTTTGGGGAATTTGATCATGAAATCAAACTAATACGCACCAAATAATAAATATTATTATTATATCATTAACGTTTCACATTCAATCGAACTTCAAGAAAATATAATGTGACGTATCGACCTACTTCGGTCCTAATTTTAGATTCAAGCACTTATTGAACCCTTTTCGAATTCGAAATGAAAATCCTCAGATAGTTTCACCAGAGTTCATGTCATGAATTATTAGTACCCATACAGCACACGATATCCTATGGACGTCCAAATCATGTCCAATTCATGTCGGAATATCCTTGGCCCAATTTTGGATATCCATAGGATATCCAATTTTTGGATATCCAAAGTATTCCCAAAAAGAAATATCCACTGGATATACAAAAGGAATATTCTTTCGGATATCCATGAAGGATATCTTATGGACATCCATTTCGTACATTTTTTGTATAAATAATGGCACCCTACCAACTGCCATTCACATGGACATTCCTGCTAGCAGCAACGCAAGAAAGTTGAAATATTTCAACCATATCCCTCCAAATAATATTTGAAACCAGCGTCAACAGAAGACAAAAGCAAAATCGCTGCATTGTGAATACACACCTCAACTCGGTTTTCTGTCGTGCAACCATCTATGGCGTCTGTCGCATGTCGTAATTTTGAGAGTCGTTTGGGTCTTGGCTTGGCGTCTCCTTACTCTTTGCGTCATGTCCAGTCTTGGAGTTTTGTGTCGCTTTGAAACTTTAAAATAGTTATGTTATGGCTTGAAGCGTTGTGTGCATAGAAAAACGAAGAATAGTGCATATTTATGATGGATGCTCATGACAGATGTCTTATGGATTTCCATATAGGATATCTTGTGAATGTCCATGAAGGATGTATTATCGATGTCCATGAAAGATATTTTATGGATGTCCATGACGGATATCTTATGGACGTACAGGTTGGTGGCCTATGAATGTCCATTGGACGTCCATAAGACATTGTTTGGATAAAAACTGGATGTCCATTGGATGTCCGAAATATCCTTAATGGATAACCATTGTATATCCACTGGATGTCCCTGTGTTGTGTGGGTATAACTATGAGAGAGAATGAATTCAGCTATAATATATCTTTTCTATACAGAATGCAGTGTCCCTTACCCGTACTTTTTTTATTGTGAATTTTCGTTTCGGATTTCATTAATATATATCAATTCACGATATTGTCGTAAATGGCATACATGCAGCTACAGCCCAACATACAAAAATTGTGTAAAAATTGAATGAACATAGTTTTCTGAATTCAAGCAAACATTTTCATTCTGTGACTTTTTCTTGTACGCTGCTTTGTATTGTATTGGTGGATATTATTTTGAGCCAAATGAAAAAACACGAAAAGTCCCCACAAAAAAGAAAGCGTTTCTCCTCATAAAGTGCACACGCTCGGCTGCCAAGAACATTTCTATTTTTCATATTTTAGGGTTGATAATCAAGCTTTAAAATGGCATGCAGTGTAACACGGGAGAACGTCATCTGTCACCATTTTCTGGTCTCTTTGTGAGGCGGTCGCCAGCAATATTCGATATTAATATTCAAATCGGAGTAATGTCTGCAATATAGGCAACTGACATTGATTAGACTATCACATCTGCCCCCTTCATATTTCATTTCTTGCGTTCAGCTCGAAACTGATTTTAATTGGTTTTTTTTTTTCATTTTCATTTTTATTACTATTCTTTTATTTTTTCAAGTTCATATAATTATTATATATATACGATGCAGAAAAACTCAAAGTCGTCTCCACAATTTGAATTGTGGAGACGACTTTGAGTTTTTCTGCATCGTAAATCTACTACACTCCACTTTGAGATACAATGGACTTCTACCACAGGGTAATTATTATATGTCTATGCCTGTGTATTTTTTTAGATGACTGTCATGGAAAACACCTTCATCATCTAGAATAATGCTACAAGGAAAAGTCAAATATTTTTCCATTCATTATTGTTATCATTGATCTGGAAGGAAGGAATGGATTTACGAAAATGTTGTTGATGTAATTTTGAAAAACTTTCAGAATTCAAAGACAGATATAAGAAGATTATGAATTTAGAAATGGTGATCAATTAATTTGGCAGGAAATGTTATGTGGGTTCAAATGAAACAGAAACAGTAAATTGATGTTATTCACAAAATGCGAGTTACCAAATGTTTTGGTGACTCAGTGAGGAAAAGATTCTGTTTGAAAACGCAAAACTCATTGCCCCCAACCAGGGATACCATATCCGACTGATACGGGAGGCAAAAAAGATCCACAAACAAAAGGATAATCTCAACAGAAAAAAAAAGCTGTGAACCTCAACCGAATATGGAATCCTATTTTGAAAAGTTCAAGAGTAACGAACATCATGACAGCAGGTGGTGCGGCAATTAAAACTGATGGGAATTCTCCGAATCCAGATGAAGTAATTAACACTTCAAACTACCTGAAGCCATATAAATATGCTCTACGAAGTCGTAATACCCAGTCATCGGAGTCAAACTCGTCAAACTCGCTCCAGAGAAACGTCAGGGAAAAATTCCGAAGAACTGCAGCCTACATGGCCGATTGCACCAATTTTTTCAAGTGGCTATCTCAACTAAAGCCCGGCTCAGATTGATGTTCACGTCAGATTAAGCATAATTGCACCACCAGGCTTAACTAAAATCTCAGCCATGTAGGTAAACAGTTTGGCAGCGATGCATGGTTAGTAGCTTGTCATGATGACAACTTCAAAGGCGTCATAGGAAATGAAGAAACCAATGCTCTTTCACGGAGTCATAAAGATACAGCATGGGAGAAAATTACCGATATATTCAATTCGCAAAATCGAGGAGTTCGCCGTTCAAAAAAAAACACTTTTGAATAATGTGAACCAACAGTTTTCGGATTGAAGAGGATCTTTGATGGTGACAAGAAAAAACTCCTAATACTGATAAGGATTTCAAGACAATGACAAATATTCAATCAGAACAAAGCTACACCGAACCTGAATTCAGCGATGTAGCAACCTTCTGCGAAAATAGAACAAAACCCTACTGCTTCACCTATGTCACCTAGAAGTTACTTATAAGGACCCTCTCCGTTTTTTATCATTCTTGTTGTCTGTTAGACTTGGAAAACGGCCAGCAATAAAAGGGTTGCAAAATCATTGGCTGAAGAGGCGTAGACCTGCCTGCTAGTCAATTGGTGGACGAATATGCTTTGTTGGCGAAGAAAAAACAAGAGGTTTCTGAGCAAAGACCTCATACGAAGAAAAGAAGCAACAACGGGAGAAAATGAATGATGTTTGACTTAGAAAAACACAAATCGGAACTGGAAATGAAAATTCGGCAGTTGCAACTGAAAAAATGAACAACGTGTTTTTGATTTTCGATGAAATATTTTTATGAAAAGTAAAATAGTTCTATATAAAATGAAACTTTCAACCAGCAGTATCATATTTTATCTCAAACCAAATAATAAAACTATTCCATATGCCTACGTAGTTTTTTATCGCATTTGAACTTATGATCATTACAAAACCTTGAGCAACAAATTTTCGTTAAAAGGAGGTACATTGGGAACTTGCACTTCGTATATGGAGTTTGAGTTTTCAGTCGCATTGAACAGATGGCGTTCTTCTTCAGCGGATTACACCATCTATTCCCGATTTCGGTAAATTGTGTTTTGAAAGACAATCATTCCAAAATTGTATTCGCAAGTCCAGTTCCTGAAGCTTCTGACGAATACTTCACAAATCTAGAATATGAAGTCAATATTTCCACCCACTACAAAATGGCGGAACTTTTAATAATTACCTGAATACAGACACATTCATATCGATATTTCTAGGAATACTGTTGAAATCTTTGAATTACAGACACTTTGTGTCAGAATTTTTGAAGGTTGAAAATATCGAGATTGTTGAAGAAATATTTTTGCAGAACTGTAAATCCTTACACTTCCTTGCATTTTCATATTTCACTGTCTGACCTACATAAAACTGAAGCTGGTGAACTTCAGATCAAATAGTGAATTTCACTCATATTCAACTAGAAATGAAGATAATTCAGTCCTCAGCAACCACAGGCAACAACATACAAGAAGTGGTATTATGGCAAAAATGTTTAACGTCCCCCCAACAGAGAAAAAAATCTAAATTTCAACTATTTTAAAATCAAAGTCAAAACGTATCTCCTGAAAAATTACTTTTATTCTATCGAGGAGAATCTAGAAAGTGATTTTCTTTCTATGTATTGTTACTATTAGTAACTTATCCAATAAGCTTAATCCTACTATTGTAATTTTTTATACTACTTTATAATAATTGAAACATTTTTTTTCTCTTTTTATATCTGACCTGTGAAAGCACTTCAATGTAATACTTTGCTAATAAATGAACTAATCTAGAGCATAATTGTTCCGTACATTCTCAACCGTATCGTGGCTTCAGCGGAGTTACTAATAAGAATCTTTGTGATCTCATCACCGTCAAGTTCTGAATACCAATTATCTACCAACCCTTAATCGATTTAGGTACATTTGAATCCATTGTCAAATAAATTCCAGAATTATTGAAAAAAACTGTTTCATAAAGGCATAGGAGACCTTCACTTGAAGGTCTCATATGCTTTCTGAACACAAGTTGAATATTATGAAAATGTATCCACAACCAGTATATCATTAGAGAATAAAAAAAATGAAGTGGTCAGTTCTTTATAAAAATCCACATTTCAATCATAATACTACAGTTTCCCGTACAATTCTCAATGGGATAACAAAACGATGACGTTTTGCTATTCGCGATAGATAATAAGCGATAGGCCCCTAGCGACTTTTGTGAGAACACTCAATGGTTAGATCGTCTTACTCTAGTTTGCATGTGTTTATATGGGGCTGTTGTGTTGACTCTCCAATTATTATGGAATTTTATGATCTTTGTATGTGTTTGAGCTTTAATAGCGAGTGTTTTCAATAAGTTTGGAAATATTCCAGTGAAATAACTGTGAGGTATGCTCCTTTTCATTTATTATAAGCGTATATTTACTTTTTGTTTTCTAGTTCTGGATATGAACCAGTTAATCTTTGATATAATCTCTATTGTATGGGTGATAATGTATAATTTAGTGTGTAATGCATAATTCTGAATAGGAAGAATCACATCAACTAGCTCAAAACTGCCACTTCTGATACTTTACTATTGCTCAAATACATTGATTCCCTTTTATATTCAAGTGATCGAAGTAAATTTTTCCTGCTGAAAGAGAGTAATTTTCGAACATTTCAGGTGTGTATTGATCATTGAATTATGCAATATTCCTTCAGTGAGCCCGGCTTGATAGCAAAAACTCAAAACCAAGCTTAATCAGGAAACAACCTCGTGTCTTTCGAAATTTACAATGTTTTGATGTCTGAATATTATTCCAACATAATATTAAAATTATTATAGCTTCGCGATAAATGGGTTGTGAATAAATAATTGAATATGAAATCTGCAGATAGAGTAGTATATTGATTGAAGAGTTGATCTCAGAAATCTCGAAACGACTTCTAGTAATAAACACTTTCTATCCAGCTATTTTGTATGATGAATTACAATATAATTTTCCAGGTTAACATCGTTGCAGAATCTGGGAGACTGTGATATCAAGAGAAACATCGAAAGTATTCCCACACTTCGGAAATGAAACCATATGAAATGAAGGGGTGAGTTGATTTTTTTCCACCGAAAATGTTCCCATCAGAAGTTGAGGCTTTTGAGATGTTTGTAGAAATTCCATACACACATTATCTTGTAGAACACTATAACTGAAAATGAAATAAAAAAATGTGAGAGGTATAATTCAATATCTAATGTCGTATTATATAATTGATGGGTCAGACACAAATGCAAAGATTACAGGTTTAGATATCAGCAATCAGTTGTATGTGAAGAGGAATCATTTCTTGGAGTAAACGAAGCAAAGAAATGAATGACATCTCACAGAACATCCTATGAATATTTTTTTTTATAAATTGAGCTTGTATTTTGTTACAGATCAACATTGGCAGCTTTATACAGATTTTGGGGACTGGTTACAGAGTAATGCTTCTTGTCAGTACAGGAAAGTTCCTCACCGACAACTCAGTCATCTTTTTCATCTTGTTGGAGGGAGCCCAAACAGTGGATGAACCACGGTTAATAAAAGTAATGATACGAAAAAGTCGTTCGAACTGAAAAAGAACTGAGTTCTTATACTTGCAATTGCTCGGGAATTCGCCCATGAGGTGGAGCAGTGACAACGTTGTTGTTTCAATTTCAGGTGTGTGGGATGTATGGCAGTGTTTCATCAGAAGTCATACCACAAGTCCTTAGAATTTCATCGGTACATTCCCATTTTTCAATGAAAACTTTATTATTTAATAATACCATGAGAGCAACCAGCATTATGAAACCACGAGTTCGTGAAATAGGTGGTTTTTATCCATTGGTTGCTCGAATGGTATTGCCTTAAATAAACAGAGTTTGAGTTTGAAAAATTTTACATTCATCTGAGAAAATTTTTAGTTCGAGTGGTATTCGTCAAAATAATTTTCTGAAATATTTCGCAGCTGGATGCATTGATCTGAGAACAAAATACCTATTCTCAAACTATAACAATTCCTTATCTGGATAACACTATGTCACAACATGAACATTGATGATACTACCAACAACAACTCTTCTGAAATTCTGCTCTAAGCTACACTACGGTCTGAATTCTGGAATCTGCCCTGCTGATGGAACGTTTCGCTTATATTGACTATTCGAATATAAAAAATTTGTACAGATATTCCGTTCGCGCCTCAATCATGATTCTTCGCTTTGAGCCCGACCAGCGTTATTAAGATACGTCGACATATCCAGGTGGAAATTCGTAGGTGGAATTAGAATTTTTTTTTTGATTATGTCCATCGGTGGCGTTTCGTTACATCATCCCCCCTTTCAATATTGATCATTCCGAACAGATAATGTCTCCTTACCTTCATTATAACGTTTGAGTGTGTTCAGGTGAATGACCCAAATTTTTGTTCTAGACCTACGTTAAACCTGTTCCCCACGCCATTTATTCCCCTTACTATAGTTACTATAACTATATGGTCCTATCGAAAATGGTGCTAATTTGAAAGAAATCCCTTTTTTTACGAAGAGGGTTGTACAGTCACACTCGATCTCATTCTTCCAATCCGCTAGTGCTGTCTCCAAGGCGTAATGAGCCTTCATCCTCTCACTACACCCTTCCACCTCTTGTTGTTTAGCGAATGGAGCTCTATCGGATGGTTTTGACAAGTGTCGATTTTATATTTGTCCAAGTTGTTTGTCCCTGTTTCTGTCAACTCAACCCATTTTTGCTTTTGGAAATACTCTTGTCAGCTCTCACAGGGATGGCCTGTTTTGTCTTCGCCAGGAACCAAGTTGCTAGAGGATTCGTCACATGGCTGGACACTGCATCTAGGATTTTCATATAAAGTAGCACGAAAATCTTTTTCCGAGAATGGATTTTTTTTGCAGTTTTCACTAATAGTAGTTTATATTGGAGCTGTAAGGACAAATAACTCCCCTTCAGGCTTCATAATTTCCTCTTCATTGTCGAATGAAAAGTCATAATCACTTATTTAATCCATTCCAAGTATGAATTCATCTTCTATCTCTGCGATGTAGTGCAATCCCAGCTTCTCCTCGATTGGGTGCATTTTCACCACTGACTATTCGAAGCCCGGCGTTGAAAAAAATGGGTTTCAGACTTTCTGACCGAATGATGTCACTGCGTACCAGAGAAACCAGCATCACCAGTGTCTATGGTGCAGAGGACGTTCATTTCATTTTCTTTTCCTCGTATGGTTAGACTATCGGTTATTCTTCTCACCTTGTTGAGCCAGTTAACACGGATGACCCTCAATGGCCTTGTCTTGCCAGGTGATTGCGAACATGGCGACATCCTGGCAGGTGGTTGGATCTTAGTGGCATTCTCTCCTTGCAATCTTTTATGGGATGTTCCGGTCTTCCACATCTATAACATGTACTCTGTAGCATTCTTAACCTGCAGTATTTCATATGATGTCCAAGCTTTTCACATCTATAACATACCTGCTAATTCTGAGAACTTCACATCAAAGACTTCACCTTCTCGAGAACCTGCTCGATAGAATTGGTAGCTGTGCCAGATCGTTGTTCTCGTACATCCTTGAGGTGTTGAAGGCCGCCTCCACATCCAGATAGCATACCAAAGCATCCCATCGCTACTCCTCCTGAAATGTCTCACTCTCAAAGTTTTTTCTGATCTCTGGATCTCTCAATTCGTTAATAAATATTCACTCTCTTAGTTGCTCCTTGAAATCTCCAGGCGCTTCTGGGTAAGCCAGACCGATCAAGCGTATCACATCTGCTTCAAATTCTTGCAGACTCCCAGAGCCCAGTACAGCTGTTCTCTTTCAATATTCAGAAAGACGAGAGACTCTGATTTTCAAGAAAGTGAATATGAAAGTTCCGTATATAACTTAAAATGACTGATAATCCTTGGTTACATTGCTTTGAAAACGCTTGTCAATGAAAATTATGCTGGTATCTAACACGAACTCCAATGAAAATTTACACAAATTTGACACTGATTGTGAGCTTTGATATGTACGCAATCTATCTCATCCTCAACACGAAAGTGAACTGTTTCGTCTTCCATTCTTACTCGAGGACAAGAGAGCTATTTCAAAGGGATGATTTCCATCGCTTCAGTTGTTGAAGACATACGAAAATAAATTGGCTGACCCACCACTCGAGTATACTTACGAACAACAACGATTCCAAATAGCATATGTCCAACGATGAAAGGCGTCATATTCGTACTAGTGTGGTGTATGATTGCCGTCAATGTGCTCAAGATGTAGACAACGAGGGCTATAGGATTCAAAATCAACCATGGCTTCAGTAGTCCCGGACGGTTCTAAAAAATCATTATCCAATCAAGTCAATTCGACTATTTTGGGTTAATGATGGTCTTCTGATATCGAACAACAGAGGGAAAAATTTGTTTCAGAAACCTTTGTTGAAAGGAGAAGTCACTTATGAATTTTGAAGATTGTGATGACATTAATTTTTTCTAGGATCAGCTATGATTCTAAAAACGTAGAAACTATGAGAGGATTCAATAGACAGATTTACATGAAATTTTGAGGTGAATTTGAAACTGCATATATGAAATATATATAGTGTATCTATAATCACAAGCACAAATTAGGGTTGAGCGTCATATATACCATGATACAATCTTCATTCGAAATGATAATAATAATTATCTGTCTATAAAGTTTGCGAATTAAAGCATCTCTATCTGGTTTACCAATCATGATAATAAATTCGAACATTGGCAAAATCAGGTAATGACAATGAGAAATTGAAAGGAACAACCCACCATCATTGATTGTGTATTGCAACGCTGTTTACTCTAGTTTCTGAATCTGTGCTCATAATATTCTAGTTCCCGAAATATTTTTTCTTCTGTCAAAGGAGAATTGTTTATAAAATATCCAGCGCAACAATTTTCTGGAGGCAATTAATGAGTCATTTGAATGTTTTTGTGTTGAACTGGGATAAAACATCAATGCCATATGCGTTCAACTCCAGACTACATTCCACGGAGTTCAGTTTGAAACGAGAATGAACTGGTGTGAGTATGGAAAAATGAGTATTGCCGCAAAAAATAATAATAAATGATTAAATGACTAACCTGTAAGGAATTTCAATCCTTATCATACGGGAAGTCACGTTCAACCAATCCAAATTGTAGTTATGCCGTCTTCGTACTTCTAGTCACCACCTCTTGCAACAAAAAACACAACACCGATATCACATCGTTTACTCAATTTGTACGGGAAAGGAAGGGTAACAAAAAACATATTCTTGTCATTGTGGAGGGGTTGGACCAAATTGAGGATGTTTGAAAATGAACTGATGAACAAATTTTGGATATTCAAATTGTGAGAAAAAGACATCTTCAGCTTGATCTGATGCATCTAGCGACTCCTCGTGGATTGTTATATAACCTGATTCGGTTAGCTACTACTGGAATATACACTTCCGAGTTTAACCCCCTCTTTCAACAGATTGAGAATCACGTGCAACATTTTATTAATTTTGGGTTGAAACATGTGATGAACATTACATATCAATGTTTTCTCAAATGAGAAAAGTTTTGACAGAACGTTACAAACCGCTGACATGTGCTATATAAAAAGACTGCACAACAGCTCAAAAAAAAAGCTCCTCTTGATCTGATTCATCTGGGCACTTTCCTTGGAATTGTTATCACATAACTCGGTCTCCTATATTTGTATCGAATCAGGGTTGGGAAATATCACGAACATTGTATAGCTATGTCCCTTTTGAAGGAGCAAAGTGTCGAAAGAACGGCAAAAACCGCATCAATTTGCTGAATAGAAATGCTCGATGCATCTGGAGACTCTCCATGGATTTTTATCACATGAGTAAGTTACCACCCCTCTGTTATCTGCATAGAAGTTGGGTTGGAATATCTCAAAAACATTGTACAGCAATGTTTTATCAAGGAGCAAAGTTTCATTCGATTTTTAGAAAAACTGCATGAGTAGTCCTCTATCTTTCGATGTTCGATAGCATGACACAAAATATGCCACTGCAAAACCCTGTACTGTCTGGAACGGATGACGATATATCCAATATCAACCTCCCAATCTTTTTTAATATTCTCCTCATTCTACCACATTTTCACCAAGATGAAATCACTAGCGCACTAGAAAACGTAATGAGGGGCTTCGGGCGCTGTGAGTGAACGATATGATATCGGTGTTGTGTTTTTTGTTGCAAGAGATAGTGACTAGTAGTACGAAGACGGTGTTACTACAATTTGTTTCATGAGAATGTGGCTCGAAGCATAATTATGTACAAACATTCATTGAGATTTCATAATAATGCAAAATCATTAACAAGGTAGGTTGTGTTTGGTCAAAATCGAGAGTATATCTCGAATCTAGGAACACTATATATTATGTGAGTCAAACGCTCGGAATAAATCAGTTTTGAGTTCACTGTACCATTGAATATATAATTGATGACTACAAAACTCATAAGTCAAGTGAAATGGCTTGCCCACTATTATTGATTATATAGTATCGTTATAAATCTTGATTTGATACTCACAGTTTCAGCTCCGAATATGAGAAGGATGGCAAACAGACAATGACAACCGCTTGCAACGGATATGATTATAAGGATGATCCTCAGAACTGGAAAAGTAAAGCAACATTCAATAAGATTCATCAAATGGTTTCAAAAATTCGAGATAAAATTTGTCGAGACAAAAAATATTACTAGTAGATTGATCAGTCTTCACGGAATTCTCCAGGTTTTGTGTTTGATTTTTGTTTTTCACTTATGTGATTTGTACTTTATATATTTTACTATTTTATTCACGACTGATTTATTTATCATGATTAATGATTCTTTATTTTCATTCATCTCAATACAAATACATAAACACTTCCTACGCGTTTGACACTGACACTTTGGAGTTTGGTTATATCGTTCCATGGTGATATTCAATTCAAACGATTTTTTGATATGACTTCAAGAGAGGATATAGACTTCTATTATAAATCCCTCGCCCTAAGGCAGTAATATATGGCATTATACTGCAGAATCCTTAAATATACATTATGTATCAGTCGTAGATAAATACTGTTATTTCATATATTTTGTTCGATCTCGATTAAAGTGAAGCGTGGAATATTGAGCTATCCGTAAAAAAATAATTTTCCTTCATAATTTTTTCTTTACGTCGAGAGGCTTGTATATTCCGCCTTCATGTAACTGAACGATCCTTAGAGCGAGAAATCCTTACAAGTAATTGTTTTTCTATGTGTCAGTGTTTCTAATCTTTTCCTGCAATACATTGTATGTTATGAGAATTTCTTTTTATGAGATCGAATAGGTACTTCTACATAAACTCCGTGTCGTATGTCAGAAATATGTCTGCATTTTATCCAATATGATAATAAACCACCCTCTTTCTATGAGTTTTGTTGGAATGCAGTAGTATTTACTTCATGAACAGATCGACTAAAACTCAGACAACATCATGGGCGCCGTTACAAAAAAAGTTAAGAGGGGCACATTTTTCTGAAATGAAAGTAATGCTTTGAATTGAAATGAAATACCCTTTGGACAATACTTACGGGTGTGGTTGGAAAAAAATTGGTAATGTAAACTCCAAATGGAATTTTCGGTGAGCTCGAATATTCTCAAAGATACATGTCCATTTTGTGGTAGAACTTCAACATTTTTCACATCCCTGTTGTTTGAACGCAAAAAATTCGTCCTTCTTCTGATCAAACACCACTAACTTTCTCATTCACCCGTTTTCAACATTTTCAAGCAGAAAATACCATCAGAACGTCAAAGAATGCTTTTATTTTCAAGCCATAACCAATTTGTTGTGATGTCATTGTGCAATGACATTCGGGAGTGATGTATCTGCAGTGTTGCCGCTCTCATAGTTATTGTTGAGAACTGAATGTATTAATGTTGACTGAATTCTTTTTTTTTGCTTGAAAATGTTGGAAACGAGTGAATGAAAGAGTGAGTGGTGTTTGATCAGAAAAAAGACGAATTCTGTGTGTTGAAACAACAGAAATTTAATGTGAAAAATTGTGAAGTTCTACAAAAAAATGGACCTATATCTCCGAAAATAAACGAGACCGCCTAAAATTTAATTTGGATTTTTTGTAGATGAGGCCAAATTACGTAAGTTTCACAAAAAAAAACAAAGAAAAGTGCTCATAGCCACCGAAGTATTACCAAAAAACAAAATTTAGTCGATATCGTGTCTTACACGGCGTATGGACTGAAAAATCTAAAATCCAGGAAGAGGCGCCCGTCCCCTCATGCCCTTGAGAAACGGCGCCCTTGGACAACATGGTGTGGCTAAAAGATTTTCTTGGAAATGTACCTGCTATACGATCTTAGAATCAGAAAAGAACAATGATTGTATCACAGGAAATTCCAGAGTTCGACAAAGTGAACAAGTGAGAATAACAAAATCAATATTTCAGTCCCTGGGAGTACTCACCGGTCAAATCTGGAACAATGGACGGATCTGACATATCTACCAGTTCGTGGGGATTTTCAGCATATGCAGCAGATAGAACCAAGAACATAAACGCAATTATACTCTGAATAACACCTATTATGATTGTTCCATGTTTAAGGCTGAAGCCACAGCAGTTGGTCATTTCAACACCACCCATTTTGACTCTCCTGGAAACAATTTGTTTTAATGGACCTTAAGGCTACTTGTGCAGTGTAAGACACAAAAGGATTCATTTATCGAGTTGAACTGGCTGATACTTGATGAAGAACCATGTTGATGTTGTCATACATCGATGAAAATTGCTGTTTATTTTGTGAAGACATCGTGAGGATAGGAAACTTTTGGTTGAAGATGAAACTTTTCCTAGAGACCAATTACCTTAACACCAAACTGATATTTTTTGCACTCGACGCTTCAGGAGAAGAAAATTGATACTGAATCTAAAGCTAGCGTAAGTTTTTCATATACGTAAGCTTTTGGTCCGATATGGACTTTGTTTATTACTGTTAATTATTTTAATTAATATCCCGATAATGAACTAGTGCAGTGACTACCTGTCAAGTTCAGTGGTTCGTCATCTGTTATTTTTGATTATTCTGATTACTTTTTCAACAATAAATTGAAAAGCGGGCTGAAAGGAATAGGTCCCTTGTCACTATTCGTGCTGTTTTTACATTTTGCTATTTCTAGACTCTCACATGCATCGAGTAGTCTTGTGTCATGCACATGCTTGATCAGTTTAAGATTGCTTTCACCAATTTTGTGGTCATTGTCCAGAGCGTCCTTTGATAAAAGATAAGTACGACAATATATACAAGTATATACATATGTAACCGCATTTCATCCACGCACAGGCCCCGCCTACAGTGGTTTTCACATGTTTATTTTACTGCTGACTATGTACCTTACAAATTTATAATTTTTATTGATAATAATAAACATGTATTCTGTTCTATTCTAATGAAAGGAGAGTGATTAGATACGTAGCTGAAGTGAATGGTTTCAACCCAGAGATAGTTGATAGGATATATGGAAAATGTAAATTTAGGGAATACTTCGTAAATTTTCAATTTTTCAAAAATATGAGAAAAATGAAAATTTCATAGTAATCTCAAATGAACCTCAATACACTAGAGGACTTCAACAAATATTTGATGAAGTGAATGTGAAAGTTGCATATATAATATCTTACAAATCACAATAGCTTCTTGGTAAATTATAAAATTCAGAGGAGTCGGGAATTTACGAAATCAGTTGTCAAGATTGCAACAACAAATACATTGGCCAGAGTCGACGAGCTATTAAAACCGTTTCAAAGAGCATGTAGCACACATGAAATACGGAAAGGTGGAAAAATCCAGTATCGCTCAACACGCTCTAGACAATGACCACAAAATTGGTGAAAGCAATCAATTTCTTCTTCTGAAGAGTTTGGTGTTAGGGTAATCTGTCTTTGAGAAAAGTTTTCAACTTCTACACCAAAGGTTTCAATTTCAACGTTTAATCCTGAGGGTAGATATATATACATATTCGATGGTAATGGGTGTCGAGATACTGAATTTCATTTTTTATTAAATTAGGCATTTTGAAGATTGAAAGGACTAACCGAACAATCACTTAAACCCCACAATAAATATCACCTCAAAAATATTCAAATTGTTTCAGTCATATCTGGAAGAAGTCGGGATGAAATGTCTGTAGTATGTTAGGAATTCATATTGGTACCTACAAAATATTATAATATTAATATTTGAAAAAAATATGGTAATACTTCGAACGCTATGAGCACCTTTTTTTTGATTTTTTTTTTTCGTGGAACTTACGTAATTCGGTCTCCTCTACAAAAAAGTCTAATGGAAAATCCGGCGGTCTCTTATAGTTTCGGAGATACAGGGCCTTTTCGGTCTGAAACTTCACAAATTTCCACATCAAATTTCTGTTGTTTGAACACACAAAATTCCTCCTTCTTCTGATCAAACGTTAGTCACTCTCTTATTCACTCGTTTTCAACATTTTCAAGCAGAAAAAACCATTAGTTTTCCAAGAAATGCAATTATTTTCAAACTATAACTAATTTGTTGTGATGTCATAGTGCAATGACAGTCGAAAGTGATGTATTTGCAGTGTTGCCGCTCTCATTGTTATTGTTGAGAACTGAATGCATTAATGTTGACTTTTGGAGAAAGTTGGATTTTTTGAAAAAATAATGTTTTTTTTTCTGCTTAAAAATGTTGAAAACGAGTGAATAAGGGAGTGACCAACGTTTGATCAGAAGAAGGAGGAATTTTGTGTGTTCAAACAACAGAAATCTGATGTGGAAAATTGTGAAGTTTCACACCAAAAAGGCCCTGTATCTCCGAAACTATAAGAGACCGCCGGATTTTTCATTAGAGTTATTTGTAGAGGAGACCGAATTACGTAAATTCCACGAAAAAATATTTCAAAACAAGGTGCTCATAACGACCGAAGTATTACCAAAAATATTCTGAAGCACATTTGGAGGGAATTCAGTATGAAAAAAAAAAGATTCTATGATCTAAATCTAGTAGGATCATCATCGCCAAGTCAACACATTATGGAGTTTGATTGCGTGAAGTTTGGTCATACAAATGATATTTTCAAATGCTGTTTTTGTTGGGATGAAATTGTGTGAAATAAAAAAAAACAAAATCCGTGAATTATGGTGTTGCTCACCAGATAATTTATGAATACTTATAACATTAAAATAGTATTAAAACCCTAACCACTGACATTTCACATAATTCTGATTGTTCAACCCAATTAAAATATGATGAAATGCGAAACATTAAATTTCAACCGACCTTGAGTATAATACAACATAGATCAGTCATCGTTTTGATATTTTAACTGAAATAATACTCACTCATATAACGTACAGCAGACTTTATCACAGAACTGAAGGAATCAACAATCGAAGTAGATATTCACTGGCAGATGTTTCACCTTAAAATATTTACAAAACAATCGCAAAACAATGTTTACTGTTACACCTGCTGACAACACGAACAATTGCCGAATGAGTTGAGGCAAGCATTGAATGATACGTGCTCTCTTTTTTTAATGTTATTTCTTCTGTCAGGGATCCCATGATCGTATGTCTTAGCTCGAGCCGTCCACTGAAGAGAGAGTTAAGTTTGTTCACTACAGTTGGTGAGTCATTGAGTAGATTTTGGTATTTCGTTAGTACTACAGAGTGGTAAATAAATGAATTTGAAACATATCTTCATTGATTGTCGATGTCGGTTTGTACCAAATATAATTAGGCAGCCAATTGATGATTCTTCGATGTGTTCACGAGAACATTCTGTTTTTCGATCAGTATCTGCAGTGAGAAATTGAAAATAACAACCGAGGACGATTCATGTATATTTCGTTTTATTGGTTGGTAATAACGATTTGACAATCTCAATATCAACAAAGAAAAAAAATGTATTCTTTTGGAGCTCAGAAAATATTTGGCTGCTATTGAAATAATCAAAACATATGTCTTCTTTAGTCTTGAATCTGCAAATAAAATTGAATTTGCTGTTAATACTCACGACGAAATGTTATCAAAACTGTAATGAAGAATCCAGTAGGAAAATAATCGTACTACTATTCTATCAACAACATATTAATGTATGTCACCTTTATATGCAATAAAACTGCTTAACCTTCAATTTTTCACGGTGATGACACGTTTTCATGGTTTTAAAGGAATCGAGTGGGCTTTTACCTACAAAGAGCTACCTAGTTCTGAAGGTTTTCGTTATCAGTTTTTCTGAACTGAAGAACTCACTTATACTCACTAGTCCAAGGCTTTATTTCTGCAAGCTATTTCAATACACATTTTTATTTTGGATATGAGGTACAGCCAAACTATAAGTTCAGACATGTGTGAGGATGGAGTTCTTTTTATAGGAATCAAAGGAATGAGAGAGGTAGAAACCTGGATTGATAACAAACTATCACTAGTGGTATATCAGCTTCGTGAAAAAATTGTGAAGGATATTTCGTTTTGTTTTACAGCATCAATGTTGTTGGATTTCATTACGGTACTGGTCAATTGAAGTGTTTTTTAGAGTAACTCTGCAGATACGTGAAGTTTCGGTGTCAATAGAAATATTGTAGCCCTTGGAGAAATATTTATCGAGTGTCGACATCTTCCACTTGCATACATTATTCTCCCCATAATCAGTATATTTGAAAAAAACAGAAAAATTGGCTTTTTCTCAGGAGTTAGAATTACATGTTTTTTTGCCTTCACAACAATTAATTCCAGAGCAACAATTCATACCCAATTACCGGTTTTATTATGACTTCTATATTTTCATCCACACCTTTTTTTTTCTGAAAATAAATTCTCGATAAATTGATTTTTCTGATTTTCCTCAATACATTTCAATAAGTTTTTTTTTATGAAGAAATCATGTATGAATTTGCGAAATCAAACTGGTGCCCTGATAGAATAAGAAAAAGGTTTCGTTCAATGATATATTTCAGGCATAATTTGTTGAATACATAAATTAATGAATGAACCAATGAGAAATTAAGTGAAGAATAAAAAAACATTCGTATTAATCATAGTAATGGTGTTCAACAGTAGATGGGCTATGGTGATGAACAATTACACGATCATGGTTGTGATAACCATGGTATCCAGCAGATCCAATGTGTAGTGAGGGAAGTAACAAACTCAATCCTAGTCCTAGGGTCCTTTTGTCTCTTGCAGCTGACTTTTCTTCCGCTGAGGCGGAAACTAGAATCATGACGTAAATCACGAAGCAGAAAAAATAGTGAACCTGGAACAATTCAAGACATAAAATATCTTTCCATGGATTCAGTTTTTTATGCTATTCTCACTAATCGTGAATTTCGGCGTTTTCATGATTTTCACAAAGTCAACCCGATTATAAATGAGCTATTTCAGGTAAATCACGTGAATGAAAACTTCATTTCAATAAAGACTTCTGATTGAGATTTTTTTCATCTGATTTAAATTGACGTTATATGAATATATTGAATTTCATTCAGTGCATATTACAATTCTGAAAGAACATGATTTTTGAGAAAAAAAATAGGAGTAAAATAGTTTTACTTTGGGATATATACTCACTTTGAGTAACATATTGTAAATTCAGCTCCCAACACAGTTCAGTGAGATTCAATTGGGTACTGACCACTATAAATATGATCTCAGACTTATATCAGTCAGCTTATTACAAGATAATCTTGATCTAGTTGAAACTAGGACGTTTCAATTTTTTGACATTCAGTTCGATTCATACGGCATTGATAATGATACCGCATTGGAAGGCAATTGAAATGAGAGGAATGATTATTTTTCCTTGCCTCCCAGGTACATGAAAACAGATATTTTTTTTCGAATCACCACGCTCTGAATGGGACACATCTCTTCGGATTATTCCGAATTAATAACTACTTGCTTTTAGTTAGTGAACGAACTGGAGTATGGAAATATGTATATATGATATCATTTCGAAACGAATGCCTGACAACTGTTCACAGTAATGTCGAAATTATCTCTGCTGAATAACTGATAAATCAAACACCAAACATCACAAAATGAAGATCCTAAGAGTGAACGTCTTATAGAGACGGCTGCAACCCTGGCACGTGTCAGAATCAGACATTATTCGTTATTCTATGAATAAACAACAGTCGAAGTCCAAAACGTACCAAAAAACATCAGCAGTTACTTCTCACCTTCACCCCAGTTGGTGATTTATAGTAATTACCAACCTCCGTCTTCAGAATAAGTATCAGTGAGGGAAACCACAGGATACTGTTCGAAAATGCGGAATTCATTGCCTCCAACCATAGATACCATAGCCAAATGATGCGGGAGGCAATAGAGATCCACAAACACACAGATAAGTTCAACAGAAAAGAGAAAGCGTTGGTCCCAACAGAATTTGGAATCCTATTTTAAGAAGATAAAGAAAACAAATATCATTAAGGCAGGGGTCTTTTTCATGAAAGTACAAGTCTTGTAGGTACAAGAGAAATAAAGAAACACGATGCTGGATAATTATTGTTTTTATCTCGTTTTTTACCTGTACCTACATTGTGTTTCTCTTGTAGCTACAAGAGTCGTTTTTGCCTCTGGTAGAGTGGAAATTAATACTAATCATACTTCTCCGAATCCAGAAAAAGTAATTACGGCAATTTATATAAATGAAACTTCTCCGAATCCAGATAAAGCAATTATCACTCCAAACTACCTGAATCCATATAAATACGCTTTACCAAGTCGTAATACCCAGTGGTCAGAATCAAACTCAGGATGTATGAGCCTCTGCGAAACTTCGAACTTCGACCGCAAAAACCTCAACCATTTCATCCCAACCATGATAATATTCCCGAATTCATTGTGAAAGATAGTGTGATGCGATATGCTACAGCGGTTGAAATTTTTTTTCGATCGAAGAAAGCACCAATTATTCAATCATTATTCCTAGTATTTTTACGATTTTCTCTTGTGGCATATGAAAGAATCTTTGTATTGATTCCGATGTTGATTTAAATTATTAAATCGTGCCATATTTTCTTGATGATTCCGCACCTTGACTTTTCCATCATGATGAATTCATTACCTTTTGAGGCAAGAGGAATCAGTTCAACATCAGACACTTATTATTGTACAACATTATCCAATATAGATGTATTCATCAATGATAGAACTGATTTTATGTTATTATCGATCGAAATATTGATGAATAAGAATTATTTATAATCACTCACTATCAATTTCTAAATATTGATTTTCAATGGAGTCTGGATCCACTATTCAATGTCAAGTATAAAGGTTGATACAAACTGGCTAGGTATGTAGTTTTTTACGTGTTGAACAAGAAAAAAAATTATGTGACAAAAAATTCTAGTTGATTGGACATCTCAGAGTTATTCGATCACTTATACTCCATCTTCCAAGAATAACAAACATTGCTCCAAAACGAAATAGCACTTTTCCATGGATGTTCGTCTAATATAAAATGCTATAGTTCCCAGAAAAAAAATTTAATATCCCTATTTTCACTCATCGAATTACATCTGCTATGTGGGAAACCTGGGATAGGCAGATATATAATTCATTGGTTCATATTAATATAAAAGCTTCAGGTCAGGTCCAAAGGCAAATAGAAGGCATATAATATATATATATACAAATGCGTAAAAATCACAAGATGCATAAAAACTAAGACATACATAAAAACTATACAATACAATTAATTAATTGATTACAAATATATATGAGATTTTCCCAAATGTCACCCAGACATTTTCCATATTTAAATCCAGTGAATCAAACCACCAAACAGAAAGAATATCTCTTGGAATCAAATTTCGGTTGCATCTCAGCGGTCAACACTATAATCATTCACAATTAGAGTCATATAATGATAGCTTCTGCAATAATTTTCAAAGTTCCTACAAATACTACGTGGCGGTTATTCTGAAGTTTTCTCATTATTTCGACCAATTGAAAGTTTACCTATAATCTCAAAACCTTACGACATTGTTTTATTGGATTTATTCGATCGCACCAAAATAAGCACAAGCAGTTATTCAAATTAATAAATAAATAGTAAAGAGGATAGCGATACCATATTACCCCTTCTCTGAATCCCACTGAAAATGTCATATTCTGTTCATTCTTCATTGATAGATGCACTGGAAAATACATACTTGCTGAGAGGAGTATTCTTCGAAGTCGTCGTTTTTGATTATTTCAAAACTGTGCTTCGCGAACAGTTTTTTGGATGCCATCAAGTGTTTGTACGCTAAGACGAAAAATTTGAAATGCGGTTTCCAGTGAAGTTGGCTATTGGGTCTTTCTGTGCTTTGATGATAATTCTGTTGGTGGGATTCTTGATTTTTCCCAAATTGCTGACGTCTAAAGTGAAAGGGGTAAGAATTCATTAGATTAAGATTAAGATTCTTGAGAATCTTGAAGAATTCATTACTCGATAGTATCTAAATTCTCCTTGCTGTTCCTGTTTTCTTGAAGATGAGAGAATAGATTTAATATCAAAATCTAACATATGCCGATATGCGCTTCTACTAAAGAACTTTTTCTGAATAACTTAGCAAGTGAAAACGTTGGAGATAATATCAGTCACAGAAATGTTGGCTCTCAATGAACCATAAGATTGTTTATCAAAACTGAAAACACAATACAAACAGACTGTTATTTCAGGTTGAGAAAAAGCAATAGATCGGTTGTGCATCATCATTGTTAACTCAAAACTTACTGAGTTGTGGCTTGTTGGAAGTTGACTACTGATTATCGAATACAATAATCGAAAATCTCAACGTAAATAAATCGGAGAACGTAGGATTTTCATAAGGGAGAAATGAAATATTTCTGGAGAAGTTTGAGAATTCTTTCAGAAATAACACAAATTGTAGTCTCTTTCATCAAAATGCAAATAATAAAATACAAGTCAGTTTCTATTTGCCGTGACCAACAACCACTGCACTTGACCTAAAATTCCAACCATAATGTATGTTGATAACTATGCTTAATTGTACAAAAAAAAAGTTTGAAGAGCACCCCAGTAATTTTCTTATGAAATTTCCTCTTCTTCAGATGACTGAATAGAATAATAATAGTAGTAGAGTACAAATATATATTTTGCTTCAATAACAATTCACTTTTTTCGTTGGCTAAAAATTACATGGCATATGAGCATTAAAAATTCACATTCACATGCTATTAAAATTCCTCTGAGGCGGTTGTGCTAAAATTTCTTCTCGCCGAAAGGCTTGAAAGAATTCGATTTATACAATCTCACACCTCTAAGAATCACCAAAAGAATATTTTCTGATGTACCCGCTAGATCGCGAACTGAAAATTTGAAGCATAAGATCGAAATAATAAGATTTATAGTGACTATAGTCATCACGAGTATTCAAGTTTTTGAATACTTATCGAAGTTGAGTGCGACAAAAAACATTTTAATTTGAAACTCATGTGTACACATGAAAATATTATACATATCATGATACGATTATTATCAATCTGTTGACTCTCAAGGATTTCAATGTGACAATGAGAAATTCCATCCGTTGTTGTCAGTATTATTCAACGACCTTATAATAGCCATTATACGCGAGTAGTATACTATAATTTGTCCACGACTATTGTATGAACCATTCATTTTGAAGGCAATATTGGAAAGAAAATCGTTATACTTCACCAAAATCAAAATTCATAACAGTCTGTTCGAACACCTAACAAATATCAATGATATAAAAGAAATGAAAAAAATATTCATAATCAATGTGTTTCTTCAAGGAATACGATATCCATTATTCCCTGGTGAATATCGTAATTCTTGATGCATCAGGAAAATTTTATGTAACAGTCGTGGACAGAAAAATACTACAATTGATTACACTCTTACATTATATAAATTCATTTGAGTTCTGCCAAAGAAGAGTGGATACCACTTCTGAAAAATAATGAGTGCATCTTGACAAAGGGAATAATTTCAAATAGAAAGGGCGTTGGGTTCGATTTCAATTTTCATCGAAATCCTTGCCTTCGAAAGAATCATTTTCAACGTGATAAGCGAGACTGATTGAATATATCGCTCGTGAATACAATTTCAAGTTTCACGTATGTTTTTTCTCCTAATTTTTTTGGTTCTTAACCTGCTAAAATCTGGAAAAATAATGAAAAATGTTGAAATCTGTTCAAGTTGGAACTTTTCGTAAAGATCAATTACCCTAACACCAAACTGATATTTTTGCACTCGAGGCGCGTTTCGCTAACAAGGTTAGCATCTTCAGGAGAAGTAAAAATTGATACAAAATCTTTGCTGCGGCTTCGCCGTAGGATGGCCCTCTGTAAGAGGTGAGAGGTCTCCTCTGCCTTGGGCAATATGAAAATGAGCCTTTGATCGTCACCCAGCAGATAGCGTTGCCTCTTGGTGGTTTACACCATCTTACATAGATAGCCATCTCAGATGGGATGTGCAAGCAAGAGTATTGTCGGGTAAATTGAGAAGTCTGATTCCTACATTCAAAGCATGCAAAAAATTTCTCAATTTAAAACTTCTCAAAATACTCTATTATGCGTTAGTGCAATCCCAAGTATCATATGGTATAGTAGCCTGGGGGGGACTACTCAACAATTACATGCTGAAAATAGAGATATCCCAAAAGTGGTTACTGAAAATAATTCTCGGAAAAAGCTTCAGATATTCTTCGGATCAATTATTCCGTGAAAGCGAGATATTTGATATACGACACTTATATTGTCAAGCCATTTTGCTTCAACGTTTCAGAGACAAGAGCACTCAGATAATAAAACACGCGTATAATACAAGATATAGACAAGAGTCAGTAGTTGTACCAAAAGTTTCCAAAACAATAGGGCAGAGAAGTTACTACTTTTTGGGCTCGAGAATATTCAATATGCTCCCTATCGAGATCAAGACAATCCACTCGTACAAGCTGTGGAAACTCAAAATAAAAAAGTGGATACTGAGTCTATCGAGAAACGAAATCCATAAATTAGTTGACATTAAAAATCACTGAAATCTAATATTCTGTTATTATTATTTATTCTCCTCCAATGATTATCTGTGTGTATATATTATATGAAATAACACGAATATTCAACCAAATGACTTGAAAATATATTTTATAACTCGTCAAGGTTGTTGAAGTCAACCATTTTTAATGGAATTCTACTATGCACTTATTCAATTTATAGTTTTTAGGTATTGTTTGTAAATTACGTTTTTAATGTTATAGTTATATTGTCGGTTTTATTGTACTCACGACCTATTTATATTTAATACAAATTTGTTTTTATTATCCTTTTAACTGTAAAAGTTATTTTGTCATTTTATTGTATTCTGAAAGCGACCTATTCAGATTTTTTTTCTCAAACTCATTATTTACATCATGGGAATGTGTTAGTTTGTGCACTCAGGAATATGCCAATAACCCCGTGCGGATTAATTTCCTTGGGGTTGGCACAGTTTATGATTTTCCAAACTGGACCAATAAAAACTGAGAGAATGTAAAGAATGTGTAACCTAAGAATTTGTGAAAGTTGTTAACTTTTTCACGAGGAAAAAATAAACTTATTATTATTATTATCTGCATTAAATCTAAAGCTGGGGTTAGTTGTTAATATACCTTTTTCTGGTCCGCTATGGACTTGGCTTGTTACTGCTAGTTATTCTAATCAATTTCTCAATAATGAACCAGTGCAGTCACTACCTGGAAGTTGGTCCGTCATCTGTTATTATTGATTATTCTGATTACTTTCTCACCAATAAATTGAAAAATGTGCTGGAAGGGACCAGTCATACTGTTTCACATTTTGCTATTTCTAGACTCCCACATGCATCGAATAGTCTTGTGTCGTGCACATGCTTGATAAGTTGCAGATTGCTTTCAGCAAGTTTGTGGTCATTGTCAAGAGCGTGTCGGGCGACACTGGATTTTTCCATCCTTCCGTATTTCATTTGTGCAAAATGCTTCTTAAAACGGGTTTTGACAGCTCGTCGGCTCTGACCGTGCATCTGTTGTTGCACTCTGGATTCAGACAATGGAAGTTTGGAATACTACCACTCAAGAAAGAACGCTGGTAACCTGATTCAAACAAATATATTCACTATATTATGCATTTGAAGGTTTCACTATCATATACGTCCATCACATATGTCATATAACCCTCTAACCTCTAACAATAATTCATCAGAGTAATTCTGTAATGATAAGGTTTCCTACTTCAAGGAAAAAGTAGCCATTGTTCCATAAAAATAGAATATCTACTACGATCTCTATCATTCACTCTAAACATAGCTCTGCAGGAGGACGATTACCATGTTAGCTATTCGGTGAATCGGTAACCTCAGCCGGAAATCGTTGCCTACTCCATAATTACATAAATTGTGGAGTACAAAAATGGCCTCAAACTTTGATCGCCTGACATTGAAATTCTGAGTTGAGCGTCACGCAGTTTGATGGATGATTTCAATGAGTGATCGTGATATGCAATATTCCAAGTCTCCAAATAATTTTATCTATTGGCTAAGCAGCAGTCGGAAACTTTGAAGGTGGTTCTCTGTAGTGAAATGAAGAACCACCTTGTTGTGATTCACATGTTGAAACATAAGGCCTCGTTAACCGATATTTTCCTACGCCTAGGGCTCATGCTGCACACTTTATACACGTGGGACATGGTTATCATACCCTGCTCGTTGAACAATATAGATACTATTCTTCAACACCAAACTGTTATTCCTCCAACTTGAGGCGCTTTTCGCAAACAGAGTTAACATCTTCAGGAAAAGAAGATAAACACTTAATTCGAACACTGGGGTCAGTTATTCGAAAATTTTTCAATCTGAGGTAGTGGAAGGTAGTATCTGGTGTTTTGGCAGATCTGTTAAAATGAAATTCTTGGGAAAATCAATGCAACAGGTGTTGTCTACTCAGGACGATTTCCTAAAATTGGATTGTTTACGCCTTTATCCGCTAATTTTTCTGTTGTACATCAATGACATGCCAAATCATGTAAGTACAGATCATATAGTTTTATATGCAGATGATACAACACTTGCAACAGACGCCGATACTCCTGAGGAACTCCAGGACAAACTCAATCGATTATCTCAAGAATTCATAAGTTGGTGTAGTAGGAACTCCTTGATGGTCAATTCACACAAAACTGTTCTGATGCAATTTCATTATAGAAATCAAAGAAAAATTAACCACTTCAAAGTTGAAGTGAACAATGAACTCATCGAAGCGTCAGAAAATACTAAATTTCTTGGTATGTCTATTGATAGTGATATGTCATTTCAATCTAGCATCAACCACGTGAGCAAAAAAATCAACACTGGGTACTATGCCATGCGACAATTAAAATCTGTCCTTAATAAATCTCAACTGATAAACGTGTACTATGCCATTATATATTCTCACATCTCAAGTAATATAGCAATCTGGGGCTGCTCTTCTGATATTGAGAGAATTTTTGTTTTCAAAAAAGAGTTATTCGTTTGATGTTCAATCTTGGTTATAGAGAATAATGTAAACAATATTTCATTGACAATAAAATCATGTGTCTTCCCTGTGTATATCTTTACAAGTGCATTATATTATTCATGAAGAGGTTTCATACATATCTACATAACTGTGATTTTCATACTTATCCTACCAGACAACGGACCATCAGATTACCAAAGCATTCCACCGCATCTTTCGAAAATTGTCCCTCCTATGCAGGAGCGAAATTTTATAATAATCTTCCGAGTATTGTACGAAATGGAAAGATGCCAAACGCTTTCAAAGCAACACTGAAAGAATTCTTGATTGACGGATGTTTTTACAGTGTCGATGAAAATCTGAATAGGGGAAAGTGATATTTATTTCAAATATTCAAAAAATGAACAATTTGTTCAGGCCAGCCTCAACTCGCCTACACTGTAGGTTGACGGACTAACACCTATTAGAAAACAACTACTCCCCTGGCTAATACCACGAAGGGCATTGGATTACATCCAACAGGTGTTAGTGTGGGATTCTTCACAGAAGAAATTCCACATATGCTCTTGGCGATACACCACCAGAATTGATTTTCAATTATTGGGACGGGACACACTTGCAGACCGGTTTCGGGCTATTTGGCCTCTCGTCAGTGCAAGGCAGTGCCATCATCAACATAAGTTGATGACTTCCCATAATTAAAAATCATACTCGAGTAGAGTATCTTCCCTAGACCCTGGGCTGATACAAACAACAAGCTAAATAGCCGTTGCTGCGCCATCTGTCCGTAGACTAGGTACTAAGAAAGATCATATCCGCATGGTCCCAATTCCTTGTACAAGGAAAATCCGAATAAAATAAATATTCTTGGGAATGCTTGAAGACTGGCTTTAAATCAAATATTCAAAAAATGAACAATTTGTTCAGGCCAGCCTCAACTCACCTACACTGTAGGTTGACGGACTAACACCTATTAGAAAACAACTACTGCCCTGGCTAATACCACGAAGGGCATTGGATTACATCCAACAGGTGTTAGTGTGGGATTCTTCACAGAAGAAATTCCACATATGCTCTTGGCGATTGGTGATTTAAAGCCAGTCTTCAAGCATTCCCAAGAATATTTATTTTATTCGGATTTTCCTTGTACAAGGAATTGGGACCATGCGGATATGCTCTTGGTTAGTACCTAGTCTACGGGCAGATGGCGCAGCAACGGCTATTTAGCTTGTTGTTTGTATCAGCCTAGGTCTAGGGAAGATACTCTACTCGAGTATGATTTTTAATTATGGGAAGTCATCAACTTATGTTGATGATGGCACTGCCTTGCACTGACGAGAGGCCGAATAGCCCGAAACCGGTCTGCAAGTGTGTCCCGTCCCAATAATTGAAAATCAATTCTGGTGGTGTATCGCCAAGAGCATATGTGGAATTTCTTCTGTGAAGAATCCCACACTAACACCTGTTGGATGTAATCCAATGCCCTTCGTGGTATTAGCCAGGGGAGTAGTTGTTTTCTAATAGGTGTTAGTCCGTCAACCTACAGTGTAGGTGAGTTGAGGCTGGCCTGAACAAATTGTTCATTTTTTGAATATTTGATTTAAAGCCAGTCTTCAAGCATTCCCAAGAATATTTATTTTATTGATATTTATTTGTTTGTATTGTCTATGCATATTAATTTGTACCTAGTCATTGTGAATGATTTCGATGGTTTATTGATATATGAGCTGTGATAGAAGTGTGTATAATATGTATTTTACGAGTGGATTGTTCAACCATGCATTTTTCAATTTTTTACTGACATTTCCTATGTCACCTTGTGATCTCAAAGGAATCAATAAATTTATTTATTTATTTATACTCAAGTGAAGATGCTCATGCGCGGGCCGATCACAAGGTTAAGAGTCAGTATGAATTCTAAAGACGTTCCGATTCGATATAGCAATAAACGAAGGTTTTCATTCGGCAATTTGATTTTCGATTTCGAGTCAAAAGTGTCAAATCACCAACTTTCTTGTATCCTTCCAACCATATTTTCCCTCCTATTCACCTTGGTGAAAATTTAGTTCGAAGAAAATTGCTGTCTTCTATTAGGAAGGTAGGCGATCCATTCTCCATACAGTCCATTATAAAATTTCCTCCAATAAACCCACCATCTGCATAAGAATTTTTTTCACAATCCAACAATGACTTCGACATTTTATTTATCTTGACAAGTCTCTCATTATTATCAATATTAGGCTAAATGGCATACTGAATGTGAAACACCTTCTGTTGCTAGGAGTTCCATAGTTTGGCTGTTCTGTTGAAAAAATATCCCTGAGCAAGAGTGGTTCGATAGGTCTCCAAGCACACAATAAACGGGTGGGAATTCAGTACTCGTCGGGTCATCTGTGCATAAACTGACAAGGGTGGAACAATTGACGAGAATTGAGGAGAGCGCTGGCCGAGAAAGTATCTTTGAAAGAATGACAAGTCTCCGACCTTTCTACGATGCTCCAATGAAGTGAGCGAGTCTGTGAGCGAAGAATCACCATAGAGACTGATTGCCTTCCTCTGAATAGAATCAAGAAGCTACAATGAATGTTTTGGTATCCAGCCACATACATGAGAACTATATTCCAAACAGGCCATATCTGTGCCTTGTAGATCGGTGAAAGCTGACGAGAAGTGAAGTCTTTATTCGAACGAAATAGAAATCCAAGTTTCTGAGAAGCACCCTCAGCGATCGATCTCATATGAGAGATTATTACTGATCGTAATTCCTAGCATCGAGATACTTTACTTAGCAAGAATATTTACTCCTGACATCTGAATAATAGATAAAAATAAAACGGCTTTCTTTGAGAAGAGACATGCCTTTATTTTCCCAGTATAACAGTTCACCAAGTTGATTTTATCCCATTTTACTATTTTCGCCAAGTCATCGTTAATTCTATTGACTGTAATAACTCTCTGAATTTTTATTACTCGTGCTGGTATGGGCACTCTGAGAGAGAAACTAGTATGACTAGTACAGTCGCCCGCAAAACTATGTACTGAACAAGATGTTTTTCTCAGCAAATCATTAATATGAAGCAGGAACAAAAAAGGTGCCAGAACGAGGGAATTTCAGATGATACGTCATCAAAAACCCCATATAGACAAGAAACTCTTCTACAAGGCACACAACTGGCGAACCATGTGATGGCAGTTCAAAGATTTTCGAATGTATCGATAAGCTTTCTATATTGAATATTTCGACCAGTAGCAGATAACTTCTCCCAATTGTATGGTCATCATCCAAAGCATGCTCGACTCCACTGGATTTTTCTGTTGTTTTGCTTGAAATGGCTCTGAATAGCTCTTTGGGAGTCTAGAAATATGATGGATAGCAGCAGACGACCTAATCCACTTTTCAATCTAATATACGACATTAGGATTATTAAAACGTAGTCCTTGCTGGACCGTGAAAAATATATATGAATAACTAACACAGTCATTGGTTTTAGTGTTGATTTTTCTTCAGTGAGTGGTAGTATAAATTTTCTTCTCCTGAAGATGCTAACCTTGTTCGAGTGCAAAAATATCAGTTTGGTATCAGGGTAATGGATCTCTAGGAAAAGTTTCAACGATATAAATTACCAAAATGTTACATCGAAAGAAGGATACACTGAGAAGCAATAAGCCTTAATTGATTTATACACGCCATGTGCAGCAAGCATAAGGGTATCATTATATATCATAATGAATAGGTCTTTTACAGAAAGTATGTTTCCTTATAGATAGGTTGTCCCCATTTACAAAAACGAAAACAAGAATTCCGTAGCCAACTATCGCCCAATTTGTATACTAAATAGTTTCAGTAAAATCTTCGAATGTGTTGTACACAATATATTAATTGAATATTTGGAAAGAGATATTATCGGGGAACAACATTGGTTTTTTCCTAGAGGATCTGTTGAAACCAACCTGCTCTTGTACACTGAATACATATCAAAATCAATGGACTGTCAAACCCAGGTAGACTCCGTGTATACCGATTTCAGTAAGGCTTTTGATAGAATAAATCACAATTTATTGATTTCGAAGCTTGCTGCTGTCGGTATACACGGGAATCTGCTCCGTTGGCTATCTTCATACATTCATAACAGGCACCAAATCGTAACGATAAACGGACACCAATCAAATCCCTTTATTGCTACTTCAGGTGTACCACAGGGCTCACATTTGGGGCCTCTTCTGTTCATTATTTATACTAATGATATAGGGTCCTGTTTCAGTTTTTGTTATTTTTTTTTGTACGCAGACGATCTGAAAATATTTTCAGAGGTAAGAGGGGTTGCGGACTGTTTTCTGATTCAAAACGATTTGAATAAACTCAACGAATACTGTCAACTCAACAATTTTTTTTTTTAATTCAGATAGTGCTGCTTCATCACTTTCACCCGGAACCACAACGCATTTTCCTATGATTACAACTTGAATAATTCTCGTTTAAAAAATGTTGAAGAAATTAAGGATTTAGGAGTCATATTTGACAAAAAACTAACCTTCTCATCTCATATTGCCCATATTATTATTGCATCCAAATGCAATAATACTCTGGGATTTATCCTTAGGCAATGCAAATTATTCACGTCAATCCCTGCAAAGAAAACACTATCATACTCATATGTCTACACCAGATTGAATTTCGCAACTATTATCTGGTGCCCACAATATAACGAGTACAAGAGTAGATTGGAAATTGTTCAAAATAATTTTCCCAGGTTCCTAGAATACAAAAATAGCGGAATATATGATAACACAATGAGTACGTCCATCCTCAGACACAAATTCAATTTCACCACTCTGGAGGCTCGCCGAGATCAGTCTGATATGACATTTCTGTACAAAATCTTGAATGATCTGATTGATTCGCCTGAAATATTGGGAAATATTAAGTTTAAAGTACCACTGCGACAACTCAGGGGCAATAACATGTTTTTTGTGAACTTCAGTCGAACAAACCTTGGAAAAAATTCACCCCTCAACAGAATAGTTAGACGATATAATGATAAGTTCGAACACATAGATATATGGAATTGTTCTTTCAATGTATTCAAATCAAATCTACACTGTTCAGTTAATATTATGTATCAAACATGTAACTTGATGAATGTTTCTTGACGCTCAAGTGAATGTTAGTTTTAAATTTGTACACCAAATTGTAATTGTGGATAACGTTCTGGGTTATGCCTGTTGTTATCCTATATGGAATGATAAATAAAATAAATAAATAAATATTCATATCGGTTATTTTTTTATGCGATAAAAGGGTGAAGTAGTTCGAGTTTGGGTGAACAAAACAATTTTTCACACCGATTTTTTTCCTCAATGAGATTGATTGCTCCTGTTTAACCGATTGAAATGATCATAATAATCCCGGATTTTGGCTCACTTTTCGGGTGCTATATTCGTCCTGTGTTCGATTTTGAATTTTTCTGAGTTGACATTTTTTTCTGGGAATAACCTCAACATATAATCCTTCCACGCTCGATCGACCAAATTGCGTATCTTTTCAGCATTTTTTAAATTTCGCTTCCGAGCAAACCCTTTCATGTACAATAATTTAGGATAATAACTTTCGATATGTGGTCTTGGGATTTCATCAAATTATTAACGAATCAAGTCATAATTTGCTGGGCAGCATTTTTAGAATCATGGAAGTGCAGATCACACATAAAACGCATCCTTTCAACAGTGATGAAACTGATAGATGATAGCTCTGAATATACCTGACTCTTGAATCTACTGGGACAACTCGAATGACTAGGTAAATCAAATGAAACTCATCAATACAATTGATGAATATGAGGGACCAAAATGAAAAACGAATTGCCTCACTCCACTGATTCATTTAACCTCAGGGAAATAAGACAACAATCCCAAAATTCAAAGAACGCCTCGAATACCAACAAATATACAAATACGGATGTCAGAAATCTCAAATTCAAAACGGAATATACGCTCTGCGTTGTTGATCTTTACGAATTCCATCATTTTTTGTACTCTTCCCAGAAAGCAAACTACTTTCACTAGTCTAGGAGGCCACGACACTTAACCTATAATGATAGCGCTCCCAAAAGTCATAAATATAATTCGTCATTTCATCTATAGGAGAACACGAAATAACACTGCTGCCAGGCCTAGGACCGGTCAACGCTGTCAAAAAAATTTACAAAAATTTTCTCTAGATTTCTGTAATGATGAGTCTGCCGCATTGTGATCGTTTCCCCAAACAGGGGAAGGGTAGGATTATATGAAAAAGCAATGCTGCCTTTTCCAAACAGTGGACAACATAACAGCAGCAGCGTTTGAAGGTCGCCCTCCGCTCAACCGATTTTGGTTTTCAATTCAATTTTATCAGAAATCGGCTGGTTCTTCTCGATTTGTATTACAGAAATACGCCAGCCACTACCACGTCCAATGAATTTTACGTGTCGTTGATTATTTAAACACATTACGGGAGATTTGTCATTACAGAAACCAAAAAAAAAATTTTTTTTTATGACGTTGACCATGTTGTGTTCTCCTATGAATGAAAAAGCGAACTATATGTATTACTTTTGGGAGCCCTATCATTATAAGTTTAGTGTCGTGGCCTCTTAGACTATACACTAGTAATTCCAATTCAATGTTTGTGTTGACGTTCCTCATTATCCAGACAATGAAATTTACTCAATCTTATAATTGATATTTTGTTTCAAAATAGACGTATTCAGCTGAAAGGTGAAGAATGTCCACTTCCTGAATCAGAAACTCTGGTATTTTTGAGGCATACCAATCTAGCAATCAACAATAATAGAAGAAATCACTCGCCCAACTCCTGGTTTTATCATGCTAG
Organism: Zygogramma bicolorata; assembly: GCA_032362365.1. Taxonomy (NCBI): domain Eukaryota; kingdom Metazoa; phylum Arthropoda; class Insecta; order Coleoptera; family Chrysomelidae; genus Zygogramma; species Zygogramma bicolorata. The sequence continues at coordinate 13,966,633 of JAVJAQ010000137.1, read as the reverse complement.
GTTCTATAATGGTAATACTTAGTTTCAAAGTTGTCATTGAAAAATGGAAATTCAAGATGAAAGTTCTGGTTTTTCTGGTATTACTTTCCATATGATTCGTCAACTTATATTGAGGAAAAACTGGAGATCAATGTATCAAATCAAATCTAATAGAGATAATCGAAATGGACGTCATATGTTTATCCTGATCATTTTCAGATGGTCAATCTGGCTCCAGGTAACGAAATTAGGGAAATGTTCATCAAGGTACCCTTTGCCTTGTCATTCAAAGTGTACCTTTTCAATGTAACCAATCCAATGGAGGTGCAGAATGGGGACAAACCGGTCATCAAAGAAATTGGACCTTTCTGCTACGAGTGAGTTTCTATCAATAATAATAATAGTAGCTATTATTATCCATCACGTAACTATAATCTACCCCAGAGTATGTATTATTATTGTAAATGATCCGAGTAGCACATTACCAAAAAATTTCCCTTGATGCAAGCCAATAAAAAAATTTACTCAAATTCTACCTAGAGCTGATTATTTCATAGAACTCTCTTCGTGTTGCGGATTTTCATCACCACCAATTGAGAACATTTTCTGTGTTATTTTCTGTTGAACTCCAGCTTCAGTACAAAGATTCCGTATCAAAACTGAATGGTATTGATTTGGACGTCCATTGTGTATAGTAGTTTTCACAATTAATGGTATTGATTGTAGGATTATAATAAAACCAATAAGACCCTTAAGTTGTAAAATCCGAGATGTACATCATAAATGTGAAAGGACCGGATTCAGGTAATTTTGTTTCTCAGAGAGGGATTGTAGAGGATTACAGCTCACACTTCTTGTTCATTTTAGTCTTTGTATTTCATTGAAAGTGTTAACTTGTGTTACGGCGTGCAATACGTTTATAACATTTATTTGTTATTACAGACATTATTAGCAAAGATTTTATACCCCAACGTACAAGAATAGGCAGTATGTGGCGTCCGTGGATAAAAAGTAATTGTGCTTCTTCTAGTGGTTCGTTAAAGAAGAATCATTCATCTTGTGACGCGAAAATCATTTTAAAAAATGTGCATAGTTTCCTACTTCAGCAAGGATATAACGCGGGGGCTGCAGCAGAAGTAACCAGTAATTTGACGAAGGTGCATCTTACTTCAGTTAGATGTATTGTTGAAAATTCCATGGAATCAGCAGAAAAGCATTAAGATTCCGGTGTCACAAAAAGTCTAGACGACTGGGAAGAAGATTTGATAAGGCGAAAAATCTACACTATGTACGATGAGCAGCGTGTCCCTACAATCAAAAGTCTGAAACAGCGGCTCATCAATGACGAAACTCACATCAACTGTGGCCTCACTACTCTCTGGCGAGCTCTGTCTGCAATGGGCTTCAAATATCGCAAAATTGACAAGAGACAAGTAATAATGGAATCCACACGTTCAATAAACTGGCGTTCTGAATATATAACGTCAATAAGAAAATACCGGTCTGAAAATCGGCCAATACTCTACCTCGACGAGACGTGGTTTGACACGCATGACACCCCTTCCAAAGGATGATCTGATTCCTCTGATAAGTGTAAAACAAAAGCACCATCAAATAAAGGGAAGAGAATCACAATATTACACGCAGGATCAGAAAATGGTTGGATCCCAAACGCTTTGTGGCTTTCTGCCAAAAATATTAAGGACTCTTGTGTTGATTATCATGAAGGTACGACAGCAGAGCTTTTTGGAGATTGGTTTAAAGATTGTCTGTTACCCAACATTCCGCCAAACAGCGTTATAGTAATGGACAACGCAAGCCATCATAGTCGACAATTGCAAAAAATTCCTGGCTCAAAGAATACGAAATTGGAGATTCAAAACTTCATGGCTGCAAATGACATATATTTTGAGAAAAATTATACAAAAAAAGAACTTTTACAAGTGCTGCAGTCATTTTCTTAAAAAAAACGTATGTTTGTGATATAATTGCAGAAGAATTGGGACATACAGTGTTACGACTACCTCCCTACTACTGCGTGTTCAATCCCATAGAGCTTATGTGGCACCAACTTGAATCGAGCGTGCGCAGAAAAAATACTTCCCCGACTTTAAGTGGTAGTGTGGTAGAATCAATTAGGAACTATATGAATGACATTCCTACCGAGAGTTGAAAAGTTCTGTTAGTCATGTTATAAATGTTGAAAACTCGTACCTTTCTGTAAAATCAATTGCGCCAATTATAATTAATTTAGATGAGGATAGCGATAGCAACACTGAACTAAATATAGAATAGAGTCGTAACATTTAAATAAATTACTTGTATATCTCCTATATTATGCAAAATTCAAATTTCTCAAGTTCGACCCTGTAGCACATTTGCATCTTTTACCAGATGATTTTGTACACAATGGGATTAAATCGGGTAGTTCATTGCAGTTAATAAGCCAATACTATTTACTGTGAAAAATACTATATACGCGGCTTGTTTGAAAAGTCTGTGCATATTCAGAAAGATGACGCCACTGGCACTAGATGAGTGCAGCTTGGAAGTGGTCCCAAAATTTTCGATGTGGCCGAAATATGGGCACAAGTGACACTTAACTTTTCGGAAATATTCTCAAAGCTTCGGAATCTATGAACAGGGACAAATCTGAACCCTTGGGAATTCGGAAATATTCTATCACTGAATGCTAAGCATTTTGTGAGGTCTTTGAGTCTATTCCATTTGGATGCTCGATGTCTGATGATTAAAATTTATGAAATTCCTCTATTTCTCGGGTATAAAGAACGGTGGTATTCATATCGAAAAATTTCTTTTGTGAATCTAATATCTTTTGAAATTACATAGATAGTCTTGCTACCTTCTATCGTAGAAGCCCAATAAACATGGGGGAGTTGCTATCTTTGTGAAAGAGCCATTCGAATGAAAAACACTTGACCTTTTCCATATATGATGAGGTTAATGCAGAGTTTTGTGCAATCGAACTCACTTCTACGGAAACAATCAAAATTACAGATCCTTCAAGTGATACGATAATCTTTCTCCCAACTTTGAAAAACTTTTGTCTGCCGTTTTGAACAAATATAAACATATTGTTATTGCTTGGGATTTCAACATACATTCTGAAAACGATACGAATCTTTTACCTGATTTTATATGTTTGACAAATTCCTTCGTACTAGATATGAATACCTTATTTCACCAGACCAACAACTATTTCTTAACGAATTTCAATAATTGGAGTCAATAAAAAAGTTGATTTCAAATGTGATATTTCTCCTAATATTTTTGTTTATTTTTTCCAACTGTTGCCGACAACATAATAAAAAATAATAAAAAATTCTTTCACCCAATGGTGTAGATGCCACAGAACATCTGAATGTATGTTCCTGTGAGTGAGATTTCATTCTTTCTCGAACCTGTGACAGCAATAGATGTCAGGAATGCTGTGCAGTCATTGAAAAATACTAGTATGATGAACTTCTACGATATAAATTAAAAAATCATGAAAACAACAATATATAAATAATATTTTTTGGCCTCTTACAACACCAATAAACTTAAGCTTCAGCTCAGGAATTTTTCCGATTGCCTCAAACTAACGAAATCAATAGATCTTCAGAAAGGGGAATAAAAACAACCCAGATCATTATCAACCTATCTCCATTATGTCAATTATGAAAAAAAAAATTGAAAAAATCCCAAAGATCCGTTTGGTGCGCTTCTTAGGAAAATATTATCTTATTCACAAGTGCCAGTTTGGTTTCAGAGAGGTATTCTCTGAATATTGGTGCTGTTTTTACAATTCTGAGAGATAAAGTCGATGAATTCAAGTAAAGCGTTCGATTGTGTCAATCATGATCTGTTACTGATGGTACAATTCTTTCAAAATTTCAGATAGTAAGAAGAGGGGCACCCCAAGGATCTGTGCTGGGGCCATTTCTTTCCTATTGTTTATGTGAATGATATTCATATTCCAATAAAATTGTCATGTATGCAGATGACTCTACAATTTTGTCGGAAGGCAAAGATCCGGTCTCTCTTGAAATAAGGACAGAATTTAAAGAAATCTACGCGGAAGCTAAACCGGTATAAAACTTAAGAATTAACGTTTTTTACTGGTCATTCTTCAAGAACCACAGTTCACTCGATCTTCTAGGGGTGCGCGATTCAATTTATTTTTTTGAATTATCGTTTCATTCATTTTTCTTGGTAATATTGACAATGGAAGTCCTCACCAATAACCTTCAACAAGGAAAATTGTTGTCAACCATATTGGAGCGTAGTGAAACTACTCGAAACTTGAATCAAATTATTGATTCTAGTAGTCTGAAGCAGAAATCAGAATATTTATGATCAGCAACCAAATAATAACCTGAGCTTGAATCACTAGTTTCTCAAGAAAATCTGATCTGAAATCACTACTAGGTTGATAGATCACTACACGACATCCTTATGTGAAGCCTGTATTATTTTCACTTGGCAGGGATCATTTAAACTAATCAATCGGGTACTTCAAAACAGGCCTAATCAACTGGCATTAAATTTCCATCTGAATTTTCATCAGCATTATATCACCATTTCGCATCATATCCACTTCGACGATATAAGCACTGCATATATCATGTTTTGACAGCAATCCAGTTTCTGATAATTTTCTTACGCTTTCTAGAGAATGGAAAGAAAAGGTGAACGTTGAGGACTCCGAAGCAGATGATACAATATCGTACAACCCGAAAGATACGTTTTTGAAAAAGAAATGGCCCGGTTGCAAGACTGGCCAAGAAGAGATAACCATTCCCCATCCGATGATACTGGTTAGTTCATTTTATTACTGATATGAACGCATTTCGAAATGAAATGAAATAAAAATCAACCCAATGAGGATTATGAATGATGGTTTCTGTACAATGAATCCTCATCAACATTCACTTTTTCATTTCATTCCACCACCCAGAATAGTTGATATATATGAAAACTCAATGTAGAACCCACGCCAAAACTGAAATGTCGCTAAAGTTCAAGTCTGGTTAATTTTTTTACAAATGAAGTTGTATTGGGCAAAAACGGAAGTAGGTGGAAAAAATTAAATGTTGATGAGAAATGAGTGTTTCGTTGATGTTATTGTGCAAAAGAGTATGTGGAATTTTGGCACTAGACAAATAAAGAGGTGATCCCGTCCTATTTCTTTGAGCTTGTAACTTACTACAATATGATAAATGAAGAATTGATGTTGGGAACTTAAGAAGGAGATATGAGGGAGACACCAGAATAGTTATACCCGTACAACTCACAAGTGTTCAAATGACAAGTCTGCTTCTTTGTACTCGTGGAGATATTTACATCATTTCTTAATTTTCTCAGATTGTGGTACAAACCTCTAGTAAGGATTCAACGTTTCATAGATGCTACGAGTTGAAATTCTTTTTGAATTTTGACGATTATCTCTGTCTAATAATATTGTTTCACCATCCATTTTGAACAAGTATTCTGTTAGGTTCCTATAAATTAGATGTGTTCGTTAGCTCCGTCTCTTCTTTGAAAAGTCCTTTACTTCCTCAATGACTTTGCGCTCATAGCATCCGTTAATATATCGATCGTGATCTACCAGATTATCATTCCTCAGAAATTATATATTTTTCGGTCTCTCATAATATGTGTTCCTAAAAATTACAGCTTGTCCAATCCATCTTGGCACAAACTCGGATACTTTTCCAGTTGCCCACTGGTAGCGTAGTCCATGACGAAAGAAAAAACACCTTCTAGGAATGAATTTCAAAACAGTTGATTAATTAAAATAGGTGTTTTTTTATATTAGTTTACTTCACAGAGATTGCTGGGCATATTCATCATTAGTTCTGTGCCAAGATGGATTGGATTAACCTGTACAATTTTCATACGCCTTTTTTTCAGGGAGTCGTCAATGCTGTCGTCAGACAAAAACCAGGAGCGCTTTCACTGCTGAACAAAGCTATCAAATCGATATACGGCAACCCATCGTCCATTTTCCTCACCGCCAAAGCGGATAACATTCTATTTGACGGGGTCATCATCAATTGTGGGGTCACTGATTTTGCAGGAAAGGCAATATGTAGTCAACTGAAAGGGGCTGACACAATGAAACTGATCAACGAAAGCGAATTATCGTTTTCCCTCCTAGGACCGGTGAGTATTGATGATTTATTGATATTATTGTGACAGAATGATGGAGATCTCGTCTGGAAAATTTCAAGCCGGTTATCACGGCCGGTGTTATCACATCACATCTAGAATTTTGAGTTCCGGATCCGGAGCTTTCGGCTGCATCTGCCGAGGCCGTCTTCAGCGACGTGGTCGTAGTCGAAGCCTCTGGGAGGCTACTATGACTGACATCATCATCAGTGATAGTAGACTCGCAAAGAGGAGTTAGACTACGACCACGACGCTGAAGATGGCTGCCGTATATGAAGCCAAAAGCTCCTCAAAATTCCAGATCACGGCCTTAAAGCTCGAAAAACTCGCCATGTGTTTTATTCAATGTTCTGGCCTCAAAAAGGACAAACTTTAGGGGCAAAGGACCGTGTGAGCTGAAATAATAATTTCGCGGGCATAAAATGGAGAAACAACTCGAAAAAACAGTGGTATTTCACATAAAAAGTCGTTCCATACCCCATTCCGAGAATGACAACAGAAACCACAATTTTTACTGATTTTGTCATCACCCCACAGTGCAGTACATGCTGGAATAAAAGCCAGACTTTTCCTAGCCCTTGTCATAACTACCTTCCTTCATTCAAGTGACAGTCATTTGCAAGCCTATAATAGTAATCACGGTTATTACGTATGGTACTTGCGGTCATGTATTCAACTATGGAATCAACTGTTTCAGGCTAGTGGAAAATCATTCCAAATTGAAGGCGATTTTCTGTTTGTTAGCCGAGATTTGCAAGTTCTTCGAAGTTTACGTCTACAACTACCGTAAACTTTTGTTCAGGTTTGGAGGCCATCATAGGTGGCAGAAATGGAATAGATGAATTCATAATCTCTAATAAATACAGAATTCAAACTGATTTTGGTCAGAATTTCATATTAAATGGCAATTCATACCACCCAAATCTCCCTACTTTGATGGAATATGGAAAAGCAGGGGTGTGATCATTTGAAATTTTTTCTGAAACGAGTTTAGAAAAATCCTTCGCTAAACTTTGATGATTTTGATACTGTATTGGTACAAACCAAAGCATGTCTCAACTCACGTCCCTCATCCGCACTTTCCACAAATCATTTCAATTCTCAACCTTCAACTTCCTGGTTGAAAAATGACTCAAATAAGGGACAATAAATTATCGAAATCCCAAAGACTTCAGAAAATCAGTATGGTGTTTCCTGGATACAAAAAAAAACAAAATTCGTTTGTCGATATTATTCTGATGCTTATTTTTATAATTTGTTGGTTTGTAATTCATTCGAAATGTAAAGCAAAAAGTTTAACGTATATGGTTGATTATCTATCATAAACAGACACGTGTCGGATAAAATTCGACGTCCTCCTTAGTAATAGTCAGGAGAGTTGTTGTGTTCTAACAAATAATGAGCTGGATTCATGTGGGTACGAAATTCTCTTGTTTGATTAAGAAAGGATCTTACTATGAAATGGCCTATGATATCCCAGTGCTCGATCTCCATCTCATTTTAATCTCAAATTCTGCTCTATTTCAGCATCCTGCAGTGTAGTTAAGAACATTCTCTGAAACATTCATTTTCCGTTTTAGAATATCTGCAAGTTTCATCACCCCGGAAAAAATAATTTCATTTTTATATGACATATGAGCGGTTGTTGAGCAATCAACTACATCTACGATTTGCCGTATTCTTTCATTCGCACACCGTCCTTTGCCTTCTTCCATTTTCTTTCCGATGACCAACGCATTGAATTTTATCAATGATATTTTTACAATATTGTTGATCTTGTTGGGTTCGCTAGTCATTTAGAGGAACATAACCTGCAGGAAATATCAAGATTGGTAGGTACGAAACATTCACATCCGAAAAGAATATTTCGTTAGCATATTATAATTACATGCGGTATTTTTCAACTGAATACTTTTTATTTTGGTCCCTCGATTATACTGGGTGTCCCAATAGTGAATCGTTTGTTATATGGATAATGCGAAAAGATACGAAAAACAATAGTTCGGATAACAGTTGCATGATATCTGATTGGTCATATAAGGAGATGAGTTCAAGATGTACAGTATATTTCATTTTTTCATTAGAGCAAATGATATAATTGTTTTCAGCGGAACAACAACTTTTTTTTTGTCAATACGATGGTGTTATAGTTTCCCGTTCAGAGCTAGATTTTTTGTGAAGCAGGCTCTGGAAGAAACAGCTTCAGTTTCGGTCGATTCTAATTACAGTTTATGCGATTTTTCCAAATGGAACTCCTTGCATATTTGTCTGTCTTCCTTTCTACACGTAATTACCTATCTGGTGTTAACAATTTTTTATCAGAAATTAAAGAAATAACTATAAGAAGAACATCATAAAAATGATATCAATAAATAATGAATGAGCACACTCTAACGCTGCACAGATGGGAGTTCAACTGAGGGAAAAAAACTCATTGAAAGTACCACGGACTTCCAATGAGAAAAATGAGAATGAAGTCGATCGTTTAACGTTATGAACATACGATGGCTTGTGATTGGTATTCAATATGCATTATATACAGGGTGTAACTGAAGTGTTGAACATTTGAGGAGGTGATTCCTCATCGAAAAAAAGATAGAATCTTTCATATGAAGAAACTTCATTGGAGCATCCTTTGTTGAGATACAGCCCCTTGAAGGGGGCACATAAAATTTGTACTATACAAATATTACGTTTCCTCTTTCAGGGGCTGTATCTCAACAAGGAAAGCTCCAATGAAGTTTCTTTATATAAAGGATCCTATCTTTTTTTCGATGGGGAATCACCTCCTCGAATGTTTTATACTTATTCAGTTACACCCTGTATAGGGTGAGCGTTTTCCAAGAATTTACCTTTCACACAAAAGACATAGCCCTCTCAGTCGTGTGGCCTACATGGAAGTTCATGCTTCTTTACAGGAAATATAGAAGAAGGCCTTCTATATTTCCACGCCTTGTCCCAGAAGCAAGGGGTTGGGTCTACCATGAAATTCGATCGACAAAAATATTCCCAACAGAGAAATTCCTGTCCCATTGGTGGTTCGAACTGAGGAACCCTCTTTCAGGAGCCGAACTGAAACGTCCCTTCTTAGAGCGTGCATTGAAATTTTATGCCTTTCATGGTATTTGCCAGAAGGTTCGTTGTATAGTCCAAATTTCACAAATTGCTGTTTTTTTTGTATTAGTGTATCTCACGTACAACAGAGATTTGCATATTCAGTTTTTTTTTGAGCAAAAACCTTCAAGGTTTCCTGTAGGTCTTCTCATCTTCATTAACGAATGTTGGTCAGCAAGATTTGGTTCTCATACATTATCAATTGAAACAGAGACTTCATTTTTTTCCATATCCATACAGATGAATGCCACCGTCCAAAAACGAATCAAAGCCCGGAGAGGTCGCAAAAACTATCGCGATGTAGGAAGAATTGTGGAATATAACGACGCCAAATCGATGGACGTGTGGACGACAGATGAATGCAACAAAATCGAAGGAACAGATGGCACCATTTTTCCACCCTTGATGGGATTTGAAGACGGCTTGAATTCGTTTTCGCCAAGCTTATGCAGGTAAATTTATTCAGAAGGATTATGCTCCAGTATTTATTCGAAAATCCACAACATTTGTACACAATCATCGGTAACAGATCTTCGTAAAATAGGAATTCATTCCTTCTATTTCTATACTTTGTTCAACCATCCTTTGCCGTTACGTCATACGTTGTCCAACTTTATCCCTCATTCATGAAATGGATGAGACGGAATTATGACGTCATTAACGTATGTCTTATTTAATCGTGAATTTTATTTGTCATTTTTGACAGCTCAGTTGTCATAGTTTGATTTGTTCAGTATTTTTAGTCATTTTCGTCTTTTCAGTTGATTTTTCATTGTCAAAATGTCTTTCCGGTATAATGAGAAAGAGCAAAGCTCAATTTTGAAGTTGATTGACTACTTTTCAAGAGAAAGAGATGCTGGAGTGCCGCTTTCACCGTTAAATGCAGTCTACAACGTATGTATCTACCTATATGTTATGCAAAATGTAAGTTTTTATTGATTTGATTTTATAAAATTCTATAGCGTGCTGCTGATGCTCTAGTAATATTTATTAGAACTGTTCAAAAACTAGCTACTAGTGAAATGGAAACAGATAAAGACTACAAAATCAAAGTTCATGCCAGAGATGTTTCTGCTCGAGGATCATCGATTTATATCATACATCAACATGTAATATGAACACGAGTGTATGCGATGTATTCTGCAGGTAGGTACATACTAATAATAATTTTGAGGTTGAGTGTGAAATAACATTCAACTAATATGAGACAAACGTAAAACAGCAGAATACGTCACTGGTTATGACGTAACGGCAAAGGATGGTTGAACAAAGTATACACTATGTGTCCATCAACATGGAGATTCTTGAATATCGGAATATTACTCTCATCAGTGTGAGATTTCAAATGCAAGAGAACATGAGTGATAATTGTGAAGCGACATGCAGAAAACGATTATTTCATATTACTCAGTTTTGAAATATCAGCACAACGCTTCTACAGCCCGATGCGAAAATGATTTTAGGCCACATTTTTCGATTGAACACATGCTCAGAAGTCGGTGTGTTCAGGAGGATCAACTTCATTATCAATAATTGAAATAAATGCTACAGTTAATTCTATTTTTTTCGATGATAGTCATTTAACGAATTTTCCTTCAACCAAATGGAAGTGGCTGTTACTTGATGAAAATTCATATTAAACAAATAATATGCAGTTGCCTGTAATATTTCAAATCTCCCTGTTTCAAAAAATTAGAAATTTTCTTACTCGGTTGACCTAAATAGGTCAACGTTCTGTAATACTTATCATAATTCCTTGTAACTGGATATATTTCTTTCAGGACTTGACTATAGAGCTTTTTGGACAATGAAGTGTCTACTAAATTACTATTATAAACGTTGTTGATAGCGATTTGTTTCATAATATTCATTTCTTCTTCGAAATTTGTATCTGATAAGGGAACATTTACCAGCCTGTGAATCATACTGTAAATTGCTGCCGCTTTATGTTGATGGGGATGGGTAGATGAATTGTGAATTAGAATATCTGTACGTGAAAGTTTTCTAATAATTGAAAAATCATGTTTATCCTTAATTTTTGCTATTGTCAAATCCAGAAAATTGATTGCATTATTTTCTTTCATCTCCATAGTGAATTTGATGTAAGGGTGAATGGAATTTATGAAATCAAAGAACTTATTTAGTTGCCTCTTCTTTCCTGTGAAACATGCTGAAATTTTGTCCACGTACTCATACCAAGTATTGAATTGAACTGGCCGATACTTGATGAAAATCCATATTAACAAAAATATATTACAGTTTCCTGTATGATTTTCACTCACAATGGGTTTACAAAACCGCGACACGTGTTTCGCTATTACAATAGCTTCTTCAAGCAAGATAAATAAATCACTATTCTATAATACGCTATTTATATACAAGTAGGTCGAACGTCTCTTACAATAAAGGTCCGACTTAGGTCCGATATTCGACCCATAATTTGTCCAAATACTAATTAGTTACATACGAAGATTATTCCTAGAAATAGAATTATTGGCCGGGAACATATTCAACAATGGGGAGTTATTTAATTCAATTTAATTCATTCAATAAATATTCTGAATTTTTCCCTCTATTGATTTCCAAGCTTTCTAGAAGGTTAAGTTTCCAACCTTTCTGCTCAAAATGCCTTATTTTGAACTCGTGGTTGAACTCATGACCTTCCAGAATGAGGTGACTTGCATGAGTAGAATTCGTTTTTCCATTCAAAAAACTATCTCTGTGTTCTTTTAGGCGAGTGTTGAAAGATCTTCCCGTTTGGCCTACGTAGTACATCGGACATGACCCACATGTTAATTCATAAACTCCTGATCTTTGTGACGATTCATTTTTGTCTTTATTATTTTTGATATATATCCCCAATTTATTATTAGTACGAAAAGCTGAATTAATATCATTATTTTTCGAAAATCTAGAAATATTTACGCTTGGTTGGCCTAAATAAGTTATGGTTCTGTAAGTATCCGGCTCGGTATTGACTACTGGATACACCAACTTGAGGGCTTGACTATGTAATTTCTTCCTCACAAGTGAGTCTATTAACTGACCCTCATATCCATTGTTAATCGCAATCTGTTTTATTATATTAAGTTCATTAACATAATTCACATCAGATAAAGGGACATTCAAAAGTCTATGAATCATACTATTGAATGCGGTCATCCATATCAGCATAAGGTGGCCGCATTCAATAGTATGATTCATAGACTTTTGAATGTCCCTTTATCTGATGTGAATTATGTTAATGAACTTAATATAATAAAACAGATTGCGATTAACAATGGATATGAGGGTCAGTTAATAGACTCACTTGTGAGGAAGAAATTACATAGTCAAGCCCTCAAGTTGGTGTATCCAGTAGTCAATACCGAGCCGGATACTTACAGAACCATAACTTATTTAGGCCAACCAAGCGTAAATATTTCTAGATTCTTGAAAAATAATGATATTAATTCAGCTTTTCGTACTAATAATAAATTGGGGATATATATCAAAAATAATAAAGACAAAAATGAATCGTCACAAAGATCAGGAGTTTATGAATTAACATGTGGGTCATGTCCGATGTACTACGTAGGCCAAACGGGAAGATCTTTCAACACTCGCCTAAAAGAACACAGAGCTAGTTTTTTGAATGGAAAAACGAATTCTACTCATGCAAGTCACGTCATTCTGGAAGGTCATGAGTTCAACCACGTGTTCAAAATAAGGCATTTTGAGCAGAAAGGTTGGAAACTTAACCTTCTAGAAAGCTTGGAAATCAATAGAGGGAAAAATTCAGAATATTTATTGAATGATCAGGTTGAATTAAATAACTCCCCATTGTTGAATATGTTCCCGGCCAATAATTCTATTTCTAGGAATAATCTTCGTATGTAACTAATTAGTATTTGGACAAATTATGGGTCGAATATCGGACCTAAGTCGGACCTTTATTGTAAGAGACGTTCGACCTACTTGTATATAAATAGCGTATTATAGAATAGTGATTTATTTATCTTGCTTGAAGAAGCTATTGTAATAGCGAAACAAGTGTCACGGTTTTGTAAACCCATTGTGAGTGAAAATCATACAGGAAACTGTAATATATTTTTGTTATACCAAGTACACGAAATTACCGACGAGTGGCTTACTATGGGTTTTCTGTTCTAAATCATTCATGAAAATTTCTGCCGAAAGGGGACTCGGTGGGTTGCCCAATTCAGACCCTTACAGGATGAATAAAACGTTTCATTGAATAGAAAATAATTTTGTGACAGACACACAATAAGGAGGTCTAGAATTTCTTACCTTGCTACCGGGTTTGTAAGGCTTTCATCTAGCACTTCCAACTGGGGAAATGAATTCTGTACATCAAATGAAATGAAATGAATTTGAGGAATTTTCCGTTATTCGATTGAGAGGAAAGATTCACCATTGCTCATCGAATATCACATAAGTTACTGGATGAATCGATTGATGGATATGAATAGAGAGATGAATGAAAATATTCTTTCAGGTCACTGCTGGCATATTTCGTAAAAAAAACCAAATATGATGGCATCCCTTGTGGGGAATATACAGCAGATCTGGGGGACATGACTAATAATGAGAACGAGAAATGCTATTGTACCACACCGGACACATGCCTCAAAAAGGGCTTGATGGACCTCTATAAGTGCTCTGGAGCCCCGATATACGCTTCCTTGCCACACTTTTACAACTGCGACGAGAGTTACCGAGAGGGTGTGAAGGGCTTGTCACCGAACAAAACGAAACATGAGATAAGGATCTTGTTCGAGACGGTAAGAAAATATTGAGAAATAATCACATGTTTCCCCACTCAATATATATTCATGTCAAAAAGGGATAAACTTGTTGAGTAGGTGAAATAGCTTTATTACATGTTTTCGTATTTGATATTTCGAGTTTGAAGTTGTGAGAGTTGAAGGTGATATTTATTTAAGAAAAATCGAAATACGTTCATAAGCTGTTTGAAAAAGATTTAGAATGTAATCGATTTTTTACGTCATAATCCTTTGGGGATTTGGTTCACATAGAGCATCGACAAATTTGTTAAGCAAGTCTGAATAATTTCGAATTACTGTGGGGTCAGACCTCAGAAGGGTTTGATATGATGTGCACATTTTCAGCCACAGATATCGATAATGCAGGAGAACTTTGAGAAAATGCATGTTTTAAGAGCACGCGTTCTAGGGAATTCGAAAAATAGTAGGATCAAAAGTTCAATGGGAAGGAATCAAGAAAAGATCAGAAATGCGATGTACACGAATTGACAGAACGCATTGTAATCTTCAGCTTGATTTTCTTTTTCATATTTTTCACAAATAAAAAGTGGGCTTCACTTGTGAAATCTTTGGGATTTTTTTTTGAAACGTACTCATACTATCACTCAGAGACTGACTGTATTTGAAACTATCTTTCAAATGTTTCAGACTACTGGTAGTCCCCTTTCTGCAAAAAAACGTCTACAATTCAATATGCCTCTGGAACCAAATCAGAAAATCGATTTGTTTAAAAACTTCACTGCTACGGTACTGCCTATTTTCTGGATAGAAGAAGTAAGTAGGTACTCATGAAAAATATCCTCCTCATCAATGGAAAACATTCAAAATCTCCAAGAACAATTCGAATGTATTGAAAAACTGTAGACACTTTATACTGACGATGATTGATAAATGTTTGTTTCATACCCTTCAAAAAAGGGCGAGTCAATTCAAAATTCTTTCTATATAGCGCGACGGCACATGAATCAAATCGGATTTACTTCCTTGCCCTTTTTCTGAGAGATTCGTTTGTTTTTTTATGTCAGAGGAGTTTTCAACTAATATTTATTCGAGGGCAAGTCATGAACCAGAAATGAAAAAATGTTATCATGCTAATGAATTTTTTTTCATCTCAGGTTGACTGAAGTATCCCATCAAGTGAGACCATATTGAATAGCAGCATTGTTAACATTCTGCTTTTCCTTTACCTGGAGATTTTGTTATGATGGGGCATAAAAACGCTAGTTATACAATTTTTGTTCTGAAATTTATCGTTCTGTTAACCAGCTGACAAACGTCAACACTCAGGAGTCGAAACTTTTGCGAGCAATTGATCAACGAGGCCTTACCTTTTAACGTGCGATTACCCAGCACGGCGGGAAATTGAACCCCGGTCTTTCGCTTGAAAGGCAGACGTGCTAACCCTAGACTGCCGAGAACCATTTTGCTATTATTGCACGACCTCATCAATTTACGAAATGAACTTCTGTGCTCAAGTAATTCCATTGATTTTTTGCGTGTGAAGTATGTCTGAAATTATCTGTGCCCTGAGTTCAGCTCAGCAGGATTATATTTTGAAATGGAAGATCTGACATCCAACATGACGATGGTTGGATAAACATCTCCATTCACCAATAATTAATCCAATCAAAAATATCAGTGTAACTCATTCCAGTAAATGGCATTCTCAGTATCACTACTTTTGTTCGGGTTTGAAGGGCGTCGTTTTTTGGAGTTTCTTCCTGACGCTTCGCTGGCGCGAGTGGCTAGCTTCTTCAGAGGCCCTTACTTCTTGAGTTTGACTCCGATGACTGGGTATCACCACTTCGTAAAGTGTATGTATATGGATACAGGTAGTGAACACCCCAGCATCAAGTTTACCATGGAGACTGAACAGGACCAGCGGATAGCTTTCCTAGATGTACTGATCGAACGATGTGGTGCTAGACTAACCCACAAAGTGTTCCGAAAACCTACACACGAATAGGTACCTGCACACAATAGTGAACCACCATCCAAGAGCCAAGAGAGAGGAATGTGCTCGCAGAATATTTGAACCAGGGTATCTGGAGAAAGAACTGGGATATATTCAAGTGACTATGAGATCGAATGGGAACAGTGTACCCCAGATCAATAGGGCCATAAAACTCAAGAGTTCCACAGTTCAAAGCAGGGAGGACCCTCAAATAAGTGCACATGCTTATCTACCATATATCCGAGGGTCACAGACGATATAATTGAAGATTTCTTGGGGAAACACATCATTAAAACGTTTTTCTAACCCACCAAGACGATACAACAAAGCCTCAGGTCGGCTGAAGACAAAAGAGACCCACAAAATTCTCCGAATCCAGAAAAAGTAATTTGCTCTCCAAACTACCTGAATCTATATAAATACACTTTACGAAGTCTTAATACCCAGAAACCTGAGACCACATCCAAAAGTCGCCCGCAGGCGGCTTAGGTGAGTATAAGAGTCGCATCAGCGACTCGGGTAAGTACACTCCACACTACACACACAGACATCGCGCGCGAACACATAAACCGATCCGCGACAGGCAAGAACTGTCCCGGAGAGGTCGGGGGGACCACCATGCAAAAACTGCAACGCAGCAGAGTCAGGTAGAAACCAAAGTAAGAGATAGAGAGGAAGCAATAGCACCTAAAGGCTGATTTCCAACCGAAGCGGGTTAGATATCAATCTTGCTGAAGTGCCCATCAGCAGGTTGAGGACCGCTCCTGAGAGGGCGGGGGTGGAAAGGAAAATGGAGGATGGCGAAGTCTCGTATCCAGGCAACTGGATATGGCATTACGTCATCCTGGGCGCCCAACCCCGGGGGGGGGCATGGTGTTAATACCCAGTCATTGGAGTCAAACTCAAGATGTATGAAGAAGAAATTTCAAAAACCGACGGCCTTCAAACCCTAACAAAAGAAGTGATACTGAAAACCTCGTCCTCGAAAGCCTTAACCATTTTGTCAAATGCCATCCTGTCATTACGGTGGACAACATTTGCACTGGGCTAGTGATAGAATCGAGAACAAAATATAAATGATTTTGGTACGATAGTTTTCATTTTCCAGGGTGTTGATCTCAACAGAACCTACACTGCACAATTGAAGAGTCTATTCACATTGAAAAAAGTGGTGAAAGTGGGCAAGTGGCTTATTCTTGTGGCATCACTAGGTGGATTGGCAGCATCGGGGTATCTTTTTTTCAAGAATAATGGGGCGGCTGACATAACCCCGGTTCACGATATCCAACGTAATGGAAATAAAAGTGGAATATCTATGGTTAACCATCCAGGTGAACGTGATAACCAGGCGGTGTCGAATATTGGAATGGACAAATTTTAGGCAGCTCACGGAGGGGAAACTCAATGAAGGACATCAGTGCCATAATTGATTTTTTATCATTTTCGTATGATGATTTAGTTGTATAACAAGACGGAGGATGCATGCTCGATGTTCTATTTCAACATCTTCTTTTTCTTCGTAACTGTTTATAAATCATTTAATTTGTAGCCTGATTGATAAATGATTTCAAAATTTATTTTTACTATCATTAAACCTATTCATTAAACCTATTCATTAAACCTATTCATATAATCAGAATTTATCTGCCCGGGAGCCTTGATAGGAAGTGGTTGGTGTCTCTAATTTGAACCTTGAAGTATACTTCGTTCTTCAGAAATACTGAATATACTAGGCCTCTGAAATGTATATTCCTCTCTAAAAAATATAGTTTCAAAGCTGTGCTATTCCATAGTGATTCTTTCACAACTGAAGCAGTGAAATGAATTGAATTGTATAGTCAGCATTTGAATAAAATATGTATGCTTCAGTGTTTGAGTTTGAAGCATACTAGTTCCAATTAAGACTTCCATACAAATTGAAGGGAGAGTGGATTTCGTCCACATTCCACGGATCCACCACTTTTCAAAGTTGCTGATCACGCCCGAATTGAGAACAGTACACCATTGAAAGTTTTGGATTTACGTGGAGCTCAACAATTTTGTAGTTTATATTCGCAATAAAATGAGTACTCAAAAAAAAAAAATTTAAGTTCATAATGTAATCTGAAAAAAAGTGTCTGAATTAGCCAAGAATTCGAATTTTTTTCATATTTGTCGTTTTGAATAGTAATGGTTACTTATTTCATATCGTTGATGAGAGTATTTTATGTCTTGTCAAATGGCCCACAATGGTACCAAGTCGAAATCAAATAAACCGAGAATTATGATCGACTGACAATACAAATCATTCGAATTTCTGATGACAGTACCAAATAGATTCAGAATGTACCTCTACGAAGAAGTATACCATTGAAGCATATAATTTTTACAAAGATAATATGCATCTCAGCACGACCTGACCCTTGAATCGGCTGATTCAATTGAAATTTCACCTAGTAGGAGGATAGTTAACTTTGCGTGAAAACCAAACCATCTGATACTCAAATAGATTGTATACCATGTCATTTTTGAAGCAGTATAACGCAACTAAAATATGGGGCTTTCCTCCTTCAATACAATAGAGTGAATTCAGGAACATCTTGGTATTGAACGTTACTATCGATTTTAACTTCACTTGGCATCCTAAAATTTGCCTGCCAGGTACTTAAAGAAAAAGATGTCGAAGGAAATCCTTGTGTACGTTCTTGAAATTGTTTTTTCCACATTCTCCAAGAAATTTTCGCCATTTTTATTTCAATCGCTTCCCACTCTTCTAATCCGAATGGGAAGCGATAAAACGAACAAATATTTGCTTTTCAAAAATATGTGAAATATTTGTACATATAGTGAAAACACAAAATATTTTCATAGAATGATTAGGCAAAGTCTGGACCATGGACCATGATGTTTTCAAGTGTACATTTTATCAGAAATTAATATGAATATCATGCAATTCATGCAATTTTGGGAAAAGTAAAATTTCAATGACTTGTAATAGTATACAGAGTGTTTCAAATTCGATCCTCACCATTGAGATATCGGAAGCTATGAGAGATACGAAGATGGTTTAATTGGGATAAAGTTGTGCATTTACCTGAATAACAATATGCCGTTGAGAAAGTTCTGAAATTTCGAATATATTCGGACATATCCATTCATCTGGTAAAATATTGTGTACCTGTAAATCGTCATCAGCAGAAAGATTCTTAATTTTGAACAAGTGAATATTTCGATGGGTACTTCGTGTCCGATTGTGGCCCGTGAAGTTTCAGAAAATGGAAGAAAAATTGAAGGTACGTATAAAAAAATTCACAGTAAGAAATGACCAATAAGGAAAAGATCACTCTGTATTCAATTGAAACAGATTTTAAAGACCTTGCTTCTGATGGACCTCGAAATTTTACTTGCCTCACTTACCTACATTTTTTTAATAATGTATGTTCCTCACGGAAGAAGATTGAATTGTTTGATGACAAGAACCCAAAGAGAAATCGTTGTCAAATACTGAATGACAATATAATTTTCCTCTGTAATACAGTTTAAAATAGGGTCTCATTTTGTAAATTCATTAATGGTTTTTGATTATGTATATCCATCAATCAGTATTCGAAATTATTTCTATCAATACTCAGACACCGGAACTCATGAGTTCGTGATTTGAAAATACCCTGGTATTGATCATACCACTAGGAGAAATAGGTATGGAAGCTCAGGAAAAAATCATAATATTTCACTTATTAACAACCATCTCTGGTTACTCTGACTTAGGGATGATAGAGAAGAAGACAGAAAAAAAATCTGCTAGAGGTAGCTGTTCCTTATAAACGCTTTCCCGATAACCAGCGGGAAACCAGGGCAAGTTTTTTTTTCGAAATGGAGTGTACAACGGTTGGATTGGTCATTCTGAAACTGGAACGATCCCTTCTTCCATATCATCGACATTTATCGTTTTTTCTTAGAACTCCTGTAGTCAGATATCTGAATCCACAGCATGCCCAAATATGTCTGTCGATATAATTAGTACACCATTGTATCCGCATAAATGATGACGATCATATTGCCAGTCTAAAGGGCGATATGATAGGTTGCAGTTGAGCTCTAATTAATTCAAATGGTGGTCAGACTATAAACCTTCCTCGTTAGATACACATTATGAGGGCACATTCTATCCGATGAAACATTTCCTAGAGATCAGCTGAGCGTAGGCTTTATAAATAGTATCAATTTTCTTCTCCTGGAGACTTTATTATATAAAGTGAGCCGAATTCTGACAAAATACGACATCAAGACAGTTTTCACAGCAAACAATCAAATATCCCCTTCCCTGCGCTCACCTAAAGATACAATACCAAACGAATCACAAGGAATATATGAAATTCCTTGCCACGACTGCCCGAGAACATATATAGGACAGACGAACCGACGAGTATCAAACAGGACCTACGAGCACGAACTTGCAGTACGTAATTCGGACATGACCTCGACTCTCTTCAAACACCACCACAAAACCGGACACAAAATTGACTTCAACAACACGATGACCATTGCCACAGCAAAAACACTCCACTACAGAATCATTCGCGAAGCAATAGAAATTGAAAAACGCTCTCAATGCCTCAACAAACGAGACGACTCACAAAGACTCCCCAATTCCTGGAAACCATTATTATCCCTTCGAACGAATCCATTAATTAATCCTTCTCAAACCAGACCTGTATACAATCCGACAGTTTCAATAACGTTGGATTCTCATACAGCTATAAGTACCATCCCTCCATCTACCGAACCACAATCTTCACTCTGTCAAGATGAGTGCTGGGGGTTAAGGAGACTTAGGCCTCGCCACCAAGTCAAGCAGTCTTGAGAATGACCCCAAACTGGGAGCCGAAACGTCGAAAGAAGAAGAATTCCAGACGCGGTTCAACCGGAAGTTCCAGAGATCAGATATCCGACCGCGGAAGCCTATCCGAGCATATTTATATATATATATATATATATATATATATATATATATATATATATATATATATATATATTCCGTGTTCTGTGGTTTTGATCCTCTGAAGGAAAATTCTCACAACGTTTCGGCAAAGTCTCATTTGTCATCTTCTAGGTGATGTCTAGAGTTTCGATCTCCGAACTCGACTAATTAATTCGAGTTCTACTTAGTTTTAATTAGTCGAGTTCGGAGATCGAAACTCTAGACCTCACCTAGAAGATGGCAAATGAGACTTTGCCGAAACGTTGTGAGAATTTTCCTTCAGAGGATCAAAACCACAGAACACGGAATGAAACTCGAAAAAAACAACGCATCATACTTCGTCCGTGAGAATCTTCATGCTAACATATATATTATTCTCCATGAAAAACCCCACAACTAGAAAACCGTTTTGACATATTATAAGGATTTCAATAACTTGATAAAGTCTCCGTGAATTTTATTGGATAGTGACCAATATAGTGGTTCAAGACGGTGCAGTCATAGTGACCGAAATATATATTATTATAAATATTATATATATGAAACTAGCACTATTTTTCTCAGGACGGAGGTATAAACTTACAAAAAATGAATAACTCAAATCACACGATGTGAAAATTATAAATTGTATTTGCAGTTTATACAGATATTTCTTGGACATTCACAACAAATAATCTTGGTACATGTGTAACACACGTGAGATTTTTTTTTAGTCGTGAAGTGTAGCAACTTTTTCTTCTTGTTCCAACCATGCTCCAACACAGTGAGCGGGGTAGATGATCAATGGTTCCGAGAAGTATAGTATTTTTCACAGTAAATGGTATTGGCTTATTAACTGCAATGAACTACCCGATTTAATCCCATTGTGTAGAAAATCATCTGGAAAAAGATGCAAATGTGCTACAGGGTCGAACTTAAGAAATTTGAATTTTGCATAATGTAGGAGATATACAAGTAATTTATTTTAATGTTACAATTCTATTCTATATTTAGTTCAGTGTCGCTATCGCTATCCTCATCTTAATAAATTATAATTGGCGCAATTGATTTCACAGAAAGGTACGAGTTTTCAACATTTATAGCATGACTAACAGAACTTTTTCAACTCTCGGTAGGAATGTCATTCATACAGTTCCTAATTATTTCTACCACACTACCACTTGAAGTCGGGAGAGTATTTTTTCCGCGCACGCTCGATTTAAGTTGGTGCCACATAAGCTCTATGGGATTGAACACGCAGTAGTAGGGAGGTAGTCGTAACACTGTATGTCCCTATTCTTCTGCAATTGTATCACAAACATACGTTTTTTTTTTGAGAAAATGACTGCAGCACTTGTGAAAGTTCTTTTTTTGTATAATTTTCCTCAAAATATATGTCATTTGCAGCCATGAAGTTTTGAATCACCAATTTCGTATTCTTTGAGCCAGGAATTTTTTGCAATTGTCGACTATGATAGCTTGCGTTGTCCATTACTATAACGCTGTTTGGCGGAATGTTGGGTAACAGACAATTTTTAAACCAATCTTCAAAAAGCTCTGCTGCCGTATCTTCGTGCTAATCAACACAAGAGTCCTTAATATTTTTGGCAGAAAGCCACATAGTGTTTGGGATCCAACCATTTTTTGATCCTGCGTGTAATATTGTGATTCTCTTCCCATGCGTGTCAAACCACGTCTTGTCGAGGTAATGTATTGGCCGATTTTCAGACCGGTATTTTCTCATTGACTTTATATATTCAGAACGCCAGTTTATTAAACGTGTAGATTCCATTATTACTCGTCTCTTGTCAATTTTGCGATATTTGAAGCCCATTGTAGACAGAGCTCGCCAAAGAGTAGTGAGGCCACAGTTGATGTGATTTTCGTCATTGATGAGCCGCTGATTCAGACCTTCGATTGTAGGGACACGCTGCTCATCGTACATAGTGTAGATTTTTTGCCTTATCAAATCTTTTTCCCAGTCGTCTAGACTTTTTGTGACACCGGAATCTTTACGCTTTTTTCTCGATTCCATGGAATTTTCAACAATTCGTCTAACTGAAGTAAGAGGCACCTTCGTCAAATTACTGGTTACTTTTGCTGCAGCACCCGCGTTATATCCTTGCTGAATTAAGGAATTATACACATTTTTTATAATGATTTTCGCGTCACAAGATAAGTGATTCTTCTTTAACGAACCACTGGAAGAAGCACTATTACTTTTCATCCACGGACACCACATACTGCCTATTCTGTACGTTGGGGTATAAAATATTTGCTATTAATGTCTGTAATAACAAATAAATATTATAAAATTATTGCACGCCGTAACACAAGTGAACTCTTCCAATGAAATACAAAGACTAAAATGAACAAGAAGTGTAAGCTGTTATCCTCTACAATCCCTCTCTGAGAAACAAAATTACCTGAATCCGGTCCTTTCACATTTATGATGTGCATCTCCGATTTTACAACTTAAGGGTCTAATTGGTTTTATAATAATCTTTCAGTCAATACCATTTATTGTGAAAACTACTATATAAGAGCATGTGATAGGCTATGAGATATCAGCCACCTTTTGAGCTTGTGCAACCAGAGGCTACCCAGGACCTACAATTATTCATGAGGTGCAATATGAACCTGTATGGCTCCGTAATACTATATTACATACCGAGGTGGGAAGTGATTCATTCCTGTCGTGAGATCAGTTAGTCAATCGAGACGCAAAGCGTCGAGGTTAGCTATGATCTCGAGACAGGAATGAAACTTCCTACCGAGTTTTGTATCGTATAATTAATAAATCTCTGTTTCGCTCTGAACATATCTAAAATATTACATTCAACGACAACTTACCAAGTACGCGGTTTTCTCAGAATAATCGAGTAGATATATTGTTAGCGTGCCTACGGGGTATACAATTGTCACCAATATAAACAAATTTCAGATAAAGTCAATAAATGACAGATAAAGTCTAGAATAGATGAAATGAGGGCGGGAAGTGAGGGCGTGGAGTAGAGGTATGTAATGTGACACTTCCCAAACTTCAATGACATTAGTAATGACAGCATTACATTATGGTTGTAAATGAAATTATATTCGACCAAGATCTTCCCGCTTAGAGAAAATAAATGCTAATTAAGCTAAATGAATCAGTCGATACCCACCTCCATCGATAAACCATCTACGACCCCGACCCGTCACTCAATGCATAATTGATAGATTGAAATAAACATCTTCCGATTCTTAATGGCAGTTTTCATTATTGATATCAACTCAACCTTCAAGTTCAGAAAATGACAGTGATCATCCCCTCCACTAAATGAATTCAATAAAAATAGCCAAAGCTCGTATAACTCGATAGGTCCGTTCCCATTCAAACTCAACGTGATTGTTGCAAACTCGCGCTCGCGTGTGCATAGAGGATTTTGCTGGTAACGGAAATGATTTTGAAAAAGTTTTGATTATCAAGAACATGCAGGCATCGCTGAAGCTTGGAATTGGTGGATTGGGGCTGACGTTGTTCACGATCATTTTCGGATTCTTAGCGTTCGATCCATTTCTGCGACTTGCAGTTAGAGATGTAAGTTATTTTTGCCCTGAGTTCTTTCAATACTGGAGTGATTCAAGTACAACGTCCAATCAGGAACGAATTCGAATATTCTCAGATCAGTTCAGGCACCTTTTTCATTTGATTTTCACCCATCGTCAGAAATCAAGTGCATACAAAAAGAGTTTACCGAGGTGGAAAGTGATTCATTCCTGTTGTGAGATCAGTTAGTTAACCGAGACGCAAAGCGTCGAGGTTAGCTATGATCTCGAGACAGGAATGAAACCTCCTACCGAGGTTTGTAAACTTTTTTATTTACAACCATCATATTTCGATAAAAATTATTAAATCTCTGTTTCGTTCTGAACATATCTAAAATATTAGATTTAACGACAAATCACCAAGAATGCGGTTTTCTCAGAATAATTAAGTAGATATATTGTTACCGTGACTACGGGGTATACAATTGTCACCAATATAAATGAATGTCAGGTAAAATTAATAAATGACAGATAAAGTTGATGAATGACAGATAAAGTCTAGAATAGATGAAATAATGGCGCGAGTAGAGGTGTGTAATGTGACATTTCCCAACCTTCAATGATGTTAGTAACGACAGCCTTACATATATGGTTGTAAATAAAATACTATATTCCCAATACGACATTTAGAATGACGTACTACAAATATTCCGTTAAATTGATAACTTCGAAAAATACAGAAACAGCATACTCATCTCCTTGTATTTTCCTGAAATGCTTTCAAATTATCTATTATCTATTGAAAGTTCCAATACTGAGCTGAAAATGAATCAAAATCATTCCATCTTCCTTGATCATATTAATAGAGAATTTAAAATTCACCCATTTCCATCAATAGTTTTCCTTTCAGCAAGTTGCTCTGAGGAAGAGAAATGAAGTGAGAGGTATATATTTGAAGATACCATTCCCATTAGATTTTCGGGTATACTTTTTCAATGTTTCGAACCCTATGGAAGTTCAGAAGGGAGCTAAGCCGATCTTGAAGGAAGTTGGACCTTATTTTTATGAGTGAGTTCGTTCATTTCATCCGATAGTATTGATTTTACATCAAAAAGTCTCTACCTTGACTTCACGTTATTTGTTCAAATGAAATGAATTGAAATATTCGATAATAGATAATTTTTGTATCTGAGTAGCGCTATGAAAGCGATCGGCATTTCGTGATGTTCACACAATAATTCAGTAATAGAATTGTAATCAATCGGTTTTCAGTTATTTCTGTAACTATACTTGTTCATCAGTAACACGCATAATTCTTGGTTTCTTTCATATTTTATGATTTTTTGTGGCATATAACTTTTCTCTACGCCGAAAAATATTAACCAGAACTATCTCGGCAGCCAGGAACAAAGAACTTTCTTTCAAGAGTTATTCCATTATCTGCATAACAGCGGAAATGGAAAAAAATCGAAAGGTGATTTACATTATCTCATATGTGTTCATCTTGTGTTGTACTGTATTTACATCTATCTATATCAGCTGTTATCAATCACAACAAGACCAACTGACGAATGTCTGGAATTTTTTTTTGACACTATTTCGAAAAAAGAAATATCCCATGAAAATTGAATTTATGATAATGTCATCACCATAATAACTGCAAAAATTATTAATTTGAGTCTGTATTAAACCTAGAAGATTATTGATAAATCTCTATCGAGTAGCGGAAAAGCTTTCTTCCGCCCAGGAATCGCAGATCCCCCATGTCTTCTTCTTATACGTACAGCTTATTGTTCTTTCTATAATTGTTCGTTTCCGTTAATCAGCTGACGAACGTCAACCGTCAGAAGTCGAAACTGGTGCGAGCAATGGATCATCGAGGCCTTAACTTTTAACGTTCGATTACCCAGCATGGCGGGGACCTTTCTGAAAGAAGACTAGATTACGTAATTTTTACCTTGTAATCACCAATGTGGGAAAAAAATTCGAAGTAATTTGGACGTCGATAATTGGAATATTTGGATATTTAGTTTACTAGGTTGAGGGTAAAAATAAATAATGTTGACATGAAATTGGTCAGTAATAAGTAAATATCAAGCTTAAATCAACCTTCCTGTTACCAATTATTCCCTTGGACGAATGAGTAAACAAAGAGAGGTTTCTTTATATCAATAGCATACATATACACATATTATCTCTATCTCAACTTCTCATAATTTGGTTGCCACAACGAATCACCTATGGTCTACATGAAATGCTGACAATAAGTATTGGAATATAAAAATTAATGTCATACGGTAGCTACATGCTCTCTCCTCAACAATATTCTCCTTGCGGCGCGAAATTTTCTGTAGAATGATGGTTCTTACCTCCATAAAATCCACGGGCCTCTTTAAATATGCGATTTAATGCAAAAATAATTTAGATTGATTGCACATGTTTAAACTTTTTCTCCAAAAAACACTCTTTTAGCAAAGTTATGTTTTTAAAATGTCATATGCAGCCATTATTTAGAAATAAATCGTCAGAATAAACTAAAATTCAATATATTATCGATATTTATTGATCGGTAGAACGGATATTTTAATTAAATATAGCGTAATTTTTGAAATGTACCTATAAGTCAATATTCTTCTTCTTATGGTATGAAATCGAGTTAATAATTGAACTATCAGACCTGTTAAATAACCTTCATATTCCCTGACCGTAATGGCTTATATCTAGTCACATTAGGTAAATATTCACCAAAAGAGAATACCAAAACATTCATTGAGTTATGATGACATTTGCTCCGTAAATTATACCCTAAATAATACCAGAATTCAAACCGCCGCAATCCTTGCGATGGTTGGGTCATTTTGAAGGAGAAAATAGGTAATTTCTCACATGTTTCTTGCTCTAAAGTGGCTTATGGAATCTGAAGGAGATTTACTGGTGATTACGTTCCAGTAATCAACCAAGGTTGCTACTTATGAATTATTCATACTTTGAAGTTAAATATTCAAGGCCTGTACTACCAGTACCAGTTTTTTTGACATTTCTCCCCGGCATGTGGAATAACTGTCCTAAAATGTTGGATGGGACACCTATTATGTGTGTTCACTGTGTTGAAATTTATTCCAAAAAGACGTGTTTTCTTTCGTCGTGGTCTGCACTATCAAGTGCAACTGAAAAACAAGCTGAGTTCGTGCCAGGATGGATTGGATTAGCTAACTAATATACCCTCTTCTCAGATTGTTATTTGAAAGTTTGCGCATTGTCAAAATACACATGAAATGATTTTCTCCATATTGTCCTCACATGCTAACACCTTCTGTTTCACAATCACAACAGCAGCTGTTAGTAAGAGCTGGTTAATATTGAGAAATAACTACTACATTTTTTATGATTTTCTTTCAGTTACCCCCGTATCTAAGCTATATTTTGGCGATCAAACGTCTTTATTGATGTCTTTGAGCGTCTTAAAGCGTAACGCCATTAATTTTGTTATTACAAAAATAGAATACACTCTCCTATAATGGCTATTATTCTCTTGGTGATTGAGTTCAGTAAACTTCAACTCGTGAATAATATCAATAATCATTATACCCTCGTTCAATTATATACTAGTTCTCTTCATAACAAAGTATACCTAATATCGATGAGAAGTATGTAATGTTATGGTGATTATATTCGAAAAAAATGTGCTACACATCATTTAGAAACTTTACCCATTCAGTCTCGGTAGTGTAGTGGTTAGCATATCTGCCTATCAAGCGGAAGGCCGGGGTCGAATCCTCGCCGGGCCACCGTGCTGGGTAATCGCACGTTAAAAGGTAAGGCCTCGTTGATCCATTGCTCGCACAAGTTTCGACTTCTGAGGGCTGACGTTCGTCAGCTGGTTAACGGAAACGAACAATTTTAGAACAATTTTTAGAACAATTTTAGAAATGATTCCGGATCTGTGAAGAAATTTTCTTGAAATTGAGGAACTTCACAGTATTGAATCTTGTTTCCATCCTAATCGTCATAAAAAAATAAAAACTTTGAGATTTTCATAATAAAAAAAATTCTCGTATTATCATTACGGAAAGACCTTTTTAGGGAAATAATTCAATTCCATGCTACTCTATATAACACATTCATTTTGTTATTCGAAAAAAAAACAATACAACAGTGTAGGGCACACGTAGCCGCCATTTTGTACGCTACGATGTTCGGTTTACCGTCCGAAATCAGTATGTGTCCCTATTTAACAAATCGAATTTCGATATTCTACACCAATCGATGGAGAATACGAAGTGGACCTAAACCGTTTTGGGCCTCACTGTATGCGGAGAACGGAAATGAAAATGTATCCAAACATTTCATAAAACAGACATGAACGTATTTACTGGAAAAAGGACGTTCATTAGTTGCACAAGAAAATTTACTTCATAGTTTTAATAACTGCTCATCTGATCAAAGCTCAATAACCGTTTTTTGCGTTTTATGACGAGAAAAGTAATAATAGTGGAAGATAAAAGTCTGTCATTATCTGATTATAATGAATGACGGTAGCCGTAGCCATTCATTATATTCAGATGATTCTTGATGAGAATAGTTATCAAGAGTACGTGATTGAAATTTGATCACGAATAAAGTTTATAGGTTCGTCAAAACATCAATTATATCTATAATATGACTTTGACGAAGAGAGAAAAGCCACATGCCAGAGCATGTGAGACACACAGATTCCATTTTTCCGAATTGAAATAATACGTTGAATATTGATTTTTGTATGCTATTAATAATTATTTTTTCAATGATTCATGAAATTAGACCAAGAATGGGGTTCGAAGTTGTAGACCGTCCAAATATTGGTGAATAGACGGCCCAAGTAATACACGGGGAGCTCTTATTTCGCCTAAAGCTTTATGAAAGATATATTCTTGCAACTTATCAAGCTAAATGACTACATTGATGCTTTGTTCGACACTAAATTGCTAATAAAGGTATTTGGTGGAATGAAATGGCTGATTGAACGTTCTTAGCGCTTAAATATGACTATGCTTTATTAAAGCATCTTATATTTCTTGTTCATTACTTTATAAAAGGTTCAGTGGGATGCATTGCACACCAAAAAATTATGCACCTTCATAAGTGTTGTTCAAGCATTTATATAAACATTACCCAACTGTTTCACAATATCGGTAATTCTCTAGAGGCTATAAAACATTGAGTTTTAACTACTTAAAAGCAAAATTCCACAGCTTTTTGCAATTTTAAGCCCAATACCATTCAAGCCAGACCTTATATAGTAAGCGTATTAAGGTTTCATGCTTGTGAATGAGGCATCATTCATACAGCATTAATACAACAAAAGTTATATTTTGAAACTTTATAAAGGCAGGAGCCTTCTGCCTCAATAGAACTTTCTTGTGGTTGAAGGACACTAAACGTCAGAGTTCCATAACCTCTCTAAAATTGTACTACTGAATTTGTTCATATTAATATTCATTGTGCAAATTGTGTTACTCTAAAATATGGAAACGAACTGGAAGAAAGTGGAGCGGAGTGGGAATTTCAGAAGGAAAGTTAATTTGAAACTGTTGTTCTATCTGATGGCCAGGCAACTGGGCTAACATCAAACAACTCCTGTCAAATAGCTACTTATACAGCACTAATACAGCAACGAAAGAGTCGCAGAGATAGAGAGAGGAGAGAGCTCCTATTTGTCGAATTCATTAACGTTCGAATGGCGACTCGGACGGCGAATATGCGAATCAGTCGATCTAATAATAGTCCAAGAACCAGGTACTTTTTTTCTGCAATCTTCTACAGAATTGATATTCTTGTTGGAAAATGTTCGGGGGTATCCCCTGAATGTAAATTCAAGTTGGCGGGACGGGGGGGGGGGGTTTGAGCTTCAGCCGCCATCTTGGAAAACACGTTTTATCGAATATCTCGTGAACCGTGCATCGTACGATAAAAACAGTAGGAATCGTTTTTGTAGATAATGAAATTCTCTGCAACTTTCATTTGAAACTTTTTTTTGTATAAAGCATAGGTTTTTATTTATGACGCGCCAAAATACTGCCATTTATACTGTTTCATCAACCGCAAGCGCCAAAAATATGTGTAAAAATGTGGTGGCGAAGTGAATTCGATTTAAGATGCCAGAAAGGCCCGTTAGAGGTCAGTCATTTGTACCCTTTTCAAAGATTGCTGTTTTGACACTTCATCCTCGTTTTATAACTGAGCTTAATCGAGAAATGTCTAGGTAACACTTTAATACAGCCGAAATCGCTGTTCAAAAGCTTTCGTGGACACCTTCTGTGAATTCATTCGGGCCACCATGTTGAAAACTCAAAAAAAATCGTGATAGAGCGGCCATTGTTACCATTTCAAATGTTGGGGTGTATTTGATAACTTTTTCTGAATAAAAAAAGATATTTTGTTGAAACATCACTCATGAGGCATTGTAATAGCGTAAGTGCATCATTTCAAGCCCATTTTATGTAAAAAATAATTATACTTTTTTGAAATTATTATTTTTCAATTGAGGAAATGTAGATATTTTGAAAGCGCGTTGAATTATTTCGAAGTAGAAGAGCATGTTCCAACAGAAAAATTTTCTTCCCATGGTAAATTTAGTTCAACATGGACGGCAGCAAGTACATAATAAGTTTTATATGTACGCCATAACAATATCATTCCCGATCGTTTGATAATTCAATCTCTCTTCACAACACATCTAACAACACCATAATAGTGCAAAAAGTATTCATAAATGTTATTGTTGGAAACTATCATTCAGTAATTTTCATCTGTCACAAAAATGTCTAACTCTTTAAATGTTTATATAGCCTTTCAAACTCAAATATACCTCTGTTTTCAATCAACTGAGAAGATACTATATTGAGTTAATTGCGAACACCTTAATACGGTTGCTTCACAACTGCTGGAGGAGTTGAACAAGTTTATCTTCTCCGCCTCCAGCAGCAACACCAAAGCGCCCACGATTAAATCGTGGACATACTCCGGTGAAATCATCAGTGTGGTCTGCGATGACGACGCGACGCTACAGTGGCTGAAAAAAGCCACAAAGGACCTCAAGCCGTGGGAGGAAGCATCGCTGGCGGTCGTCGGTGTGGATGAGCTCCCAAA
This sequence comes from Zygogramma bicolorata, assembly GCA_032362365.1. Classification (NCBI taxonomy): domain Eukaryota; kingdom Metazoa; phylum Arthropoda; class Insecta; order Coleoptera; family Chrysomelidae; genus Zygogramma; species Zygogramma bicolorata. Next base: position 13,935,030 of record JAVJAQ010000137.1, on the reverse strand, counting down.
GCTTACCAAAGCCTCGCTCTGGATCCCGGACGACGTCCACAAGACGACATCCGGTGAGAAGGAGAGGGTGCTGGGTAGGCTGAAGGCGCAGAATCCAGACCTGAGGATAGCGAGGTGGTGCACTTTCCACCATGAGGTGAAAGTGAACCCTCAAGGACACCTCTTCGTCTTCGGAATCGGAGACGAGGATATGGCTGTCCTGAAGAAAAAGTCAATGAATATAAGCTACGCGTTTACCTCATTGGCAATAAGGGTAACTAAAAAGGAAGGTACCTCTGAAGACCCGAGGTCCTTGGAAGTCGAGCCACCTAGAGTGGATATTGGCACCGAGGTCACCAAGGGTCCCGAAAAGGACGTCGAAACATCTGCAAAGATGACAGACGACGACCTGACGGAAGAGGCACCTGACAAAAAAGAGGCCATCGCTCCCCTACTGAGGGAGCAAATGGACCTAGAATGGAGTCTTAACCCGAACGACCTCTTCAAGGACGTCGGAAAAAAGATAAAATTAATACAATGCAACCTCCAACACAGCAGGACGGCTACGGCAACACTATGTCGCCGCCTTGATGTGTTGGAGGATGCAATAGCTTTGATCCAGGAACCCTGGATAATTGAGACCAGAATTACTGGTTTCGGTAACTTGACTGGCCAAATTTTTAGCGCACCAAGCAATCAACAACCCAGGACAGCCGTTTACGCTTCCAGGAAATACAGAGCCTCTCTGAGTGCACAATTCTGCACCTCAGACCTAACTGCGGTTAAAGTGGAATGTCAAGGCGGAAAGGGCAAACATACGGCGTTGATACTCGCATCGGTGTACCTCCCCTCAGATGCAGCCACTCTACCACCCACAAGAGAGATGGAAGTGCTAGTGGACCACTGCCTAAACCAGAGAATGGAGTTGATTTTGGGCTGCGACTCAAACTCTCACCACCTGGGCGGGGGCAGCAAGGATATCAACGCCCGAGGTAACTCTCTTTACGAATACATAATTAAGAAAGACCTAGCAATCTTGTATAGAGGCACGGAGCCGACATTCATTTACGCCCGTAGCCAAACATTAATAGATCTTACGCCGGCGACAGCCATGATATCAAATAAAATTCAAGACTGGCAAGTGTCTGATCATATTTCTATGTCAGACCATCGCTGGTTGACTTTTACGGTAAACCAGGATCTCAGGACCACTGTGAAATCCCGCGATCCGGAGAAGACGGATGTAGCTCTATACAATCGACTCTTAAAAGGAGCTCTGCGGGAGACAGAGGCCCTGACTCCTGGCAATAGTGAAGAATTGGAAAGGTACACGTTATATATCCAAAACAAAATAGAAATTGCCTATAAGGAATCCTGTCCGATGAGGATGGTACAGACAGAAGGCACAACCAATAAATGGTGGTGCCCCGAGTGGTGCCCTGAACTGGAACACCTCAGAAAGACAGCGAGAACGACCTTTAACAAAGCACAACGAACAAAACTCGAAGAGGACTGGGGAATATATAAAGCCAACCTCAGAGAGTTCAAAAAAGTCTACAGGCAAAAGCAAAGAGAAGCCTGGAGAGCCTATTGTAAGGCAATCGAAGATTTCCCGCAAGTCTCGAGGCTACAGAAGGCACTCTCAAGCGACCACCATAAGAGTATCGGCATCCTGACGAGGAAAAATGGCGACAAGGCCGCCAACCTCCGAGAAAGCGCCGAGATTCTTATGGAAACTCACTTCCCAGGTTCTGTCTTCCCAGGAACGACGAACCGGACGGAAGTACCAATAACACCCTCACAATACGACTGGCAATTTGCTAGCACTATAATTGATGAGGACAAGATGAGGTGGGCCATATCGGGCTTTAACCCCTTCAAAGCACCAGGACCTGACGGTATAAGACCAGCCCTACTACAATGGGGACAGGATATTCTCATGCCGCACCTGGTCGGAATATTCAGAGCCTCATTAGCTCTGAGGTATGTTCCCAGTAAGTGGAGAGAAGTACGAGTGGTGTTTATACTCAAACCAGGAAGGATGGACTACACCTTACCAAAAGCATTCCGACCAATTAGTCTCACATCGTTCTTTTTGAAAACAATGGAGAGGCTGTGCGAGCGGTATATAAGAGATGAAGTCTCAGTTCACAATCCACTTTATCCATATCAGCATGCATATACTCCGGAATGGTCCACTGATTCGGCCCTTCACCAAGTGGTTGGCAGAATCGAGAGATCATTGGATAATAAAGAATCCAACCTGGGTATATTCATAGATATCGAAGGAGCGTTCGATAAAACGACCTTCCAACAATCACCCAGCAACTTAACTCCAGGAATATACCCCTGGTAGTAGGAGAGTGGATACTCAAGATGCTCTCTAGTAGAGCAATAAGTATAAATGTAGAAGACATTACTGTGAGAGGACTGGTCATGAGGGGATGTCCGCAGGGAGGGGTCTTATCACCCCTTCTTTGGAACATAGTCCTGGATACCCTGATAAATCACCTCAACAGTAATGGTTTCTACACAATTGCATATGCAGATGACATAGTTATTCTGCACCGGCAAAGTTGTGAACACAGTGTGCGATAGAGCGCAGGATGGTCTCAAATTAATAGAAACATGATGTAAAGAACACTCACTGTCGGTCAATCCCGAGAAGACGGAGATGGTCCTTTTCACTAGGAAAAGAAGCTAATCGGGCTTGAAACCCCCCGAAATCTTCAAAAGCAAACTAAACTTCTCTGAAGAGGTGAAATACCTCGGTATTACCCTCGACAGGAAGTTAACATGGAACTCGCACATTCAGAGCAGAGCAAAAAGAGCATATGTGGCCTATGAGCAGTGTCGGAGGACGCACATGGGGCCTCTCGCCCCGTGTAGTCAACTGGATCTACACTGCAATAATAAGACCTATGCTAACGTACGGAGCCATTGCATGGGGACCGAAAACTCTACAAGCAACGGCCATCCAAAAACTAAACCAAATACAGCGAATGGCTTGTCTGAACATCACAGGAGCCATGAGAACAACACCAACCGCAGCAATGGAATTAGTTACTGGTCTGACACCTCTGGACCTGCACGTCAAGGAGGTTGCGCTAATGGCCATGCTACGATTGCGCACAGCTGGTGTAAACCCCGAGGTAGGAATGGGTCAACTGAGGCGGGGCCTGTGGAGGGAGGCACTCACTGCGGTGCCTCTGCTACAGGCAGCCAGTGATGCAATTGAACCCAGGTTTGTGTTTAATAAACCCTACAAAATACAAATAAAACAGAACACTGAGGCGGATGCTGCAAATGCAATACGCATATACACAGACGGCTCAAAAACCACAGAAGGATCAGGATGTGGAGTTTACTCTAGATCACTTAGCCTAAGGATTAGGTGGGGAATGGGAAAAAATACCAGCGTGGTTCAAACAGAACTGGCTGGTATCACAATCGCCACAAAAGAGCTAACCAGAAAAGGAATTTCTGGCAAAGACATAATAATCTACACTGACAGTAGACAAGCCCTACTAACCTTGAATAGACAACGTATTATCTCAGGGTTAGCACTAGAGTGCCACCAAGATTTAGCTAACGCCTCGGTAGATAATAATATCGTACTAAGGTGGGTGAAAGGGCACGACAGGAGCAAAGGTAAACGCATTGCTGACTCTTTGACCAGGATGGCGGCTGGAATGAACATTTTGGGACCAGGTGACACCCATGGCTTGACGACTTCGACAATTGTGGAACTAGCCAAACGTTACACCCATACTCAAACCCTCAAAAGATGGGATGAAACCAAAGGATGCAGTTTTGCCAGGATCACCCTGGGCGACCCTGAGAAGCTGGATCCAAATAAATATTTGGCGATGACCAGGAAGAACCTACGTTTAACAGTGGGATTTCTGACTGGACACTTTCAACTAAGGAAACACCTCCATATTATGGGGCTAGTGGACACACCTCTATGCAGGATGTGTGAACAGGAAGATGAAACTGTCAGGCATGTCTTATGCGAATGTCTGGAGCTATCGTCGATAAGAGAGTGTGTGTCCGGTGAGTCTTGGCCTACACCTGCCGATATTAAGGAGATGTCCCCTGGTGACCTGTCCTCCTTCCTGGATAAGGCAGGATGGACAATGTCCTAGGAGGGCGACTCCTTGGGAGGATGTACAATGGGCCATATTGTGGCCTAAGTGCTGTGGGTCTATACTCACCCTCCCTACTCTACAGATACAGATTCACAACTGCAACTCCTAACCCATTCATAAAACAACTTTATAAATGCTTACTGACAGGCGGTATACGGCAGCTGCTAAGAAGTTTTGTAATGTGATTTATAAGAACCGATAGAACAAAGCGGAGAGGTTTTCATATTACTACATAAGCATCAATATACCCCTTACAAATCTTGTCGAGGCTGTATAACTTGTGCCTATTTTGGATGTATAGATACTTCTTTGATGCTGAAACAGTGTCGTTAACTCTAATTTATACAGTATTAAGTTATATTAGATTGCTGTATAACTATTGTTAGAGTTTTCAAAAAGTAATTTGTGCTACTCGAGTAAGTATCAATCATGAACTTTTGACTTGAGAAAATCGTTCCAAATTTTCTTTGAGAGTCGGGATCCCTCAGGTAAATAATCTTTCTTCGACCCCTTATATTATTTCCATTTAAACCGACAGTACCCACGCTAGGAGATTTCAATACAAACAATATACTACGTGCTTTTTAAATCAAAGTCATAAGAAATAATATTTTGTCTAATGCGGATAAAATAAGAATTGATATTGAAATCTATACAAGTGTAGAAGGGCAGATTCTCAATCTACCCCGAAAAGTAGCTGCGTCTATTAAAAAACAGTTCTTTCAGAACAAGTCCAATTAGTCAGGAACTTCTCGTATAACTCTGATTTTGCCTATAAAAAAAAATAATAACCACAAACTTCTTGATGTTACGAATCTGTTTCAGTGAATTCAAAGAAAAGATCGACGTGATAGATAATGAAACTGAAGATAGTTTGATCTATTACCCATACGATATATATAAGTTCAACGCAAACAAGTCAGGAATGTTGTCAGATGAAGACTACGTTACCATCCTTCACCCAGCGATGGTTGTGAGTATATAATCACCACTTTCTTGACAATTAACGAATTGATTCCAATTTACTCGATCACTCATTAATTTTTGAGATTCTATGATTTAGTCTATATCATTCTCTGTAAATGCTCGTGTCACAGACGAATTTCAAAACTTGAGTTAACATATTCGGAACAATATTGTTTAAGGACGCAATAACCGTTCTTAACAAATCGTCTTCATTTTGAAACATATGAGACTACACTCGATTCTTGATTGATCCCCAAAGGAAAAAGTCTAGTGGCGCTAGGTCGGGGGACCTCGCAGGCCAGAATGTATCATTATGAGTACCAATCCACTGTCCTGGAAAGCTACGGTTCAAATAATCACGAACATCATCTTGTTGATACCAGCAGCTGTGAGTAACCGCTGGAGGCAAATATTATAGAGCGTCTTCGAAATTATTAACCAACAAACTTATGTAGCCACAAGTTAAAATCGAAACAATGTTGATGTCTGGCCCATTTTTTCACAAGCGGATTTTGTTGTTACCAATAATGAACATTTCGCCTATCAAAAATACCATTGTTGGTGATCTTAGTTTCATCAGACCAAATTATTTTGAATTTATTCCTTGACCTGCTAGTGGCGTAGGCCCATGGTAATGGAGAAATCTTGAGATATGTTTGAATTAATATTGATTTTTCGTATCTCATTGCATCTCAATCTGATATCATTAAATTGAAAGAGACTCCTTTTAATTCATCTTTACGATAATTTCATTTCTCTTCCCCCAAAGCGAAAGCATCAAAGGAGTTTGCTTCTGAAAAATGATTTCATGCCATAGCCACGATGTGAATATTTACAATTTCAGGGAATGGTGACTCAAGTGGCTAGAGATTCCCCAGCGTTGCTATCGATTGTGAATCAAGCGATAGGTCCAATATTCAAGAATCCTGATTCGATCTATTTAACGGACAAAGTGAGGAATATCCTCTTTGACGGTGTAGAGCTCAACTGCAAAGTTACTGAGTTTGCTGCCAAAGCCGCCTGTACACAAATCAAGACTCAATTGCCTGGAATCAAATTTGGGCCGGATAATAATCCTCTTTTTTCGCTACTCGGAGTGGTAAGATATACTTGATTCTCATGAAAAATATACTGTGAAAATAAGTTGATTCTATGTATATTTCTTCTTCTATTTCTTTATTCAACGTCGGCCTATTTCCGCTACCAAGGCCAATCACCGACGCCGGTGAGCACACTTCCCCCAACCGGAAATTTTGCCGATCCCTCTGGTATTCCAACCAGAGGTAGGGATCTTTAACGAGCCCAACATCCATGGACTCGGGACCGACGGCTTTACGTCCCCTCCGAAAAACGGCATATCCTCAATATATCTTGTGCTCATTGATTTATTTTCTGCGAGCTATGATATGCTATTTCGCTGCAGCTGTACGGGCTTTCGACACGGTATCCTATGTATATTTGGTTTTCCGTGGCTTTTTCATGCTGCTACTTTTCCACCCATATTATTCACTAGTGAATAGTGAGTCATTATTCACTGCTATCAAATACTTCCTTGATTCACTCACAATATCTTATGTATACGCCATTTGTAATATAATATAAAATCACAAGTAAAAATAGAAATCATAACAAGAAATAAAAAGGCTAAATGAATAAAAAAATGAAAGTGAATGAAATAGAATGGAATATAAAATAATGTCAAGTGGAAAATTCCGTTTCCTCCTGTTCACAAGCTTTTTCTTGTTCACAAAATAAAACGTACGCCTCGCCACTTACGAGAGATTTTGAACAGATCGGTGACACACGGGAATCGTTGTATTCGTACAACGTTTCGGAGTGAGGGTGTCGACAGTAAGCCGTGTAGTGGCCGCTGTACGTAGTGCCGCTATGGTTGGAGAGCGCGTAGAGTTTGTAACGGCAATGGGCTCCATTGGCTGCAGCGTAATTGCTCATGTCTAGACTTTCCAACGAGAAATCGATGGTGACATTCAATTTTCCTCTGAATCTCTCCGTTGGAGAAAAACGTTCGAGATGGATCACCAACACACGAGGGAACTTGTGGATCGATAATGACTTCGTGCATTTCCGCCTTTCTTTACACATGGAACACGTCGGCTTCTCATCATTATATTGATTTGCTGCAAATAATCGGTTTTTAAAATATTATCGTGTATATTTTCAATTCATTTCTCTACCTACATATGAAAAAGAATAAGAAAATGAGCTTCTACTTGCTGTCAGCGACGATATCATGTATCATATCGAAATAGGTTTTGAATCCAAACAAATTTGACTCAAACCTGTCAACAATATTGTATGAAAAATTCGTTAGAATGAAATAAGAGTATTTGTGAAAACATGTCCCAAGTAACACACAGGGAGCTCTTATTTCGCCTAAAGCTTTATAAATGATATATTCTTGCAACTCATCAAGCTAAATGACTACATTGATGCTTTGTTCGACACTAAATTGCTAATAAAGATATTTGGTGGAATAAAATGGCTGATTGAACGTTCTTAGCGCTTAAATATGACTATGCTTTACTAAAGCATCTTATATATCTTGTTCATTACTTTATCAAAGGTTCAGTGAGATGCATTGCACAGGAACAAATTATGCACCTTCATTAGTGTTGTTTAAGCTTTCATATAACCATCACGCAACTGTTTCACAACATCGGTAATTCTCTATAGAGGCTATAAAATATTGAGTTTTAACTACTTCACAAGCAAAATTCACACAGAAACAAATTATGCACCTTCATAAGTGTTGTTTAAGCATTCATATAACCATTACCCAACTGTTTCACAATATCGGTAATTCTCTATAGAGGCTATAAAATATTGAGTTTTAACTACTTTGAAAGCAAAATTCCACAGCTTTTTGCAATTTTAAGCCCAATACCATCCAAGTCAGACTTTTTATATTAAGCGTATTAAGGTTTTATGCTTGTGAAAGAGGCATCATTCATACAGCATTTTTACAACAAAAGTTATATTTTGAAGCTATGTAAAGGCAGGAGCCTTCTGCCTCAATAGAACTTCCTTGTGGTTGAAGGACACTAAACGTCAGAGTTCCATAACCTCTCTAAAATTGTACTACTAAATTTGTTCATATTAATATTCATTGTGCAAATTGTGTTACTCTAAAATATGGATACGAACTGGAAGAAAGTGAAGCGAAGTAGGAATTTCAGAAGGAAAGTTAATTTGAAACTGTTGTTCTATCTGATGGCCAGGCAACTGGGCTAACATCGAACAACTCCTGTCAAATAGCTACTTATACAGCACTAATACAGCAACGAAAGAGTCGCATAGATAGAGAGAGGAGAGAGCTTCTATTTGTCGAATTCATTAACGTTCGAATGGCGACTCGGACGGCGAATATTCGAATCAGTCGATCTAATAATTTCAACTAGAGCTTTCTTCTACATAGGAATAGGCAAGCGCCAAAAATATGTGTAAAAATGTGGTGGCGAAGTGAATTCTATTTGAGATGCCAGAAAGGCCCGTTAGAGGTCAGTCATTTGTACCCTTTTCAAATATTGCTGTTTTGATACTTTATCCTCGTTTCATAACTGAGCTTAATCGAGAAATGTCTAGGTAACACTTCAATACAGCCAAAATCACTTTAATACATCCGAAACGCTGTTTAAAAGCTTTCGTGGACACCTTCTGTGAATTCATTCGGGCCACCATGTTGAAAACTCAAAAAAAAAATCGTGATAGAGCGGCCATTGTTGCCATTTCAAATGTTTGGGGTGTATTTGATAACTTTTTTTGAATAAAAAAAGATATTTTGTTGAAACATCACTCATGAGGCATTGTAACTGCATCATTTCAAGCCCATTTTATGAAAAAATAATGATAATTTTTTGAAATTATCATTTTTCAATTAAGGAAATGTAGATATTTTGAAAGCGCGTTGACTTATTTCGAAGTAGAAGAGCATGTTTCAACAGAAAAATTTTCTTCCCATGGTAAATTTGGGTCAACATGGAAGGCAGCAAGTACATAATAAGTTAGCAAATAGCTTCCAGTGAGTTTTATATGTACGCCATAACAATATCATTCCCGATCGTTTGATAATTCAATCTCTCTTCACAACACATCTAACAACACCATAATAGCGCAAAAAGTATTCATAAATGTAATTGTTGGAAACTATCATCCAGTAATTTTCATCTGTCACAAAAATGTCTAACTCTTTAAATGTTTATATAGCCTTTCAAACTCAAATATACCTCTGTTTTCAAACAACTGAAAAGATACTATATCGAGTCGATTGCGAACACCTTAATACGGTTGCTTCACAACTGCAACTCCTAACCCATTCATAATATAAACAGGCGGTATACGGCAGCTGCTAAGAAGTTTTGTAATGTGATTTATAAGAACTGATAGAACGAAGCGGAGAGGTTTTCATATTACTAAATAAGCATCAATATACCCCTTACAAATCTTGTCGATGATGTATAACTTTTGTTGCCAACTCTCATTTATACAGAATTAAGTTATATTAGATTGCTGTATAACCATTGTTAGAGGTTTTAAAAAGTAATTTGTGCTACTTGGGGTATGTAATGTCACAACATTTTTCACCAGAATCCTTCAACAAATTTTTTATTAGTAGTGCATAATGTATGGTATTCTACTCAATTTATTCAACCTAACCTAACATAAGCTATCCCAAGCTAACCTAACCTAACCTGAAGAGTGTGTTTTTCTATCAGGATAAACTAGTTTGACCTAGGATAAACTAGTTTGACCTAGGCTAAACTGTTTTATCCTAACGGGCTTAAGACGAACCAGTTCAGCCTAGGCTATACCAGTTTATCCTATTCCATGTAGGACGAATTAGTTTAGTCTAGGCAAAACTAGTTCATCCTGAATTAGGGTTGGAGGGTAGCATATATTATATAATATTCTATTTTTGTGAGAAAAGCATGAGATGGGGATATTCTTCTTCAGCGGAATGCAACTGTTGGCAAGAGTATGAAAGTTTCAAGAGGTATCTCTAATGCTAGGGATGTTGGGAGAGTATTAGAGTTTGATGGGCAGAGATCGGTGAAGTTTTGGAGCTCGGAGAGGTGTAATCATTTCAAAGGGACTGATGGGTGGATCATTCCCCCTCTACTCCGCCCTGAGGAAGGAATATGGACCTTTTCAGGAGAGCTGTGCAGGTATTAGCTACTTATATAACAAACGCGGAAAGTTGTCTAATACTACAACAGTATATTTTTTACTTTTTTCACGAATATTTTTGAATTTCGAATAAAATTTTGATTTATCCCAAGTAACACACGGAAAGCTCTTATTTCGCCTAAAGCTTTATAAACGATATATTCTTGCAACTTATCAAGCTAAATGACTACAATCATGCTTTGTTCGACACTAAATTGCTAATAAAGATATTCAGTGGAATAAAATGGCTGATTAAACGTTCTTAGCGCTTAAATATGACTATGGTTTATTAAAGCATCTTATATATCTTGTTCATTACTTTATAAAAGGCTCAGTGAGATGCATTGCACATAAACTATTCCACAACATCGGTAATTCTCTATAGAGGCTATAAAATATTGAGTTTTAACTACTTTATAAGCAAGATTCTAACAGAAACAAATTATGCACCTTCATAAGTGTTGTTTAAGCATTCATATAACCATTACCCAACTGTTTCACAATATCGGTAATTCTCTATAGAGGCTATAAAATATTGAGCTACTTTAAAAGCAAAATTCCACAGCTTTTTGCAATTTCAAGCCCAATACCATCCAAGCCAGACCTTATATAGTAAGCGTATTAAGGTTTTATGCTTGTGAATGAGGCATCATTCATACAGCATTATTATAACAAAATTTCTATTTTGAAGCTATATGAAGGCAGGAGCCCTCTGCTTCAATAAAACTTTCTTGTGGTTGAAGGACACTAAACGTCAGAGTTCCATAACCTCTCTAAAATTGTACTACTTAATTTGTTCATATTAATATTCATTGTGCAAATTGTGTTACTCTAAAATATGGATACGAACTGGAAGAAAGTGAAGCGAAGTGGAAATTCCAGAAGGAAAGTTAATTTGAAACTGTTGTTCTATGTGATGGCCAGGCAACTGGGCTAACATCAAACAACTCCTGTCAAATAGCTACTCATACAGCACTAATACAGCAACGAAAGAGTTGCAGAGATAGAGAGAGGAGAGAGCTTCTATTTTTTGAATTCATTAACGCTCGAATGGCGACTCGGACGGCGAATATGCGAATCAGTCGATCTAATAATTTCAACTCCAGCTTTCTTCTACATAGGAATAGGCAAACGCCAAAAATATGTGTAAAAATTTGGTGGCGAAGTGAATTCGATTTGAGATGCCAGAAAGGCCCGTTAGAGGTCAGTCATTTGTACCCTTTTCAAAGATTGCTGTTTTGATACTTTATCCTCGTTTTATAACTGAGCTTAATCGAGAAATGTCTAGGTAACACTTTAATACAGCTGAAATCACTTTAATACAGCCGAAACGCTGTTTGAAAGCTTTTGTGGACACCTTCTGTGAATTCATTCGGGCCACCATGTTGGAAACTCAAAAAAAAATCGTGATAGAGCGGCCATTGTTACCATTTCAAATGTTTGGGGTGTATTTGATAACTTTTTTTATTGAAAAAAGATATTTTGTTGAAACATCACTCATGAGGCATTGTAATAGCGTATGTGCATTATTTCCAGCCCATTTTATGAAAAAAATAAAATAATTTTTTGAAATTATTATTTTTCAATTAGCGAAATGTAGATATTTTGAAAGCGCGTTGAATTATTTCGAAGTAGAAGAGCATGTTTCAACAGAAAAATTTTCTTCCCATGGTAAATTTGGTTCAACATGGACGGCAGCAAGTTCATAATGAGTTAGCAAATAACTTCCAGTGAGTTTTATATGTACGCCATAACAATATCATTCCTGATCTTTTGATAATTCAATCTCTCTTCACAACACATCTAACAACACCATAATAGCGCAAAAAGTATTCATAAATGTGAACAAACAAACAACTTTATAAATGCTTACTAACAGGCGGTATACGGCAGCTGCTGAGAAGTTTTGTAATGTGATTAATAAGAACTGATAGAACAAACCGGAGAGGTTTTCATATTACTACATAAGCATCAATATAAAGTATATAAAAGTAATTTGTGCTACTTGGGATATTTCTAGCGAAAAAAAAAAACAATAAATGAATTCCAGAATGTTAGATCGTGATGACTCTCTAAGCAGTTTTATTTTTATGAAACTGGTGGCAACTACACCTAAGTACTCTTTTCCATTTTCAGAAACGTTCATGCCAAATACATAGAAGATACTGTCACGAAAGGGGTCGATACACGCCTATATGAAGCCACGCTGGGCGATATGCAAAACCACGAAGAGGACAAGTGTTATTGTCCCACCCCTAAAACATGTCTCAAGAAGGGCGTGTTCGATCTGTCAAAGTGTATGGGTGTTCCAATTCTGGCCACCCTTCCCCATTTCCTAGAAGCAGATGAAATATTTTTACAGCAGGTGGAAGGGCTCAAGCCCGTATCGAATGAGCACATTGTACGAATTTTATTGGAACCGGTAAGTTTGCTAATGAAGCAAATTTTGGATTGAGGTGGCCTTTACTTGATGGAAATCCATAGTTATTACGCTATTAGGTAGACACGATTAAATTTCCACAAAATTTATTGTCTTCGCGACATGTTTCGATACACTGTATCTTTATCAAGCGAATGTTTCTAAACACTAAATTATTCTTTGTTAGAAGCTCCTTAAATACATCAGGGTCTACTCTAATTATCTCTGATTCCTAGAATAATACATCTTGACTGATGATGATTCCTAAACTTATTACATGATGCTAATAACTGATACTGATTCCTGGAATTACACTGATAATGTTATGATATCGGACCATAGTTACTTATTAATTGAATAAGTTCAACAAAGGGGAACTATTGAGATCCAATTGATCATTTAGCAAACAATTTGAATTTTTTTATTAATTGATTTCCAAAAATTCTAAATAATTAAGTCTAATGCCTTTATTTTCAACATGCAGAATTTCGAAATTTTTATCGAAGTCATGGCCTTCCTCCAAAATGTGATTGGCATATGATGAATGAAATGTTTTCTTTTCATAATTCATACGATGTTCACGTATGCGGCTTTTGAATGGTCTACCTGTCTGGCCAATATATACTTTGGAGCAAGATCCACAATTCAATTTATAAACTCCCGATTTTTCATCTTTTATTGTTTTATCTTTGTTATTCTTGATGAACCTTCCCAACGTGTTATCTGTGTAAAAGTAGCATATAGAACAGATAACACGTTGGGAAGGTTCATCAAGAATAACAAAGATAAAACAATAAAAGATGAAAAATCAGGAGTTTATAAATTGAATTGTGGATCTTGCTCCAAAGTATATATTGGCCAGACAGGTAGACCATTCAAAAGCCGCATACGTGAACATCGTATGAATTATGAAAAGAAAACATTTCATTCATCATATGCCAATCACATTTTGGAGGAAGGCCATGACTTCGATAAAAATTTCGAAATTCTGCATGTTGAAAATAAAGGCATTAGACTTAATTATTTAGAATTTTTGGAAATCAATAAATAAAAAAATTCAAATTGTTTGCTAAATGATCAATTGGATCTCAATAGTTCCCCTTTGTTGAACTTATTCAATTAATAAGTAACTATGGTCCGATATCATAAAATTATCAGTGTAATTCTAGGAATCAGTATCAGTTATTAGCATCAGGTAATAAGTTTAGGAATCATCATCAGTCAAGTTGTATTATTCTAGGAATCAGAGATAATTAGAGTAGACCCTGATGTATTTAAGGAGCTTCTAACAAAGAATAATTCAGTGTTTAGAAACATTCGCTTGATAAAGATACAGTGTATCGAAACATGTCGCGAAGACAATAAATTTTGTGGAAATTTAATCGTGTCTACCTAATAGCGTAAGAAGCAAATTTTGTTTCATTTGTAATGTTTTCGAGAAAACAAGTAGAAGCAGTTCATGTGGATCTTCGGAAAGAGATGAGAACTGATTGCTTCACAGATGGGACTTCTAGGGCCCAAAATTACAGGGTGTTCCATCTCAGTCGAGCCACCCCGTATATTTCTTATCCAATAGTGAGTGGAAAAATTTCCCGAAACACGTGGAAAGATTTAGTTTGGGAGACGTCTTCTGACGTATATTTTAGGCTTGAACGAGCATCCCCCTAGTAGGGGGCTCTTCAACCCTTTAAACTTGAATAAAGGAGAAGGGTTGAGTTATACTTCATTTGAGAGGTCTTGGATGCCTCTTTATAACGCTGTATGAAAAACGTAAATTTGATGAACCGTTTTCACCAAAAATGAATTTTGCAGCTCGAATGAGACACCTTGAGTGATTTGGTTACTTTTTCAATGTATCAGCCCACTTTTATTAAGCCCTTTTTACAAACTCAAACAATCTTAAAAAAATCACATTCTTGAAAAATCGAATTGTTTCATTATCATGCTCACAATCAAAAAAATCAAATCTTCGTGTGACTTCCATACAATAAAGGTAAGCGTCCATAGGTACGCATCGTACGTATCGTACGGATCGTACGAAACGGATTTTAGAATTATTAGTATAGTAAGTTATACATATGCGTCCACTGACCGGCAGCGGACGGATCGCACGTATCGGTCCGTCGGTAATGCCGATGAAATTTATCGAAGGGGCAACTTTTCCGACTGGTGCGGATGACAACATGCGGATTGCCGATAAGTGGACGCATGTCACAATAGGTAGTCACTGGTCGCCTCACAGATCATTTGAATTTTGTTACATTTCGACACTAAGTACACACACGTGCTTTAATTATATTTGTTATTACGCATTTCATGGAGCAAATCAGTGAATAGTGTATGATATTCTCCAAATTGTGATATTTTTTTGAATATGTCATGTATCCACAATCTATGTCTTCTCTTATTTCCCCTCCTTTCTTCTTCATCTAATAACAAAGCAATAATGACAAGTTCTTCATCACTTTCCATGATCGGAAACATTACACACTGTAATGTTTCCGATCGTCCACTCACTACGAAAATGCGAATGTTACTTAAAAGCCGACCGTCGCATCGGCAATCCGATCGCTACGGATACAGTGGACGCACTACCACAAATCGATCCGTTTTATACGATCCGTACGATACGTACGATGCGTACCTATGGACGCTTACCTTAATACATTCTCTCAAACTAATAAAAAAACAGCAACACAAAAAAAAACAGCAAAACATTTCATTATCGTGCCTTAATTTTTTTGTGCTTGGAAGGTGTTGATCTGGTTTTACCGTTTCTCCGATCATTTCAGAATTGAAATCAATCTGTTGAGTTACTACTTTGCTGATTTTTTTTAATTTCGAAAATTATGGTGTACACATTGCAAGAACGTGTTGAGCTGGTTAGCCTTTATTACCAAAAACAAAATTGTGCTTCAGCGGTTGCAATGTTATTCAACCTAACCACCCTAAACGTAGCGTTCGTCATAAGTACGTACTGGAATTGATTTCAAAATTTGTGGGGACGGGTTCAGTAATGGATAAAAAAAGGCACCCATTGGAATTGTGAATGATGAAGGGGCAGCTGTGGCAGTATTGGGACATGTCCAACTTATGCCAAACACGCAATCTGTACGACAACTTTCTGCAGTTTCCAGTAATGTCAATCTAACGTTTTCAGAATTCCACATAGACACAAAAATGAATTCAATCATGAATTAAATGATGATGATTGGTATTACGCTATAAGGTAGACACTATTAAATTTCCACAAAATTTATTGTCTTCGCGACATGTTTCGATACACTGTATCTTTATCAAGCGAATGTTTTTAAACACTAAATTATTCTTTGTTTAAAGCTCCTTAAATACATCAGGGTCTACTCTAATTATCTCTGATTCCTAGAATAATACAACTGACACTGATGATGATTCCTAAACTTATTACCTGATGCTAATAACTGATACTGATTCCTGGAATTATACTGATAATGTTATGATATCGGACCATAGTTACTTATTGATTGAATAAGTTCAACAAAGGGGAACTATTGAGATCCAATTGATCATTTAGCAAACAATTTGAATTTTTTAATTTATTGATTTCCAAAAATTCTAAATAATTAAGTCTAATGCCTTTATTTTCAACATGCAGAATTTCGAAATTTTTATCGAAGTCATGGCCTTCCTCCAAAATGTGATTGGCATATGATGAATGAGTTGTTTTCTTTTCATAATTCATACGATGTTCACGTATGCGGCTTTTGAATGGTCTACCTGTCTGGCCAATATATACTTTGGAACAAGATGATTGGGATCGAAGGCTAGAGTTTTGTGAAATTATGGCCGAGCGTATCAACAATAACCCAAATTTCTTATACAACGTTTGCTTCTCTGACGAATGCACTTTTTTACTTACTGGGGAGGTTAACCGGCATAACTGTTGCATTTGAAGCGATACAGATCCTGATGTATTTCGAGAAGCTCCCTCTCAACATCCAGAAAAGCTAAACGTTTGGGCAGGAATTTGGGGAGACCACCTAATTGGACCTATGTTTATTCCTGGTAATTTAACTGGCGAACGTTACCTTGAAATTCTGGAAAATGCGATTGATCCGTTGATAACTGAACAATTAGAAAACGATCCTCTACTACTTGAACAACGATTGCATTGCCAACAAGACGGAGCTCCTTCGCACTACGCTGCACCAGTTCGCCAATACCTCGATTTACAATACCCCTGATGACCTCTCAAATGAAGTATCACGCAACCCCTCTCCCCTATTTAAGTTTGAAGGGTTGAAAAGCCTCCTATTAAGGGGTTGCTCGTTTGAGACTAAAATATAAGTCAAAAGATGTCCCCCAAACAAAATCATTTGACGTGTTTCAGGAAATTTTCCCACTAACTATGGGATAAGAAATATACTCGTCTGAGATGGAACACCCTGTATATCTGTTTCCAGGTATAAATTTTTCTATTCTCTGCTCTCTTCCTGATAAAAAACGGATGATTCAGCTTGACACTGTTTTTGAGATTATGTAAGTTCCTTGTATGATAGGGGGGGCAGTTGTTTAAAATTTCACTCGAGGTATAGGGACAACTTCACTACGTTTGGCACTGCAGATTATCATGCTGCTCTCTATCAGTAACAAGGATTTTGCACAGGTCTCACAGTGACTTCCTAGATTGTACTCATGGAGGCAGCTAGTCGATACAAAAGATCAGGTTTCGAGAAAATAATATATTCAAACAAAACAAATGAAGTCATTTGTACCTGTTGATAACACCCTTAAGAGACGATAGCTCATATGGTGAAGCAAGTCCCCATATTATTTGGAGACGAGCAATAGCTATGCGGTGTAAGAATTGGCAGGGGCAACCGCTTTATAATCCAACGTTTCGAAATGAGCTCTGCTCGTCCACGAAAAAACACATTTCAACCCACTTTTGAAATACTATGTTTGCTTCGTTTGTACACCATCTACTCTTCTTACAGCTCACGGGGACTCCAATAGTAGCAAAGAAAAGGATGCAATTGAACTTGCCAGTATCCCCAAACGAGAAGATAACATTGATGAGAAATGTATCGGAATCGCTGCATCCAATATTCTGGATTGAAGAGGTAATACTAATATAATGTGATGAATGTGTCGTGGTTGCGCTATCAGTAGTAGTCCAGTCTATGACCATTTAACCGTGTATTTATCCCATACAGCACCGATACGCATGAGAATTTGGATTCAGGATCTACATACCCTCTGTTTCAAAATCTACCCTGTGCCCAGGGTTGCTTTCTCCCTGGGGGTGGATGCTACCCCTTCTTGGGGGTGAAAAATTTTTTATTGGAAATAAGTGCGGAAATAAATACATTGACTAATTCCAAGCCCTTTTTATTCAATGAAGTTTTTTCTGAAAAACAATACTTTTCGACTTATTCGCGAGTGAAATTGTCGGTTTTCAGGCAAAAAAACACGTTTTCAGATCCTTTTTCGCGAATAACTGGAAAAATATGCATCTCATCGAAAAACCTCTGGAGAGCAAAATTATAGCTTTTGAGAAAACAAAGGCGATTGTTCATTTGTGATGTATACAAACCCACTACAAACTGAATAATTGCTTCTTGAAAGTTGATTGGTATTTTCAAACGCTAAAATGGAAAGTTTCTACGTAGAAAAACTCACAACCAATGCATTTTTTCGGGAAAAACTCATTGGACCTCTTTTGAAGTCCTTCGAAAATCCCTCATTTTTGTTATGCATGAAAGTTTCTAGCATGAAAACTGACCGAGGTATGAAGAAAATTATGTCGAATCCTATTTTTTCGTTGAAAAAAAATTGTGAATAACTCATCCTCTCTTTTCCCCCCTTTGAGAAAAATCGTTGTTACTCCATAACTCCATAATACACTTCATTCATGTTCTTATAATGAGTTTCGAGTATTTCATCAATTGGAAGTACGTAGTTTTGGAAAAAATTGAGATTGAAGAGAAAAAATCATACGTAATTCAGCGAAAAATCGCCATTTCTTCGAAATAACACGAAAAGTATTGACCACATGCAAAATTTTTCAGAGTACAAAATTGAAGGTTATTTTTCTCTGAAAATTTTGGTGTTTCATTATTTCTTGCAGGATGAAAATAGAGTAAGATATGGCCAGTTAAATATTGTGAGGGTTCGCGCAAAGTACCTTTTTGAGCCCTTTTAGCATGAACCTTTCCAAAAATATAATCTGAAACATAAAATCATGTGAATGAGCTTAAAGCTCTTGAAAAAAGCTACGAAATACTGTTTTGGTGGCTTTGATTGCTCAAAGACTAAGCGAGTTATGGGAAAAAACCAAAAACAATTCTTGTAGGAATTAGAATATGTACATTAGTATATTGAAGAATACACATAGTAACTATATTTTAGGCCTAGTGGAACTATGTGTATATATATATATATATATATATATATATATATATATATATATATATATATATATATATATATATATATATATATACATATATATATATATATATGCGAAATTGGTATTCTGGGAGTTTATCCGTTGATTTGTCGGTATTGACTTTCGACGTTTCACCAACATCTCAGTTGGCATTTTCAAGAATGTTACTGCTCCTACTTGGTGCTAGCAACTGTTGTTTGAAAAACTTCTGCAGAAGTGTCTGTCTATATATTTGTTTTTACTTTTATGACATATTATATATGCTGTTGTAGATTTATATATATAATTATTTTTATCTTTATACAAGCTTTGTCAATGAGAGTGTATCTTAGACAATAAAGCATATTTTGATTGATTGATTGATATTTACGCGTGTAATAGTTCTTCAATAAATTCGAATCTGTGTTTCTAGTTATATTCGTGTTCCACTTTATGGCAAAGTGGTAATTGGGATGAGAATGGGTAACTGATAGTAATCAGGATTCATCGTAGTACAGAAACATGCCAGGAAATTATCTTGTGTAGTGAAACATACCTAGCGATTTTCTGAACTGTCTACTAAAAATAATCTTATAAAGTATCATTCGATCACGTTAGAGAACTTTTTTATTATCGATTTGTCAGAAAATGTTATTCCTCATAAAAATTGGTGTATGGCAGAATACTCGCATATGACTTGTCCAAATTTCAAATTCCCGAACAGTGTTCAGGGAAGAACGAAACATAGAATTTTGATCAAGAGTAAACTACCCTGAACATCTTTCCAAATTTGAATATTGATTTCGATTCTGAACAACTCCTTTGAATGAACTTTTCGATTATGCCAAAATTGGGATGTGGTTCACATTTGATCAAAATTCCTATTTTTCGTTCTCCCCTGTACACTATTCGGAAATTTGAAATTTTAATAACTGGAAGTATTCTGCGATACATCAATTTTTATGAGTAATAAAATTTCAATTCGATAATAAAACAGTTTTCCATATGTCGTAAATTTTTGAATCTCACCTTTCTCTCTTGGACTATAATCGTAATACTGCAATTCTGTCCAATTAATTGAAATCGATTATGTTCTTGTACTTATAAGGAAATCATGTAATGATCCATCGTTTCTGAATATCATTTCAGGGCGTGGAACTGGAAGGTGCCCTTCTCAAGAAAATCACCAACATTTTCCTTCTTCTCAATTTCGTGAAGACAACCCGATGGCTGGGAATCATATCTGGGTTGGGAATGATGGCTTACGGTGTGTACAAGCACACGAAAAGCTCTCAAATCGTTCAAATCACTCCAGTTCACGAAGGCACAAGAGGGGAAGTAGCAGATCGCATGAACAATGACGATGAATTGGTGGCTAAGATCAGGGAAGGACTCAGGGGACATACCAATCCCGTGTTGACGGGTCGGGAATTTGATAGATACTAGAAGACCAGTCCAATTAGTTCAAGAACTGTTGAAACATGCATACCTTGGTTGTCTATTGTGATTTTTCTTGGAAAACGATAAGAATGTTGTACCTACTAATTCAGCGGTGTGACTTTTTTCCCTTAGCTGTGAAATTGAATGTTTATAGGTCAAAACAGATAATTTCCTTTTCTTAATAAATTCATCGATTATTATCGCAAAGCATCGGCTGCGAAATCTTGTTTCGCGTCCGGTTGCAGGAAATAGCTATTTATGATATTTGAGTCTTAATTTGAGCAATTTCACGAACAAAAGAAAACTCATTTTTGACACAAATATGATGCAAAGTTTTTGTACAACTGTCTTGTTTTCATGATAAGATAGATAAATTCAATATTTCTATAAAAACACATTTTGTCTTCTTCTGTCAGTTAACTATTTTCATGTCGCATTTGCCAAAAAATAGTATATGTTTACAGCTCACGCGTTTTATTTGAAGTCACATTTGAATTTCCCGCTAGTATTTAATATCTTGCATAATGAAGGGCAATAGTGAGGAATTGTGTGTTCCTGACGATATAGAAGAGGCTGCAAAAAGAGCTTCAATTACCGAAAAAATCGGTTCAGCAGTACGACATCGCGAATTCTGATTTTCTTAGCAGGTTTAGACTTGTAAACGTCGGAGGAAGTTTCAGCGAAACCGCCTTCTGAGCCTATCTAGAAGAGAAATAAAAAATATGAATTTCGTCAACTTTGTGGAGCAAGTTTTCAATGATAAAGTCGAGTGTGCTTGTTAAAAATGGTGTTAACACAAGCAAATATTCAAAGGTAATAGCATTCCTAATGCGGAAAAATAAAAGTTATAGGTCCGAAAAATCAAAAACTCTTACTTTTGAACGAATCCAGAAGTTTATAAATGAGGCGCCAGATAAAAAATATTTGATGATAAAAGTTGTTACTATTCTCAGATTATATGGAGCCTGCCGGCATAAATAGCTATGCCGTTCATTAATGTTATTTGTATATATGATACATTTGTAACAGGATTTAATTGCAATTATATCTATTGTTCATAATTAAATTTCCTTGAAAAGTGAATAATTATGTTTTTTTTCTTATTGCTATTTGGTCGAAAATACTTTCAACACTAGTGATAAAAATATTTCTATCCACGATTGTGTAATGTACCGTTTACAAGTCTGTTTGCTCGACCTTAATAATACCTATTATTTATTCACTAGTAAATAATGAGTCATTATTTACTGCTATCAAATACTTCTTTAATTTAGCTATAATATTATACTGTTTTGCTAAAAACAATCGGTTTTTGAAATTTTGTCGTATGAACCACCAAATATTTTCGATTCAGTTCCGTGCCTTCACAAAAAAAGGCAAGGAGCATCTACACTGAGCTATCAGAGATCATGGATGTGAGTGTCATATCGAAAAAACGTTTGAATCCAAACAAATTTAACTCATACCTGAAAACAGTATTGTATGGAATATTTGCTAGAATAAAATAATACTATTTCTTGAAATCAGTATGTGAGTTAACAAAATTTTCTAACAAAAAAGCTGCACATCTTCAAATGAAACAAAACTTTCACTCACACATATATTTACAAATAAACAACAAACAAACTTGCAACAAAAATGTCAATCAATTTTCAAACTCTTCGTGTTTTTTATGTGAACACTATTCGTTATAAAGTAATGCACCAACAACCGCAGAAATATTTTCGTTAGGTAATACAGTAATACCAAACTGACAAGAAGCAGAGTTGCTACATCCAGCAGATAGTACTGAACAACTCCCAGATTTCTGGAGGGTGACTGAAGATGTTTGGCTCCACGATGCCTCAAAACGTATTCGGTCCAATACACCGCTCTCTGCAGTGGCGTCACAGGCTGATCCAGCAGGAGGTACTGGCGTTTTTTCACTTCTTCCCGGTATTTGGGATCGTGAATGACTTTCTTGATGGCCCAGAGGAGTTTCTCAGCCGTGAGAGCAGCCAAGTCTAGTTTGAGAGCGTAACCGTCAGTTTCAGCTTTGGCAGCGTTGGAGTCGTGATCGCAGAAAACTGGAAGCGAAACGATGGGCACTCCGTGGAACACTGTTTCGAACATACTGAGGAGGCCGCCATGGGTAACGAATGCTCGAAGTTTCGGATGACCTGGAATATTGAAGGTAAACAAAACTTTCACGAAACGAGGATCATCGAAATATCAACAAAGATTCTTTTTTGATTACACAATTCTATTCATATAGACGCAAATGGGAGAAGAGTCCATCTCGAACAACTACTTTCCTGTCTATTTGGCACGCCGAGCATTCAATTTTGTTAAAGTTGTATTATAGATTTGACGAAACATAACCAATATCGAAGTCTCTCACCCAATATATCCTGTTGTGGTAACCATTTTCCAAGTTTTACATTTGCTGGCAAATCAGACATGTTTTCGGTAGCTTCGTATTTCCAGAGAACTCTTTGAGGTAAGCTCCGAAAAACCATCATGAGCATTTTCCTCAAATAGATAGGCATGTTAGCTGCTTTCACAGATGACCCCATGCTGAAGTAGATGAATCCCGCTTCTCCAGATCCTCTTATGAAGTCTTCCAGATCCTGTGGGACAGAAAATACATGTAACTAGTATTTCGAAATTGTTATATATGTATATTAAATGAACATTCTGTATGTAAATGTTATAGCTTGATGTTAGATCAACTTAGGATACGGGTGAGTTTCGATTTTGTTAATTGAAAACAAGTCAATAAACTTGTCACATCCATAATCCACTTTTCTTCCAAAATAAATATACAAAATGGTGTCAGAAGTATAAAAAGTATTAAATTTGATTGAAAGTAACATCAAATTATGATAAAGATAGTGATCAACGAAAGGTAGCACTTTTACTTCATTACTTTGGACCCGAAGGGTTGGATATTTACAATTCATTCAACTTGGATAGTGAGAACTGAAGATTCTTCATGGCAAATTCAATGACTACTTCATTGCGAAGAAAAATGTAACGATAGAACGTCACGCATTTTTTACTAGAAGAAAAAGAGTAGACGGAGAAATTCATACATTCTCAACAGATCTTCAAAATAAAAGCCATTCTTGTGAATTCGACACTTTGAGATTGTCATTGGTGAAAAATATGTTCATATGTAATAGACCGGGAGGTGATGTCACTTTTTTATCAGTGATTTATCTGCAACTCGAATGTGATTAATTAGAGAGTTTTACCATTACTGTACTCCAAATCGAAAGTCAGCCGGCGCGACCGTGGTGGGCGTGGGCGTGGGAGGCGGTGAAACTCGCCGGAAAAATCTCAAAAATAAGTGATTGATCTCCACGTGAAACTTTGTTATTATGCAAATTATTCATGATCATGGGTAAAAATAGGCGTCAGCCACGTTCCCGATGGTGGAAACATCGTCAGTCAGGCCTTTGAAGTGGTCGGAAAAATCGGAAAATTGAAGTGACCGATCTGCACTTGAAATTTTGAAGGATGATTACTGTATTCGAATTGAACATGAAAATGGACGTCAGCCACGTTGATAGTGGTGGATTCTGCGTCAGTCAGGCGTCCAAAGTCAAGGGCAGTGACCAGCTTCTTTTGGCGCGCTGTATCTGATGCAGTTCGTCTGACGCATATTCCACCGGCATCGTGCCGGCTGACGATTAGTTATCGAAAGTACATAACAATCACATGTTTATATATCAATTTCAAGGTGATATAAATTACTATATCCAACTTTTTGAATATTGATTACGACTATTCTTACAAATTTAAACATTATTTTCAGTGAATGCGTGATGTCTTCATTATTTATACACAGATGGAAATATTATAACAAAGCCTACTCCTGCAATATAGTCAATACAACCATATGCAATAAAGTTAAATTATCTATATTGTACGTTCGACTGAAATACATTGTTTCACTTTGACAAATATATTTCAGCTCAATTTTATATCAAGTCTACTGGTGTTATGTTAGAGTTACTAGTTCAAATATGTTTTGATTGATATTATTATGAATGAATCACCGAAGGGATTCATAAAAGTTGAATAGATTATCCATCTGAGACAAACAAACAATAAAGTTACTTTAACTATATTGCATATACGAAGGTAGTAGTCCATACTCAAAGTGGAAGACCAATTTTATTGAAAAAATGGAAACATGAAGTCATCTCCATAACATATTTAATTCCTACAGGAACAGTGTCCTTGTAAAGACATGTTTCGAACATATATATTTTCATCTGCAGTTGAGTACAAACATAGAGAAAAAGTTGGGAGACCAAAAACTACATATTAAACATAATTATAACTAGTATCTTGAACCACTTCAGATTCTCCATACTCCCAACTTTTTCTCTATATTTGTACTCAACTAAAGATGAACGTATATATGTTCCAAACACGTCTCAACTAGGACACTGTTCCTGTAGGAATTAAATGTGTTGTGGAGATGACTTCGTGTTTCCCTTTTTTCAATATATGGCATATAATTGGATCGACTACTCTGCAGGTGTAGGTTTTGCTAGAATATTTGTATCTATGGGTTCGTTCAGCCGTGATCAACAGTTGAGTGATGTGCCAACTTGTTCGTCTGAACGGACCGCTGCACCATTGATCACTCGAAACCGTTGAGCAGCGGCTCAACACGTTTAGTGATTATTCTCAACGGTTGTGCACCGCTGAACGAAGCCTATGTCTTACAGTTTATAATAATATCACAAAATACACGCATTTTTTTTTCGAAAAATGTTTTCGGAACGAACAGTACAAGGTAGTATTATATCTGATTTTTACGACTCAAGCCAGTGAGGCACAGTGAGACAGTACAGACCGCGCTATTTACTGGAGTAATTGTTTTCGCGATGTCGGAACCAAAGCCGTTCTGTGTTATTTGTTTGAAGAGAAGTGAACCTTTAATTTCATTATCTGATGAGACATGGAATAAGTGTAAAACTGTGTTAACAATTTGCAAAGAAAATGAATTGTACATGCATGATGTGACATTGCCCGAAAAAATGTCATCTGAGAGCAAATATCATTCGAAATGTTATAGACTCTTCCCCGCCATGTCGAAAAAATACAGAGAAACAAAAGAAGATGATCCATTGGAAACATTAAATTCATCAAGAATTATTTGTTGCGTCTATTCGATTTTCGTTACGATATTTCATTATTTATTTGTTATTGAGTTGAGGATCTCTACAAAGATTTTTACGTGGGTAGCACGGTGATATTTAACTAGACGAATATTTTGATGCATTAAAATATAATCGTTATGTACATACGATACATAATCGTCAGCCGGCACGCTGCCGGTGGAATATACGTCAGTCGAACTGCATAAGATACAGCGCGCCAAAAGAAGCTCGTCACTGCCCTTGACTTCGGACGCCTGACTGACGCAGAATCCACCACTATCAAGGTGGCTGACGTCCATTTTTATGTGCAATTTGAATACAATAATCATCCTTCAAAATTTCAAGTGCAGATCGGTCACTTCAATTTTCCGATTTTTCCGACCACTTCAAAGGCCTGACTGACGATGTTTCCACCATCGGGAACGTGGCTGACGCCCATTTCCACCTAAAATCATGAATAATTTACATCATCACAAAGTTTCACGTGGAGATCAATCACTTTTTTTGAGATTTTTTCAGCGAGTTTCACCGCCTCCCACGCCCACACCCACCGCTATTGAACTGGCTGACGCGCGGTCCTCATATGTACAGGTGGAGAACTACTCATGCTGAAAAATTCGTGTGCAGATCGATCACTAGTTCAAAAGTGACACCACCTCCCGGTCTATAACCCACATCATATATTTCAACATATTAGACAAAGAATTTCACAAGAAGCGGACCTTACAAGATGATAAACACATCAAAAGAATGCAATTCAGTTCAGTAGCAGTGTTAGGCTTGATTCAGACAGATCCGAAATCCGATCGTACGACGATCAGATAGCTTTCTGATTGGTCTAAATTGGTCTAAATTTACGATCGGATTTCAAATCTGTCTGAATCCAGCCTTAGTAGTTCGAATACGCTAGTCATGGGTATCAGCAAACTGAAAATTGGAAAACATCATTACGATAAAAATCGTCGGTCCAGGTCAAGAAGTAAATCAAGATGGTGTAACAGAAATTAACAAATATCCTCGAGTAGACAGATTAATGATAGGCAGAACACAGAACAGTCGAAATGTGGAAGATGTGGTCAAATACATAAATATCGATGTCCAGCTCAGGGAGTCAAATGCAGGTCCTGTAATAAATTCAATCATTTTTCTCAGATGTGTTTCAAAAATAGAAATTCAGTACATAATATTAATACAAATGATGAAAATGACAATTCTCTCGTGGGTAGTATAGAATCATCTAGACATATGTCAAGTAAATGTACTTGAATTTAGTTGTCAATAATATAAATACAGTGTGTTCTGGATACAGGTGCAGACACAGATGTAATGTCAATCAAAACTTTCAAATCACTCAATTTACCTATGTCATTTATTAAAAGAACACAAGTCAGTATTACAGGATTCAGTGGCACAAAAATACCTGTTATTGGAAAATGTGAACTCACATGTTTCTTTAATGATAATGATAGAATTGATATAACATTTGTTATCGTTGATATGGAATTTTCCACAGTTCTAGTAATTTCAGCAATTCAGAATACGAGTGTAATGAAAAATATTTAATATTGAAAATAGTATTGATGATTTATTGAACGAATTCAATGATAATTTTCTGGGTATTGGCTGTCTTCCTCATGTTTGTCATCTGTCAATTCGTTCAGATATAGAGCTCTAAGGAAGGTACCATTTCAGTTGTATTACAAATCAAAAATGAAGTTGAGTAGAATGGAGAACATGCAGGTAATAGAAAAAGTCACAAAAGCAACCCAGTGGGTCAACTCTATTATTTAGAATCTGTCTGGAACCAAGAAATTTGAATGAAGCTATTTTACGTTCTCATTATTCCATGATACATGAAGTATAGAAGAAATACGTTAGAAATTGAACTGAGCCAAATTCTTTTCTCATTTAGAGGCATTTTCGGGTTTTTAGAGGTTGAAACTTGATGAAGCTAGTTCAGATCTCTGCACTTTTCATACACCATTTGGTAGATACAAATTCCTGAGATTACCGTACGGTATCAATTCAGCTCCAGAAATCTTTAATCGAATAATGGTAGAAACTTTCTGTGATCTGACAAGTGTATTGGTCTTTGCAGATGATATTTTGTATTTGGTGAGAATCGTAAAATACAGTGTTTTCAAAAGGGCCCGAGAAGTAAATTTGAAGTTCAATAAAGAAAAATGCGACTTTGGTTTGAATGAAATTGAATATTCAGGTCGCATTTTCAATCATCAAGGAGTTAAACCAGATTATGATTAAGTCAGAGCAATTCGTGAAATGCCTAGTCATAAAAATGTTCGAAATCTATATTTCAGTTTTTCCTTTATCATAGCTGGAACCCATGCTAAAGAAGGAGTCTTGTTCAAGAAAACTCCTTCTTCAGCATGGGTTCCAGCTATGATAAGGAAAAAACTGAAATATAGATCTTATTTAATTCAAACGCCTGATGTTGTGCAATACCGTCGGAACAGAAAACATCTTAAACCAGACAAATGTCCCTCTTCAGTACGATTGAATAAATTTGATCAAAATAGTCAGTCTGGTGCGAGTCAACATATTTCAACTTTCGATATGGCTTTATTATCTTCATAATCTTCCCAAACAAAACCGTCAATGCCTAACACAGAATGTGAGATTGAAGACCTACATGAGGAAGATAGCAAAGGATCAGAAGAATCTAGGAAAAAGAGAAGTTCTGATAACTTTAGTACAGAGAATGTTACTAGATATGGAAGAAAAATTGAAAAACCTACTTGCTTCACCTAGTACCATTCATTTTACCTACATTCATTTGATTTTCGTAACTAGATATGGAAGAAAAGTTAAAAAACCTTCTTACTTCACCTAGTACCAATTATTTGATTTTTATATCTCGTTTATATAGTTAGTATTCTTTATGGAACTTGTCGCAAAAGGGAGATGTAATATATGTATATCAAATAAGCATTCTGTATGTAAATGTTATAGCTTGATGTTTGATCAACTAGGATACGGGTGACTTTCGATTTTGTTAATTGAAAACAAGTCAATAAACTTGTCATATATCCAGAATCCACTTTTCTTTCAAAAAAAGTATACAAAAGAAATAACTTATGATAATGAACGATGGGATTGGAACCTCGAGGGTGAAAGATGACACTTTTCTAGAGATCCATTACCCTAACACGAAACTGATATTTTTGCACTCGACGCGCGTTTCGCTGACAAAGTTAGCATCTTCAGGAGAAGAGGAGTATTTTTTTCTCCTGAAGATGTTAACTTTGTTAGCAAAACGCGCGTCGAGTGGAAAAATATCAGTTGATTAATGTAATCAATATTAATTTGATTGATACAGACATGTATTTCAGTTATTCGGAAGTGAAGAAATCCAACAAATCGCTTTTGAGTCTTTCCAGTCCCAATTTGTGTGTATGTTATTGCGAATTTCAAACAACACTGGAAAAATTCAACTCACTAAGCGAATGCGCATTGAATGGTTTCAATGGCAAATTCATTGTTAGAATCTCTGCAGATTTGAATAGGTAAAGGAGTAATCTATTGTCCTTATTTATCACATATATTCATAGTGGAGATTGAAAATAATATTTGTATCACTTCAAGGTACTTGATATATTCTGCTCTATTGTGCTATCATCCAACAAGTACTGAAACAATGTTCGTAATCTATTCTTCATATCAATAATGAAAAATATTTGAGAGAATCTAAAAAGAATAAGAACCCATAATAACCAGTTTCACTTAGTTATATTTGAAACTCATTATTTTGTGACGAATGGGTTTTTTCCTCGTAGTTTTTCTAATGTCCTTGACCCACCATAATCCGAAAAAAAAATGAATTTTGAAATCCGAAAGTTGCTGCCTTAATTAAAAACAGTTTCTTCCGACTGCCCTATTGGTTAGCAACTTCTAGTATAACTCAAATATGACTGTCAGAAAAACAGAAGAACTAATATCAGTAGGATCAAGATTTATGGTATTATATACCAAACGACATTGACTTCTCGAGAAGTACTTCAGCAAGTAGGCTTGTTACTGACTGCCTACGCCATACCCCAGGAGCAGCATGGATATTCGCGGACCCGTCAACCATGAAACGTCGCATTCTAGAACACCACAGAGGAAAATTCTCAACAAAAAATCTCTTGCCCGTTGAGGAATCGAACCTACGACCCACATATCTTGAACTGGATACGGAACCATAGTGCCTACTCCCTCGCCTAAAGAACTAATATTTATATATTCTGTATCGAAATACCTATCATTGGTTACGCTGTGGAAACCAAATATGCTTCTGTTTTCAGAACTTGTTCGCAAATATTTCTCTTCTTCACTTGTATAAATTTCAGAATCAATTCCCATTTCTTCAGATTGTGGTAGGTAGGTTAGGGATGAAAAAAACTATAAAGACACAGTCTACTGAAATTTGTTCAAGTCTGTATTTCTCCTTGTTTCTTGAAATATAATTTGGCAACACTATTGATCCCCCAATGATTGAATTCATTTCCCACCTGATTCACATTCCAACAAGATATAATTTTCATGAAAGTGACCGCCTCACCTGTTGGAATAGTATTATTAATAATACAAATGAATGAGTTGGTACTACTCTATACTTACTTCTGGTAAGGATTTCGCCCTTTTGCAGTGAATACAAGCGATTTCAGCCACGTTGGGCAGATACGGCCTTGGGTAGGTCAAGGTGGCATGTCCGTTTTGCAAAATGAAGCTGACGTTCTTTGACATTTCATATATGGGCGGTATATCGCTTCCGAAGTGTTTTCTGACGACATCTTGCATGATCCATCTCACCTAGTAGACCAAAATTCAGAAATCGGAGAATTCAAATATCTGAGACACAAGAGCGATTTTTCGTTTGAACAACGTTCATCATACGGGTATTTCTCATAATTAAATAAAAATCCTAAAACTTAAGACATTGGAATTATGACACAATTTGAGGTATGGATTATTTCCGATTTAGGTGAACTCCATAAAACAATAATGCTCACCGAGTTATTTACGACTAAAACATAATCTAAGTATTATACTTATGGTTCCTGCAGTATAATGCCGCACATGATTCTATTAGGAAATAACGGCGAAGGATTAATAATCTTTATTCACGACTATTGTATAATGTACCCTTTATACGTTTGTTTGCTCGACCTTAATTGTACCCATTATTCACTAGTGAATAATGAGTCATTATTTACTGCTGTTATATCCTTCTTTAATTCAGCTATTATATTGTTTTGCTACAAACAATCGGTTTTTAAAGTTATATCGTGTAAACCACCAAATAGTTTCAATATATAGACAATGGAAGCCCGAAACAATACCTTTCAGCTAGGATCATTCAACTAAAATATTTATAATCACACTTAGGACCATTATGCCTCCATGAAGCTTTTTTTATATACAGATAACACGAAAACACCGCGTGAATCAAGGGAAAGGAGATACGAATTGTTTGAATTTTTGAACTATGTAAGCCTCAGGAAAAACCTCTATCGGCAGGGAAATTCAAAGTTCAGCTGTTCTAGAGAAAGAAGATCCATGAGCGAGAGAGGTCTACAAGCCAACAAGAAAAGGGTGGGAATTCTGTACTCGTCGGGTCATCCGTGTAGATATACTGCCAAGGGTGGAACGATTGATAGCAATTCAGAAGAACCGTCCGTGAAAATATCTATAGAAGAGAGACAAGTCTCCGACCTTCCTACGATGCTCCAATGAAGTGAGCGAGTCTGTGAGCGAAGAATCACCAACAAGACGGATTGCCTTTCTTTGAATAGAATCAAGAAGCTTCATCAATACCTGAAACAAAATTTGATGGGAACAAAACGCACTATTTCAGCCAGTTGATCTGGAGTGGATAAACTACTGAACAAATACCACCATCAACTTATATTTTCAGGCGAGAAATCAACGGTCGAACTAAGTACATCAAACAGAATTTAATCCATTTGTGGATTCAACCGAAAGCTGGAGTCCATCATGGCATGGATAAAAGTGAGTCATTTTCCATTTGTAGTTGAAAGGGTACAAAAGAAAAATGTAATATCAGGTGAAACTGAAAAACAACACAAGATTTCCGAGTAGATTGGAATTGATTTTGGTGCTTATTCTATTCAATTCAAGTATAAGAAATTAATTTAATGAGAAGAAATGGTCATTTGAAAATTAAAGTGAATGAGGCAATTGATACTCAATTACAAATACCACTCGAAATCACATAAAGGAAAACCAAACTGCCGTGAGAGAAGTATCAACGAGAAAACACTGTTCCTATCTATAATCAAAAGCAAGGATCTATCTAAAACATCTATTCCGTTACCTATATAACGACACTGACGAACACCCTTATCCATTCAAAATTCGAAGTGAATGTTTATTCGTATCTCCTGTCTTTTGATTCACGCGGTGTTCTTTGAACATTACAGGTCTTCCCTTTCATGTGAACCTGCCTATAGAAAGAAAGGAGAGTAATGGATAGAGGCATCCCTCTTTGTGAATAATTAGAACGTCTTGGCATGATGATGAATCATGTACCCATATGAGAGTGTTTGCAAAATATCGAATGTCCCTTCTTTTATAGACGTTTCAACTCGTCGAGGAAAAGGCATTCAAGGAAATGATTTTTTCCATTCTGACGCCTGTGAATAAGGCAACTCACCATTATTGAATGCATGAAATTCCCAGCCAAATGCCACAACGTGTTCCTCGTCCTCTGATACAAATTCATGTCGTCCGTAACGGCATACGCCAGGAAAGGGGTGATGGAATACGGGGTGGGATTCCCCGCCAGAGAGAGAGACCCCGTATGGAATCCCACGGTGTTGATGTACATGAATGGGATATTGAAGTGATGAACGAAGCCCAGAGCGCATTCTGGAAAGGCACCATCCAGGATTAGCAAGTCGAATTTGTGGTGCTGGTAGAGAAAATCTTTGGTTTCTGGGTCGGAGAGAAGGACTTCACAACTCTGGAAATAAACAAAAGGATCGTTTTTTTTCTGAATATATTTTCTGTGGTGGAAAAAATATTATTTCAGAAATGTTTGCAGTGAATGCTAAGTTTCAAATGAAAAAAAAATCTGAAATTATTTCTAAACATTCGTAATTGCCATGAAGAAAACCAGATATTTTGGTCGTTATAAAAACTGATATCTAGCAATCTGTGTCACGTGACATGAAATGGCGGTTGTTGACAAACTAGCAGTCGTCATACGTATATCATTGTGTTGCTATTCCTTTGGTGGTGATTATAAGATTTTTAATAAGGTAGATTCTCTCGTATTGAATATTTCTGAGCTGAATTATAAAAGTAATGATGTCCATTCTATTACACATCTGGATATTATTCAGTACTCATTCAAAACATCCATTTCCAAGTATAAATGGATGAAGGCTCATAAATGTTCGAAATCTCACCAATATCTAGATTCTGTCTAAGGTCACATTGTTTATCAAAACCAAATTTGTTGATGAAGTGATAGTTGCGGTTGATGTTCATGTTATTTTGAGTGGAAGAGCGCTGCTTCCCAACTCTGAGTTGAAGAAGTGCGAACTCTGCCTTTTGTGATGAGATTGTATTGTTTACTTGTTCACTTATATAAACTATATGTTTGTATTTAAAATTAGCTTTTCTGTGAAAATTATGATCTCTCACAATAAAAACATTTATTATTATTATTATTTTTTTTTCTATACTTGCTATGGAACTGTGCACTAGAAGTTTATAAGTATATTGAGCGGTTATACAATAAATATATGGACTCCTTAATCGTGGAAAAAAAGCTTGTTTCGGACTACGTGAATGTGAACTTTGGAAGCATAAAACTTCGATGTAATGTGGTTCAACCTTACCAATCTCCAAAAACCTGGGTTTTTAGTGGTTTTTATCTTCTTTCTCACATCTAACGTGTTTCCACCCTAAGCTGTTATCCTAGAGAACCAATAAACGTCTATTTTTCTAGTGTGGAAAGTCTTTCATCTCCCCATGTAAGCAGCACTCTAATACAGAGATGGCGCGCTTGGCGCAAGTCACACCTTATTTCGTTTATTGCCAACTTTTGAGATTATCTGCAACACTTTGAGATAACCAGTCCACAATACGACCTCACCAATGTGAGCCTTCAAAAATAACACGAGGTACAAAATAAACAGTGCAATGGAACCAAGAGTGGACGTAATAAAGTTAAAATCAGCCCGTTAATTTTCATCTCAAGAATTAACTTGGGAGGAGATGAAACTTTTGAACGTCATTTTTTTGTGGTGGATCGATATTTGTTCCGTAGTTTTCTGGGTTTGTAACCTACGACAATCTGAAGAAATAGGAATTGAAATTGGAATGTATACAACTGTAAATTGAGAAAATTGCCTACAAGAGATATTCGGATTTGTACAGGAATTTGGGTATGAGTTTCGAGAACGGAGGCAGATTTAGATTCCGAAACGTTAACGATAAATATTATATATATATATATATATATATATATATATATATATATATATATATATATATATATATATATATATATGATGCGTTGTTTTTTTCGGGTTTCATTAGGTGCTCTGTGGTTTTGATCCTCTGGAGGATAATTCTCACAACGTTTCGGCAAAGTCTCATTTGCAATCTTCTAGGTGATGTCTTGAGTTTCGATCTCCGAACTCGACTAATTAATTCGAGTTCTACTTCTCAATATATAGGTGTGTTCATTGATGGTATCTTTGATCTGGGCCCCTCCCACTTTCTTCGTTGGTCCGACTGCATTTGTCATCGTGCCTGGGTAATTACGTGGTAAGGTCCGATACTGTTCCTCTGGTGTAATCGGCTTGTCTTTATTCATTGATATAATAGATTTCCACGTTCTTGGTAATTTTTGGGCGTCGTCTCTCTTGTTCATGCTACTCGGTCGTTTCTCAATTTCGATAGCCTCTCTGATTGTTCGAGAGTAGAAGTTCTCATCGCTTGCTAATGTTTTTGTGTTTTTGAAATTGATGGTATGTTCTGTCTCCAATACGTGATTGAAGATGGAAGATGTGGTAACTTTTCCTTTCGCTGATAGCTCATGTTCATCTTTGCGTACGTTGATCCGTACGGCTTCCAAAAACAAACCGAAACAGCAAAAAACCCCTGAAACACCGGTCATAACAACCAGACTACCATACATAAAAGGAACCACAGATAAAATCAGCAGAATTCTCCGCAAACACGACATAGCTACTTCGTTCGTACCAGAAAGTACAATAAGATCGATACTCCGTAATCCGACGGACCAGATACCACTGGAGTCCCAGAGAGTTTACGAAGTACCATGTCAAGACTGCAACAAGTCCTACATCGGCCAGACCAACAGACAGATCAACGTACGCAAGGATGAACATGAGCTATCAGTGAAAGGAAAAGTTACCACATCTTTCCATCTTCAATCACGTATTGGAGACAGGACATACCATCAATTTCAAAAACACAAAAACATTAGCAAGCGATGAAAACTTCTACTCTCGAACAATCAGAGAGGCTATCGAAATTGAGAAACGACCGAGTAGCATGAACAAGAGAGACGACGCCCAAAGATTACCAAGAACGTGGAAATCCATTATATCACTAAACAAAGACAAGCCGATTACACCAGAGGAATAATATCGGATTTTACCACGTAATTACCCAGGCACGATGACAAATGCAGTCGGACCAACGAAGAAAGTGGAAGGGGCCCAGATCAAAGATACCATCAATGAACACCCCTATATATTGAGAAGTAGAACTCGAATTAATTAGTCGAGTTCGGAGATCGAAACTCAAGACATCACCTAGAAGATGGCAAATGAGACTTTGCCGAGGTAAATTGAAAATCTGTCCTTCTACACTTGTTTAGATTCCAAAATTAATCCTTATTTTCTCAAATTGTAGTATGTTACAAACCCAGAAAACTGCGGAACAAATGAAATATTTCTACTATATGCAACTATTGAACATGTATCTCACCTCATACCCGTATCGTATCATATCCAGTGGATGGACTGGATCGTCTCCCTTCATCCTAGCCCCAACCAAATCCCAATTCGTGAAATTCCGGACGTAAAACACCAGCTCCGCAGGAGATATCTCTTCCAGGCCGGGCAGAAGAAAGTCTGCGGGGAAGGCGCTCATAAAAGTAACGTTGTGTCCTCGTGGTATCAATCCTCTTGCCAATTCCCAAAAAGGAATTTTGTGAGATTTCGTGCCACCCATGGTTATCATGAGAATGTTTGCGCAGGTACAAAGGTTAATCACAGCCAATGATGCCGTCACTATCGACAAGCGTTTCCCGTACATTTCTGAAAAATAATAGTGTGCTGTGTTATCAGGAGGAAAAGTGATGGTTCGTGTTACTCCAGTCTATGACGGTGAAAAAAGTGTAAACTGTTTATTTATTCCATACAGCACCAATTCGTATAAAAATTTGGATATAGGTTCTACCTATCCTCCCTTCCAAAATCTACCCTGTGCCGAGGGTTGCTTTCTCCCTGGGGGTGGATGCCACCCCTTCTTGGGGGTGAAATTTTTTTTAATGGAAAAGAGTGCGGAAATCAATAGATTGAATAATTCTAAGCACTTTTTATTCAATGAAGTTTTTTCTGAAAAGCAATACTTTTCGACTTATTCGCGAGTGAAATTGTCGGTTTTTAGTAAAAAAAAAAACACGTTTTTAGATCGTTTTTCGCGAAAAACTGGAAAATAATGCATCTAATCGAAAAACCTGCGGAGGGCAAAATTATAGCTTTTGAAAAAACAAAGGCGATTGTTTATTTGTGATGTATGCAAACCCACTGCAAACTGAATAATTGCTTGTTGAAAGTTGATTGGTATTTTCAAACGACAAAATCGAAAGTTTCTACGTACAATAACCAAAAACCAATGCATTTTCCGGAAAAACTGATAGGACTTTTTCTGAAGTCCTACAAAAATCCTTCATTCTTGTTATTTATGAAAGTTTCTAGCATCAAAACTGACCGAGGTATAAAGAAAATAATGTTGAATCCTATTTTTTCGTTGAAAAAAAATTGTGAATAACCCATCCTCTCTTCTCCCCCCTTTGAAAAAAATCGTTGTTACTCCATAATTCACTTCAATCATGTTTCGGAAAATTTTAGATTGAAGAGAAAAAATCATATACGTGATTCAGCGAAAAATCACCATTTCCTCGAAATAACTCGAAAAGTATTGATCACATACAGAATCTTCTAGGGTACAAAATTGAAGGCTATTCTTCTCTGAAAATTTCTATGTTTCATTTTTTTCTGCAGGATGAAAATAGAGTAAGATATGGCCAGTTAAATATTGTGAGGGCTCGCGCAAAGTACCTTTTTTGAGCCCTTTCAGCATGAACCTTTTCAAAAATATAATCTGAAACAAAAAAATAATGTGAATGGGCTTATAGCTCTTGGAAAAAGCTACAAAATACTTTTTTGGTCGATTTGATTGCTTGAAGACTAAGCGAGTTATGGGAAAAAACCAAAAACAATTTTTGTAGAAATTAGAGTATGTTCATTAGTATATTGAAGAATACACATAGTTACTGTATCTTAGGCCTAGTGGAACTATATGTATATTATATATGTATATATACATATAGTTCCACTAGGCAACGATTTTTCCCAAAGGGGGGGGGGAAGAGAGGATGAGTTATTCAAAAATTTTTTCATGGAAAAAATAGGATTCGACATTATCTCCTTCATACCTCGGTCAGTTTTGATGCTAGAAACTTTCATAAATAACAAAAATAAAGGATTTTTGAAGGACTTCAGAAAAAGTCCTATTAGTTTTTCCCGAAAAATGCATTGGATTTTGGTTATCGTACGTAGAAACTTTCCATTTTGTCGGTTGAAAATACCAATCGACTTTCAACAAGCAATTATTCAGTTTGTGGTAGGTTTGCATACATCACAAATAAACGATCGCCTTTGTTTTTTCAAAAGCTATAATTTTGCTCTCCGTAGATTTTTCGATGAGATGCATTATTTTCCAGTTATTCGCGAAAAATGATCTGAAAACGTGTTTTTTTTTTAATGAAAACCGACAATTTCACTAGCGAATAAGTCGAAAAGTATTGCTTTGCAGAAAAAACTTCATTGAATAAAAAGTGCTTGAAATTATTCAATCTATTGATTTCCGCACTCATTTCCAATAAAAAAGAATTAACCCCCAGGAAGGGTTGGCATCCACCCCCAGGGAGAAAGCAACCCTCGGCACAGGGAAGATTTTGAAAAAGAGTGTATGTAGATCCTGAATCCAAATTTTCATGCGAATCGGTGCTGTATGGGATAAATACACGGGAAAATGGTCATTGACTGGACTATATAGCGAGCGTGTAGATTGATGGATAACCCGCTGAGGAAATGAGGGAATTTTTTTTAAATAACATATGATTGATAAGTAATAAACCTTGGGAGCAGTCAATGACTTTCACCGTCATTGAAGAAAAAGTGAATTCTTTCAGTACCGGTTGCACTAAAATAGATCATCATTGGTCTAAGCAAACCATCCACATTTTGCTTCAAAGATATTCATTGAGTTTATCTTAGTTTTGTCGCTTTCAAGGTTATTATATAATTTCTTGTTTTTCCCACTAGACACTATGAAACTACCCAAGTATCAAAAACGAATCTCATAGAGCTTACGAATGTTACTCGATCCCTACGCCATACCCAGCATGGTTATTCCCGGACCCTTGAACCATGAAACGTGACAGAGTAGTTCCCGAACACGAGAGAGAAAAATTCCCAAAGAAAAATCTCTTCCCCGTTTGAGAATCGAACCCACGACTCTCGGATCTTCAGTCCGATGCGAAACCATAGCACTTACTTCCTTATGAAACAAGTATTCGTGGGTATGCTTGAAGACTGGCTTTAAATCAAATATTCAAAAATGAACAATTTGGTCAGGCCAGCCTCAACTCACCTACACTGTAGGTTGACGGACTAACACCTATTAGAAATAGGGTTGACGGACTAACACCTATTAGAAATAGGGTTGACGGACTAACACCTATTAGAAATAGGTGTTAGTCCATCAACCTACAGTGTAGGTGAGTTGAGGCTGGCCTGAACAAATTGTTCATTTTTGAATATTTGATTTAAAGCCAGTCTTCAAGCATACCCACGAATACTTGTTTCATTCGGATTTTCCTTGTACAAGGAATTGAGACCATGCGGATATGCTCTTGGTTAGTACCTAGTCTACGGGCAGATGGCGCAGCAACGGCTATTTTGCTTGTTGTTTGTATCAGCCTAGGTCTAGGGAAGATACTCTACCCGAGTGTGATTTTTAATTATGGGAAGTCATCGACTTATGTTGATGATGGCACTGCCTTGCACTGACGAGGGCCAAATGGCCCGAAACCGGTCTGCAGGTGTGTCCCGTCCCAATAATTGAAAATCAATTCTGGTGGTGTATCGCCAAGAGCATATGTGGAATTTCTTCTGTGAAGAATCCCACACTAACACCTGTTGGATGTAATCCAATGCCCTTCGTGGTATTAGCCAGGGGAGTAGTTGTTTTCTAATAGGTGTTAGTCCGTCAACCTACAGTGTAGGTGAGTTGAGGCTGGCCTGAACAAATTGTTCATTTTTGAATACTTACTTCCTTGCCTAGACAATCTAAAACATACATACATTTATGAAGTTCTACAGAAAGAGAGGGTGAGTCAAGCAATCCCGTATATGGAATGATGAGAAATCACACCCCCACTATAACTGAATCAGATATTGAGGGGATCAAGATCAAGTTCATTCATCAGTCATCTGTATCTCGGAATCTGCGGCGTCTCCTTTCGTTCCCAAGGAATATATAACGAATAAAATTTCGCTCTTGTAGTGGCTAATCATTGTCTCATTTCCGGATATTCCATAACTATTTCCTCTAATGGTGAGGATGTCTCGAAAGAAGTCTGATTGTTGTGACAAAGATAACAGTTGAACGTTTGAGATGTTTGCTATTAGCTTCTTGAAAGGAGCTGACGTCGGTGAGTAAGCCCGTTGACCTAGCACGAATACCGAAAAACACCCATCGTCTACAGTTATCATATTTCATGAAACTACTTCTTCTATCTATGCCACAAACTTGATATATTCCTTACACATTATCTGAAGTCGTCTGAACAACATATTGAAGATACTTGCGGAATTGCTCCAAATTGAAATTAGAATCATTTCAGAAGAAGTTCAAAACATAGACACCGCAATAACAACAATCTGGTTGCTTTGAAAGAGAAGGGAGAATCAAGGGCCCTCCAAACCGAAGCGAAATTAATCGTAGAGTGAATTTTGCAGCGAATAAATTCTATCTTCAAATTCCATCAAATTTTTATATCATTTCAATCTCGAAATCTAGTCTAGTTCCTGCTCTAGACTCGAAATACGTTTTCTATAAAAAACAAAATCGTGGATCTTCTACTTCTTCCACGTAGTCTGAGATCTTGGCTAAATACATACACTCGTGAATGATTTCCTTCGAATATTTCCATCGTATGTTGAAAATCCCATATGAAGCGGGACATTTTCGATCAATTACAGCGATATATTCCCGGCGGAACATTTTCGGGCTGGTAAATACCCGGTAGGTATCGAAAAATACCCGCTCGGTCCGTGTATCTATAGTAACGATTGTTAAAATGTACATTTGTCATCTTGACAGGCATAAATACTGAATTTTAAACGTCGTTGTTTCAACTCCGGAAATATTCTACCGAATTTCACTAGTGCATCAAAATGAACCTGATAATTTTCCATTCAAGTATGTTGTCAGTGAAAAAACTGCATTGGGTTATTTTCATATTTTTCTAAAAGAGGCCTCCTCCTTCGAAGTTGGTCTCTCTCGACAAAATATGAAAATTAACTCATGCAGTTTTTAGATAACATGCTTTCATGGAAAATTATCGCTAATTTTGAAGCACTTGTGTAATTACTCCCGATTATTGTCAATATATGAATAAAATTATGGACGATCACATGGCAGCTCATGATTGTTGCGTGGAGACCATCTAAGAAACTGATTTTAGCATTAATCGATACCTAAGATGAAGTAATTATATTTCAGGAAAAGTTCTGGAACATATAGCCAAACTTCAAAATTCTTTTTCCTGGTAATTGTTTCTAACATCCAAGAAGTTAAAAGGATACGAATTCGTATTCCGTTAAACATTACAGGAGATTTCCATGACAGGTGAAATTTTTTATAACCTCTTCAACGAATCAATATTTCTATACATAATTAGGTAAAGAGATAACCGTGTGTACATAATGAATTACATGATAGTCAATTTGGCAACAGTGTCAATTAGTAGGACGTAAAAAGACAGTGATTAAATTTTATATTTGGTCTTCTTACATAAGAAATCGACGTCATGCCATATAATCGGTACAACTTTCTTCTTTGCTCTTTTTCTATTGCATTATGATATATAGGTGTACTAGTGTATGATTACCTTGATACAAATTACCTACTTTGCTACTGAATATATTAATTCGGTTGGTCAGTACTTTGTTTCTGTAATGTTGCTTTCTTTGAATTTTTTGGATTAATATAAAGAATATCTGATGAAACAATATGCATTAATCGCTTATGGGTAATGTTACCACCAGGAAATTCTCAGGAAGCAGGTTAGAAATAATTCTGCGGATATTCGAAATATGAATATCATTGACACTGCCAGAGAACTGTTTATAGCAAATGAAGTGTATCCTATATTATTCAATCTTCAAATCAGATCCGCTACCGTCATCGTCCTCTGCTTCTTGACCATCTATTACAATGACAGGAATTACATCAATCAGATATTCATTGAGACATTTTTTTTCTGAATATGTGTTTTCTTCTCCTGTCGACTATAGGGTTCCCTCCACTTCTCTCCAATGAAGTCATCTTTCTTGTTATCGAATACTTGGTTCTTGCACGTATTCCTTCTTCATTTTTGTCTCCTTGATAGTCGGAATTGAAATTATAGATTCAATCCAGACAGCACTGAACATTCATGACTCTCATTTTTGCTCACATTTCATCCAGACCTTCATGGTTTCATTCATTACTCATGCACCGAATGATCCTGAATTTTTTTCTGATGTTACTGCATTTTCAAGATCGTGGATATGACGGTTTTTTAATGCACCTTGAAAGGATCGTAACACACATTTTCAGTCACCAGGCTTTTTTGTGTTCGATATGAATTTGAAATGTCAATTTCATTTATTCCATATAGAAACCATACATCATTTGAGTGATGCGCTACCACCCTCAGAAGTGGCGGCCGATATGGAGAAGGTTTTTGACGATGGCTTATAATCAGGGCAGAATGACAATTTGATAAACTATGAACTACATTAATATAATATAAAGTTTACAGCAGTTAAGTCAGTAAAAAATATAGGTGGTATAAAAACAGGATATTTTGATTCTCAATTTTCATGATGATAATTTGACTCTATTCTGAAATCATCCAATGGGTGAGGAATTATCAAGATATCACTCGTACATTTTTGATAAAAGCTGGTATCCATACCTATAACATATTGTGATGAATGTTAAAATGAATTTAGCGGGTGATTTCAGTGTTACGAAAAGATAACAGGCGTTAGTTATTTATCATAAAGGTCAAAAATGTGAGTAGACTCAATAAAAATTGGTGGTCTACAACCTGATAGCTAGACTCAATTCTGATCAATGAATTCATTAATTTGGACAATTTAAAAATGTCTTTCCTGGATCCCTTTGGCATTCTGATGGAGTTTTTCTATAAGTGGTATTTTTCAAAATTCGATGTCGAAGGTAATTACCACGAAGTCAGGAGGGCCAGTCAAACAAATCGAAAAAAAGTCAAAGAAATTCCACCGGACTGCTCATTATTGTGAGAAATTTCAAAACATACAGTCTTTTGGTGTGGATGAATAATTTTGAAGATGTTCACCGGACCCCTTTCCATATTCCCAGAACTGAGTTTTCTTTACGTCCATGTACCGAATTATAGTGGTCGAATTCGTATAAGCCTTGCTCACTCTCTTGACCTTGCCCGAGGACAATTTCACATAAGACTGCTAAGTATTTCCTGACAACGCAATCGCATGCCGAATTCCATCTTATACCCAACACGATTTATATTATTATCATAGCTATGATAATAACAGGTGTGGGTAGTGACGGTATTTCAACATGCCAAACACCATCGACTTCAATCGAAGTCTTTCACCAAGAATAAAGCTTCTTACGCCATAGCTCAGGAGCAGCATAGTCTGTCACGGACCCGTCAATCATTAAGTATGGCAGAGTAATCCCCTGATAAAACAGAGATCATAATCAGGTAGAGTTCAAGTGATATTCGGCTCATTTTTATATAGCTTCTACATAAACCTTCTACGGAATTACACCGCCTCTAGGAATATATGATATGAACATTTCGAGTAGTGTTAGAATAATTGTGGTGAATGTGTTCTCCTTATTTTTCGTTGGGTTGTTAACCTACGACAATGTGAAAAAATCAGATTCCATATTGAAATCTACACGTGTAGGAGGGCAGATTTTGAGTCTACACCGGAAAGTTGCTGCATTATTCAAAAGCAGTTCCTTCTGAATGAAATACTATTAATTAGTCAACAACTTCTCGTATGAACATATTTGCCTGTCGAAAAAATATAAGAACTAATAATAAGAAATTGAAGAAATTAATGATATGTTTGTATACAAAACTATTTGTGAAATAAAAACAAATGCTACAGGATGCGACGGGTTGAGTATAAAGCTGATAAAGCTGTGTTGCCCTCATATCGTACCCTACATTACCCACATCATAAATTTCTGTTCAACCGAGAATGTCTGTCCAACTGTCTGGAAGAGAGCCATTGTGAAGGTTCTGCCTGAAAACCAGAGTCCAATGGAATCTAAAGATTTGAGGAAAATGAGTATTTTGCCTGTATTGTCAAAAATCCTGGAGAGAGCCATGGAGTTTCAAATCAAAAACCACCTATTGAGCTTCTCCTTATTGCCTTCTGTTCAATCGGGATTTCGGAAAGGGCATAAATGTACAACCGCTCTCCTACATATTGCGGATGACGTCATGAAAGCAATAGATGAAAACAAATGTACGGTGTTAGTTCTACCAGATTTCAGCTGGCCGTTTGATACTATTAGTCATAATCTTCTGTTAGCTATTTTGGAATATATCGGTTTTTCTGACGATGCTCTGTCATTATTGATGAGGTATTTGAAAGATAGACAGCAGATGGTTAGCACAGAAGAATGCAGCTCAGATATTTTATATCTCAAATCAGGAGTACCTCAAGGTTCCATACTCGGCCCTTCATTATTTTCTATATATATACTTCCTACTTACTACATGCTCTTCACACTTGTCAAGTACATTTATACGCTGATGATACTCAAATATATTACAGCTTTCCGGTGAGAATAGTAGACAGTGCTTGTGACTTTATCAATGCAGATCTAAATAGATTTGTTGAACTGGCAACCGACCATTGTTCATTTATAAACCCCAATAAATCGAATGTAATGATCTTCGGTCCAAAATATCATCGTTCCATAGTGACTAACTCTGCGAATATCCGCATTCGAAATGAACCCCTAGATATTGTTAGTGAAGCAAAAAATCTTGGTGTCTTGATGGATGTAAAGCTAAGATTTGAAAAATTCATAAATAGGCTTTTACAACGTGCCTACTCCGCACTGAAAATCATTTATGGTAACCGACATCTTCTGCCTTATCATGTGAAAAAGTCATTATGTGAATCTTTGGTGCTTTCAGTTGGCCCATGTCTAACTACCCAGTACAAAAATAGAATTCAAAAAGTTTAAAACTCGTGTCTTAGATTAATTTCTGGTATTCGTCGGCGACAAAGAATCTTTTGACATAGTCAGTGGGCATACTTGAAGACTGGCGTTAAATCAAATCATCTTTCGAACAATCTGTTCAGGCCAGTCTCAAATTACCTACAAATGCAGGATTTACTTCTGTGAAGAAACCTGCACTGGCACCGGTCGG
This sequence comes from Zygogramma bicolorata, assembly GCA_032362365.1. Classification (NCBI taxonomy): domain Eukaryota; kingdom Metazoa; phylum Arthropoda; class Insecta; order Coleoptera; family Chrysomelidae; genus Zygogramma; species Zygogramma bicolorata. Next base: position 13,890,290 of record JAVJAQ010000137.1, on the reverse strand, counting down.
ATATAATTCAATGCCCTTCGTGGTATTAGCCAGGGGAGTAGTTGTTTTCTTGACAGGTGCCAGCCGAAACCTACTGTGTAGGTAATTTGAGACTGGCCTGGACAGATTGTTCGAAAGATGATTTGACAAAGAATCTCATACAAACTTCAAGAAATTGGGTGGTTGAACATGGAGAAAAGAAGGTTAAATCACGCTGCCTGTCTTTTCCATAAAAAAATTGTAACAAAAAAGCCCTCATATCTGCATAGAAAAATTACATATCGTATAGACATTCATAACTTGAATATTCGATATAAAATTATGCTTGCAGTGCCAAAATTCAGAACAGAAGTGTTCAGGCGGTCTTTCAGGTACCAAATTTGTCAAAGGTATAAATCTGTCCCCACCTCTCTTAAACAATCAAGTTTCACAAAATTCAAAACTAAATATAGAGACTATTTGTTTGGCTAAAATGGAAGAAAATGCATATATATTTTGTAAGGAATAGGTGAACCAAATTATTTCTGTAAGGTGTGTGTTCGTATTCAGACTATAATAGTATTATTTGTATAAGAATCACAGTTTTTTCAGGGTTAAGTGGAAGAACATTTTCCGTGATGCATTGCATTACGGACGATGAACTTCGCCCTTTATTTCACTTTATCATTCAAGTATAAGAATTATAGTGTGTTTTTGTTTTATGAAATAATTAAGACGATATTATTATTATTATTATAAATAAACTACTCATCGTTGTTACTGTTTTGGGAACCAAATCTGCTCTCGTTTTCAAAAATTTTTATGGAAAATTTCTCTTCTAGGCACTTTTTCCAATATCCGTCAAATATATGATTTTTCACATATCATAAAGAGGGGTAGCCATTCCCGACTGATATTTACTGAACAGGTATAATATTTGATTACCCTTCAAATCAACGAATACTTCATGTTCAATACCGACAGATACTTAACCGGCTAACCTGAAAAGAAACACAGAGAATTCTCAAATCCTTTGTTCGTACTGTCAAAGATATATTGGTGAAACTTCGATACCTCTCGGAGTGCGAGAAAGAGAACACAAGTTGAAACAACGGTAAGTATTTCAATAGGTTGTTTTTTTTTCATTTTGATTGGAAAATTGGAGTTATACGAGAAGTAACTGACTGAAAAAACGTGTTTCCTTTAGAAAGGAAAATATATTTTATTTACGCAGCAACATTTTCGATGTAGATCAGAAATCTGCCATTCTACAATTGTTTGAATTCCGAATTCAATTCTCATTCTTTCAGATAGTGGTAGGTTGAGAACCCAAAAAAAACTGCGCAGAAGTAAAATTTTCAGAATGATATACCGATTCATATCTATCCAGTCACCATCACAATTGATTAAGAGGGCTATGTAGACCAGCTGCAACCATGAACTAATTGACTGATGTTGTAACTGTAACAGGATCATAAATATCTTGAAAGCGTATAACAGTATTTCTCCTTCGTCAACCTTGGAAAAGAGAAGGAAAGACGCATTTTTCATGTCCGACAAAAGAAAAATACTTTTCCTTTTATTCATCGTCGACACGATTCTAAATGCTGATGATAATGTGACCTAACACATATCTTTTCGTATCCTCTGCCATCGAGTCACTAGACAAGTTTCTTTTTATGAGATTTGTTGCAATCGAAAGATGTTATATATTTTACATTGTTTCATGTTGACTATTCCAAACTATCAGTTTGGTTGATCGAATTCGATTTGTTTCAGTTATTAGCCAAATATGTTCGATTTTCCTAAGGAATAGAGACGAAATGAGAAGTCAGTTTTGCAACAAATGATATATGTGTTTGTCGAGGACTGAAGTGAATTTTAACTGTCCACGATGCGACGTTCTCTCCAACAACAAGGAAACAGACTGAGGCAATGGCAAATATCTTGAAGATAGCTATAAACCATGACATGTGTCAGAAGATCACTCGAAGGAGGTTAGAACCGGTAGGACACGTCATTTCCAATGGGCAAGAGATCAACCGACCCAACCAAGGCTGATAACTGAGAGTCATCCTGGACAGGAATCTGACATTCAAGTCCAACATGCATGAGAGGCTGGGACTGGCGACCGTTGCAGCCCCAATCTCATATTGGGAAGCAGAACTGAGATGGAGCTCCAAGTGAAACTGCTCCTAGTCGAAACAGTCCAACATGCCACAGCCCTTAACGTCTCTGCGGCCTGAGGTTATTGCGCAAAGATATTAAAAATGACCCAAACCTTTATGAACAACTACTTGCAGGCTGTAATAGTATATTACACACCGAGGTGGGAAGTGATTCATTTTTGTCGTGGGATCAGTTACTTAACCGAGACGCAAAGCGTCGAGACAGGAATGAAACTTCCTACTGAGGTTTGCGTATTATTTTATTTACAACCATCATATTCCGATTTGAATTGATAAATCTCTGTTTCGTCCTGAACATATCTAAAATATTACATTTAACGACAAATTACCAAGAACGCGGTTTTCACAGAATAATCAAGTACCTAGATATATTGTTACCGTAACTACGGGGTATACAATTGTCACCAATATAAAATATGTCAGATAAAGTCTAGAATATATGAAATGTGGGCGGGAAGTGAGGGCGAGAAGTAGAGGTGTGTAATGTGTCCACTTCCCAACCTTCAATGACGTTAATAATGGCAGCATTACATATATGGTTGTAAATAAACACTCCTCCCTACTCTCCTTGCCGCTTCATTTGCGGGGATCTGAACATCAGTACCCGGTACATTGACGATTATCTGCGAAACCATGTTCAGAGCACCTTCGAGCGTATCAGGAGTCACTCCAACTCAGCGCTGCATGATCTACATAACGCACTGAACAGAGATGACCTCAGATTCTGTGAGAGGAAAAAGCACCCGAAGCCCACCAAGCAAAACCTGAGAACGACCAAGAGTCGCCCACTGGCAATAAGTACGGAAAGTTGCCCTCCACAGATACACAAACAAACACATTATTGATAGGGATACTTTTAGCACAGTGAGGCTCCGAACAAAATGTTGAAAAAAAACTTTTCTTTTTCAAGGAATGAAAGCCTAAAAGTACTATATTTCATTGAATTTTTTTTACAATGATTACAAAATATTTATTTCCATAGACTTTACAGTATTGGGTAATGTCAAAATTGAGTACCTCAATTGAACTAAATCAAGGAAGTTTGAGTTGGTATACAGTGAACACTGAACATACATAATCAGTATAAAGCAAACCACGAAAAGTTGCACACACAAAAAAGAAGTAAAGGTATCATAGCTATGCACTGGATGCGATATCAGAGACATTGCATCTCAAAAAACCATTGATTGAATAAAATGAATTTTTAATTAAACTGACTCTGAGGTTATTTTTGAATTGATAATCATTTGGTTTATTTTTTCAAGTCAATTGGCATTCTATTATATAATTTAATGGGTAGCACAACGGGATTATCAGCTACCTTGGTAAGTCTGTGCTTGGGTAATGCTAAATCCAGGCTCTCTCTAAGATCATATATCGATTGTTTCTGGAAACAGTATAGTCAGATAGGTTATTCTTGACCTGCATTATTGACGCAAGAATGAACAGGGAAGGAAAAGTTAATAAGTTCAATTCGGAGAATAAGTTTTTACAAGAAAATGTATACGGTTTAAATGACATAATTCTAATTATTCTCTTTTGTGCTCTGAAGACCTCATCAGCCCTAGCACAGTTTCCCCAGCACATTATGGCATAGGAAAGACATGATTGGACATATCCAAGAGAAGATTAGTCTCCACCTCATCTCTGAGTTGCCAAAGAACGTAAGCATAGATTGACATTTTTTTCAATACCGCATCAACTTGATACGACCAGGTCAGATGCTCATCTATAAAAACACCAAGATATTTAGTGACCCTCGTTTGTTCAATAGTTCTGCTGTTGAGTTTAACAAATATACTCTTATTCAAATCAGTGAGACTGAAAAGTATCATTTCGGTTTTACCTTCATTTAACACAAATCCCCTAACCTTGCAGAAGTTTATCATCTGGTTAACCGCATTAGATGACCCTTTGGATAACATATCCAGGGTGACTTTCCTGTGTACCTTTAGTAGTCCGATACATTCGGCTTGAGTATGCTACGGCCGAGATTATCTGTCAGGGTCGATTTTTGCATTTTACTGACATAATGTCTTGGGGTAGAATGATGGTTATATCATTGATCATAGAAATATATAGTTAATCAATGCCTGAGTCAAGAAGATTTGAAGCCTTTTTGTTACACCATCTACAGTATAATGTCGATATTTCCATTGACTTGACAATGCACGACAAAGTTCCCTACCCTGAAGACAAAAATAGGTGCAGAGGTCTGTCTGTCAGTTTGACTAAAGTGTTGGAAGAAAGATAATGGAACTTCAAAATAGAGTTGACATTAAATGTTTATGGAGTGAATGGAAGTTTAGGCAATAAGATAATATTCAAGACATGAATGATCAACGACATTGACAAAAATTTCCACTTCTGTTTCTGAATTAATTGTCATCTTTTGCTATTATGTATAAATAATCAAGAAAATGTGTGATCCAGTCTTCGAACTTCGTAGGAAAAACGAAAGAAAAGACATGACTTGGAACGAAATCGCTTATGCCATCTACCCGTAGTATCCACCCCTCCAAATGATAACCTTTCCACAAGGTTGACTAACTATATCTTTATAAACAATGGTTATATCGAAACACATTGACATGAACGAACAATTATAATGAACTGAGAAATGAAAATTTGTTGTATGTAAAGAAAGGAATTAGGGGGCCAATTACTATGAGATAAGCATTTTATGAGTTTTTGTAACGCCATCTACTCCTAGATGACGGTACTTTCGTCTACTTGACAATTCATGAAGGGTCAAGTAAGTGCAGATTTCTGTTTGTCAGTGTGACAAAGATGTTGAGAGAAAGTTTAGGCGGATTCAAGCAATCCAACTCAATTTACAAATAACCCAACAATTCTTGAGTACCTGTCGGAATGCCCTGATTTCATCCTGATGATTTATGCCTCAAAGTTAATAAGTTATTCACAAGTTGAGTTGGCTTGTTTGAATCCACCTCAAATCAAGCCTCGAAATCATGTTGACAAAGGAAGGTTAAGGAGGAAACGAAAGTTCAAGCTTTAATATTGTCATTAGAATATGACCTTTATAATTGAAATGTAAACAAAAACATTATTCGGAAACGATTTCACTAATGCTATTCATCCCTAGTACCAAGGCCGTATCCAGAAAAAGTTTTCGGGGGGGGATTGTGGCACCAGGCGGGGCCGAAGGCCCTCCCAAAAGAACGTTGAAACTAATTGTCAAATATCCCATTTTTACGCTATTTTTAGCTTCATTAACAGAAGTTAGGACGACACTAAATAATAAAAAAAATATATAAATAATAACAAAATGATTTTCCCTGTTAATTTGGTGTCTAGGAAAATAAATAGATTGACAATGCAAATAGACTCAACACTGTTTAGTACAATACAGTACAAAATTACGTCTGTAGACGTTTTCTTGCAAATTCATTGATCAATTTGTCTGTTGAGATTTTATGGCTTCTATGAACCGACATGAGAGCCAGTCCGCTTAGTCTGTCTTGTCCACACGAATTTCTCAAGTACGTCTTCAATCGCTTGAGAGTGGAGAAGGTCCTCTAAGCAGTTGCAGTGGTCACTGGCAAAGAAGCAAATATTTTCAGGAGTGTGAATATGTCAGGAAAAAGTTCCCTATTACATTGGCTCAATGCCTCAATGCCACAAGGAGGCTTGTCGAGTTCCATTTGTTTTTCCCAAAACAATTTCCACAGTGAGTACTCACTAGGTACTAATTCTAGATCTAGATCTTTTCATAAATTTCAAAGATTCAACGTCTATTTTCTCGTTCATTAATCGTTCGTTTAGTTTCGGAGTTAGCCCCCAGTAATGTACTGCCAACATATAAAAACCAATTTTTTTCCGAAAGTAGTCAGAGTCAGAGACTTGCGAAAGCGAATCGCGGTCTTTTTTTCGTGCTGCTACCTATCGTGATAGCGCCCAACTATATGCTTTACGGCAACTTACGTAATGAAACGCTTCGGTCTAAGCCGTTAGCGGCGGATCACGTCCATCCACGAATTCCACGTAGGTGAATGGGTTAGTAAAATTATAATAAATTTGACAAATTATTTACGTAGATTTTCAACTAGAAATTGGTTTGAACTCTACTTTATTTACCTATGAAGAAGAAAAAGAACAATTATAACTTGAGTAATGCGTTTGAAAAATCTTATTTTTTGGAAAATTTCGGGGGGGTTCCAACCCCTCTGACCCCCCCTCCCTCCTGGGTACGGGCTTGCCTAATACTTATCACATATATTTGTATGTTTGAGTGTCAAAAGGTGAATACTCCAGTGAGCTGTGTTTCAAATGAACTGAGTTCAGTTGCTAAACATTCGCCAATATAATCGTTTGTTGCTTGGCAATTGGTCTTCACTGGAGTATGTACAGCTGGCCCTAACTATCCTATATCTTTATGAACCATAGAGATTACAACTAATAGACTGGCCCTAAGGACAGAGAGGACTGCGGAGTGAGCAAGATAGAATACTTCAAGTATAACCGCTAAGCAAATTTCTTCCTTAATATAGCAAATGAAGAAAGGTTAAGAAGGATAGAATTCAACTATAGAAATTATCATTCTGTTCTTCACAATATCACTTCAATGGGCATATCCTTTTTCTCTCTATTGTATTTCACATCGTGTTATATTGAAAACTGTCGTAAACGCCAGTGCTCTACTTCTAATGTCTATGCTCTGAACAATGGTGTAAGGCAAATTGCAAATTTGTGGACATTTTTTGACAACGAGAGGTATAGTAACACGCATTCTACCATTTTACACTATTGATTCTCATTTCTCATAACCACTGAAACAAAAGAGGAAATATCCTTTGATAACCGATCTTCAAATAAAACACTTTTGTGTTTCAGAGACCTGAATATTCCATCATTCCTCGATATAATCTTTTATACACAGTTGTCAATCAATTTTCTCTTCAAATTCAAAGATTTTATCGAACTGATGAGGACTAGAAACAAGTTGAGGAATAGTCATGAAATATTAAAACATTAAGAGATACTATTAAATTCAAAATGTCAAATGATGATTTAGAATGCGCTAGACCGTTTGGACTGATAAAGCATCACGAAATCATCATTAAAATAGTATTTCCTGCTTCCATATTGTTATGGTGAATTACTTCAATACGATTTATTCCAACAATTTTATGACATCCGGCAAAATGTGAATTCATTCAAATTATACTTAGTGATGTGTGTGATTATGATGACACTCACGAAGGAAAGTTGAAATTACCTGATTGTTGACCACAACATTTGGAATTTTTGATAATCGGTAGTTATTCTGTATTCTGCTTTTTGTATAGTTGCATCGCCAAATCGATGAAAATAATAGTGGATAAGTGCATTTTGAGTGTAGCTTCAGATATAATTATCTGAATAAATATTACATTTTGATTTTATCCACTTTTCTCGAGTATTCAGAAACATTTGGATCATTTTATGTGAATGTTTCCAGGCCATTTCCCCAAAATATATTATTGGAATCATCAGCATTACTCACAACTGGATGATTTCTTCAACATAGATTCGAGGAAAATTATTAATTGGTAGATGATTTACATACCTGGAACATTCTCCGTTTTCATACCTGAAATTCAACTAGTAGAAAACAAAGTTTCAGATTGAGGAATATTACCAATATTAGAAAACGACTTTTGATGATGCATGTGTATGATCTATAGATCGTCACCTGAATACAATGACACTATATTAATAAGGCTCTATATGAGAGAACTCTCTCGAGTATCCGTTTTTGTGGGAGTTGTAAAAAAGCGGAGAGCTCCGTGGGATTATTGAAAGAGGAAATATTGTGATTTCACTCACCAGAGCCCTTCGTCACTCCAAACTATGGGAAATAGTTCAATTTTTGACTAACCCACATTCATCAAAAAACTCTTTCACTTTATATAATTACTTTTTCACAAGATTCGATCTGTGGACTTGTTCTTCTATTTTCCGCACTGTTTTTTTTATTGTATTATCTATCACTGACTACGTACCACCACAACTGAAACCTTTCAGTATATTCGTTTAAGACTCGAGAAAACCCCATTAAGGGTTCCAAATTTGGCATGCAGAATTGTTTGACCTCGACCTTGGGAATTAATCCGATCATAAACGAAATTATCACGTTTTGACAATGAAATTAACAACCAATAAAATGCTAATTATAGAATAATATTATTACGCATCTATTTTGTTTCTTTTCGAATCAGTTGTGGAAGTATTTTCCAGCTTTGGTTCTGAATCATTCTACTGATATTCTGACAGGGTGCTTCGAATGATTTCATTAGGAATTCCAATACTGTCATTGTCTACACAAATCAGTCGCCAATACGTAATTATAGTAGGAACAGAGGGCGAATTGGAAATTGTATTCAACAGACTGGGTTTTGCACATCGTATTTGCTTTTCCATATTTGAATTTTGTCATTGATAGTGATATCATAGAAACGAAGCATGCGCGATTTCAGTTGATCACATTTTATCTCTTATGTATCATATTCATTGGTTGATTTGCAAGAAAAACAAAACAAAGATTGTCTTATAAGAAATCAAAATTATTTTATGCCAGTTGAAAATCTTTTTCGATTGGATATTTTTTCTACATTTCGATAAATGGATGTATTTTGAATGTTATTTTAAACAGAAAAATCAAGATTCGACGAAACACAAAATATTTTATTAATACTTTTGATTTTTTTTATGATCAAAATATAAATTGAGGTCGAATTTCGAATGAAGAACTATCTGAACAAGATCACTGTGAAGAAATATCAAATTATCGAATAGGAATATCTTGTTTTTTCCTTTTTGTAATTAATACTGTTGATCATTAGTGTTCATTTGAAACAGTCAGTTCAAGAAAACTACGAATGTAACATTAGTGCCATAATAATAATAATAATAATATTTATTTCACTTCTTGAACAGTATGAAAGAATTACAATAAACATTCACATACAGTAACAAGGAAAACGTCTATGCAAAACAAAACACAAAAATTTGTATAGAACACAAAACATAACAGGTACTAATTTGTACTACTAATATAAAGGTAATTAACAATTATTTGCCGGAGGTAGCTAATAAAACTCATCAACGGTGTAGCAGTTTCTTTCTATGAGATATTTTTTTTATTTTTTTTTGAATATGGAGATATTCATTGATTCCTTGATAGAAACATCAAGCTTGTAGAATAGTTTGGGTCCGAGGTATAGGTGACTCTTCTGGTAGAGAGAGGTTCGGTGGGGATTCACTACCAGCAACTCTCTAGCTCTAGTTGCATATGGGTGGTCTTGTTGGTTTCCCCTTATTTTTTCTCGATTCTTATAAACGTAGAGACACATCTCATATATATACAGACCAGCCACTGTGAGTATTTCCAGCTAATTAGCAATAATTCTCACCGCGTGTTTTTGTAAAATGAATACTCTTTCTATTGGAGATGGAAGGGGATTCATAGTATTTTCATGATCAATGGTAAACGTGAAACTCACAACAAAATGGAATCATAAAAAATCATGGAATTTCAGAGGAATGATAGTCTTTTCCAATGAATATGAAGTTTGTAGCAGTAGCCATAGGCCGTAGTTACTGTGTACTGCAAGGAAATGAAATTGAAGACATACATTGTGGCTAATTGTTTCATCAAGAATAGTTGGATTAGAACAGTTTTGTGTTGAAGCTGTAGAAAAAACTATTCATTTAACAATTAAATGTACTCTGAGAGTCAGTAGTTATTTCAGAGAAAACTGATACGGCCCAAGAGGTCAAGGGAAAAAATATGTAGTTAGTGAATGAGAAGATCCCTAGAATCGACAAGGGATCTAGTGATTTTCTTGAAGAAGGATGGAAAACTCAGAAAAAGTTCTCAGATTTCTTACTGAAACAAAAGCCAGAGCTTGTATTAACCTTCATTTTCTACTTAGGAAATAATAACCATGAAAAGCTATTCTCACTCAAGTTGATTCACACAAATGGTAATGAATACAACACCATCCAGATGATCAAACTGAGATCACCTCTTTCTGTATTTAACCGAATCAGAAATGCTGTCATCTATAACGATATCGAAATCTGTAATCATTTTCCTTGTCATATCAGGGATATTCGATCGAAAAGCAATTTAAGAAAACGACATACAGGAGTGTAGAACTCCTGTATGTCATGAATACCTATGCCATTGGAACCTTCGGTGTAGAAGTTGAAGCTTTTTGTAGTGATCAATTACCTTAACACCAAACTAATATCATTTGCACTCGACGCGAGTATATTTTTTATTTAGTCTACATAATATATTATATGCATTCGTATATCCGTGGTACAAAGCATAGACCAATTACTGAGTTTTGTGAGCAAATTTTTTTTGACGATAACACCTTTTTGATCCATTGAACTCGAGCACCGACGGTGCACAGGTCAATTTTGAAAAAATGATCTCTTCACCTAGCAAAGGAGAATATGTTTCAGATAGACACCTCCATTTCCACACATATGATTGAAATATTTGTATCAGCAGTGGGTGTTTGTTAACTATTCGATGCCACTTCTTTCATAGGAGGTTCATTTCCATTCTGCATTGACTTCAAGAAACGAAGGTAATAACATACTCAAACATCAACTCGACTCAAAACGTAGATCATTGAGGCAAAACAAGAAAAAACTCATTCTCTTCACCACTTCAAATTGAATTATTTTCAGTGTATCCGGTTCTTCAGACGAATAGCAAATAGCTTGAAGCACAATATGTAATAATTGTAAAAATCAATATTTGCAAAGCAAATTCATGATAACATTCAATACATCTACAACTTAATGGAGATTGTGAGTGTTAAATATGAGAGAACAATGAACTTCTCAGATTTTTTTTCTATCGTATACTCACCAAACATTTTTCAAATTCATCATGATAGAGGAACAATTACGTTTGTGCGCATCATTTGCTGTTCGGTAGTAGCTGTTCAACCATTGTTGCCATTTTAACGCTTATAGAAGATGTTGTTACGATATTTCCTTGGGTACGTTTTTCAAAAACTCCAAACAACACTAAACTACTTTTGTTACAACTCTTTATCAACACAACACAATACAATTAGTTAAACTGCTACACTATCCAACGCTCTATACTAAGACTCTCTGACAAAAACTCTATACACTTCGAATTCTGCATTCAGTAATATCAGAGCTCTCTCAACTAGGAACTATAATAAATTATCTTCTGTCGCGATGGAGGGTCTCCCTTTTTATACTTGCGTACGCCTATGGAGATTCTTCCAGAGAGGTCTCGATGATGTATATCGAATTCTCCATGCGAATCGGGATTTCTTGGGAAATGTCGTTCTCTCTTCGACCCCCCATATTATTTTGCGTTTGCGAGCGACACGGCCGGCGCTAGGAGATTTCGTAATATTATCACCCTCTCAATTTTGATCGTCCCTATCAAACAATATCTCATCTCATCATTATACTCAACTTATATTCTATACAGTTTCATTATCAGAAATTCTACACAAGTACTGAAAAGTTCACATAACAGATTAAGAGAAGTTGAAATTATCCGTGTTTCTTCGAATAAACTTCATTCAGAACGGTGAAACTCAGCCCTGACAAGGATTTTTCACATGTTCGTACACAAACAATACGCGAGTAGGTATATGTAAAAGTTGATTATTCAACACATCCCAGAGGGAGATACCAATAATCCTCTTCAACTACATTGTGCTTTACGCTTTCATTATATTATTATTCAAACAGATCGTTAATAAGACTCAGATTGTTTATGATTTTCTATGATTACTATCACTTTGATTACATAACGGTTTGTTTACGAGAATGTTTCAAATCATGGATATTCCTCCAACGTACTTTCATTTGTTCTCCGATTGCATTTTGATTACATTCAGTCTACAACTCGAGATGATATAAATATGCTGTTGAATATTTAAATTGCGAACGTTGTGCTAGTTGAGGAAAAGTCTGATCTTATTGGGTTATTTCGTGAATTTCATATTCAAAACCTTATTTTTCAGGCTCATCAAGTCACCTCTCATCCTCAAGAATTTGATTAGAAGTAGAAGTATTTATTTCACTACGATATACAATGTAATAGTGGAACGTCAAGAGCAGAACAGATAAAATGTAAAACACAGAGTAAATGATTATAGACAAAATAGTAACTGATTAGGAATGAACATTCAGGTGTGGAGTGTCCATCACATAGTATCAAATTCATTCTTGTTTAAAACAAGATACTCATTGACACCATAAAAACAATGTTTCAACAGAAAAATTCTGATTTTTAATTTCAATTGAATGAAAGCCAACCTTTTCATTCTAGAAGGTAGTCTGTTATATAGGTGTATGTTCAGAGAATTCTTTTGGGATATCTGGAGTCTGTACAATGGAGTCGAAATCAAATTAGCATGTCCAGTGGTGTAATGATGGACTTCGGATTGAGACGAGTATTAATGCTAAGTTTCATGCATTTCTAATGAACAAGAGTAAATATATAAAGTAGGAAACGGCATTATTTGAAAATTGATGAAAAGAGGGCGGCAATGTTCACGATGATGAACTCCTGCCTTTATTCTGATAACTCTCTTTTGAAGAATGAATGCTTCACTAGAGTGACACGAATCACCCCAAAGAAGAAAACCATAAGACAAATGACTATGGAATAAACCAAAATAACATGATTTGAGGACATACACAGTGATAATATCTCTCAAACGTCGGATAAAAAAGGTGACAATAGACAGTTTCTTCGCTAATATTGCGATTTGTGAGCTCCAATTGAGTCTATCATCTAGTTGCATGCCAAGTAATTTCACACAGCTACCACTTGTGAGATTTGAATTGGAGAAAAAGAATTGAAGAAAAGCTTCCTAGATATTTTATTTATTTTCTTTCCTGAAGATATTAACTTGGCTACCAAAATAGGCGTCGAGTGCGAATGTTTCGAATTTGGTGGAAGATAAGTAGTCTTTGTTGGAATCTTGCGTTCTCAAATCGAAGGCTCCAATTTTTCCACTAATATCATAGAAATATCTCGAGGTGTTTTTATCAATAAATATAACATACCCGAATGCACTGTCACAACACTATAGAAAACAAAGTCATTTTTTCATTCACAGCCATTTTAAAATATGCTCATTTATAACCTACTCTCAAATTGGAAAGTTGACAATTGTTTCTTCCGAAGATGGAGAAGTTGGAAATTATTCTGACGACCTCTCTGAAACTTATATTAGAAACGTCTCCGTTATCCTTCATTTTGAATAATTGAACAATCTTAAAATCTTTCGGGAGATGTATCACAAGACGAATGTTTCTAATAGAAGAAGCAAAACCGCCCTCTTAGCAACGGACAACAAAAAATACTGTTTTAAATCATTTTTGTTATGACTTGTACCAGTGTTTGATACTTTTTTAATTCATCGTATATGGGCAGATGGTGCGAAGACGGCTTATTTCCTGGTTGACATCTTCAACCGTAAATAAACGATAAGATTGGAACCTTTGGTGTAAGAGTTGAAACTTTTCCTAGAGATCAACTACCCTAACACCAAACTGATATTTTTGCACTCAACGCGCGTTTCGCTAACAAGTTAAGCATCTTCAGGAGAAGAAAATTGATATATCATTACATTATTGAGTATCAATTTTTTCTCCTGAAGATGCTAACCTTGTTAGCGAAACGCACGACGAGTGCAAAAATATCAGTTTGGCATTAGGGTAATTGATCTCTAGGAAAAGTTTCATCGTCAACCTTCTCGAGGTTTGATACGCATGCTCAGGTAAAGTACCTTGCCCTGACGAGACGCCAATAAGACCTTTATTGGTCTGCAGTTGTGTCTGTCCCAATTATTGAAAACCAATTACGGTACTTGTGATCCAAATGCATGAACAATTCCTCCTGACACTTGCCGAATATATTTCAACGCTTTTCGTGGAATTTGCCCGGTGAGTAGTAAGAGTGTAGGTAGTGATATGAAGAGGATGGTGCTATAGACGACATTCGTTTCGTTTCGTTATCAATTTTCATGTCTTTATAACTATTATACTCAATTGTTCAAGAAAAATGAGGCCCATTATATATATATATATATATATATATATATATATGCTGGCTGGAACTTCCGGTTGATCCGCGTCTGGAATGATTCACTTGTCTACGTTTCATCCAGACGCGGATCAACCGGAAGTTCCAGCCAGCACATTTCTAACCGCGGAAGCCTAGCCTAACAAATATATATATATATATATATATATATATATATATATATATATATATATATATATATATATATTATATATATATATATATATAGTCTCGTCCCCCTATCCTTGTAACATCATCATACAAAAGTTTTACCTACATTGTGACATCCTCCAACGCTGTGTCATCCAATTTGGATGTCACAACATTTTCTTTATTTTTTTGCCAACTGAAAGATGAAGAGTGCAGGGGGTACCTATTTTGAAAGGAAGCCATAAAGTATGGAATCTATATATGAAAAAATTCATATACATCGTCGGATATAATATAAATTCGTATACACCGATGGCGTTTTTCTATTGGATGAAGACACTCTGTGACATCCTGCAAGTATACACTGTTATCAGTCCATGATGAGTTGTGACATCCAACAATTGGCAACGCCACAAAAATATTTTCAGGGATGTTATACTTTTAGAATAGGTTATCGGGATTCCCCTTCTTGGTCAGTGCATTATGTGACTTCCAGAAAGACACTGTCATGAGAAATTGAAGTATTGGGAAGAATTAAGGAAAATATACTATTACCATTTTTTGAGATGTAACAATTGTCTCGGAAATATTAACAGAAAAAAAAGATGATGAATCTTGGACCCACTTATATTTGTTTAATCGTCAGATATTATTTCATATTATCAACTCTGTTGAAGCCTGTTGCTAAAAAAGGAATGAATTAAAACATGAAAACAAATAAAGTGATCAAATCCAAACAAAAAGGTCGACATGAGCTTTTTGGTTGAAAACTTTTTACTTGCCTATAAATCCAATGAAATTTACATATTTGAGGTCATGTGAATGAAAATAATAAATTTGAGCAACTTTACACTGAAAATTTTTTGCTTACTTATAAATCCAATGAAATTTATATATTTGAGGTCATGTGAATGAAAATAATAAGTTGGAGCAACATTACACTGATAACAGATCCCATGGGCTATTTTATACGCATGAATGTCTATTTTGATGTTTCTCATGAATCGATATAAATTCATCATGTCACGTTTTGATTGTGATAATGATGAGGAGATAAGACTTGCCAAGGCGGATCAAAAATGTGCACACAAAGCAAATTTTCTATCGTATAATTTGTATAATTGTATAATAAATAGATTTCAAAAAGTGGCTAAAATATTAAAACAAACAGATTGTTTCTAAGACCAAATCGTCACTGGGATTCGGAAAACGACCACTGGTATGATAATATGCCTATAGGAAAAATACAATTCAAAACTGGACAAAATCATCTGCAGAAGCAATTGGCTTAGATACTCGAGAGAAAAAGATTACAAATCACTCGAACAGATCGACCGCAGTTAGTCAACTGGCAAAAAATGGGGTTCAAGAGCAGCAGCTCATAAAGATCACAGGCCACAACAACGCTAACTCCATAAAACCTTACTTAAATATTGACCAAGAACATCACAACCTAATTATTAACAGCATGCGTGAGAATACATCGTCGTCAGTTATTGAAACTAACACCTCTGGATCTTCGTTTAATTCTTCGAAACGTTCATTTGCTAATTAAATTTGCTTTTAAATAAATAATTTTGTGTTTGTATTCATTTCAAAAAGAGCAAGAAAATTCTTCCGAATAACCCACAAACATTGATAAATCCTCAAAAATTTAATAACAGATTTCTCAAGTTTGTTGCTTTTGAAATCTGTTATTAAAATTTTTCGCACAATTATCAATGTCCTCGGGTTATTACTACTGAAAATAAAATTGAAAGTTTGATTAGTCAAAGAAAGTAATAGTGTGAAAAAAAAACTGAGACATCGAATATAAAATATTAGTCAAAAAATGTCAATGAAGAAATAAAGGAAATAGTATAGGTGAGCATCCACGATGAAAGTTTATCATGAAATTTTTGTGTCATGAGTTGAAACTTTCATGTTTCACAGTGGAAACACTATCGAATTAGGCGAAATATTGTTAAAAATTTCATGACACAATATTTCACGAGATATTTGTTTCATGGGCAAGTTTCAACTTGTATACGCGATATGCGTCTTGTTTCATGTGAAATATTTGTTTCACGTGCTGCACATGAGTTTTGGCGTTCTTCGTGAAACAAAATCGGTATAGGCTAGTCACTAGTGTGTTTACATGAAAAATAACGTTCTTCGATTACTATTTTGAATTGGAACAATGAGTGAAGAAGAGAACAAAAGTGAGAAAAGAAAAGCTAGTGTCAATTGGTCACGACCAATGACACTAAAATTAATGGAACTTTACGAATCCCATTTCAATTTATGGGATTGCTCTTTAGAGTAGTATAAAAATCGTATGGCTAGAAAAACCTCCATTGATGCTATATCGGAAGTTATGGGCATATCGTTCAAAAAGTAAATGATAAAATCCATAGTCTTCGATGCCAATTCCAAAGTATCGAGGGAAAGAAGAAAAAAACTAAAAGCGGTCAGACTACAGGGGATAACTTTGTGACAAAATGGGAGTTTTATGAAGCTCTAAAATTCATAGACTTGTGGTTTTCTCTTTTTGTGAGATCTCTTTGTTTGCGAAGCTAATAAGTAATAACAAACTGCAGCTTTTCTTCAATTTTTTTTTTGCAGCCATCACAATGCACAAACAACGAACCAACTAAGTCACCGTGAAAACAGCAGATTACTGTACTTCATCTTTCATGAATTAAAAATTTCAAACAATCGCGAGTGGAGAAATTTTTATCTCCTCGTGAATACGCACCATGAAACAAATGTTTCGTGAATTAAAATTTTCATGACATTTTAGTTTCATCGTGGATGCTCACCTTATGAATAGATGTTGAAACCAAGGTTCACGTAGAGTGTTCTCACGATGTTTTGTCGTTTCGTCTTCGGGCGATGACTTTTTTTATTATTTTGTTTTTAGTAACAAGTTTCAAAAGAGCTATTTATATGGACAATGGAAGTTCGAACCATTACCCTAGAGCAAAAAATAATGTCAACCACATTGAAGCAACTCAGTTGATCTTTTTTATTATTTAGTTTCATTCGTGTATTAGTTCGTTCGTTTAATTTTGACAACATTTTACTTACAATTCATAAATTCAATATAGCGATTCCAATATGGCGGATGAGTTTCGTTATTATGATCTGGTTCGATTTGCTACGTCTTCCTACGGCGAATTCTTGCTACGTCGAATTCTTCCTACGGCAAGAATTCGACGTAGCAAGAATTCGACGTAGCAAGAATTCGCCGTAGGAAGAATTCGCTGTAGGAAGAATTCGCCGTAGCAAGAATTCGCCGTAGGAAGAATTCGTTGGAGGAACAATTCGCCGTAGGAAGAATTCGACGTAAGAAAAAATCGGCGAAAATACACGCCCTTCTCTCTCGAAATATATCACATCGCAGACAGAACATCTCGACAACGACGTCATCAGATGAACGATTTGTACCGAAGAATTCCTTTTTCGCATTCACAGTGGGATTTATTCATTAATACCCGAGATTGTATAACTTTCTGAAAGGCATTCTGTTGGCCACATAAATGTGCAACTTTGCCCCAAATCAACCGTCTTCGTATTTCTTATATTATTCGAAAACATAATAGTGAGATATAAAGTTGAAATACCCGATATAGTCTGTAATACGAAATGTAATATTCACAACAATGGGCTATTTTCGACTTTGGATTTGGATTTGGAAGGTAATAGGGTTCGAAACATTTGCGTTCGATATCCTTTGAAGTAGTGAACTGAAATGAAAGGAATACCCATCATGAAACATATTCAGGACGATATTGCTATATAAAACAATAACTTGTAGCAATATGTCGTCAGTTTCCACTGATACAATCAACAAGGGATAACTGATTGTCTCAGCGAAAAAAAAAAGTTACTGTCGAATTTTCTCGTACGCCTTTCTTCAATATGATTGATCCAGAAAACTCATTGAGAAAAACTCAGTCCCATATGATAATAACGGTACCAGGATTCGACGTAGGAAGATTTCGACGTAGCAAGAATTCGACTTAGGAAGAATTCGACGTAGGAAGAATTCGACGTAGGGAGAATTCGACGTAGGAAGAATTAGACGTAGGAAGAATTCGACGTAGGAAGAATTCGACGTAGGAAGAATTCGCTATGATAACAATCCGACAATTCGACGTAGGAATACGCACCCGTTCGATTCGAAATTGATATGTGGGGGTATTCGGTTTAGAGTTCACAAGATTTGTGATAATGGTATGATTCGATTCAAAACTGATTTCTGGGGGTTTTCGGGGTCAGAGCTTGTGTTTTTGTTTTTCATTCACATTCATGAATTGAAGGTGGAGGACGAGTTTCATGATTATGGACTGATATAATTCAGAATTGGTGTGTTGGGTTTTCAGGGTCTGAGAGTATGATCATCATGTCAAATTTTCTGAATACTGCAGTAAGATCGGAGATTATGCAAGTTTTGACAAGATTCGTACAATGAAGATATCAGTTTCAATATGATGGAGAAGATTTGCGATTATAGTCAGATTCTTTTGTAAATTGGTATGCGAGGATTCGGGATGTAAAATATTGATTTTTTGTCCAAACCAATTACTTCGAAATGAAAGCTCCACAAGAGTCCCAGACAGTTTCGTTGAGAAAAATATCTCCTGATGTAACTGTTATTTTCTCGAAATATGATTTTTGATCCTCTAGTTGGATATTTAACTTGATTCGTGGCAACACTGTTAGGATGTTACAATGTCCTAGGATATTTTGAGGATGTATCGACGTAGACTGTCTGTGAATGTATATTAGATATATACTGGATGTCACGAGTAGATCATCTCTGTCGCACCCCTCTTGCCCCTCGGATGTCATAACGTAGATATTTCCACCGGATGTCACAATTTACGGTAGACAAGTATATTATATTTTCCTCACGATGGAAGAAATACGTGGTATATGACGATTTACGTTCTGTTGTATCCAAAAAAACAATTCATGTGAGTCGAATGAAATGAAATTTATATCTGTAGGAATACTTGTGGTAATCTCCATTAACAGACTTTCTCACTACTAGGATAATCATTTCTTCGTTGTGAAAAACGAAAATTTAGTTTCGACCTCTGAATAAGTATAAACAACAATGATATCGTAAAAACAAAACACTCGGGTCAATACAATTGGAAGTAACGTGGCACACTCGATTCTGTAAGTCAGCCACTTGAACGAATACCTACATAACAAACACTAACAGAGAGAGAAATCTGACGAAAATCGTGTATCGCAAACATCAGGCACCGCCTCGAGAAATGTGCCTCTGTTACGTGAATTCATTATATAATTCATTGATTCAATGGAGAAAATTACTCAGAAATGTCGTTTCGTACTGGTTTTTGCATAATCCTAGATGGATTCCACCGTGATGGGTTTTCCACCGGAGTATCTAGACCAGTGTACCGAAGAGAAATTGCATCACCGAGGATTGATCATTAACTAGGTATCCAGTTCTTAATCGAGGTTATCAAAGCAAGGGCGCCACCTACCATCTAGGAGAAAGGTGTAATAAATTGAATTACGCAAATTACATTAAATCATGATTACACATGTTTTTATATGCAGATTCACAAGAAAGGAGAGCCCTGTAGTGTTCAAAGAACACAGCGCGAATCCAGGGACAAGAGATACGAATTAAAATTTAATTTGAATATTTTGAGTTTTTAAGCCTCAGAAAAAACCTCCATTGGAAGGAATAGAAATAGGTAGGCGGTAATGTCTTCTACATGTATACTTATTGCTCTACTAGAGAGCATCTTGAGTATCCATTCTCCTACTACCAGGGGTATATTCCTGGAGTTAAGTTGCTGGGTGATTGTTGGGAAGGTCGTTTTATCGAACGCTCCTTCGATATCTATGAATATACCCAGGGTGGATTCTTTATTATCCAATGATCTCTCGATTCTGCCAACCACTTGGTGGAGGGCCGAATCAGTGGACCTTCCCGGAGTATAAGCATGCTGATATGGATGAAGTGGATTGTGAACTAAGACTTCATCTCTCATATACCGCTCGCACAGCCTCTCCATTGTTTTCAAAAAGAACGATGTGAGACTAATTGGTCGGAATGCTTTTGGTAAGGTGTAGTCCATCCTTCCTGGTTTAGGTATAAACACCACTCCTACTTCTCTTCACTTACTGGGAACATACCTCAGAGCTAATGAGGCTCTGAATATTCCGACCAGGTGCGGCATGAGAATATCCAATCCCCATTTTAGTAGGGCTGGTCTTATACCGTCAGGTCCTCATCAATTATAGCGCTAGCGAATTGCCAGTCGTATTGTGAGGGTGTTATTGGTACTTCCGTCCGGTTCGTCGTTCCTGGGAAGACAGAACCTGGGAAGTGACTTTCCATGAGGATTTCGGAGCCCTCAGATACAGATATCCGTCTTTAAAATATCATAGGTTTTAATGATACTAGGTGGATATTGTGACTAAGGCTAAGTATCCGAGTCAGTTATACACAATATCGACAGAGTACTCCTTTGATTTTATCATGTTGAAGAAATTGAGAATTGATATTGGAATTTTGATAGGTCATTTCTCTAACCTACCTCGGAGAGTTGTTGCTTTCATTATAAGTACGTCCTATCAGTCAGCACCTTCTCGTATAACTCAAATTTGACAATCACGAGAATACAAGAAATAATATATATTGTAAGAGTAGGTACTTGTCTTTGTTGAGGTTTCAAAAACCAAATCCGTTTTCAGAACTATACACAAATACTTCTATTTTATGTTGATGTTCAAAAACTGGCAAAGATCTGAGATTTGACATAACAGTTCAACATTCAAAAGCGTTAGCCAGCTACGAATTGTATCAAATGAGAAGCCTCTATCCCCAAACAGTGTGATGAAAGAGAGCCCTTCTATTTTCGCCTTTTGCCATTGCTTGCCATTTCCGTCATTTGAGTTCCATTACAATATACTGTAAGATCTTCATTGGCAGTCTGTATGTGTTCTGATAATTTCATCTGTCAGTTTTTGATATTCATTTTGTGTTCAATTGTTCACACTGTCAGAGGTCTTGATGTTTCACCGATATATTGAGGATATATAAGGAATTAGTTTAATACAATTTTCTGTATCCTTTGTGATGTTAGTTGGTTTGGTGAGTGTCAGGTTCCAATGTGAAATATTTGGTTGTTTGTTTTTATTAATTGCATTTCTGAAATTATCCCTGTTGCCGATCCGTTTTATCTTGTCAGATAGTCGAAGGATATGAGGTATAATATCGATAACAGAATGTGTAGTTTGTCGAGGTTGTATGCCTCCACTGGGTGTATTCTGTTTTTCAATCCCCTCCAACGTTTTTACTTGAAAAATCAATAACTTTTAGTAGTAGTCGGGTCCACCTTACAAGTCCAAGGTTCATTTTCCTGCCGGACCACTGTGCTGCGATTCATACGTTGAAAGGTAAGGCCTCGTTAATCCATTGCTCGCGCAAGTTTTGACTTCAATGGTTGACGTTCGTCAGCTGGTTAACGGAAAAAAGCATTTCGAACAATCTCTCTACATCATCACCAATGCTGGCTGCAGTTCTAGCAGTTATTTGACGAAAAACTATTACTATCCTGGCTATAAGACATGCTGGTCATTGAATAACACTTAGAATATGCCTGTGCAAAAATATCATATTGAACTGACCCTGATCGCAAGTTTCTTCCAGGGTAACTTTTACACCGAAGGTTCCAATCTTATAGTTTATACTTGGACTCGTCAGTATAGTGTTTAATGGACATTGATCTCAGTATGTGAATGAACGATGAGGTAAAGCAAACAAGTGGGAAATAAACGAAATCATTTGTCAAGATCGAAATAATGAATACATTGGTCAGGGTTGACAAGCTATAAAAACCCCTTCCAAGGAACACTATGCACACACGAGACACGAAGGGTAGATAAATCTAGTGTCACCCAGCATACTCTGATTAGAGATGGGCATGATACAAGGCTGTAGCATTAGAGAGTCTAGAAATAACAAAATGTGCAAAACAATATTTATGGTGATGAAGGACCTCCCTTTCAGCGCATTATTTAGTTTATTGCTTGGGATATATTCAGAATAATTGGCAATTGAAAGAGGAAATCCATTCCTGGGATTCTGAAATATATTACTTCTCCTTTCAAACATTTGGTATCAGTTTTCTTTTCCTGAAAATGCTAATTTTGTGAGAAAAATGTCGAGTGCAAATAACTGTTTAGTGTTTGTGTTTAGGGTTATAGATCTCTGAAAATTTATCTGACTATGTGAGTAACGAACTTTGCTGTACCTATTTACTTGATTTTCTTTGTGTTTTGAAAAATATCAAATGAAGAATGGAATACAAAAATGGCTATAAACACTCGTATTTGGATTTCGATTTGGATGTCAATCGACCCAATACATGAAAGGACGATAAAAACAATTGGATATATTTGCAAATGTCACGAACATTGCGAAATTGCTTTCCGGTCTACTCGTAATAAATGTCTGACCGGTATTAAAAACAAAACTATTCTTGTTGATATCGTCTTCGAAGAGAAAATACTTTCACATTAAATAACTGGAAAGAGGACAATATAGATGCATGATTTTGATCACGAAACCAGCTTGACAGGTGATCATTTCATCGAAATGATGAATAATTCTATCGTAGAAACTGACAGTCTGTTAGATAGGACGATATGAGTTGTTCACGTTGTTGGCAGTGTAGTATTAGCTATAATATTTTCACTCACCTAGTATTTGGATATATGATAATTTTTGTGGGTAGAAAGGAGGTATGAGAAAGTGGATCTTGGATTTTTCTCCTCCGACCAAAAATAAGCGATGCACTACTGCTTGAATAACATTCGAAATAAAAATTCAATTTTTTCATAGGTACTCGTAAGTCATTCATGAAAGTTTGATTCAATTACACGAAGGGAGAGATTTGAAACTGCTATCAATAACAGGAAACTTGCCTCTCACCACTCAAATTGTATGAATCTCTTTCAGTTTTCCACTTCTGGTATCAGAGAAAGAAATATAAAAGTAGGGCGGAGAATTCAAGGTTGGTTGGACAATACATTGATATCATTAAGAATGAAGGATTCACGATGTCATGACACTAAACGCTCGGCTGAAAAACTAGTGTTGCTTATGATTTATTTTCTATGGGGTAGGTATTTCACTTCACGAGTTCTCAAGATTTTTTTTATTTTCCAATTCTAGCCACCCCCGGTTTGCTTGATTCGATCATATTTTTGAAGCCATCACAGAGAGTTCAATAATAGCATATTACACACCGGGAAGTGATTAATTCCTGTCGTGAGATCAGTTAGTTGACCGAGACGCAAAGCTTCGAGGTTAGCTATGATCTCGAGACAGAGATGAAAGTTCCTACCGTGGTTGGTATACTATTTTATTCACAACCATCATATTTCGATTAAAATTAATTTATCTCTGTTTCATTCTGAACATATCTAAAATATTACTACACTTAACGACAAATTACCAAGAACGCGGTTTTCCCAGAATAATTAAGTAGATATATTGTTACCGTGACTACGGGGTATACGATTGTCACCAATATGAATGTATGTCAGGTAAAGTCAATAAATGACAGATAAAGTCTAGAATAGATGAAATGAGGGCGGGGAGTAGAGGTGTGTAATGTGACACTTCCCAAACTTCAATGACGTTAGTAATGACAGCATTACATATATGGTTGTAAATACAGCATATATGCAGTTGGACTTTTTCTGACTTGATATGGGACATAAAAACTTTCCCCAAAATATTATAATCTCCTCAAACCTCGAATAGGAGTTCTTCAAAATATGACATTTCTGATGGAAGCACTTTATTGGAAATCGAATGCAGCAACGAAAGGTTACAAAATACATCTGGTGAAATTTTAACAAATTCATGTAGGAGCCGATGACAGCCAATGCTAGAAAGTGGTATATTTCGCCATTTACAATATAGAGGCATAAAACAAAAACATTTTGAAATGTTTATCGGATGATTCCCGAGTAACGGTAGATATTTCTTGAAGTCATTGCATAATAGCTTTCGTCATTACCAAGAGAGCAGAACGTTGACTGAATTTTCATAAGGCGTCAATTATGCAACAAAATTTGCAAATGATTGAGACTCAATTCTAGTCTTAGGATGAAAACAACATATCTGATAAATACACGAAAGTTAGATTATTTACGTTTTTTATGAATTCGACGACTTCCATACCAAATTATTGCTCGTTATAGCACATATTATGCATCACAAGGGTATGCGACGGGCCATTTTCATATAATAAGAATAATAGACTTCTCCTCCAATGTTGAAGTTTGTCTACTACGAAAAATTATTCCTCGAGCTCTTTTAATACGTTCCCGTTAGTGTAGAGGTGAGCACGTTCGCCTTTCGAGCAGAAGGCCGGGGTTCAAATCCCAGCCGGACCACCGTGCTGGAATTCACACGATAAAAGGTAAGGTATCGTTAATCCATAGCTCGCAAGAGTTCCGACTCCTGAGAGTTGTCGTTGGTTGAGGAAAAAAACGATTTTCAATTTGAAAAGTCAAATATTTGCTATTTTTCCACACAACTAAACTTCCGAAATCATAAAACGAATCTACACAAATAATTCAATATGTATGATATTTCTGGAAGGTCAAATCTATCAGTTTTTCGAGAAAGCTTCACGGGGAGTAGTGCCATGAGTAGAGAAGTACGTTTCAGTGAAGCAACAATGATATATCGAACAAAATAATTGATAAAGATTTTGTATGCTGTTTATCGGACTTTTCAATTTCTCAACAACAAATGGGGAACACTGTGTAATCTGATACCTACCATTATCAAAATCTACTTCTGAAGATGAACTGGAATTGGTTTTGTGATAAAAACAATTTACTGCTATGGTACTACCACGTCACGTCAGGAGAAGCTATTGTATAGTGAAACAAGTGTAACGGTTACGTATACCCGGACACTTTTCAGTATCTCTTTCCGTTTTTCATTGATTTCAGAGATATGTATCTACCCGATTTGTATATTATCTTCCTTCCATTGATCGTCTATTTCTGACAAATGGCAAGGAACTGATAATTGGGGATTTGCATAAAATTCAACAGTGGATATTGGACGTGGTATATAATCAGTGGTATATATAACATAATAAATTTTTCTCAGCTTGCGAAAAAGAACTCTCCCAAATTATCTCGAGAATGTATGAGCAATACATAGACAAGACCAAAATTAAACATTAATTGATGAAGAAAATCAGTGGAAGGCCACCATGTACTGTTCATCATTTTATTAGAATATTGTAGTGAAGTTATCATTATTATATCATTCGGTAATAGATAATATCACAGTATCGTCGATAGTATTATTTTTATCGAATTATTTAATATTTGTTGGTGCGAACTCAACCCAAGGATTTATTTCAAAAAAATTTGGCAATAATGTCCCAATCTCCTAAATGCATACGTTCAAACACTCTCGTTTTCTTGCACCAACTCAGTTAATATTCATGGAAAGTGTAGTGTAATACCGTTACATTAAGGTCAGCAATAATCTCTTTTACTTTTACTTACCGGTTCACTTCAACTACACGTAATAGCAACTCCTGTTTAAAACTCAATGTTCTCCTCGAAGAAATTCCAAGATGTTCAGTGAACAGTACGCAGCATTTTTCCGAGTTCCACCTCACTATTCCACACCAATTTCATCGGAAACTATCACAGGAACGTTGCGGCGAAAACTCATTAAATTGAATAACAATGATTACAACCGAAGAATTGTTGAGTAAACAGCTATTGGTAATGATTATGTGGTACTCGTGGTACTTGTATTACTCCGCTGAAGCGTTAAGTCCGCACTGGAAGTACCAACGAATGAGCTGAAAGTAGGAGAAATGTAATGGTACTGGAGGTAGGCGCCCAGATATTTCGCATATAGACACGAGTCCATCTTCTTTCAGTTAGTGGGTCGGTCACATGACTTATATGAATTCAAATTAACGATAGTCATAATGAGAAGACTCAGCTGCATACCCTCTCATATTTTTCATCTCGTGGAATCAGAACCGAACGAGCAGTGAAGAATAAAAGATGATGAATGAATAATGAGGGCCTACTCTACGAAAAATTGAAAAATTCAAATAGCCTAAAAACGAACGGTAGTGATAGATTTCATAGCCAAATTTTTCATATATATATATATATATATATATATATATATATATATATATATATATATATATATATATATATATATATATATAGTTCGAGTAAAGGCCCTGATATGGTGAGGTTGCAGTCAAAAAAAGGGGCTAAAACGATGACTTGGTAAAAATAATAGAATGGGGTGACATGAACTTGGTGGAATTCAATGCTAGGAAAGCCCAGGCATGTCACTTCCCAAGAAAAGCCGATCTATCATCATCTAGCATTCAGATGTAAGGGGTAACCATCCCTACAAAGTCAAGTATCTCGATGCTAGGAATTACGATCAGTGATAATCTCTCATGGGAAAGAGATATGAGAACAATCGCGAAAAGTGCTTTCCAGAAACTTGGATTTCTATTTCGTGCGAAGAAATAATTCTCGTCAGCTTCTTATGATCTACAAGGCTCAGATACGACCTGTCTTGGAATATGGTTCTCATGTGTGGAGTCGGAGACTTGTCTCTCTTCTATAGATATTTTCAAGGCCGGTGCTCTTCTGAATTGTTATAAATCGTTCCACCCTTGACAATATCTACACGGATAACTCGACGAGTATAGAATGCACACCCATTTGTTATGAACTTGGAGACTTGTCGAACCTCTCTTACACAGGGATCTCTTTCCAATAGAACATCTGAGCTTTGGAACTCCCTACCGAAAGGGGTTTTTCATAGGCTCACAAACTTCATAAATTAAAAGTGATAGTTAATTGGTATCTCCTGTCCCTTGATTTACGGTATTCTTTGAACGGTACAGGGCTTCCCTTTCGTATGAATCTGCATAAAAAAATATTGGTCTCGATCATTGAGCCAATTTCGCGAATATTCTTTTCCAACTGACCATCTGTCAAATCCACTAGAGTTCAACGAAATCGTTCGCATTCGAAATGTGAAGGCTGAAAGGTATTATGATTTTTTTTCCTGACAAATCCAGTTGTCCGTATCTGACGACTGGACTATTGTTGTAGTAAGGATAGTTCTCGGTTGTGCGTGGTATATCTATTCACTTTAGTTCTTGAAACATAATTTCTAATGGAGTTCAATGAAAAGTCCTTCTTTTTTGGCATATTCAAAAAACTCTCAAATTATTGTTTCTCTACTACTATATCATGCATGTATCATATATATAAATAGATTATCAAATTCTCTGGTCCATCACAATTTGCATTCAATTCGAAATGCCCAGATAGCTAGCTATTTCTGGCTTTGGCCTTCATCAGCTGTGGGTTGGCATGGTCCTCGTATCGAAGACAAACTGTGATAGATATCCAGAGGATTTGAAATGAATCGTGCCTTTACGGCAAGCGACACATAAGTGGAACCACCTAGGGTGTAACACTATAAGGAAATGCTGTCATAGTTTTCCGTCAGTGGTGACAGTTCGCCAAGTCAACTAACAACTGCGTAATGCAGATTCTGATACAATCAACAAAAATGTATGACAATTCACCTATCACTTTTTCTTATAAATCCATACCTAATCTTGGAAAATTATCTTCAAATATCATAAAACTTTTCCATGATGAACAAAATATCAAAATATGCCAAAAAATTATCAAAAATTTGAAGAACTTAAATACTAAATTGAAAAATAAAACTGACACAACAAAAAAGTCAAATGTAATTTATAAGATCCCTTGTAGCAATTGTGACCTAAATTATATTGGAACAACGTCTAGAATTCTCAATGATAGAATAACATCTCATAAAAGTGATATTTAACTCAATGAGAAGCACAACACTCTATAGAAGCAGGACATAAACCAAATCACCCCAATACCAAAATTTTACGTACAGAAAAAAATATTTCCAAACGCCTTTTTCTCGAAATGGTCGAAATAAATGAATCTTCAAATTGTATGAATAAAAGAAATGACATTGATAACCTCAGCAACATTTACAGTAACTTACTGGAACTACATCGAAAACGTAATAATAAAAATCTCCTCAATTAATACATCTCTCTGTAGAATTAATGATCAAATCATCATAGACGTGAAAAATGACATATATGTGAGGGTATGACATTTGTCATAAAAAAAAACAATTTCACAAACATGTATACAAATATTAAAATAATAAAAATCTCCTCAATTAATACATCTCTCTGTAGAATTAATGATCAAATCATCATAGACGTGAAAAATGACATATATGTGAGGGTATGACATTTGTCATAAAAAAACAATTTTACAAACATGTATACAAATATTTCACCGATTTATGTTTAATTCAATATTTTCACACCATTTTTACTGTGAGTATAGTTAATAATGTTGATGAAAAAAAAACAAACAATAAATTATAGGCCCTGAAGAAGCGTCACAATAGAAGCGAAAGCTTGGCGAAGTAAGACAGGACTTTTCATTTGGACTGACTGAGAGACCCCGCTATCCATTTCAGTTTACAATTCTCCAGTCGCTATAATAATCCACTTTATATATATATATATACTAGTCAGGATACAAGGGGAGAGATATTGGGTGAAGCAGCAAGCATAAAGTGTACTCTTTTAACAGTGTATTTCCAATATTTCGACAGTGACTGAAGATGACAGTAGTCACTGGGGAGTTACTCCTGCAGAAGATTGAGTTATGATAGCTTTTTAGTGAATGTGACTGTGAAGGAATACAATGAATCAAAAACATTGCTCATCTACTTTCATCATCACATCAGTGTTCGATTAGTTTCATGGATCTTTCTCTGAAAATTTGTATTTGAATTGGAAAGGAACATATGCAAAAGTTTCTAACTAGGTTATTATCGTCATTAGTTTATAATTGATTATTTCATATAATTTCATCTGAAACGCTTTGGGATATCCGTGAAATATTTTGATTTCAACATGTTAAATTAGATATATGTCTAGGAACGTATTTCTTGCAATCCGTCAGTTCAGAATGGCAATCAATACATACGTTGGCCCAAATACATGTGTTAATTCCATTTGGCAATACTTCTCGAGAGGGTATTGCGTATTAATTTACAGCATCATGTATTCATGGAATCATGTTGTCCTAGACTCGGTCGATGATCCCAATCATTGTGAAAAATCAATGAGTCTTCTCTTCAACTTATGTTATGTTCCGAATGAAATCTTTGGATTTACTTTCTCAAGTTTGATATAACCTACTGAAATTGATATCATGAATTAAAACTGAAATAAGCATTAACAGGTTTGAACTCCAGCTTCAGGTCACAAATCAATGGGTTTGTTTTCCTTCCGACGGAATTCGTGTCCAGAACAGTTCGAAGCATTTGCACAGGTATCACTGCACAGTTTTGAGGCATGTCTGTGCAACTATTGCTTATCCAATCCATCTTGGCAAATAAATGATGACGTATATGCCCAGCAATCTCCGTAAGATGAAAAAACACATATGTGTTCACTGTTGTTGAGACTTGTGGACCCTGTATGAAGAAGATATTTATTTTGTTTCATGTCAGATTGTTGTTGTTGAAGTTGTCATTAATTTATGTCAGAGATTATACAATTTTTGCTGAAGTAATTTCAGTAGAAAACGTTCATTCCAAAGATTCAAAGGGCTTATTTACATTCGTTATCCACGATCGTATACTGACTCCGGGTAGGTGAAAGTATACGTAACAACTGTGTTGAGATTTATTTCTGGTAGATGTTTTTTCTGTAGTCATGGTCTGCTCAACCAGTGTGCAACTGGAAAAGTAGCTGAGTGACAGGATGGATTGGATATGTGGTACTTTGAACTGTACTGGACACGATGATTGATACTATTCCATTTCAGATGAAAATATGCCCTATACCAAGATAACGTAACATGCTATACGTATGACATAGACAGACTTGCATCTAGGTGAATGAATTTACCATGCTAGATTAATACGCCAGTCGTCAGATATGGAGAACTGGATATGTCAGGAAAAAAAATCATATTACCTTTCAGCCTTCACATTTCGAATGC
Organism: Zygogramma bicolorata; assembly: GCA_032362365.1. Lineage (NCBI taxonomy): Eukaryota > Metazoa > Arthropoda > Insecta > Coleoptera > Chrysomelidae > Zygogramma > Zygogramma bicolorata. The sequence goes on along the minus strand of JAVJAQ010000137.1, from coordinate 13,859,732 downwards.
GAACGATTTCGTTGAACTCTAGTGGATTTGAAAGATGGTTAGTTAGAAAAAATGATTGGCGAAATTGGCTCAATGATCGAGTCCAATATTTTTTTTTATTCACACGAAAGGAAAGCCCTGTAATGTTCAAAGAATACCGTGAATCAAGGGACAGGAGATACCAATTAACTATCACTTTGAATTTATGAGGTTTGTGAGCCTCAGGAAAAACCTCTCTCGGCAAGGAGTTCCGAAGCTCAGATGTTCTATTGGAAAGAGATCCCTGAGTAAGAGAGGCTCGACAGGTCTCCAAGCTCATAATAAATGAGTGGGCATTCTGTACTCGTCGAGTCATCCGTATAGATATTGTCAAGGGTGGAACGATTTATAACAATTCCGAAGAGCACCGGCCGTGGAAATATCTTCAGAAGAGAGACAAGTCTCCGACCCTTCTATGATGCTCCAATGAAGTGAGCGAGTCTGTGAGCGAAGAATCACCAACAAGACAGATTGCCTTTCTCTGAATATAGTCGAGAAGCCTTTTCGTGCCGAACTACACACATGAGAATCATATTCCAAGAAAGGTCGTATCTAAGCCTTATACATCATCAGAAGCTGACGAGAAGTGGAGTATTTCTTCGCACGAAATGGAAATCCAAGTTTCTGGGAAGCACCTTCAGTGATTGATCCTACATGTCCTTCCCATGAGAGATTATCACTGATCGTTATTCCTAGCATCGAGATACTTGACTTTGTAGGGATAGGTAATCCTGACATCTGAATAATAGATGATGATAGATCGGCTTTTCTTGAGAAGAGACATGCCAGGATTTTCCTAGCAATAAATTCCACCAAGTTCATGTTTTCCCAATCTATTATTTTTACCAAGTCATCGTTGATTTCATTGACGTGAATGTTGCTTTGATTTTTTTTCTCGGGCTGGTGTGGGGGCTAGTATGAAGAGTGCTGTCGTCCGCAAAATTATGTACTGATCAAGATGTTTCCTCGAACAAATCATTGATATGAAGCAGAAACAAAGTGGGCGCTAGAAATGAGCCCTGTGGAACACCTGTATTCATTGGAAGAATATTTCTTTATTCTTATATTAGTACAATATTGTGAATTATATATCACCAAAAAACAGTTCAATCATTGTCATTCTATAATCTTTATATTTTTTTCATTCGTCGCTTCCAATCTCGCAATTCAAGCTTGGAATTTTTACTCACACCTATCAATCGAACACTCACCTGGAAAAAACTGTAGATGCTGCGGCCTACTACCTTCAATTTGCCAATACAAAAAACACACACACATCGCATTGTTCGTGAAAAATTATTATGGTTGGTTTCCACTCTACATTTTACGCCAGAGAGACAACCTGCGCCATGAAGTTATCAGCATATATTATGTAGTTACTTCGAATCATGTTTCAGGCAAAAACACGAACGATCACAGTTTCACATGAGGGCGCCTTCAAATGAAAAACTCATAAAGAGTTCTTGCGTAATATTTTGGAATTGCCATGCACACTAACTAACTATCTCAGTTTTCAATACATGCGTTTTTTCAGTAGCAATATTATCAGAATAATAGAGAGATGTTGTGGTAATGGCATACGTCAAGGAATACTTAAAAAGTACATGCTCATCCAATCTTTATATTCAACTGTACTTCAAACAAGAATTGTCATTGTGAAAGGGAAAAAATCCATCAATGTGCAGCAGTACCCTAAAAGTGTTCGAATGTCCAAAACTTCAATTCATCTATCAATGGAATTCAACAATGTACGTTTCACATTTACATTGGCCAATAATATAAATGCATTCATCCAAGTGATTTGTGGACGCCAAATACCCCTCTAGGGACTGTCAGGTGTTGCTGTTAATTTGATTTCATATTCATTTATTTATTTATTTAATGGTCATGAAAGATACAAACAGACAAAGGTCTACCAAAGTATCTACATTCATACAAAAGATTGGTATATCTTCTTAGTAGTAGGTATAAAACTATGAGCTATACATAAGTTGATTTTGACTTAAACCAAATCAGAAAGGCAGTTAAAAAGTAATAACATAATAGTTCAATAGTCGGTATCATTGACTGACATGAGATATTTCAAAATGGTCTTTAATTTTTGATGGGTCGTGGAGAAAATATCAATTTGATCGTTGTACTGGTTAGTATTGCGAACAATTCTGCATAATGGAGAATTTTGAGACGAATTAGTTCTCCGAAAAGGTATGTGAAATATGTGGTTTGTTCTAAGTGGCCGAATAGGGACGTTGAATTCAATTTGAATCAATATATTTGCATTTTCTACGGTATTGGAGATAATTTTATGTGAAAATAGAATATCTGAGAACACTCTTTTACTTGATAGGAATACAATATTGAAATGTTTTCTTGCATTTTCAATGTTGCCATTGTAATTAAAATTTTGTTTAAAGGAAATATATTGACAAACTTGTTCTGAATATTTTCCAGGCGATTTATATAAGTTTTGTATTGAGCACTCCATATAATAGAAGCGAAGTTTAACTTACTATACACAAATGCATTATAGACACAGATTGAAGACTTGATATTTTTGAAATGTTTACATGTTCTCATTACATACCCTAACATCCGTGAGGCGGAGTTTGCGATAGATTCGACATGCATATCGAAAATCATTTTGGAATCGAATATAATTCCTAGGTTCCTGATATTATTCACTCTAGTTAATTGATGATTTTCTATTGAATAATCAAACTGAATCGAGTTGATGTTCCTTGTAAATGTTATGCTGAAGCATTTTTGAAAATTCAGGTATAAGTTAGACGAGTTGCAATATTCAGTAAGTCTATTAAGGTCGTCTTGGATCTTATAACAATCAAATATATTTCGCACGGTCAGGTAAAGTTTCATATCATCTGCATATAACAAAAAGTTGGCATGTTCAAAACACGATTTTATATTATTTACGTATATAATAAAAAACAAGGGTCCTAGGTGTGAACCTTGTGGAACACCTGATGAAGTTATGTATTCTTCCGAATGAAATCCTTGAACTGTCACAGATTGGGACCTATTTTTCATATAAGATGTAGCGTATATTACGATCTGATATACATATCGTTTAATAATTAGCTGGTAGTAGCAAAACGAGTGAACATTACTTGTGCGGAAGTGATTTTTTCACACTCTTGTAAAAAATGTCACTCTACTATCTAAAAATATAATATTGTTTGAAAAAAAGAGGTTGATTAAAATCGTTCGTTCCGTTAACCAGCTGACGAACGTCAACCTTCAGAAGTCGAAACTTGTGCGAGCAGTGGATCAACGAGGCCTCACCTTTTAACGTGCGATTACCCAGCACGGTGGTCCAGCGAGGATTCGAACACCGGCCTACCGCTTGATAGGCAGATATGCTAACCACTACACTACCAAATCTGATTCCATTTTCAAAACAATTTTTTTCAAATTGTGGTAGGTTACGTATCCAGAGGAAACTACACAGAAAAATATTTTTAACAATATAAGCCTGAAGGTTTCGTGATATTGAACCGAAATTGGACCAATATATGATTGCTACTTGAGTGCTTCAAAACGATTATCGAATTATTTCGTGGCGACGCCCATTTTTTTCTAGAATATGAACTATGAAAGAAGAAGAAATAGCATTGTAACTCACCCACTTAACGATGACATGAACAATTTTTGTGACAGTGTGGAACTGTGTAGGATACAATATTCCAAAACTCGTCGACAAAATGAATTATATTATTTCAGATGACGAGCTCATTTCAACAGCGGACTAATCATCTGATCTACTATCAGAGTACTAGATTTGATTTGATTTTCCACGTTAGAATTCGAATGGAGGATATCCAAAAACTATTTGTTGTTGTTGATAGTCTGAGATATTATTGGTTCGGACTTCCATTGTCATATCATTAACTCTATTGGAACCTGTTGACTGAACGCCATCTGAAAAAAAAAAATCAAATGGAAAGGGGTTTTTGTGATAAATCATTTTTTAGCTGCTGACGAATACTTTACAACCCTAGAACATGAAGTCAATATCTCCACCTAGTACAAAATGGCGGAACGGTTAATGAAAACCTGAACACAAACACATTATTATCGATATCTCTAAAAGTTTTCCTCTGTCATATGGCATTCCCAACAACCCGATAAGGTTTGATACGTTATTTTTTGTTCAAATAAAAAGACAAAAATGCCAGTACAACGAACATCATTGTTCAGTTCAAATATTCTCATAGTTTCCAATTTTATAAGTAGATAGGTAGCAAGTAAACTAATTATCTTCAACATGGTTAATTAAAAAAAAATTCAACGGGGGAATTGAATTTGAATATGCTGGCAACTACTGTTGATCCTCTAATCACCGAAATCCTAATTAACTCGATATGATTGATATTATTTCAACAAGATGGAGCACCACCACATAACTCCAAACAAGAAAGAAACTATTTGGATAATACTTTCCATTGTCGTTGGATTGGCCATCGAGGTACTACGGAATAGCCAGCCCGCTTGCTAGATTTGACACCTTCAGACTTTTTATAGGGCTATATTGAATATACGGCAGAAAATAATGAATATTTGTAGAAATATCGACGTTGCTGTGTTCGAAAATGTTAGACGTGAAATATCGGATAGGCTGCTTGTATCTCAAGATGTTCAAGGCAACCATTTTGAGTATCTTCTGAACTGAATCCAGCTTATTTTCCCAAATTATGAAGTCAAACATCGATGTATTTAGGCAATTATTGAATGTTCCGCCATTTCGTAGTGGGTGAAGATATTTTCATATTCTAGGGTTGTGAAGTATTCGTCAAGAGCTTCAAAATGATGTATCACAAGAGCCTCCTTTCCATTCAATTTTTTTCATACAGGGCACCCAGTCGCCATCTTGAAATTTATGTGTATCCCAAGTTTCAATTTTTTTAGTTGACCCGTTCAAAAATAAAACGGGGGGAACATCAAAGAAATGCACTGTATAATTGTTTCATCGTGTAATCAAACTCTATAATATGTGATTTATCGTTTTTATTTTTGTTTTCTGCAACAGCTTTCAAAACAGTTCATTATATTATCATATAGACGATGAAAGTCTGAACCAAGTTCAGCAAAAAAACACCAAAAATCAACCAAATAGAATCAAACTATAACATCAGTTGATTCGACTGGTAACTTGTGCAGAAGTGCGTTCTGAAAAATCACTTGAAGAGATGACATAAGCAAATCTAGTATAGTTTCTATGAAATAGTCTTGTTTAACAGAATCAAGTGTGATTTGGTCTACAAGTATACAGACTGTCGATCCAAATGAAATTCTGAAAGATTTCTGAGAAGTATGCAACCTCATTAATGCAGGCATCATTTGTATTTCTATCCAACACATGACAGTTATGACTGTCATTATTACTGTCACTTTAGACAGGTAAACTATCAAATATCACAATAGTGTGTTATGATCCATAACTAGTGGGTAATAATGATTTTTTTATTTTCTTATTAACCAATTTCAATTGTATCAGTAAAGTTGAATTCGTCAAAAAATATTTTTCTCAGAAAGTGCTTGTCAAAGAAATAGTCTTACCTCGAGAAATAATGGTGGGACCAACCATCCACTACTTGATTGATGTATATGGCAATATGAACTGCAAGTCGCCCCAAATACATCTAGAAACAGAGAATTATAGATTAATTCTCACTTTCCGGGAACTTCCAGTTTACTGAAAATTTCTCAGGATTATAATTTTCAAACAATCAGATCAAAGAAGGAATTCCAAAGAACGACGGCCTTCAAGTCCGAAAAGAAGTAGTTATACTAATAACCTCGGCTGCGAAAGCCTTAACCATTTTGTCAATCAGATCAAAAATTCAATGGAACACCTTGTATACATATTATGGATCGCTGATTCAATTCTGGACCAGACTATGACATTTTCAAAAGGCTTTACGCTGCTTCATTCTTTGGAGCCACTTCAGTTATTCATTCAGTTGGCCATGATCGAACGTAAACTAATCTACTGACCTGGATATCAAAAAATTACAATCGGAATATTGTAGTGACTACTATGTTGGAAAGGTTGGCAAGATTTCAATTTGATCCCACCATTATTTCTCGAGATAAGACCATTCTTCCGAGAATCACTTCTCGAAAAGAATATTTTTTGACGAATTCAACGATACTAATTCATTTGAAATTGGTTAATAAGAAAATAAAAAAATTATCATTACTCACTAGTTATGGATCATAACACACTATTGTGATATTTGATAGTTTACCTGTCTAAAGTGACAGTAATAATGACAGTCATAACTGTCATGTGTTGGATAGAAATACAAATGATGCTTGCATTAATGAGGTTGGATACTTCTCAGAAATCTTTCAGAATTTCATTTGGATCGACAGTCTGTATACCTGTAGACCAATTCACACTTGATTCTATTGGACAAGACTATGTCATAGATACTATACTGGATTTGCTTATGTCATCTCTTCAAGTGATTTTTCAGAACGCACTTCTGCACAAGTTACCAGTCGAATCAACTGATGTTATAGTTTGATTCTATTTGGTTGATTTTTGGTGTTTTTTCGCTGAACTTGGTTCAGACTTTCATCGTCTATATGATAATATAATGAACTGTTTTGAAAGCTGTTGCAGAAAACAAAAATAAAAACGATAAATCACATATTATAGAGTTTGATTACACGATGAAACAATTATACAGTGCATTTCTTTGATGTTCTCCCCGTTTTATTTTTGAACGGGTCAACTAAAAAAATTGAAACTTGGGATACACATAAATTTCAAGATGGCGACTGGGTGCCCTGTATGAAAAAAATTGAATGGAAAGGAGGCTCTTGTGATACATCATTTTGAAGCTCTTGACGAATACTTCACAACCCTAGAATATGAAAATATCTTCACCCACTACGAAATGGCGGAACATTCAATAGCAAATCGTCAATGCACCAAGGTTTTTACACATCTTGGTCAGCTATGTTGATATGAAACACTGCGCAGGACAACGTGATACGAATGAATTCAGAATTCAGAGGAATTTCAACAAATGGTGACGAACAGTTCTGAGCAAACAATTTGTGGATGTCGAATCAGTTCTACAAATAGTAACGGACGCTTGGTTTTGTCGTTTTCATGCAGTCATTCACTTCTGGAAAGATTTGATACACATGAATATACGAATGAAAAATTGCATAGAGGGGAACGGAGATACACTGTATTGACTCGGTGATATACAGCACGCTTGTCTTCTTTTTGGGGAACATTTCATAGAGAATGTATATATTCCTGACACATTCATAAGATAATGAATAAAAGAATATTCATGGAATATATGTTTTGCTTGGTATCCATATCTAGTATAATGTGAAGAACCCATGAGCATTCTGATTTACGATTTTTCATTTAACGCCAACTCCGTGATCTGTGACACCAAATCTGTTGCAAATGGTGTTTATCTGAAAGGCACCCGTGATATAACTTATATTAGATTTCTTCGTCAATATGAAATCAAAATTTTTTCACCATAATTTCACAGAATGTTCTACCAGCACTAACAGATCTTTATATAAACAGGGTGTTTCTCAAAAACTTTCATTGATTTCAGACGGTAATTATGTCATTACTCCTGAAGAAGAGTTTCCATAAATATATGCTAAGAGCTCATTTGTTCTGGAAAGACGGGACGTTGAAAGTCGGAGTGAAAGTGTTTTTTTTTTGTTATCGCAGAATGTCAAGGAATCCAATTGAAAACTTATAGAATGTAACATGAAAATTTACCTTTTCAGGCAAAACCCACGAATTGCTAAATTGAGATTTTCATTCAAACATTCAACACAAATCGTTTCATTTCATACTATATATCTCACGATGTGAATTTATATAATTCATTCGTTCTACCAAAAACCATAACCTAAAAGCAGAAGGAACAGTTGTTGATGTGTTTGTTTGACTTGTGAACTATCTGTAATTCATTCGAAATATCAGAATTCATTTTCTCGTATAACTCCTTCGACGAGTCCCAGTATTTGTTTTCGTCAATATGATTCTGCAGTCTGAAACAAAAAGGAAATAGTAGTACCGTGATATTTTTATGAAATATGTTAGTAAATATCAAAAAGGAAACAATGTAAATATGGTTTACTTACCTGCTATGAGTTTCTATCTTTTGAAATCGAAAATTTTGGAAAGACAAGATTCCAGTTATTTTGTTGTGGTCGATGTCAAAGTAAGGTTGATGTCAGCCGATGACATTTGAGATTTTGGAGCGGTATGCTGTGACGTCTCGCAGCCGTGGCATCAAAGAGGAAAATCCCAGGTTGTAGAACGTTATAGGTTGATCCTGTGCGGACTATGGATTTCTGTGATCGCTGTTCCTACGAGTCCGTCCTCAAGGAGGGCTGGCTGAAGACTCCTAGTGAGAAGGGCCTAATATAAGAGAAGAAGAAATGTACGCTATTTATGGAGGGTACTAGCGTCGCCTGTAAAAGAGAAAAAAGGTGAAAAGTGAAAAAATGGCATTATTCGACAGAAAAAGGCCGAAAAAGTACCCAAGAATCACGATGGGCTTCTTATCAGTTATTTTTTGCATTTGCTTTGGGTTAAGCGGGTGTGGCGAACATAAGATCTTCGTGAGATCGTTCAGGAACCTATTTAATGGTAGAAACCTTCCCTATATAGGAGGTAAGCTATTTTTTTCATTAAAAAGGATGAGAAAGATCTGAAGATGATCGCCTTTTAGATTTGCTGGTTTCTACCAATTTGGGAGCTGTAGAGCAAAACATAGTCCAAACTAAGGAAGCACGAGGTGGTAGACAGGCTTCGAATCATTCTCCTGGGGCATCCTGTGATAGCCGAGTGAGAAGTAGATTTCCATTTCCCTGCACACAAGTCCCTCAGCTGAGGAACGACCTGAAATTTGGTCTTGTCACAGCATTCCAACCTGCAATCGGACCACAAATACGAGAGGGGCACATATCATTGTTTCAGTCTGCATATCCTAGTATGGAGAGTAGAGTTCGTTAGGTTGGGGACCGCCTTCACAATTCGGTGAGAACGTTCCAAATTACTAAGTTTCACAAAGAGGGATCGTTGCTGTTCCAAGGATGTACACTCATTTACTACATCAATATTAGATTCAACATCAAGTTAAAATCACCCTATTTCCATTTGTTAGAGTAATTTCTGTATCAAAAGTATGGCTAGATATGCCATTTTGTTAATTTGACAACAAAGGTCAATGTTTGAAGCACTTTGCTAGGGATTCACTCATGTAAGATTCTACTGCAGCTGCAGCGGTGTCCTTTTATAATTATTTCGCTAATTTAAATAACCCTACTTTTATTTTCGAAAACTCGAAAAGCCTTTTTAAAAAATTATTTTATTTGAACAGAAAAAATATCAAAGACAATGGTGTTGATCGTTTTAAGAATAATGTCAGACTGAATGCATGAAGTTCCCATAGAGGCGATGCACTCTCGGCGACTTGCTGATAAGCGGCTTCTTCCTAGGAATTCTAGCATACTGTCAGCAGAATACGGGGTCGGTGACAACGTAATTCCTCCCCCCTAAGATGGAAAACATGGTTTCATGGAGTGAAGAATGTTTTCCGTTCCTTTGGTAAGGGTTGCTCGGTGTTGTTCTCTTGAAGGGTAGCAGGAGGCTGGCGTCGAACTATCAGGTGCTTGTACTTCTTAATGATAACGATACCAAGAATGATTATCATTGTGGCATATATCGGAAGTGTCCATGGGTACACTGGGGATGGATGATGATCTCTTGTCAGGAGTGATAGGCGGTCGGCCTCTCTATGTATTTCGTTCAGCTTGTCTAGAGGGGTGTCTTGGAGTTTCAAGGCAGGCATCTCTTGGGTGGTTGCGTGTTGTGGTAGCAGAATATCAGGCAAGAGCAAGGGTTGCTCTCCTATTTCTGTCACATCGTTGACGTATTCTTCTGTAGGAGTTCTGAATTGGCACCCCAATGGAAGGGTAATCAGATGGGCTCCTGTGAGGGTGGTGATATCCGTGGAGCTGCACATTGTCTGGATGCGGGTGGCGTTCGTAAAAATTGCTATATAGTGGGCATCGTCCACTTGTTCAATGATGTTGGATTCCTGGCTTATTGGCACGGGGTGGCAATTGGACAGGTCACTGTCGATGCCAAGAATTTGGAAGGTGCAGTCACTCGTGGAGACTCCTGGTAGTAGATTGTTCCAAGGGCAGTAGTGGACATCATGAAGGTCCAGGCAGGGCATTGTCGAATATTGAAAATATACCCCATCCGTAGTCAGATATGGTGAGGGTGGTATAATGGTGGTTTGATTTGGGGTAGGAACTGAATATAGGTGATATTGGGTAAAAATATTCGGGAGTACTAGTGGGAGTTTTATCACAAAAACTATCTTATTATTTTTTTGATATGTTCCTATTTCGATGATTTCATAGTATCGAAATGTATTAGTTGAATCTATCCCAAACAAAAGATTCTCGAAAGTATAATGTTGTGATACGAATATGATCATGTTTTCGAGATCTTTTATTTTCAAAACACTCGGGTGCGCTGTGTGCAGTTTGGCGAATGCAATTGCGTTTTCCAGATCAGTTAATATTTGGATCAATAATTGAAGAATAGAGTTGAGTTGTTCGAAAGCTTCCTTCGTTTCAAGAAAATCATTGAAATCATATATAAAAGTTGATAAATCCGAAGCAATTTTATTGATTCTATTTGCCATTACTTGCTGATTGTGTTTAACTGTTTTGGTTGTTTCTTCAAAAGCTTGAATCATGTGTTTAGAGAGTGAAATTTGATCATTAATTTTGGTTACAATATTTTCTTGACTGTTTTCTAATTCTGCGATTGCCTGATCGTATTTTTCTGCGTCTTCCGCATCTAAATTACCGCTGATACTTTTGATTATACTACCGAGGCCGTTTATTAATCCTCTTTTTGGTCTTCTAGCTGGTACAAGTGAATCTAATTTAGTGAATGATAATTGAAGTTGGAAAAATATTGTTTGATTGATTGTCTTCAGTTCTGCAAAGTATGGATGAGACAGTCCGCTATTTACTGCTTCGAGTAATTTCGAATATTGTGATTGAATGAGAGAGAGTTCATCAGATATAGGGGTGAGGTCAAAATAGTGAATAAAGGTATGGTGGTTTCCTTTTACACGAGTGGTTCCTATTTTGAAGGGTAGGATACCTGGATTTTTATTCAGGGACTGTATTTGAACATCCTGGCTCATCGTCAGTGACAGGACGTACCTGAAACAATGGTCTTTTGAAACTTGATTTGTGCATGGTATTTTTTGGTAATTTTAGTTTAGTTGTTCTATTTTTCAAAACGGTGACTCGCTTGAACTTTGGAGAAAGTTTATTGCGTGTGTCTGTACGTTTGTATGCTGGCGTTTTTTCTTTATAGTTGAGTGGAGGTTCGCGTTCGGTGTTACGTTTTTCAATTATTTTCTGTTTGGATTTAGAGAGTTTTTCGTTTAAATGTCGGTACAGTTCAGCTGTTTTTGTTTTATGAGCTGTCATGTAGGCGCTCTGAACAAGATTTTCTAAATTTACATTGAAAGGATCTGAGGTGGATAGGTGACCTGTGATGATGTCAATGGGCTTCATTCCCGTGGCTGAATGAATCGAATGATTATATCCCATGATAGCATATGGCATTTGTTTAACAATGTCGAGTTCTTTGTGAGTCTCTTGTAGAATTCTCAGATGTTCGATAATTGTGGAATGAAATCGTTCGACTATTCCTTTGGATTCTGGATGATCAGGGGTGACATAATGTAATTTTATTTTGTGAGTGTCAGCGAACTCTTGAATCAGTTCGTTTTTGAGTTCTGTGCCATTGTCCGAATGGAGGGACTTGGGAACACCATGATGGTTGATGTAGGTCAGTAAATTATTTGCAACCTCGACAGCACTGAGATTAAGGAGAGGGTATGCTTGTGCGTATTTTGAGAATGCGTCAACAATAGTCAAAAACTTTTGGTTTTTTGCTTGGAAAGTGTCTATAAAAACGGTTTCGAAAGGCCTACTGGGTGTTGGGGTAACTTGAAATATTTGTTTTGGAGGATTACGGTCATATTTATTTGGTTGACATATAGGGCAATTGTTGATATAAGTTCTTGTGTCAATACCTAGTTTTGGCCAGTAGTATGTTTCTCTGATTCGTTTTTCTGTTTCGACTATACCTCTGTGATTAGTTTTGCCTTCGTGATATTTTTGAATTGTATGTTGTTGGTCGTCTGTCCTGAGAACGTCTTTAAGGATCTTAGTACATCTAACAAATCTATATGAGGGTGTTCTGAAGGTATTTTTAATTATTTCACAAAATTGAGGTATCATGTTTTCGTCGGGCAAATATAAAGCGTAAAGGTATTTCGGGTCGAGATAATCTTTGAGTAATCTGATCACATCTTGTTCAAAATTTTGAAGGGATAGTTGAGCAAAGATTCTTTTTTTGTTAGGAAAAATTTCTTTGATTTTTGGGGTGGCTGGTGAATAGAATACGAGATCGATATTGACTTGATGTTCAAAATTATTTAGAGGTTGTTCTGAAATTGGGATTGTCAAAACTGGGTCTTCTACATTAGAGTGAACAGTTTCACAGTTCGACCCTTGTGCGTTGGCGTTGTCATTATTAACGATTTCGATAGAGGCATCGGTATTAGGAATGTCTCGATTTTCGTTATTACCACTGGCAATAGTTTCGTTTCTATTTCCAGTGTTACTGGTATCAATTGGGATATCGATGTTGTTATTGGTATTGTCGGTGTTGACAAGAGGAAATTCCAGGTCAGTGGTAAGGTCTTGTAGAGAAGGTGTTATGAGATCTGATGTAGGTAAATTCGCATCGCTATCAACGTCATTGAGATTGGGAGCTTCTCCCAATTGAGGAATGATTGATTCCTCGTCCGTTGAACGATTTATTCTTGGGGGAATATTGTTTGAAATGTCTAAGATTTCACGATGATTTTCATTGAAATTATCCATGAAATCCTGCAATTCATTGATGTGGATTTCGATACGCGACAGCGCGTCTGCATTGGTATTATTTTTCCCTTTTTTATAAATAATTTCATAATCGAATTCCTCGAGTTTGAGGCGCCATCTTACCAAACGTGAATTTGGTTCTTTTAGTGACATGAGCCATTGGAGGGGCCTGTGATCTGTGAAAATTTGGAACCTTCGGCCATACAAGTAAGGTCTGAAGTACTTAGTGGCCCATACGATCCCTAAAAGCTCTTTTTCGATGGTAGAGTAATTTTGCTCTGATTGGTTGAGCGTCCGTGAGGCGTACGCCACAGGTTTATCAGAACCGATAGGTCCTTGTGAAAGGACAGCGCCTAGCGCAAAATTACTGGCATCAGTAGTAAGTATAAATGGCTGGTCAAAATTCGGGTAGATAAGTATAGGTTCATTAGTCAATAATGTTTTGCAGTGTTCGAAACATTGTATGAATTCGGAATTATGAGTTATTTTTGCACCTTTTTTCAAACATGCTGTAAGGGGTTTTGTCAATTTTGCGAAGTCCTTTATGAATCTTCGGTAATAGCCAAGGAGTCCTAAGAATGCTTTGATTTGTTTTGTCGTAGTCGGGATAGGAAATTTCTGAACAGCAGAAATTTTACTTGGGTTGGGCTTTATACCGTTAGTGGTTATGACATGTCCAAGATAGGCTGTTTCTTTTTTTAGAAATTCCGACTTATCCATTTGGACCTTGAAATTTGCGTCTCGTAAGCATTTGAAAATCTTAGTAAGACTGTCAATGTGCTCCTGTAATGATGTAGAAAACACAATTATGTCATCTAGGTACACTAGGCAGATTTTATTAATATAGGGTCTGAGGATGTTATCCATACAGCGCTGAAACGTCGCAGGGCTGTTTTTCAGACCAAAAGGCATTCGCACATGCTCATAATGGCCTCCCTCAACATTGAAAGCTGTTTTTTCAATGTCAGAAGGATTCATTTGGATCTGGTGAAAACCTGACGCTAAGTCCAATGTCGTAAAATACATAGACTTGCCAAGTTTGTCCAAAACATCCGTTATATTGGGTATTGGATATTTGTCATCGATTGTCTTTTCGTTTAACTTTCGATAATCGATAACAATTCTCCATTTTTTCTTTCCTGATGCATCTGACTTTTTGGGGACTATCCAAATAGGAGATGACCAGGGGGATTTGCTTGGTCTTATAATATTTTGTCTGAGCATTTTTTGAATTTGTGCCTGCACTTCTTGTTTGTGAACAAAAGGGTACCGATATGATTTCGTATAAACGGGAATTTCGTCTTTAGTCCTAATCTCGTGTTTGATTTCGGTTGTAGATGTCAGTGGTTCGTCTTCTCTGTAGAAAATATCAGAAAATTGTCTACAAAGTGTCAAAAGTTGTTTTTTTTCTTCAGAATTTAAGTGATCTGTACGTATTATTTTTTGAATATCATTTTTTGAGACGTTCTGTAGATTTTCAGAAAAATTGATTTCAAAATTATTTTTCCAGTCATGTTCACTGATTTCAGGAAGGTCATTACATTTATAAGTTTCGTCATATTTGAGGGGTACAGTCTTGATTGGGTATAGCATGGTTAATTTTGTGTCATTTCCGGTTGGGTTGAATATTTCAACAGTGGCTTTTCCATTGGATGCAACTGTTAAAGTTTCGGGGATTATGCACGACAAAATCTCTTGTTTTGGTATAATGATGTGTCCGTTCGAGCAATCAATAGGAATTTTTGTAATAATTTTAGAATTTTTTGGAATCAATTCCTCGAATAATAATGTTGGATTTGAGGTGAAATATTTAATAGTTAAAATTGATTCTGGTGTTAAAAGTTTGCTATTGATCAAGTCCAATCGACTTTTCAACAATTTCAAATTATCGATTCCCAATAATCCATCAAATATGTTATGGAACTTGTACAAGAAAATTTTTATTTCTTTATCACTTTTGAACTCATTGAATGATGGAATCGTAATTGATGAACTATGATTCGAGGTGTTGAAACAAGTTGAAACTGAGAAAGGTTCATTTTGAATGAAATTTTTAAAGTATTGATTGGCAATTATTGGATCCAAAAATGATCGTGTTGAACCAGTATCGATTAGTAATTTTAAAGGAGGTTGTTTTATTTCGATAAATGGGAGTTGTCTTTCTAGTAAATTATTTGATTCGATGACTAAGTTTGATCGTCCTGGTCCTGGGCACTCGGAAAATTTTCCGTTTCCCAATTTTCTTCGTCATAAGTATACTCTGGTTGGTAACATGCATTGTCGTTCCCGAATTCATCAGGAATCGGTTCGGAGTAATCGTTATAGGGAACGGAACTTTGTTCTGTATGGAAAAGTTCTTCGGAAATGAAGTTTTTATTTTGGCCATTATTTTGGAAGGCGTTCGGGCGATTTTGTTGTCGGAGTGTCGTACCGTGTGATATGCCACTCATTGGGGTAGGTCGAGTATTGTTTGTTCTGTTTGGAGGATTTTTCCAGACATTTTGGGGGGGCCCAAATACTTGAGCATTTGTCAGAAACCTTTGTGGAGGGCGATTGATTGGTTTTATAGCAATTGGTTGACTTGGAAATGTTGGACGCTGTGATTGTCCACTCGACTGAGGGAAATTTGGTGCAGAAAAAGATGGTCTCTGTGGATTGAAGTTCATTTGGGGTTGTTGATAATTATGGCTCATTTGACGATATTGAGGACTATAATTGGGGCGAGTGTGGGTAAGGTGAGGCTTAGGGAAAAAATTTCTTTGCAAATTCATTATATTCATTTCATCATTGACAATAGTGAGGGCTTGTGGTAACGTTTGGGGGTTACGAGCTCTTACTCTTGTACCGAATGGTTCTTTCAAACCCACTAAAAATACACGTAAAGTTTGGTTGGTGAAAAGATTTCTTCCACATTTTTTTTCAATCTCTGTAGCAGTGTGTAAATCAATATAATTGCAAATAGTGTTTAATACATGAATACAATTTGAATAAAATTGCTGCGGTGTTTCATTTCCCTGTCTCATGTGCATTAAATTTTGATTCAAAGAATTCAAATCTCTCTGATCTCCAAAATTGAGTAACAAAGTTTCTTTAATTTCATGCCAAGATTTGGCATTGTAAATATTGACTGCTTCAATCGCGGCACCGGTGAGTTTTGATAGCACTGTATTCACTATGAGAATATTTTGAGGTGCTAAGGCATTTGTATTATCAAAATAAATATTCGCGAGTTCTTGCACGGTTTTTATGAATCTTACTAAACCTGTTGGATTCCCATCATATTCGGGAATTGTTCTCAAAAGATCGGAATTGATTACCGGGACATTCGCGGTTTCAGGCATTCTGAGAGCCGCAAGTCTTCCCGCTAACAAATCTATAACCGGATCTATTTTGAGAAATAACTATCTGATTATCGAAAATTATTTATTATTGATTATCTATATGAATGATCAATATTTTCAATATGCGGTGTATTGAAAAATTATATACTTATATTATATATTGAAATAGATAGATCTCTGATCTTCGAAATTATTTATTATTGATTATCTGTATGAATGGTCAATATTTCCGATATGCGGTATATCGAAATAGGAATTTCTCAATATTGAAGAGAAAAAAAATTGATAATAATGTGATCAATGGAATGAAGGATACTTAAAAGGAACTCTGAGGTTTCAGAGGAGTCTGACAATATGAATGAAATATACTCACAATAAAACCACAATGCTTTTTGCCATCTGGATCTCTGCAACGGGCTGGTATTTCTCTGCTTCTCTGTTTCCACTTAAATGTCTATGAACGACGATTCCTCGATGGATGCGTACCGTTCGCGATTTCGAATAAACAGTAAAAACTGAAGTGAACGATTTCCCGATGAACTTTTTCACTTTCGAAATCCTACTGACTGCGCCACTTTTGTTTTCGAAAACTCGAAAAGCCTTTTTAAAAAATTATTTTATTTGAACAGAAAAAATATCAAAGACAATGGTGTTGATCGTTTTAAGAATAATGTCAGACTGAATGCATGAAGTTCCCATAGAGGCGATGCACTCTCGGCGACTTGCTGATAAGCGGCTTCTTCCTAGGAATTCTAGCATACTGTCAGCAGAATACGGGGTCGGTGACAACGTAATTCCCTGTTAAAAATTATTAAGGTGCTTTGATAGAAATTTTGAGTATAAAAATTTCTTTCACCTCTCTAGTAGACTGAAAGATCGAATCCTCAATAATTAAATTATCTCAGACTTAACAAATGGTTTTTATTTTCTTGTTTTAGGTGAGATCTAAAACAGGTGGCGCCCCATCCAAATTAAATAAACCCACGACCAGGGCTCTCCAAACAGCCTGACTGCCGTTGACATTCTGTTGACCCTTCTACCATCAATTACAACTTTTGAAAAATTCAATAAAGGGTTACAAGAACAATGATAATTTTCATCTTTTCTCTTATTATTCTATTCTTTCCCAAATTTTTATAGAATATTTGAAATATCGAGAATGAATGTTTGCGTGCAAGTCTATTTCTTTCGAAAATGGTCTCTGAAGATTGTTCCAGAATTCCTTCCTCAGGACAACAACAGACGAACTGTTTAGTTCACAAATGATAGGCTTCTGGAAAACATGAAAAGAGTTGATCACTTCTAAGTAACAGAAACTTTTATATTTCCCGACCCCCATTCCTACATCACTGATTTTTTTTCATAAGTTCAAGAGATATCTACAAAAACTATATTATTTCCCGATACCCCATTTCTGAAATGGAGTTCTAATTTTTGAAAAATCAAAATATCACATCGTTTCCTGGAATAATTGTCAGTTCTCGGAAAACCCTAATGCTCAATAATAATAGACTTCGAAAGGATAATGAATTTTCCACATATTCTCCTTTGCAATTTCGATTTCAGCATTGAATATCGATTGAGAATATAATATTGTCGAATAATCCAAAGGAACTACCATTACAAACAAAATATTTATTCCTGATTTCGAAAACATGCAAAACATGATGATAATTTCATTCTCAGAGTTTTAGCTTTTCTCCTGCATCGTTATCCAAATGATTGTATAGTTGAAACAAAATTAGGATCAATCCTCAACTAAAATACACAGCACCATATTTGTTTTTACTAACAAATTCTATATCAAACCATCCAAAACATTTCGAATGGCGAATCATAATTGTTTTTGATGCTGGTGAATTGATCGATTTTAGTATTTGTGGTTTCCTGAACAGAGGTTGAGGGAGGAAAATCAAAAAGTCACAGACATTTATGACATTTATTGAATAATTATTAACAAAAATAGATTTCAGGCCCGTACAATTGTATAAAAATACACATACAATCTTCATTTTCCAACTCTCCAATAAAATTTCAATGCCCATTGTTTTATATATATATATATATATATATATATATATATATATATATATATATATATATATATATATATATATTATAGAGTTTATGACCAAAACAATTCGATTATATATCACAACCATTGATTGATTTATTGATCCCAAAATATATTTCCGTCAATAAAGGGATAATTAAGGAATATACATATAAACAATTATCATAATCACTAACAAACATGAACATCTCTTCGAAAATACATATACAATCCTAATGTCCCAACAATTCACTAAATTTTAAATGCTCAATGATTCATCATATAATATTGAGTGATAGTAGTATGCTGGCCATATCATCGAACTCTATTGAACCATCTTCAACACATAGTTTGAATCAGTGGTTTCTTTCCATCAGCACGGGGACTCTGATAAATAGAAACTGATATTAGAATCGAAATGTGACGTCAAATTCGTCATCACGGTCCTATACTTACATTGCCGAGATATCGAATTTGACTTCAATTTGACGTCACATTTCGATTCTAATATACGTTTCTATTTATCAGAGTCCCTGTGCTGATCTTCAGAAAGTTTTAGATGATGATTTGGGCGATAGTTGCTCGACCTACTAGCACTTAATCGAGATTATTTTGAATCAGATTGAAACAAATTAAACAATTTGTACCTTGCTTCTTTTCCTCAACTATTTATTCATTTAAAACAACTGTAAAAACATGTAACATTTATTTTACGTTGAGATAGATATTCATTGATACACGAATCATTATGTTTTGGTTATGAGCAAGAAAATTTAAAGATAGCCCTAACATTTATAACATTTATCTGATAATAATTAACAAATATACATTTCAGTACTCAACATTTCAATAAAAATACACAAACAATTTTCATATCTCAACAGTTCAGTAAAATTCGAATGCTCAATGATTCATTGAATAATATTGGGTGATAAGTGCCGGTTGAGAAAGTCAACTAAAAAAAAAAGATTTGTTTTTGCAAATATTCCAAAAATGATTCGACATTTTTAAGTTTGGGAAAAGATGGTACTGTTTTCGATATACTAGCGCTATTGCTAACTTGCAGAATGTATACCGTATACGTTATACCATGGCGCTATATATCGATGTACTGCTATTTCGACTGTTTATTTACTTGCACTGTCATTTCTTTTATATGGAGTGGCAGGTGCTCAGGATTGCTGCCGAAAACACATGAATGAAAAATTTGATTTTCTGTCGGTCAGTTGTTTATTGGAGTGACAAAGGCGTGATTTTTATCACAACAAGCTTTGTCGTTTCTTAGCAAATTGAACTTTTTGTTGGATGTCCGCTGTTTGTGATTCATTATATTATGGTTCTGGGTCGACTTGGATTTATAATCCAATTAGGACTATTGTTCCGAAATGAATGACCATAATAGTTTGTTATCAAAAGTATACCTTGGTAAATTTTCTTTTTTTATGAATGTTCCTCCAAAATCGAAAAATGTCCTGATGTTTTTGAGATATTTGCGAGAAACATTCCCAAATCTTCAATCGAGAATTTCGAGGATTATTGGCACAGGTAAATTCGAACAATATCACCTCTTTCAGTACCTAAATTGAGATTGTTTGCAGATGGAACTTAGGTAGATATGGCTCTTCTTGATCAATGAGAAAAGATTGCTCTGCTGAAGACGACTGAAATTTTGATTTGGAAATTATTATTTCGAAATTAATAATTCAGATTTATCTGCAAAGCAGTGAACATAGTAACTGTGATCTGCATATATCAATGATCAAGTGAATTTACTCAGACAGTTTCCTGTGAGATCTTGACTAGTAATGGATCATCACTGAACATGGAGACCATTTTGAACATGGATATCCATTAAGTTCCGAATATTTCAAATCATTATATCAATTTAGTGGCCAGTTGTTGAAAAATTACTTGACTGAATAATCAAGCACTTTCAGAAGGAAACTGAAAAATTGGAATACCACAAGAAGATCGCAGTGGTTGAATCTTCAAGTGACCCGACATTTTTGGAGCATTCGAAAACGAAAGAATTTAGTGAGCGATTTTTCCCATTGGTAGGATTTTTTTATCTTGATGTTATTAACGTTGGTCATGAAATGTGCTTGATGAATATTTCAGTTATGATTTTGATCATACAAAATAACAGTTCTGCTCCACTTTGACGAAGTTTCAAACTGAATTGCACCACATTGACTTGACATCTTTTAACCAGATGACGTATCTACCATTTTCTCTCAAATCACAATTGTGACAAAATCTCTCAATCGATTCAATAGTTATATTCATATGTATTGATAGGTAATCGCTATACGTTCGAATCTATTGTATCTCATCAAAATATTTCTATATTTTATTTTTTTCATCCACTATCAGACAGATGTTAGAGCTTATCAGATTCAGTACGGTTGACCATGAACAGACCCCAAACAATCTCATGAAAAAAATCTTCATTTATCAACCTCATGTACATAAATTCAGCACGCTACAAGGTAGACACGATTAAATTTCCACAAAATTTATTGTCTTCGCGACATGTTTCGGTACACTGTACCTTTATCAAGCGAATGTATTTAAACAGTGTTTAAATACATTCGCTTGATAAAGGTACAGTGTACCGAAACATGTCGCGAAGACAATAAATTTTGTGGAAATTTAATCGTGTCTACCTTGTAGCGTAATAACTATGGATTTCCATCAAGTAAAGGCCACCTCAGTCCAAAATAAATTCAGCAATTGATTTTTTCTGTGGAATCCCCAATGAAATACCTAATTTAATGGACTATGGAGCAATTACTTGTAGCAATTGCTATGCGCACAATGAAATGGTTTTGATGGTAGGTATCTTAAAGAATGAAAATGGCATTACCTCTTACTATGTTACGTTTTGCTTATGAAAGTTCAAAGCTATTCAACCTTATGCTGACGTCGCTTCAAACAGTCGTAAGTTTAGAATTTGTCGCTTACTCATACTGTGAAATTGCACAGTATATTCATATTTGTAAAAAAATACGTGAATACTCGAAAGAATGGCCATCGATACATACATTATTTGGTGAATGATTGTTGTTGATACTAACAGAATTCAGAATGATTCAAATTTATATGACTCATTATAAAATCACAGATAAAGAATGCCTATCACTAGTAGAAGACGGTTATCTATATCACACTGGTTAAACACATCTTGAAAGATATTTGGATGATAGAATTCGAGATTCCCTACTCTACAATATGAAGTGCATAGTACATAGTTGGAAACAAGTAGATGAATTATAATATATTGCGTTGTTCTGCAAAGAGACGTTAAACAGCTAAAAGATGGAGATTCCGATTCAGTACAGTGTGAGAGAAGTTGTTCTATGATTTCTGATACACGAATCCACACTATTTTCCATACGATTATGAACAATACGGTTTCTGTTCCTATGACGTTATTATATGAAGTGTTTAGATATAGGCTCAAGTCTAGAGAATCGAGAGAACAGCCAATCGATATAAAATATTCGAATCTGATATTGCATGAATTCATTGATGAAAAATACATGAGGATTTGAAACAATCATAAACCCTTTCGATTATACGAAGATTTCGTTTTTAAACATACATAAATAAGACCTCAACGGTTCAAGTCGTAATGCCAATCACGCTGTGGCATGCGTTTCCAGTCTGTAGATCGATGCACTATTCCTTCATTTCTTTCGGGCACAGTCAACGTTTTTCATGAAACCTATGATACCACTTATCTTAAACACTGCTCTCTTCCATAGTCTTATCCTCCACTTCCACAGCAATCGTCGATTGTTTCTCATTTGGATGCTGGACTGTTGATGTCCACTTCTGCCCTTGCTTTGAAAACATTGGTGACATTTGCAGAAAAATTTGTTCAGCGTCTGGTGGATGGGTGACCGGGGTGGATGCATACCTTGCACCCAACTTGTATGTGTCGCAAGTGGTGTTTCTATCTTTCCTCTTGCCGAAGTTCAGATTTTTTCTGAGCTGCAATAATGAACACCATGTTAATAATATTCAGTCACAAACATTTGGGAGTGTGTTGATTTCTAAAATTCTTTCAGGTTGGGCAATTGTTTACTGCAAATATCGGCAAATTATCTACTATAGAATTCGATTCGAATTAAACAAAAGTTTTTCATTAGTCACTCAGTCAAATCAAATTTAAATTTGTACAAGTGATAGTATCAGACTTTCACAGATTCATAACAATCTGAAATGAAAAAATTAATTAAAAATAATCTGAAGATATATGTGTCATCAATCGTCACCTTCTATTCAAAATATCAAACTTAGTAATAGGGGAGCCCAAGCAGGGATTTCGGGATTTACTGAAGCGCGGCAGATTAATATACAGAGGAATACTTTGTACTCAGTTAAGTACTTCTACCACATATGTGCCCTATATATATGGCCGCCCCTCGAAGATAAGGGATCAGATTAGTAAAATAAAATTGATCATATGAAATTCTCGAGCGCGTCAGATTAAGGTAGGGTGGGCTAGTTACATCCTGAAACGTGTATATTCTACTAATCTGCCAATTCGAGAGTGACCTAATGAAGGAGGAGGGCTACAAAGTTGTAAAAAGTAAACATCATCTCGACATTCTCGAGCGTGACTAATTTCATTTTCATTTTGAAGGGAATAATTCAAGCATTGAAAAAAATATATAATCTGACGATTTCCACAAGCTGGAATAATAAAAATTCATCGATAAAGTTTAATGCGTGCAGCTACATGATGCTTGTCTTCCCCTCTCCACGTTTCTATTTCTCTATCACTCTTTCCCTATCTATTGCTCTCTCACATCCCTACTCTGCTTTCTGTTGCCATGATGCCATGACAGTCGATCACACAGACTCGTTGGTTATAACAAATACCCAACGTTTTGAAATTTTGAAAATTCAATTGGTTATAATTATTCTCTTAAGAATACAAGTATTATACTGAAGAAAGCATACACTTTTTTTATTTGCATGCTTTCTCCTGAAATTTCAAATTGGCAAAATAGGCGAATCGCTCCAGATAATCGTCAGATTATGAGACTGCAACATCTAGGGCGTAAAGATGAACCGTATATATCCTAATCTAACGCGCTTGTGTATTTCAAAATGACGAATTCTCATTCACAGTCTAATAACGGCCGCGAGTCTGCGTCACATCCAAACCGTCAGATTATTATATAAGAGCTTTTTTTTGGTTCACTTAACATCTCCTCAGAAAATCTGACGCGCACGAGTTTTTTTTTTTTCATTTTTAACCCTTACGTACGACCACCCCCATCATGGAAACAATCAGATTAACAATCGTACATTTTTCAAAATATGTAGGACATAGATGATATCGATATCTGACGCGTTCGATTATGTCCATGCAATAGTTTTTTTTACATTTTTGAAAGTCTATAACGTTTCCCCCTTTTTATCATCTAGGCTTCGCAACCCAATAGGTCTCCATGACGCTCGAGTAAATACCGATTTAGCATCGTCGGCTCTCCTACTATAGTAATCTATAAGTGTGAGTGACTTGAATATGTTTATAGCTGAATTATTTCCCGTTTATTTCAGTCTTTGGTGTTTGGTATCTCTTTATCGTTCCGAACTCGGATCATGGTAAATAGTTGAAACTTTCGATCAGGTCATATTTATAGTCGACGATTTGAACTCTCGCTTATAGCTAATGGACAGTATGGAGTATCACTTATATGAATGAATACCATGTGGTGGACTGTAGCCTTTCGTTAAAGTCAGGACATTTATCAAAAATTTTCAGAACCCACCTGGTTGTTGAGTCCCACGTAAATGATTGGATTGTAGCATATGCTGCTTTTTGCTAATATGGCTGGAATAACTGCTATAGCCGGCGATAGAATGGATGGGCTCTTAAACTGTACCAACAGGGCCAAAACGGCGTAGGGCGTCCACGCTAACAAAAACGCACCAATCATTAGGAGGATCATGTAGGCAACTCGACTCTCTGTTTCAGTTCTTTTCGCTAGGCGAATATTACTCTGAAAAAAAATGTTCCATCGATTCAATAATATTCTCAAAGGACCCAGTACGGTTTGATATCAGATAACTTCAACGAATGTCACAAGATCACTTTCTATCGGGTGAGTACAATAATAGTTCAGGCTGATAGGTCTTGAGATGAAGCCAGAACCGAAATAGAGACGGATATAAATGGAAAGTGTGGTGAAAGGATCCCTAAAGCCTTCTACTCGAGCTTCGGAAAGGAACTGAACAAAGGTATTGTGGTAGAAAGAGATCTCATGATCCTTCAAACACCGAAGTCATATCTGACTTCAATATAAAAGACAGACAATCGAAAATGACAAAGTTACATTGATTATTTTGTTTCAACTTGATGTTTAAGGAACTTTCAACAAAGAATAATTAGTGTTTATAATACATTCGCTTGAAAAACATACATTGTATCGAAACATGTCGCGAAGACAATAAATTCTGTGGAAATTTAATCGTGTTCTACCTTATAGCGTAATAACTATGGATTTCCATCAAGTAAAGGCCACCTCAATCCAAAATCTTTGGTCTGTATTTCTGGTCATGCCGGCCTGGAAGACAATGACACGTCGGACGGCCTCACAAGTTACGCCGGACAAATACCGACATTTTGGACTGCAAGAAAAGTTTCAAACTTCTGGCGGAACCGGGATTGGCCCACTCCCAGGCTTCGATGCAAACTCAGATATTCGGCACCGAATACTCGTTTTAGTACAAACACTTGACATAGTCAGTGGGCATACTTGAAGACTGGCGTACAGCAGATGTGGCCAACGCTGTGTAATAGGCCTTGCACAGCTCCAATAGGTCGCCTGGATCATTATTTGACCAGTCTTGAACTGTTGGAAGATCTGGCTTGCCTTCTCTGTTCAGAGAGTGATCTGTTCGCCTTCACAGGATATTATTAAACAGCAGAGTATTTACTCCGTGCTTGCTCCACCGCGGACAGAATCAGGTTTGGCAGAGCTTCACTTCTTCTCTCGGACCTGAAATATCATTTTCCGCATGAAGTGATCGGCTTCGTCTAGAAACTTGTAGACATGATCTTGTTGAATCGAATCTATCATAACCTTCCTGGCAACGACATTGCGGAGGATTCATCATCCACTAGCAACATCTTGACCATTATCTTTGACCACCCTAAGGACTGATGAAGATCCTTGTCCTCTAAAGCATAAATTTCACGTTCATCTATATAAAAAAAGGGTTGACCCTGCCCTTCCGGTTTCTGGGAGCATCGCAACTGTATCTTCGATGGTCAAATAGTTCTTCATCTGGCTTATTGCCGTGTATCTGCCTGAGCGTAAAAAATATCGAGAAATTCAGCACCTTCCGTTCAATAGGGCCGTACTGGTATCCTGTCCATTTCGTACAAGTGCCAAAGAAAATAGTCATGCACAAATAAAACTCCGTTATGGCGATGAATATGACATGATGATTATTTTCAAAAAATCATCTCACCTGCCTCGTTGTGTAGAATATTCGACTATAGCTGACCACGATGACGATGACCGGTATGAAAAAACCAAAAGTGAACAGGAACAGGATGTAAGTCAATGCGTTCGGTGACTGTTCTTCCCAATTGACTGAACAACTGAAACAAGCGAAAATATATGTCAATTCAACTGATCTAAATGATGGAGTTCGACAGTCGACCATAAAGGGTTCCATTTATTCCGGTAATAGAAACAATATTTTGATATACATATTCAATTCTTGATTGAAATTATTTTTCAGGTGGAGTAGCTCTTCTTCTTCTTCACTTTTTGAAAATAGTTCATTTTTGGGAGAATGTTGATACCAATTTTTTGGACAATGATGAAATTAGGGATTGATTGATCAAAGAAAACACTGTTGTTACAAAAATCGAGATTTCGAATATGAAATATGTCAAAAAAAATTTTTTTTTAAATAACGAAATGAATGAAATAATATTGTGAGAAGAAAATTGAGGTATCGAATATGAAATACTAATCAAAAAAAAAATGAAGAAATTGAATGGAATATTATGAAAAAATGTTGGAACCAAGTTTCAAGTTGAGTTTACTCACGACGTTTCGATTGCTGGTATCCGCAATCGTCTTCGGGTGATGACTGGAAAAAATTTGATTTTGATTCGATTTTTTTTTCTCACTTGATTTGTATTTTAATCTTTCCGTTCCTAGCAACAGGTTTCAATAGAGTTGAAAAAATATAGACAATGGAAGTCCGAACCATAACCATTCAACAACTATGATCTGTCTATCTACGAAAACACGAAATTGTTTCATTTAAGTATTAATGAATGTACTTATATTTGAAATATTCCCTGTTTCATTGAGTCAAATTCGGATTGTCTCAATTGATGTTTTTTGTGTGGAAGGACTTACATCTCGTCGGTTAACTCAGGTGTACCCCGGGGTTCTAACCTATAGGCCCTCTGTTATTCATTCTCTTCATCCCTGTATTGTAATATTCGAGTTGTCTGCTCTTCGCAGAGTGCAAAGTTCAAGAGATTGTGTGAAATTGCAAAAATATATAGGTGGGGTTTTTAAACGGAGCTGTGACAATGAATCATTTTTCAATATTATGAAATGCCACACCATGTCGATGTCTCGTTCAAAACAACCAATTGAATTACGATATGAAATAAATGGAAAGCTGTCATGAGGTGAAAGATCTGGGTATTACATATAGTGACACATTATTATCATTCTTTCATGATTCGACAAAAATAAATTCAAGCATTCAAATTTGATGTTAAAAATGGATAGTGATCAACACAATCACTCAACAAGGTTTTCGGAAAATTTGGCATTGATGAAAATTAAAACAAATAAAGGACAGCAATCTGTTCACCACAACGGAATAACACTATACAATGGTCTACCGAATGCATTCAAGAAATATGGAAAATTTCGTTTCAAAAATAATAAAAAAAAATATTTGATATAATTTTTTTTTCTTTTTATTGCCATACACAATAATAATAATATATATTACAAGGAATGCTCTACATTCTTTCAAAAATAACATAAAACATTAAGTGCAACAACGTTAAACATATTGTACGAACATTTGAAAAAAAAGGGTTCATTGGTGGGAAGTATAAATAAAATAAAATGTTCCAATGTGGAACAGTGCTAAAAACCATCCAGATATTCTTGTATTGAATAGGGTTCTAAATCTACAAGGAAATCTCTAACATATTATTTAAATTTTGTAAGGCTCTCACAGGATGTGATATTTTGTGGTAATTTATTGAAAAACTTGATTGATGCGTATGATGGATGTTTTTCTGTTACTGTTAATCTATGAATGGGGAAACATATATTTGCATCCCACAAAGGGCAAGTATGATTTGCTCCTGCTTCCAAAAACTCATTTTTGTGTTTGCAAAGATATATTACACATTCATAAATGTACAGTGCTTGCACTGTCATTATATAATTTTCTTTGAATATGCCTCGACAAGTTTGACGGTACTTGAGTTTGAACATAGTTCTTATCACCCTCTTTTGAATTGCAAATATATTTGAGATGGCACTACAAGACCCTCAGAACAATATACCAAATTTTGCAGATGACTCAAAGTTTGCTGCATATATGATTTTCAATGATTTTTTGTTGAGATAGCTACTAATAATCCTTAAACTATAGCAGAATTGATTCAGCTTTTTTCCTAAATGTATGATGTGGGTACAAGATGAAGATCTGATTCAATTACTAATTTTTTGTATTATATTCCACTTTGATTGTATGGCATCAGTTAAATTTTCCCTACAATAAGCATGTACCTATATGTTTCTTGGGAAATAAATCGTTAATAATAAAAAACAGCTGATTCTGGAAATACAGAATCGATCTAACATCTTAACACCACACTGGTTAAAGCTCAACTAGAGTTTGCATGAATACAATTCAGTTCGGAGAAAGTCAAACTTCCTTGCAGAAAATTGAAAAAATCCTAAATAAATTTTATAAATATCTTTACTTCAAGAAATTTCCTAGAACAGTCGATCATAAATTTGAAAAAATAAACTATTCGAAGAATATATTTGATATCATGTCACTGGAAGACATGTATCTATCTTGATTTCTCTTTCTGAATAACTGCTATATCTACAGGGTGATCCAGAAAATGGGTTTCGAAAAAAGGATGAATATGTCAATCTCGTAGCGTTTGCTCGAAAAGGTTGATTCAAATTTTTCTTTCATGAAATTTTTCCTAAACTATTAGCAAGCTATAAAATGTTGAGGAAAGCAATATACAGTGATACTAGTATTAGATATTTTCATAATTTATGCTTGTACCACGATATTCGAATCTGTTTGATAATTTTTTTGAAAATGTTCATCGAGTGAAATCTATTTTCTGAGTTACCCTGCAGAAATGAAACGGATTCGAAATGAGGTATAGGTGCTTTCGTTTAAGCAGACACTTTCATCAAGTATAACTTTTTCCGTATATTTGCAAATTGAACATGATTTCTCACCTTATGTTGGCTGCCTCGTTCACATACTTGCCCCATCCGACGAGTGGGGGAGTAGTTAATACGAGGGAGTATATCCATATTCCTGCAACTACTAACTTGGTGGATGTCCTATTCAATCTGTACTTACGGAAAGGTTTGCACACCACCATATACCTCTCGAAGGCTAGTACAGTCAGAGTCGTAATAGAATTTATGCCTGCAATGAAAAAGACTACTTCAGATTCATATTGAATCATAGAAAAATGTGCTATCCCATGCAGGACAGTCTGTTGTTTATTCCCACCATGTCTCCTACTCAAAAATGCAATTTTTCAATTTGTTATAAACAATAATAAACAACAAATTATCGTTTTTAGTTCTTTCATTGTGAAGTAGAAACTATTGAAGCAGTGTAAACTGTGCAAAGGGATGACTGTAGAGAATTGAATCTCGAGGATAAAGACTGATCAAACGATCCGATCTGATAATTAGAACCGAAGAAAAGCGGGAAAAACGGAAAACTGGTAAATTTTTTTCAATTCATAACTCCAGTTTTCAATATCGAAAACTGAAACTTTCCATGAAAATAGCTATTGACGTGCAATTTATGTGTGAAAAACCTGGATTCAGCCGGATTATTAGTTTCCTCATTTGATTTATTTTTGGAAATATTCGGACCATGAATACAGGTGCATTCAAAAAAGTGTGATTGGAATTTGATATGATAATGATCAATAACAGAGGTATAACAACTTGAAAATTTTAAAACTCACTAAGCTCACTCGCAAAGAAAACACCTCAAATCAACATGTATACATGAAAACAATTTTTTCCATTACTAATAATGTTTATTGTATTGTGTAGAACGAAGCAGTCACAAATAAAAGGCAAGGACCAGCCAAATGCTAACTCGCACCCTTCCTTCCAATAACATTATTTATTGCTTATTCTTGATTTAGAGCTTGCAAATAATCCAAGATTGAATGACTCACCTGCAAGAAATTCAATCTTTATTATAGATACTAGAAGCGACGTTAGATTAGACCAAAACAGTCACGTTCTTTTAGTGCTACCAGCCACAACTTTGGGAAAGAGGGGGGCAACCAAAAATATATATCTTTATTCCCACCATTAATAAACGATGAGATCGGAACCTTTGGTGTGAAAGTTGAGAAATCTTCCCAGAGATCAATTACCCTAACACCAAACTGATATTTTTGCACTCGACGCGCGTTTCGCTAACAAGGTTAGCATCTTCAGGAGAAGAAAATTGGTACTGATCTCTAGGAAAAGTATCCCCACCATGTCCTTCACTCGAAAATGCCATTTTTAATTTGTTATAAACAATAAACAAAACAAAATCGCGTTTCCTGTAGTTTTTTTATTGTTCAAAACGGTTCAAAGGGATGAACTGAATTGAATTGAATTCCGAAGATAATGACGGGTCAAACAATCTGATATGATAATTAGAACCGGAGGAAAGCGGGAAAAACCGGAAAATTGGTTTTGTTTTTTTAATTCATAAAAACCCTGCATGATACCAGCTATTGACCTACACTTCATGTGTGCAAAATCTGGATTCAGTCGGATCAATAGTTTTCGCACAATCCTCATTTGAATTTTCGCAGAGAACTGGTTGCGTTTGAGGTCATCCGATTGAAATTTGGAAAATAGATTTGTAAAGTAGACGTGAACAGTAGCAAAATGTCTCTTCTGATTTTTCCATAAAACACGTTCAAGTGTGTTAAAAACTAGTGAGAACATGAGGGTAAACAACGACCGCGCGTGTGCGGTCTAGTTGTGGGGGACTGTGAGAATCGAAGAGAAACTTATAACGCTGAAGCCAGGAGCTTTCGGCAGTTAGTGAGGACCGTTGTCGTCCGCAGCGAACACAATTTCCCGCTTTCCTCCGGTTCTTATTATCCGATCGGATCGTTTGACCCGTCATTCTCTTCAGAGTTCAATTCCCTACAGTTCATCCCTTTGCACCGTTAACACTGCTTCGATAGTTTCCATTTTACGATAAAAAACGCGATTTCTTGTTGATTATTGTTCGAAACAAATTAAAAAATGGCGAGTGGTGGACATGGTGGGAATAAACACGGAGTGTCCTGCACGGGATGATATAGGCGGCTTCCAGGTAGTCTTTTTGTCAAGGACAATATCTCCATTGCTTGGTCTATAACGAGGATTCATTTCTCGAGAGAGAAATGTTCTATTCGGGCGCGGTTTGTAGTCTATTTCATTCACAATGTTTTCCTATAATTTTATAATATGAAAACAAAATGAATATTCTAATTGATTACATTGTGGTATCAAGAAGGCCTTTTGATAATTACATGTATGTTCATCCTGGTTTCGTTCTAATTGATGCGTTTGGCATACAATTACAACTTCCAGCTGTGTCACTGGATCACTCTGAGGACAATGGGCAGCATTTTGAACAATCAAAATGAACTGGCCTTGATGAAGGACATGCTGTGCTGTACTTGGATGATAAAAAGGTAATGGTTCATTTCTGGAAACTGAAGAGTACTTCAGTGCAGTACTTTTGAAATGTTTTCTTGACGTTTCGCTGGCGCGAGTGGCTAGCTTCTTCAGAGGCTCATACATCTGTCTGACCCCGACGACTGGGTGTTACGACTTCGTAAATCATATTTATATGGTTTCAGGTAATTTGGAGTGATAATAATTTTTTTCTGAATTCGGAGAAATTTCATCAATATAGGTTTACAATATGGCGTGATTACAATACTTGAATTGATAGGGAATTTTCACCAAAATCAAGATTCAATTACGTAAGGGTAAGTCATTTCAGCGGTAGATTCCACCTCCACACCAATGAAGAGAAGATATAGATTCTCACCCAAAAGAGCCATAAAAAAACCATACATTTCGCACATGCCCTGTCCAAAAATCCAACCTCTCCAGATAGATGCCGTAATAGGTATAGGAGTGCCCAAAATGGATACTGCGAAATCACAACATATTAAGTTGAACACAATGATAGTTTGTGTTGTCCATGACTGAAAAAAAAAATATGATGCAGAAGAAAAAAAAAGTTAAGAAAGTTATCGAGTCTATATCTTGGAAGAATTCGTCAAGCAAATTTAATATGTCTTGTATACAAGAATGCCTTTTTCATTTTGATATCCAGCCAGTCAACTCTTTTCTGAGGACGGAAACGGATTTAGTTTCCGAAAGGTTAACTCTATATATATATATATATATATATATATATATATATATATATATATAGATAGATAGATAATGGAATTATATCGGGTATTGCAGTCTGAGTTGAAAAGTACACTGTTTATTTCTTTCTGCTTTCGAACTTTATTTCGTTCTTCTTCAGGAACGCTATAATGAAGTATGATTTCAGATACAAAATGCGGAATACAGTGGATCTACTTACAAAATGTTGAGATTATATAGAATTGAAGCTGCCAAAACGTTGTTTTTCCATCATAATGGTAAATAAAGTAAAAACTTATATGTATATAATAAAAAGGTATATGTTTTTCACGTTGGAATCAATAATATAAATGAAGATAAAAATGTTTTTGTAACATAAATAAATTATGACTGACACTGATTTGATGTATATTGATTCGAGTATAAGAAACTAGTTCATCTACAGTAAGAAATTATAATTGAGGTCAAATCATTGATTTTTACATATTTTTTCTCTTATCATTGGATGGTTTGAAATGTGTTTTTTTTATATAAATGTAGCAAGTAGGTATATATGACGTTTAGATTATCTTTATCTTTCCTTGAGTTGATGCAATTAGAATCTTTATAGATATTTATCATTTCTAAAAATACTTAGTCTCTTTTGTATGTTATTTACTGATTCCAATATTGTTACATTATCAAAATTGAATTCAAGATCAGAATCATTAGTATGTTTTGCTAGTGTGCAAAAATTGTTATTCAATCTTATGTCACTTTTGTGTGCTGTAATTCTACCTTTCAGTAGTCTGCTGGTCTGTCCAATATAATTTTTATTACAACTACCACAAGGAATACAGTAAACTATATTGTCTTTATATAAAACTAGATCTTTGTCTTTGAGTTGACTGAAGATTTTTTAAATCGTCAATGTATTTATGAGTGAAATTTGGATATTAAGTTGAGTTGTTGAAAATCAAGATGTTGACTAATGAGTTTCGATAGTCATTATTGATGAACATTCGTCCCAATTTTTGTATATTTGGTGTTATCAGAGAGGGATGAGATGATTTTTCATCGTTAGAACTAAATTGATTTTCCTTTGTTTTTTTTCTTTGATTTTCAACAGATTATCTATAACTACTATCTCTCATAGAAATCAACCTGGAATTACTGAATCACCTGAAACATCTCTCAGGAATCATCTACAATATTTTTCTATTCCACACATCAATAATTTATCATGTC
The DNA here is from genome assembly GCA_032362365.1 of Zygogramma bicolorata. Taxonomy (NCBI): domain Eukaryota; kingdom Metazoa; phylum Arthropoda; class Insecta; order Coleoptera; family Chrysomelidae; genus Zygogramma; species Zygogramma bicolorata. The sequence continues at coordinate 13,826,400 of JAVJAQ010000137.1, read as the reverse complement.
AACTCAATAAAATCCTTAGACATATTCCTGATATCCAAATTCCACTCAGAAATACATTGACGCTTAAAAAAATCTTTAGTCAACTCAAAGACAAAGATCCAGTTTTATATAAAAATAATAGAGTTTACTGTATTCCTCCTGGTAGTTGTGATAAAAATTATATTGGGCAGACCAGCAGACTACTAAAAGATAGAATTACAGCTCACAAAAGTGACATAAGATTGAATAAAAATTTTTGCACACTAGCAAAACATACTAATGATTTCGATCGTAAATTCATTTTGATAATGTAACAATATTGGATTCTGTAAATAACACACAAAAGAGACTATTTTGAGAAATGATGAATATCTATAAAAATTCAAATTGCATCAACTCAAGAAGAGATATAGATAATCTAAACGTCATATATACCTACTTGCTACATTGAGATAAAAAAAACACATTTCAAACCATCCAATGACTAGAGAAAAAATATGTACAAATTAATGATTTGACCTCAATTATAATTTCTTACTGTAGATAAACTAGTTTCTGATACTCGACTCAATATACATCAAATCAGTGGTCAGTCATAATTTATTAATGTCACAAAAACGTTTTTTTCTATTATTATATTATTGATTTCAACGTGGAAAACATATACCTTTTTATTATATACATATGAGTTTTCACTTTATTTACCATTATGATGGAAAAACAACGTTTTAGAAGCTTCAATTCTATATAATCTCAACAATTCGTAAGTAGATCCATTGTATTCCGCATTTTGTATCTGAAATCATACTTCATTAAAGAAGAACTAAATGAAGTTCGAAAGCTTGAGCAGAAATAAGGAGTGTACTTATCAACTCAGACTGCAATAACCGATATAATTCCATTATCTCCGTATTCATTCAGTCGATAAAATACCATAACTCCATATATATCTTTTGGGGTTGCAGTCAGTTGTGTTGGGCTATATCACAAAGAAAACTCTCTGTTATTCGTCAAGCTTTCGGCAATCCTTATTGCCTTCCTCAGGACGTTTATAATACATAACAATTCATCATATGATAATATAATGGAATGGTTAGTTACTAACGTCAGATTGAATAATAAAAAAGAGGCAAAAATTGAACATGAATATATGAAGGTGACGTTTAAATGAATTCAGACATATGATACAATTTCACTTCTAGATTACGGTGGAAAAGTCGAAACAGAGGGTGATTTTTTCTTATCCTTCTCATATTTTATCAAAAAGGTGTAAATTTTGCTAAGACCATTTAAATCTGTTTTTTTGTTCATGGAATGGTCATCATTATTTATATGTATCATTTCTAAAAATAGACGCTTGGAAAGATTTATTTCACCATCCAAAATTTCGGCTTGTCCGTAATTCATTCGGTGATCTCTGTTATTGACATGTTCTGATAAAGCACAAGAATAAACATTTCTTCTACAGTCACTTTCATGAGAAATGACTGTTGAGTGTTCTAGATGTTTGGCCAATGTATGATTCAGGATAATCCATACAAGGAATCTTAGGAATGACATTTGATATATTTTTGATCGGAATTGGAGTCTTTATTCCTCTTTGTAATTTGGAAATTGTTACGATATTTTTCTTTGCTATTTTAATATTGTCTTTTTGACAAATATTTATCAATTTTGGGATTAATTCTTGTATGTAAAGTACAGATTTGTAAATTGTTATGCTATTTCCACCTTGTTCATTATTTTCGATGGGTATTATTGGAATTGATATTGTTCTTTCAGAAAATAGTATTTGGTTAACTAGATGTCTTGGATAAGAATTTTGATTCAGGATAACTCGTGATTTGGATAAGCTACGGTTCCTCAAACTTTGATGAGTGATTTTATCAACTCTACTTTTGAGAGATTCAATCAGAATAATTTAGATTTTGTATGGATGGTAGGAATGATAGTTTATGAATCTGTTGCTGGATATCGATTTTTTGTACCATTCAGTTATTATGACGTTCGATTCGGATCTTATTAGTCTTATGTCAAGGAATGGTTTATTATTATCTTCCTCTTCTTCAGTTGAAAATTGAATGTTTGGATCATAAGAGTTGAATGTATGTGATAATTCTTCTTTACTGTCGTACGGTATAGCTAGAATCAAATCATCAACATATCGTTTGAGGAATGGAATATGGAAAAATAATTTTGGAATACAATAGTTGAGAAGTTCGTCTAAAACTTAATCAGCTAGAATAGGTGAAATGGTAGATCCCATAGGTGTACCAAAAATTTGTTTATATATTTCGTCGTTGAATATAAAATAGGTTGAGTCGAATATATAATCTAGAATTTTCATGAAGGTTTCTTTATCTTTTGGTACACCTATGGGATCTACCATTTCCCACTATTCTAGCTGATTATGTTTTGGACCAACTTCTCAATTATTGTATTCCAGAATTATTTTTCCATATTCCATTACTCAAACGATATGTTGATGATTTGATTCCAGCTATACCGTATGACAGTAAAGAAGAATTATAACATACATTCAACTCGATGATCCAAACATTCAGTTTTCAACTAAAGAAGAGAAAGATAATAATATACCATTCCTTGACATGAGACTAATAAGATCCGAAACGAACGTCATAATTACTGAATGGTACAGAAAATTGTTATCCAGCAACAGATTCATAAACTGAAGGAGAGTTTAAACAGCAAATAAAATAAGATAAGAATAAAATAAAAAACTAATTTAGAACAAGGACAGAAAACGTGTGTTTGAACAGATGACTGGAATAAAATAAGAAATAAGAACGAACCAATCAAGTTGCAGCTTTTTTGACAATGACTTTTGTGTTCTCTGAATATAACAATTTCGTTTTGACAGTGGCTAGGGTAACTGACCTCCTAATTGTTGGTATTTTGAATTTTGATTCTACTACATATAGCAAAGATTACCAGTAAATAATATTATGAGGTTGTGATTGTGAAGAAAGAAGTTAAAATAATTTCAAACATGGAAAGTTAAGCACAGAAAATATTTAGGTCATGCGCATTATCAGTTTTCAAATAAAATAGTGAAAGATGGTATCTTCTGTTGTTATTCTTATTTCTTATTTCATTTCTTGTATGAACGCTTTCATAAAGATCTATATGTTTATCTGGTGAGAACTATCAAGTTCTCACCAGAGATCCATCTTCCACAATTCAGCAGAAAATAAGAAAATCTTGTCTAAAGAGGAAAGCAAGAAATATAAGTTATATAAAGGTGTGATAAATAAATTCTACGGTCTTCCCAAAATCCATAAACCAGATCTGTCGCTTCGTCCTATCATTTCAGGTGTCCAAAGCCCTAACAGGGGAATTGCACAACTCAAAACGAAAATTTCAACCGTATCTTTTGATAAAAACAACAATTACTTAGTTGAAGATTCCTTTGAATTTTGTGAATTCATCAATGAGTTCCAATTACCTGAAAACAACATAACTAAACATTGGCATAATATTTCAAAATTTTGTAAATTTGACCTCACAACATTCTTCAAATTGATACAGTTCCTTTTTGATACAACAGTATTTTCTTATTCAGGGACTTATTACAAACAAATTCTTGGCATGCCAATGGGTAGCCCAGTATCACCCATCCTTGCACAATTTGTGATGGATGATCTAGTTACGACTTCTTTGAGAAAATTGAGTTTTCAGGTCCCATTTCTCAAAAAATATGTCGATGACATCATTATTGGTGTTCCTCACAATGGTATAGATGAAGTTTTGCAAGTTTTTAATAGTTACGACCCTCTTTTACAATTCACAGTTGAAAACGAAGACAGTGATTATAGTGTGCCTCTTTTAGACACTAAACTTATCAGAAGAACTGACAATACAATAATCACAACTTGGTATACAAAACCAGGATCTTCAGGTAGATTTCTACATTTCGAATCATTTCATACAAAACAACAGAAAATCAATTTGATTCTAACGATGAAAAATCGAGTATTCAAAACAACCCATCCTACCATGGGAATGCAAAATTTAAAAAAATAAAGTCATCTTTTCATGAATTGTGGATACCCTCCTCGTTTAATAAACAGTTTAATTTTCAACAGATCGTCTATCATAACTATCATACAAAGAAATCAACCTGAAGCACCCAATACAAATCAGATAACTTATTTTTCTATTCCACATATCAATCATTTATCCTTTAAACTCAAAAAGATCCTCAAACAAATGCCAAATGTTCAAATTTCATTCAGAAATACATTAAACATAAAAAATATTTTCAGCAAACTCAAAGACAATGATCCAATTTCACATAAATCCAATGTAATCTACTCTATTCCATGTAGTAATTGTAATAAGAAGTACATTGGGCAAACCGGCAGACTACTCAAAGACAGAATAACTTCTCATAAGAGTGATATAAGATCAAATAAAAATACTTGCATGTTAACGAAACATAGTCACGATCAAGATCATAAATTTGATTTCAATAATGTTACAATTTTAGATTCCTCAAGTAATTCACAAAAAATACTTTTTTCAGAAATGACTAGTATTTTCAAACATTCTGATTGTATAAATTCAAGAAGAGACATAGAAAGTCTCAACGTAATATATACTTACTTACTCCATCTAGACAATAACAACAGATTTCAAATAATTCACTAATTTTCGTATAAATTTAATTTGACAAACATCGAATTTCATTTTCATGAAATTCAGCAAGGTTCATATACTATTATCAACTTCGTTTTCATATAGATTATTCAAAAACCAGTAGTTTTATGTCAGTGTCCCGATACATATCAATCATTGCCAATGTCACTTATATCAGTATATTTTAACGATTGAGAACTCTAAACCCCTTCTACCCAATTTCATATATTTTTTTACCAGTTTTATACAATATTACAAGATATACAAGTGTGATGAATAAATATACAATTTGCAGCTTCTTATTTTAATCTCACATTTCGTAAGTTAATTCCCTTATACTGTATTTTAGATATTTAAGAATTGATTTTTGATTGTATAGCGTTCCTGAAGAAGAGCCAAATAGACTCGAAAGCTCGAACTGAAATGAAGAGTACACTTTATTCCTCAGACTGCGAAGACACAATCTCTCATATCATAATCTGTTCAGTCGATTCAAATCTCTACCTTTATATATATATATATATATATATATATATATATATATATATATATATATATATATATATATAGGATGTGTAGGATGACGTTCATAGAAAACTTCTGCAGATGATTTTTTTTCATGTTTTCTCTTTGGTAGGTCTGAACATTCAGAATACTTCTTTCATTATCAAAGACATCTGAAAAGATTTCATAAAAAAAACAAGAATATTTTGAGATGAATGAAACGGTTATTAACAATAAATTAACAGTTCGACATCAATCATTACTACCTTCGGTGTGTGAGTGGAAACTTCTTGCAGACACCAATGAGTATTTCTTTTCAAGTTCAGTCAAGATTCTCCCGCAAGCTTTCGGAACTTTATTCATTCCATCATCAGGGAACTCAAAATTGATTTTATTCATGTGGGAGGTATAACAATTGGTTGTATTATTATACTCGTGTTGGTACACACAGTCCACTGTTTCAACATTCGACTCTGTCGTTGTCAACTTCACACTTCATCCTCCATTCCTTTTACAAAGAAGCTAACCTAGAATCTGAGTCTAACCGCATGGTCTACACAGATCAATTAGTTTTCAATATTAATTCCAACGTGTATTTTGTAATTGTATGCCTGTGTTCACTATCGGATTATTCCTAATGAAACTTCATTCATCCAATTTGTAATCCAAGAGTGATTATTATTGAACATCGTGTTGGATAACGTCACCAAAGTTATGAGTATTTCAATACAACCAATTGTAGTACCTTCCACATGAAAACAATCAATTTGAAGTTTCCTGATGATGGAATAAACAAAGTTCCGGAAGCTTGGATCAACTTAAAAGAGTTTTTCTTTCGTGACATTGCTGCATTCCCCACTATTCACTAGTTTAGTCCTTGACCAGTCAGCCACCAATACCCTCCACCATCAGTTCTTTCATTCATCTGATAGTCAAATTTGAGTTATAAGAGAAGTTGCTGACTAAATGGACATGTTCTATTCAAAAGGAACTATTTTTCAATTGATGCAGCAACTTTGCGGTGTAGATAGAAGTCTACCCATCCACAGTTGTGCTGATCCCAATATCAATTCATGATTTTTTCACATTTAGGTAGATTAAGAACTAATAATAATAATATCACATTTAATTATCTGTTATTATCTGAAAAATAACCCATGTACTAACCTTCTCCTTCCACATAAATATTATCACAAACAAGTTGAGAAAACACCCAAATAACCCGATACAAATCAAGGTGACACTGACTGCGATATATCCACCTGTCGACAAGAGCCTCTCTTCTAAATCTCTTTCATATTCTAAATCCTTCGTAGTCCTGTTAAAGAGGTCATCGATTATTGCTGTCATCTGATTGATTTTCAATGCAGTAAGTGTCACTATTTCAATATCTCAGGTTCTAGAAGATTTTTTGCTCATATTTTCTGTAATAAAAAAAGGAAATAATCAGTAATGCGAAATACATAGAATTTTGATGTTCGCAAAACATTTCTTTTCGTTGTTATTACGCTCCAGTTGTATTCACATTCCGGATGCTGTTGATGGACCTGTTATAAATTTTGTATTCATCAGTTAGGCTCGAAAATTTTGTCGAAATACACGCCCCAACTGGGTTCTGGCATTAGAATAAGAATAAGTACTGAAATAATGTGGACTTTCACGTCCGGTGTTGATATAACGCAAGGTTTTCTGGATTGAGATATAAGATATAGACCAGAACAGTCTCACAGGAAAATTCCCGAAAAGCATAGGAACCAAACTTTCAAATTTTGAAATGAATTCCAATCACAACCTTCTTTTCAAAACTCAGCAGAGCCGGAAACTGCTTGAAAGTAGGATGTATCTCTTATCTTACGAATAGTTCCTCACATAATTTGCTGGGAGAAAAATATTAAATAATATCAAATTTTCCATGAATATATTCGATACAATCCATTCAATCTGTTCAAGCAGGTCGGATGAAACTTTTTAGGCGTAAGTGATTCTGAGAATATTTGAGATTTTCTGGCTTCGAGCCCAAAATTCAGTGAATAACCCATTGCAGATAGCAACTTTTCTGTAAAGAACCTCTTGGTCGATGTTCACATGATAACTCCTACTATAACTGATCTTTTCAGCATCTTTTCCAAAATACTAAGTCTCCTGTACTTAAATCCTCTTTTCGGTTATAATTGCACGAGTACATAAAAATTACCGATATCTAAAAATTGTAAGAGTTTATTTTCATATTTTGGATTATTACAAAATATGAAAATAACCGAATGCAATTTGTTCAAGATATCACGCTTGAATGCAAAATTATCTGGTCATTTTTATGCACGAGTGTAATTCATTGGAATATTTCACGAACAAAGAGATTCTTAAGGAAATGTTATTTTTTGTTCATTTATGCTTTCCTCTATAGATTATATGGAGTACTCACCTAAACGCGAAATGATTTTCTATTTTTGAAGTCTATCTGACATTTATTTGTGTTGTTTACTGACGTCTAGCGATACGGTTTCAAATGTGTTGTTATGGTGACTTGATACAATGCAATTACCGCTGTAAGTTTTCGATAATTGCATTGCTCTTATGGGACATTTTATATATGAGGGAAATATTCATTGTAACTGACTGAATCTGACAGAGCTAACGTCACAGTAACAAGGATCAGTATATTAATCTTTCCACATACCACATTGAAAATTGTTAGCTCGTACAAGGGCAGAGAAATTGCAATGAATCAACCAAGAAATTACCAGCTGATACCCATATAGAGGAGTTGAGAAAAAAAAGAAACGGATTATCTATAATGTTATGGTAATCACTCAGAATTTTGTGCAATTTCCAAAATCCATAAACCTGTGTTGGCAGTGAAATCAGTTATTGCCTCAAAAACTAGCAGCTTTCCTTACCGACATTTCAACAAAAGCTTGATAAATCATGAATGATTACTATTTTGAAAATTCATTTGATGTTTTCATCAAATTCATTAATACATAATCACCTGAAAATAATTTCACTGCCAGATTTAATGCTGTTTCAATTTTTAGGACGCTTATTTGATATCGATAGACAAATTGAAATCGCATTAGTCAATTCTATAACATTCATGAATTGTTTTGACATTATCACTTTCCCATTAATGGTTTGTTCTCAATCAAAGAGGAAATTTCTGAAAAAACTAATGGTACCCTCATGGTATCGCCACCTGTGAAAAAAATGGAAAAGGAGGGTCTTCCTTCTGAGACTCATGGCGAATGCACAACCCTAGAATACGAAGTCAATATCTTTACCTACTGCGAAATGGCGGAACATTTAGTAATTGCCTGCATACATCGACCTTCAACTTCATGATTTGAAGAAATGAGCAGAGTACAGTTCAGAAGATGCTCGAAATGGTCCCCGCCAAACAATTTCTAATGCAAGAACGTCGATGTTTTATAAAAATTTCATTATATGAAGATTCAGAAGCCGCCAGGTCATCCGTCCATTACGAAAGAATAGCAAGTTGAAATAATTGGTGAGATGATGGTGGATTCTCAACAGTCTACTGACTTCTTCGTTTGCGAATGATTGTGAGGTGTGTCTTTTTACTGTGTGGGGGCTATTGAAGATCTTATTCAAAGGACACACCTCACAATTCGTATTCATACAAAATTGAAATGGTACACCAGTTAACTGAAGATGACTCTGATCGAAGAACAGAATTCTGCGAAAATATAACGGAAACCATCGCAGGGCATCCTACCTATATCCACAATATTTGTTTCAGTGAGGAATGCGCAGTTTTTCTCAACGGCAATATTCACAGACAAAATTGTCTTTATTGGAGTGACTTCGACCCTCAAGTTTCCTTATAAACTCTACCTTATTATTCAGAAAACATTAAAGTTTGGCAGGAATATTCGTCAACCATATTGTAGGACCACTATTCATTGAACCAAATTCAACAGGGGATATGGAAATTGTATTCCAACAAGATGGAGCACCACCACATCACCTTAGACAAGTAATAATTTGATTAATACTTTCCTTGGTCGTTAGATTGACCGTCGAAGTCCTACGGAATGGCCAGCCCACTCGCCAGATTTGACACTTCATACTTTCTTTGATTTTGTTAAAATATCGACGTTCTTGTGTTCGAAAATATTCGGCGGGGACCATTTCGAGCATCTCCTGAACTGATCTCAGCTCATTTCCTCAAATTGTGGAATTGAAGATCAATGTTTTCAGGCAATTATTAAATGTTCCACCATTTCGTAGTAAGTGAAGATATTGGCTCTATATTCTAGGAATGTACATTTTTCGTCAGGACCTTCGAAAGGATCTGTCACGAGACCTTCCTCTAAGTTTATTTATTTTTTCCAAATTGGCGCACAATCTCCGTCTTGAAAATATCAACTCAATTTCCCCCCAGAATACAGCATTCATGAATGATTTTCATTATCTCGAAATGCATTTTTTAGAGTTGACCCGTTCAAAAAATAAGAGGGGTTTGAAATTAAGGAAAGCCACTGTATAATAATAATATAGTTTGAAATAATTTATTTGCTGTAATTTTTTTGCTGTTTATTCTCCTTCAATCTGAGCTAATTCATTAATTCCTTGCCACAACTGTTTTAGTGAATATATCGGTCAAACGTCTAGATCTATTGAAGATCAAATTTCAAGTCATAAAAGTTATTGTACCATCCTGAAAAACGTGCTCCTTGTAACCATGGTTCCAAGGATGGACATAAAATGGATTCTAATTGGAAAAAAAATCTCATCAGTTGAGCAAAATGAATGTGAGAGGTTTCTGAATGGCGTCTGTCTCCTAATTTGAATGGTGACTCAACAGAAGAACTTATATCGTACACCTCAGTGGTATTTATGCTTACTCAGTTGATATTGATATCACTTCGCAAGAAAGTAGTAACAATTCTTCGGATATGAAAATAATCAATATGATATCATTATATGAGAGTTTTTCCCCTTAAAAAACATATTTTCCTCAACAGTCTTCAGGTATACATAAATTCATAACAGTCTCAAAAATCAATGACATTGATGAATTCATACCTTTTAACTTTCAACAGATGGTAGTAGTGAAAACACATCTGTGAGAAAACAACTACTCTCCTGGCTGACACCACGAAGGGCATTATATTTTATTCGACCTGTGCCAGTGCGGGTTTTTTCACAAGAGCATTGATGGCCACTTACCCAAATAGTAGAAGAGTAAGTATCGCATTAAATTCTCTTGCAAAACTCACCTAGAAATATAATATCCCAACGTTTGCGAAATTCACTTCCTCAATTGGAAAGAGAATGAAGCTGAACATAAAGTTTTTATTTTACGTTCGGGTATCGAATTCGTTTTACTAATCGTAATGATGTCTTGTCATGCAGTTCTGAACTGTGATCCCACTTATATACAATTTGAGAAATCGATTATGATTATCAACATTGTATTATAATACAGAAATGATTCGTGCGACAATGGAATGCAAGTGCTATAGATTTTTCGAAATGGTTGAGAAACGAATTTCTCGAAATTCTGTGAGCTCCTTGATAATAACGAACTTCTAGAATTGTGAAACAATACTGATCGACATATGCAACAAAGCTGTGCAACTTCCCAGATTTTACAAAAACTCTATTATCCTACAAGTAGCCGAAATTCATCTGCAGGAAGAGATGTTAACCTCTGCACTACCAGACCCATTGGAAGACATGACCAATGTGTTGAATTCAATGACTCAATGACATTTATGAATATTCTGAAGATGAACTACTCAACATACCCATAATATTCGAAAATAATCAACTAATAAAAATAAACGTCTTGCAGGATATATTAGTTGAAGACTATTCACAAAAAAAAATTACACTAAAAGAACGAGAAAAACAAGAAATGATCAATTCGAAAGCAGAGGAGGGTTTGTTCACCTCACCAAAAAAATGCTAGCTACTGTTAATGAACAAGAAGTTTGGAAGAAGAGAGTCTGAAAGGAGGCCATAAGTAATAACCTCATCTGTATACAAAAAATGCTTGGAGAGAAAGGTGATACGGAGAAAGGAAAAAAAAATAATTCGAAAATAGAATCAAGACATTGGCGAGGGTTGAAGGAAATTCTTCCAAGGGAGCAAGAAATAATGAATGTAATATCAGTGAAAAAAATCCTAACAGCTGCAGCTCAGTTTTTAATGAACCTTTCCATCCCAAGTTTTGAGATACAGCACAGCATGTCGTTCATCAGAGCCAGTCTTTTTTCATTCGAAATGCAGCCAATGTTTCAGAAAGAAATTAAAAGGTTTCCTGCGTGCAGCACTCCTCCTGACACAACTGGGATTTGTAGATTGTTATTGGTATGCCAAACGTATTCATAAGTACGAAACTTAATGTACTTACATGTACCTTCATTATTATATTTTCAACCTCTACATTGGTTGATAACATTTACCACGAATGACATTTGTCTACTCGAAACACAAAATTCAATTCAATGGCAAATATTCATTGAATATCAAGGAGAAGAAAAAGTGAAATAAGAGAGTGAGAATGAATGAAGGAAAAATACAACAAAATTATATAATTTGAGGATATAAAAATAACTGAATATATTGTTGAGATACAATCAAGAGAAATGAAGTATAAAACCAGAAATTAGGGAAGGTTTGATTTATGAGAACTTCAAAATGTTTTCAGAACTGAACCTTTCAATTAGCCAATGTTTTAAATACAGCACAGAATGTCGCAATGTCGCTAATCTGAGCCAGTTCATTTATGATTATCAAAATGCAGCAAACATTTCAGTAGAAATCCAGATATTGCCTGCATGCAGCAATCCCCATGACACAACTGAGGTTTGTGAATAATCATTGGTATGCCAAACGTATTCATTAGGACGAAACTCAAACGTACGATGTACATACATGTACCTGCATTATTATATTTTCAACCTCTACATAGATAGATAGATGTTTATTCAACTACGTTACATTCACAATGTTTGTAGCAGGTCAATACAGTTACTGAAACATATAACGCAAAATTAGCAAATATGTTGTACGTGATAGTATACAACATAAGTCTATAATATCGTATAAAAATACAAAAAAACAAAAATTTGAAATTGAATCGAAAAACTTGGTCGCGAGAGGTATGTTACATGTCTTTGGTTGCTTATCATATTCGCGCTTTATTAAAATGCCCTAGATACTCAGAGACAGAGTAGAAGTAACCATTTGAAATCAGTTTTCTGGTAGATTTCTTGAATTCTTTCACATCAATTCATCAGGTGAGCATTTGTGAAGATTGCAAAGCAGTGATATTTTTCGAGATTTTGCTAAGCGGAACCGATTTTGTGTTTCTCATTATTCAACTTCGATTTGTTAGCTAGAAACCAAGTATTGGCCTTCTTTTCTAAGATTTCATAGGTTAATGACATTTGCCAACATTGACATTGGCATTCTTGGGACACCAAATTTATTTCAATTGCAAATATTCATTACTGGTTCACTTTTTCAAATCATTTCGAATGGTTGTGAATAAAATAATATACAAACCTCGGCAAATGATGAATAGCACACATCAGCTTCCAGCTCGCCAAGCAATATATTCCTTTCAAGAGAAATATGATACACTTTCCGCCTCGAGATAAAATATACTGTTTCGCACTTGTGCAGAAGGTAATCCTTTGGAAAAATTCTTTCAGAGCACACTTTCCGAATACGTTGGAGACATGATTGTCTTATTCTGCAATACTTAGTGAGTGCACAATAAATCGAGAACGTTACCTTCAGCTTTTCGAAACAGGTACCTAGTATATTCAAAATAATTATCGAGGAAGTTATCGTCGAAAAACTTCAACCCATACTATTGAAAATATCTCTGAACAATTTCGAAACACCAATACTGTTCCACTCACTGTCGTGAAAAATATGATTTCAAGGAGCCATAAACAATGAATAAATAATAGCATCATTATTTCCATATCCTGCGACTTCAGCCTTGGATGAATCGGAAAGATTAACCCAATGAATCTTGAAGTCTGAGCAGATTACTATGCCAATAGGGAAGAATATCGACCGATGAGGGCGCTGGTGGTGGTTAAACTATATCCACCATTTTGAAATAGTTACCTTGTTTACATTTGTGAAATAACGCGCCAAACTGAAATTCAGTCATCAGTTGCCCTCGCTAGACAAGATTTTGGTGTTTTTTTTGCTATATTTTCATCGTACGAAATTCTTCTCGTGAAGGTTAATATAACTGTGTTCATGATGCTTTGAATAGCCGCACAATGTCATTCATTGGAGGTGAACATAGATGCATTGTGTTTTAAAATCTAATGATATTTGTTCCAAGACATTTTTCAGTTTTAGAATAGTGTTAGTGAGCCAAAGAGGCTTTTATTACATGGATGATGAAATGCGCCATAACTTCGCCTAAAAATAGACCAACAGACTCACCAGGTAACAAGAAATCATCTCTCTTGAATTGCAAGTAACACACTAAAGCCGCTCTATGTGGTGATTTATGCAGTTTCAGTTTAATTTTCCAAGCCTTGTACCTGTCTATTTTCTCTTTCCATCCACTTTCCGTAATGTTTTCCACCAAAGATGTATTTCTCTTTGGAAACGTGTGGAAAGACAACTTTGGATTTCGGTTCCTAGAGTTGCGGCAACTTGGCACCCAACACTTTATACGGCTCACTGAGCGATCTGCATCCATGATTGTTTGTTATTATTAATCAAAAAAAATTACAACTTCAGACGAGATTTCCTAAATCAACATCAAAGAACTCAATGAATTCACACACATTAAATGGAAGCCGTTTGTTTATGAAATTTATAGCAGTGCGTTATATTTCCGCCAGACGTCGCATAAAATTATGAACTTCCCAATAGAATGAAACCTGGCTCACCCTGTGATTTTCATTCTGCGTAGAAACAGTTAACGAAAGTTGTCTCTACTCACAAGACCTTTTGTGGAGAAAGGTGTTTTGTGTAAGACTGGAAGAGGATGAGATTCTTTTTTACAGAATAACCCAATATTTGCTCAACATACATTATAATTTTGAGCGGTGAATATTGTAATAGGACTTCGGATTATAGACCAGGAGGGTTTTCAAGGCTTGATAATAAATAAAAAAATATGAAAAATAGACAAGTTCCTGGCAGCCGAGCGTGTGCACTTCAGAAGGGAAAACGCTTTTCTTTTTTGGGGAATTTCCGTGTTTTTCCATTTATGATTTCAGCTCAAACTAATATTCACATATACAATGCAAAGCAGCTTGCAAGAAAAAGTCACGGAATTTTTCAAATGTTTGCTTGAATCTAAAAAATTATGTTCATTCAATTTTTTCACAATTTTTGAATGTTGGGCTGTAGCTACATGCGTGACATTTACGTCAATGATTTGAAGTGATATATGTAATAATAAAATCCAGAACGACATGCAAATCAAAAACACGAGAATCCCCACTTCCTCAAGAAGTGCACACGCTCGGCTGCCAGAAATCTGTCTATTTTTCATATTTTAGGGTTGATTATCGACTCTTTAAAAATGTAAAATGGGAGAACGTCACCAGTCACCGCCTCCTGGTCTATTATAGGTATTTCGTATGTTTTTTCTAATGGAATAATTTCCTGGAAACCTCAACGGAATATTGCTACTTCTGGCCATAGTTCTGAAAATGAGATCGATTTTTTCATGAATTCAGTAGCCAGGAAGGAGGATCAAGGAACTTTCTTTCCTGTACTGTGAAATATTCTTTTTTTTTCCGAGTGAGTGGTGAAATCACTTTTTCGAATGGTTTTCAATAGTAGCATTTCCGGCAAAATTCTAGTTCACTCCATGCTAGTACGGTAAATTCAAATCGAATCATTTTAAATCATATCCCGATCACGATGACGGTAATATCCATCTTATTTTACCAGTTTTTCGGAGACATTTGAATGTATTAACAATATTTCCACTAGCATCATTTGATCGATTGAAAACCACAAAATAATGTGTTTCAAATAGTACATTGAAGTGTTGAATGCAAAAAAAATGGGGATTGCAATGAAAAAAAGAGAAAACAAAATTGAATAAAGTTAAATGAGAGCGTGGTGAAATGGAAAAATTGAAAATACACAAAAATGATAGAATGTATGGAAACATAACGAATATATTAATAAGATGCAGTCAACAGAAATGAAATATGAAACCTGGATTCAAAAAAAGTTCGATTCAGAAGAACATGAACATCTTTTTTAATAAAGATTCTCGATACCAAAACAAAAATAACCCAAAAATTCACAATCACCTGTAATTGTAATTTGAGTATCGATATAGAGAATAATTCTATTTCTGCAAATATGCCGATAAATTGTTTGAGTGAAACTATAAACATAATTCATTATTATCATCATCAGTTATCAGTCAACGTTGATTGTATCATGAAATTTCATGTTTGAATCGAAAATATAAATTGTCGATATGTATTTGCCTGGTAAATCGAATGTGAATGAATTAAGAATTGGAATGTATTGAAGGCAACCCTAATAAATCAGAAGGGATGGAAGCTCAAGCATCAGAAATATTTTGAATTGAAATGAATCGATTGAAAATGATAAACGAAATTTGAATATATTGGCAGATACTTTATGAAAATCCATATTTTTCAAGAAACTCATCAAAATTTCTCGATTGAAAATCAGCAGGAATATTTTGAATTAAAAAAATTTTGGCTGGTTTTGAACACCAAACAACATTTTCATTGAGACTCGTAGAAATATTTTTTTTTGACAACTCTGAAGTAATGCTCAATAATGTCTGAAAATAAAGTTCCATTATTTTCTGTTATTTTTCTAAATGAGTGATCTGGGTTATATTTTGAGTTATATTGTTAGAGAATTCAGACACATCATTTTTCTGAGAGTTATAGTAACAATGTGTGAACAAACCAATATTCTGTCGAATTCACTTCTAGTAATTTTTCAATCGTATTATTAAGAGGCGTCAATTGGGTTGACGCTTTGGACATTCATTTGGCCATTCTCAGGACACATCACATTAGGTTTCATTCGTTGAAATATCATATGAAAAAATTACCTGGATCCACCCCGAAAAATAATCGCCAACTGAATAAATAAAACGGTGCATAGTAAATTGTTATCAGAGTAAGGTTTTCGACCATCGAATTATATTCAAAAAATATTTTCCTCATGATATATTTCAATGAAGCGAATCGTCCAAAATATGATCAAAAAAATTGTCGAACGTCGACATTGTCAGAATCTGAATTTCTGGTTCATTCGAACTCTTTCAACCATCAATAGAATTAAAAACTAGTTTGAAGTGGATTTGACAAATTATAAGTTTGTAAATGAAGTTCCATAACTCTTAAAAATCATAAGTTTCAGAACGCAAAGTTACACGTCTCATTAGAAATTTCATGCATCACAACATACCTGAGAAACACGCTCAATCACGAAACCAACCGGTGAAACACTTCTCACTTGATGCCATTCACTCACTGAATGGGGCTGCCAGCGCTTCGCCAGTTATGATTTTCTGGATCCGACGCAGGTCTGGAAACCTGTTGATATTGTATAGGGGTTGAAAGTTCTCGGCAGTTTCAATTTCAGTTCGAAGCGAATAGCGAGTCTGTCGACCATGAACTTGAACTTCTGGCTCAATGTTTTGAACGTATTTCAGGAATGAGTTGGGGTGCCGATAATCAGAGTTGAATGTTCGAAATGGTTTCTACTCGTGCATTGAATCCCGATGAATCAATTTCATGATGGAAAAGTTTCAACCAGCTTGATAAATTGCTAATGAAGGAATATTTGTGAAATGAATATTCTAGTCTCAAATACACAATTTAGGCCAGTAGATATAGACAATCAGTTCACAATAATTCCAAAAGTTTTAAACTTCACCAGTATCATTGTGCGTGAATGAACACAAACTATAAAATTTTGCATAAGCCTGCTATGAACGGAACATTGTTTAAATGGCAAAAACGTTTCAATGCTTCATTTTCGTACAGAAAATTGCAAAAGTTCTGCAAACTAGGAATACCGCAAGTTATATTGTTTTACAACATGCATTAAGTTTGCAACCTTGTTACAGTTACGGAACCTTATGTTTGTCTCATTTGTTGTAGTTTTCCATTGCAATGTTTTTTGAAAAAATCACAGAAGTTCTGCAAAATTCATAAGTGAATGAAAGAAATGTTCAACATAGTTACTTAAGCATTATGCATCAAGTCAATTGATAAACTACCTGATGTTACTGTATTTTACGTCTGAGAACAAAAAAATGTATCATACATTTTTTTTGAAATCCATCTATCTTTGTATTTCGAAACTCAGACATGTTCACACTATGGTATAATCACGTAATAACGGGATTCTGGTCCATCCGGTATATTAATTTCAACTCTAGTCAAACCGTTTCTTAGACCAAGACTTCACAATTCCTTCAATAAATATCACGTTCATTCAGCACACCAAATAGGCCAGTAGATATAGACAATCAATTCACAATAAATTCAAAAGTTTTGAAACTTTACCGGCATGATAGTGCGGGAATGAAAACAAACTAAAAAAATTTGCATGAGCCTGCGATGAACGGACCATTATTTAAATGGCAAAAATGTTTTAATGCTTTATTTCCGCACACTAAATTGCAAAAGTTCTGCAAACTAGGAATACAGCTAATAATATTGTTTTACAACATGCAACCTTGTTACAGTTACGGAACCTTATGTTTGTCTCAATTTTTGTAGTTTTCCATTGCAATTTGTTCACAAGAATTACAAAAGTTCTGCAGTATTCAAAGTGAATGAAAGAAATGTTTAACTTAGCTACTCACATTTGCAACCATTTCTGAAAAACGGGATATGTATTTATCAAACTTGTTCCCTCAACGCCGCCATGTCCAGTACACACAAGTATTGAGATGATTACAAAAGTTTTTATACGTGGTTGCAAATGGAGATGAAATCGGTCTCAGTGAATGAAAAACTTTGAAACCTTGAACTTAAAACGGAACCCTAATTATTGAAGAAATACTAGTCGCATTTTTGCAACCCCAGAAAGGGACTTACATCACAGTTATCCAGCTGAATACTTGATTATCATTCCTGTTATCTTTCTTTTGTTTTAACCCGTAGTTGCGCGTTACGGACGTGGTTGCAAATCAACGAAAACGTTGGACGGGAGAACTTCTCCATTTTCAACATTCATCTTTAACTTTCGTAAACATTCCGACACTTGTTTCAATCAAAACAAACAATTTATGCGGAAATATATTTTCCGTTTGACGCAAGGGATTGCAAATTGAAGTACTTTCCATTAGATTTAGGTTATTTTTCCAAGTTTTGCAGAACCCTTGGAATTTTTTCGAAAAATAAGGATTGATAAAATTTTTTATTCATCAGAAGATGTAAATAGCTATTTCTCCACACTTCACAAATATGCAGAACTAGTGCTTTTTGTGGTAGAGAACAAATACCATAATATTTTTCATTTTGATTGTACCCGCGTTTCCGTATTGCAGACATGCTTGCAAATCAACGAAAACGTTGTATGTGAGGTTTTCTTCATTTGCAACCCGTATTCAAAAACTCTTGTGGAAATTTCGAAACTTGTTTTGATGACATTAAACAACTTATTGCAAAAATATATATTCCGTTCAACCTAAGAGGTTGCAAATTGAAGTACTCCTCGAGAACATTATTTCGGTTATTTAGGCAAGTTTGCAGAACTTTGGAATTTTTTTTGGAAAAATTAGGATTATTACCAATTTTTTTGATAAAACGGAACGTTCCGTTTTGTTTGAATGATTGCGAATTTACCAGAAGATGTGAACTGATTTTTCGCAATACTTCGAAAGTTTGCAAAACTTTTACAAATATCTCCGTACAAATAATGGGAATATTCACAATATCCTGATTTTCAACATGTTCCGTTCATGAAAAAGGGTTGCAAAATCAGACTCAATATAATTCGAATGTACTTTCCATTCTACTGAAGTTTCGAAACTTTTGTAATTAATGTTGAATTTTGGAAAAATCATATCTATATCTACTGGTCGGTTATGGATTTCCAACTTTGGCAGCTGTCTAGCAGATTCATGAATGGATTTGCTCTGACGTTTATATTCAGTGAAATTCTTAATGACTTGGCAGATGCATTCATTTATATTCAAAACCATTCATTCTGAACTCGAACTGAACACGGATTTGTTGTAGAAGTACTCACTACTCATTATCATATTGCATATGATAGCTTCTTGCTCTTAGAGAGAAGCTGAAATGAATAAATGAACGTGAGCAATATTACATTGTTTACCCAGTAGAAAGCCACATTCACGCGTTCTTCCTTACAGTACAGTATAGTCTCCAATGCCATCCTAGCAAATCTTTCAAAAATAACAATACGAAAAATCTATATCACATTCAGTTTTATCATGAATTCCACTGAATTATTCAAGAACCCAAAATTGTTGATTAGTCAACTATATTGTATTCCATGATTATTTCTTTCATCTATCAAATATCAGTCATCAACCATTTACACTTCTGTTTCCTGTTCAACAAGACCAATCAACACGCACCATCGGCGACTATTTGTTATATCAAACAGCCCGTGCATCTGACAGTACTTCAAATCGATAGATCTTAAATAAGATGCCTAGGAAACCCTGGTGTATCTAGTGATTCGATATTGTTTAGAATTTCTTGGCGAAAAACAATCGACGATTACAAAAGCTTTCTAATTTTTTGTATAGGGGGCGTTATATGAGCATTTTCGAAAATCTGTCAAATGTCGGTTTTGTCAGATCGACGTAACTTTGAGGTTTATTGTTGTCAATGAAAACTGAAATTATTTCTTCGCACTCAACAGTGTTTAAAAGTCTATATAAGTATAATAAGTTTTGAAGTTATTACTAGTACTTTTTCACGATGTGTAGAAGATTCCGTATTTTGTGTGGTCAGTCAAAATCTGGGGATCCAAATAGTCTTCTTTATTCAGTACCTAAGGTAAGTACAGAACAAATCGCCCCAAAATAATAACATGAATGTAGCGTTGTAGCTAATTTTATTCGTTTCAGCTTGAGCGAAAGTCTTATATCGAGGAGGAAACATCTGTAGCTCTTATCAATGAGATATTGAAAACTAAGTTTTGTTTGAATAAAGGAAATATCGATGTGATACGTATTTTGAACCGTTGCATAGCTGATGTGTGTATCCTCAATTCCATGACGGTCTATCACTTTCAATACACTAGCATGAACTTTGTCGTACATTCTCAGGTGAATGGGCAAAATAAATTTTCTCGGAATCAAAGTCTAGTCTTACAAACTGATATAAAAACACTAAAAACTTGTAGGGGTAGCAGGTGACAGTGAAAGTATTGACAGGTTGTTAACGGTAGGTTTCCACGTTACATGCACGTTTTCTGAAACGCATTTGATTGGCTGTCAGGGCTGTCAAAATCTCAGTTGGCAAATAATGAACAGTGGTAGAATATTCGGTTGCACATTCCCCTCTACTGAAAATCAAGCTTCATATGGTATATGACTGATCGCCATCTACAATAGCGATCTGAAGCTTTTGCGATCTCAGAAATCAAGCAATCGGTTTTCGCCAAGTTTATCCCAAAATTATTCAGGTATAAGTAGATACACCAGGGTTTCCTAGGCATCTTAATCTTTAATGACAAATTGAATCAATCGTGTTGATATTTTTAAAAATGAATCGGTTTGACATAACCAAAAACGAAGAAATAGATAGTGAAATCCAGTCTACATCCCTCATGAGGGGAAAAATAGTGTATGGAGTCACATACACTAATTTTGTTTTCGATTTCATTCGATAATTTATAGAGCTGGTACTGTTACCATTTGGATTTCGTTGATTGTTGTTGCTGTTTTGATCAAATCATTCCAAATTGTTTCATTTTGTGAATATGTCTTCCTGATATAAGGAATTGGGCTCAAAAAATAATCTTCATAAATAAAACACGATCTCGATTAATAAGCTTCTATTTTGATTGCTGCTGAATTTTTCTTGAATTTATTAATTTGACTTGACTTTGACCAGATCATCAATGTCAAAATTGTCTCGTTGAATTATCATAAAATACAGTTAAAATTCAGATGCAATCAAAACAGTCGACTATCCATAAAGGTCTCAGAATAGTCATTTTTGTACCAATGACATTTATGCCCCGAAGGCGTTGATTTCACAAATCTCTGCCATTTATTGTACCAAATAGCACACGACGTCCTGAAGACGAACCATTTATGTTCCAGTTACGTCGATACGTCCCGGGACGTATGGGAGACATTCGAAGAACGTACATTTCCGGATGATTCATGTATGTACTATATAGACGTCCCATGTAGGTACATATTTGGTCCCGTTTCAATCGGAATATAATAAAAACGTACATGCTTGGAAGTACTATGTACGTACTGTAGTAAGTGTCCTGGGTACGTTCATAATAACTCCTTTTCAGGTACGTACATTTCGGAACGAGTTAGGGACATACCAAGGACTATGCACGTACAGTTAGGACCATCCAGGTGCGTACATATTGGGTCCCTTTCAAAATCGTATCTTTTGAAACTTTTGAGGATCATAGTGATGACGTACATTTTTGGGAATCGTATGTATTTGGACGTCTCCTTGACGTACGCCAAGAAACCTACTTTGTACATTCAGCTAGACCCCCTCAAGTCTAGTGTGGGCCGATAAAGTACGAACTAGAAACGTCTCACATATGTACATTACCGTCCCTGTCAGGTAGGCCCAACGCGCTATCCCAAGTAGCACATCATATGGTGACTTTAAGTTAGTTACCTATGTTCGAGACAACATTAAATCTTTTTTAGGAAGTTCAGTAACAATGAAAATATGTTTGAAAAAATACTGAAGGATCACTGTCTTATATGCGATGGCGATGTGGAATATCACACATGCTGTGCAAACAGTTCTGGCCGTATTTTCTGGTATTGAAATTCACCACGTTGATATTTCAATTTTTCCAAATTTTTTCAGGAATAATTCATCATGAATATTGCATACTAATATTGGTATATGTTCGAATATTTTAAAGTCATCACTCTCAAAATCCCGATACCCCTTTCAGTTGTGATTCGAAAATGACGATTTGAATATTTTCATTTTACTTTGAAAACGATATTCAAGCATTATCAGAATTTGCGTATCTATATTTATTTATTTATTTATTGCCCAACAGAAATTCCAATTACAGGACAATGTACTAGAATAACGATTTCAAAAAGCTCTATATGTAGGTACATAATCGAACAAGAAAGTACTATCAACAGTCATCACTACTATTGTTCTGAAACATAATACAAATCTTTCAAATATCAAGTAAGTTATGTCGTGGATTTTAGCATAACATTGAACTTATCTAGAATTACAGAAATACTATCATGAAAGATATCACAATCCTCTGAAATGAGATTAAAATTTGAACACATAGTATACACAGGTGATTTCAGTAAACCATTGGCTCTTGGCACACTGCAATGAAATGTGAGATGTCTGCGTGCATTCAGTTTTGGCACATGAAAGTTAATTGTATCCAATAAATATGGTGAGTCTTTCTTGCCGTGTAGTAGACCAAATAGAAACGATAACCCTTTATTGATTCTTCTGATCTGTAGACACTGCATTTCGAATCGTTCGAGCAGTATAGATTGGTCAATTCCTCGATTAGGATATATATTAGTTACTCTGAAGGACAAATACTTGAGAAAACGACGCTGTACATTTTCAATAGCACGAATATGACTTTGATAAAAAGGGTTCCATATAATTACTGCGTATTCCAATTTGGATCGGACGAGCGAAAAATAAAGTGTCTTAAGAAAATCTTGGTTGGAAAATGATTTACAATTCCTAATGAGAAAACCTAAATTTTTCATTGCAGACGACACTATATTGTTTATGTGGCTGGTAAATTCTAATCTCGCATCAAAAAGCACTCCCAAGTCTTTTACTTCCGTACATCTAGCTAAACTGGTATCGCCCAGTTTGTAGTCGAACGTGATGGAATTGACTTTCCGGGTGAAAGTACAAATCTTACATTTGGATACGTTCAAATGCAATTTATTCGATTCGCACCACCTGATAAGGATGTTAAGATTTTGTTGTAATATGAGACAATCTTGTGTGGAATTAATTTTGAAATAAATCTTCAAATCGTGAGCGAAAACCAAGCGTGCACAAGTTATTGAAGTAGCCAGATCGTTAATGAAATAGAGAAATAACAAGGGTCCCAGGTTGGAACCTTGGGGTACACCAGATGTTGCTTGGTAATATGCAGATGCAAAACCGTTATATGCAACATATTGACGTCTGTTGTTCAGATATGACGAAAGCAAATTTTTCAGTCTGTAACTGAATCCAAACTGGTCAAGTTTTTTTCAAAATTATCGGATGACTTATCTTATCGAAGGCCCTCGAGAAGTCAGTATAAACTACATCCGTCTGCCCCTTACTGTCTAGAACCTCTGATATTCCTTGAGTTATCGCAACTAGATTAGACACCGTTGAACGACTTCGCATGAATCCATGTTGTGAATGAGATATAAGATTACTAGTTTGAGTATAAATGGAGGGATATATCGACATCTCGAAAACCTTCGCAAAATTGTCAAGAATAGATATTCCACGATAATTCTCTATGAAAGTCGGCTCACCATTTTTCAAAATAGGACAGACTCTTGCAGTTTTCCATCTATCCGGAAATTCACCTGTATTTAATGCACAATTGAATATTTTTTTAGAGGCTGTACAAATACATGAGCTGCATCTCGAATTAGGAAACTAGGAATCATATCCTCACCAGCAGTAAACTTATTTGACAGTTTTCTTAGTGAAGTCAATATATCACTCTCGCTAAACTCCATTATATCTACATAAGAACAATCCGAATACTCCATATTCCAGTTATATGGGGGATCATCAGTGTATACACTTCGGAAGTAATTAGCAAATTCATTGACAATTGTGTTCGGTTTATCGAATATTTCACCATTATGAATCAATCGGCCTGGTACCCTTGTCACTCCTTTCTTTATATGAACAAAAGACCAAAAATTATTATATTGCAGTAGTATGCCAATAAGCCACCTAATGTGATAATTCAATATTTTATTCTACGCTCCCAATGTCGAATGCACATCTATACCACACAACTCTTCTTTAGAAAACAAGTCTCTCCGTACCGTAGAGCGTTGTAGTTGGAAAACAGTGAAATATTCAAAGTGAGGGTCCAGGTTCAAGTCCCGCAGCAGCCAGAGTTTTTTCCAGGTCAGTATTCGGTAAGTACATGTGCATGAGTGAAATTTTCAAGTGGACTAATTGGTTGAGAAGAAATGAATTATTCCTGATATGAGAATTGAGAAGTGACATCAATTGAATTTATTTTTTTCGTCGATATATCATTAACAAGAAGCTACGTTTTCGGAATGTCCCAAACAGTTCCTCTTTCTGTACATTACAGGTCCTGTGTGGACTAGAAAAGTACGTGACTAATTGGTTGAGAAGAAATGAATTATTCCTGATATGAGAATTGAGAAGTGACATCAATTGAATTTATTTTTTTCGTCGATATATCATTAACAAGAAGCTACGTTTCCGGAATGTCCCAAACAGTTCCCCTTTCTGTACATTACAGATCCTGTGTGGACTAGAAAAGTACGTACCTGGGATCACCGACTATGCGCAAACGGTAAGTTCCAGGGAGGTCTTATGTACGTCTGTCGGAGACTAAAGTACGTCCCAAATACGTACAATACATCCTCACCGTACATATGCAGTAGGTCCACTGGACGTACTCGTGCTATCTGGATTTATAATCGATATCACCTCTTTCTCACTTTTTTATGACCATCATCACGTTATGAAATCATTCGCGCTTTGCCGTGATTTCCAATACCGGCCAATTACACAACATGCTACTGACACCATTCCAATCTCCTCAACTACGGATTTGGATACAGAAGTCACAGCTCGAATCGAGTCGAATAAGTATTTTTTTTCTTCATTCGAGTTGATCATAAGTGTACTTGGAAAATGGAGAGAGGAGCTATGCCAACGCGTTAGGTTCGCTGACAATAGTTTTCCAAGAGGAGGTGTATGCCATCCTGGAGGCGATCAGTATGAAAAAAATGCTAATGTCTGCTCTGAAGGCAGGCCGCAATAAGGGCTCTGAACAAAACTGGGACCAGGTCAAGACTGGTTCAGGAGTGGAGGGACGCCCTGGAGGGTATTGAAACGGAAAAGAAAATTACGCTAATGTGGGTCCCGGGCCACGAAAGCCAAGCAACCCTAGTACGGGCCCGAACCCGCAGTCGCCGTAACAAGGAGAATAGTAACAACGGCACTGAATGAGTGGACCGTTGAAACATCAGGAAAAGAGTATAGAGGAAAAGACGGCTTCAGACAGTCGAAGCAGATGAAATCGGGGCCCGATAGGGAAAGGACGGCCAAGATATTGCCGACTCTTAGTTAGAGTTCTAACCAGACACTGTGGCCCCAGGATACATCTGATTCTCATGAGAGTTGAGGCGGACCCACTATACACGAAATGTGGAGGGGAGGAAGACTCCTTCCACTTCCTTTGCGAATGCCGAATTTATTGCAGACAAAACGTCTTCGGAGCCGCCACCATCTAGGAAGAGGAATTGCACTCTTTGCAATGGAAGAATATTTCGATCATACAAACGATACAGAAAAAAAAACTTTTATATCATACACCCGTTATTCAATTCACAATATATATATATATATATATATATATATATATATATATATATATATATATATATATATATATATATATATATATATATATATATATATATTTATTCAACCAACTTTGCCAGACCCAGTACGTTCATCAGGCAACCACAGACCCACCAGAAATAAGCAATTTCACGGAATATATCGAATGGCTAATGGACTATTTTAGTGCCCTGAATAAAAGCATACTTTGCTACATCCGTAAGTCTCTCTCAATCCCACAATATTGAAACGCCTTTCTAGACCAATATATATCAACTCATGGATATCAAACCGACGTTCCCTGTATTAAATTATTCCTCTTATTGTTTGTCAGATTCATTTATCGGTATGGAGTTTAATAGTGAATGTTTGAGAATGATTGCTTATGAGGTAGGCTTACCGGGCTGATTCGTATCTATTCCTCCAGACTTGGATTCTTTCAGATTTTGAAATACACTGAGTAAATGTGTCGATTTACGTATTCAATTATTGTATGAACCTCCCTTCATTCACCTATTCAACACTTGTTCATTTATGCGAATCACCATGGCAATGATCACATGTATTTTATTTCGAGGAACTGTAAAAAACAGCGAAGGCAATAGTTTTAGTGAAGAAACAGTATTTTTTATTTTTCTTGCGAATTGCCGTTCAATTGGATTTTCAGTAGTAGTTCAATCTATTGGGCAAACTTTTGATTTAAGGGACTATTTTTGAGAAAAGAAATTTCTCGAAATACTTGTATTTTACTATTCAATTGTTCACAATGGAATGTTTGATTCAGTTCAATATTGTTTACATTTTTTTTTATTGAGGTCAAGTGAAATCCATTTTCTGAACCCCCATGTAGATATTGAAATAAATTAAACAGAGGAATGGGCACTTTTGATAAAGCAGACTTTTTCGTCAGGTATATCGTTTTTCAAATATTCAAAAATAAACTCCTTTTCCTCATGCGACCTCAATCGGGGCATATTTTTCCGAGTTCTTGGTTTATTAACAATCATTCGAAAATATCATCACTTCTAACCACAATCAGCTTGGAGAGTGACCAATTGTTCACACAGAAGAAAGCAAGGTGGTAAAAATATCTCCAACCTCGTCTTCTTCTATTTGAAACGTCATTCTGCTCATCGGAAGTCATGTGTTCAGGTCCCCCTTAACGTATACACACCAATGCAGTTATACAAAACGAGCTATTTGACACGAAATCACAGTTATTACTCACTGCCGCAGTACCAAAAGGGCAGGAAACATATAGATACGCAATTTCTTCTTTGAAAACACTAAACCTCTTCAATAACTACGGCATTAGTTCCCAGAAATAGTACGCTACCGTTTCATTACCCATCTTCTCGAGTACAAGATCCAGCGCACTCCATCGCTCAAGGCCAGTCTTTTTTTATTGCCGTTGATATGTCAGTTCGTAATCCAAACGCTGTCTATTTGCAGTAATCCCCATAAATCATAATTGAGAGATGATAATGATTGGCCTGCCACACATTCATTGAAACGAAGCAAAACTGTGAAACATATTTCAACCTTCACGTAGGCAATTGACATTTATGAAGAATGACAATCACGTTGAAATCAAATATGTCGATATGGAATGCCTACTTGATACACAAAATTCATTTCAATTATCCTTGCAAATATTAATTTCTTGTTCATTGCATAACATTTTTTCGAATGATTCCAAAAAAAATAGTATAGAAACCTCGGCGAAGGAAACGATTAACTTTCCGCCTCGGTATGTGATTGCTATTCCGCCACTGAACCTGAATATTCTCATCTGATAGATCTTCTTCAGTAACAATACATGATGACGAGGTTTTCACAATAATCCTTTCCCAAAAATATTCATGGTGTTGAAATTCAAATAAAAAACACAGAAACATTCATTAAGAAAATATTCAAATATGTCAATCAAATTTTTATCACTTTGGAACGGCTTGTTCGATCCTCAACAGGTTGAAAATTAAAACATATAAACTCTACTTGTAATTGATATATATTTCTGCACCTACTCATGAAGTATAAATGTATTGATGAAAGTGAATATTTTCCCATATAAAACAAAATTTATTAACTTTAATTGGTCAATTGACCGGTAGATTTTTAACTGATTCAAGACAGACGCATTAAATTAATATAAGAACGATAATAAAAGCAAACCAGTGTTGAATTAAAAACTCGAGTTCCTTCCAAACGATGACACAATTTGGAAAAAAATGACGTCATTGGTGTGTATTCTCTCTTCGCATATACTTCATTTGAAGTCGATATCTTGCCCCGTTAGAAAGTGTGAAGGGAAAGGTAGAAATATGTTTATGATGAAAGTGTTTCAACATTCTTTAATTTTTTTTTTTTCAATTCGACTTAATATACATCTCTTTCAGTATTGAATGGTATCATTTTGAGGGGTTCATTTCAAAATTAGTCGAATTACGGATTCAAATCAAATTATAGATGCTTGACTCCAGATACGTTGATTAAATCCAATTATGAAATACTGTACAGAAACTGGTAATTTTGACAGATTTGAAAAGACTATGTCTGTGAAATAATGGCCAAGGACATATTTCTCGAATCAGATTTAAAGTTATCCCCCAAAGTATATGGAAAAGCAAGGATTTATAATAAGGAGCTCATAAAAAATCGGTTCACTTTTGTTCATAATCGTTCTTTCTCCGCTTCAATGTATGATATGTATATACTAGATGAAAATAGTATATTGTTTTATTAGGAGTAAAAGTATAACTTTTTGTGGCGAGTCTGAAAGTTTGATGACCGAACGTTAGTGAGGCCGACAATTTCAGACGAGCCACAAAAAGTGCTTTTGCTCCGAATGAAACATGCTATTTTTTCCGCAAACGGAATCCAGACTATAGAACTAATTAATATTTAAATAAAAATTCAAAACGATTGCAACGAAGTTGATAAATTCAGAGAATAATAATTATAAAACTGCGCACTACATTTCCGTGGTTACTGGTTTTGTGATTGCCAAGTCAAAAACAAATTTGACAGTTCAATAATTTTCAATAATATTTTATAATGTTATATTGTAAGTGATTTAAAGCAACAATTGGACTGTGCATTTTTGGTGAGTACTTGAGCATCAAAATTTCGTTTGTTGTAGTAAAGTGTACTGAAATTTTCTTTTAGATTATATTATGTCGGATTCAGAACCCAACTGTACACTGCCCGACGTTGTTGACATTGCTAAGGCA
Organism: Zygogramma bicolorata; assembly: GCA_032362365.1. Taxonomy (NCBI): domain Eukaryota; kingdom Metazoa; phylum Arthropoda; class Insecta; order Coleoptera; family Chrysomelidae; genus Zygogramma; species Zygogramma bicolorata. Next base: position 13,797,227 of record JAVJAQ010000137.1, on the reverse strand, counting down.
GCTACGAATGATTTAATACCAACTAAGTCAAGTAGAGTTTATAATCATGCTTACGAAAGATTTCTCACACGATAAAAACATTTCAAACTATTCGGAAAATGTGCTACTAGCTTATTTTTTTGAAATGACAACTAAATTAAAACTGAAGAGTTCATCAATGTGGTCTCAGTATTCCATGATAAATCATTACTGAATATTTAACATGGATTAGATATGAGCAAATATATGAAACTACATGCTTATCTGAAGAAGCAGAATGAAGGGTATACTCCCAAAAAGTCAAAGGTATTCACAAAAGACCAGTTTGAAGATTTTTTAAATAATGCACCTAATGAGCAATATCTAGGAATCAAGGTTAGTTATAATATTCTGACCTGCATAAATACAATCAAGTTTTTGAATACATACTACTTTTAGGTTGTTCTAATAATGGGCGTATCTGGAGCATGTAGATGCGATGAAATGGTGAACATGACAATAGACGATATAAAAGATTTAGGATCTGTTATTCATATAAAGATTCCTGATAGTAAATCTAAAAAGCCACGATCGTTCACAATTTTTGGAGAAAAATATATAAATCTTTACAGAAAATATACTTCTTTACGTCCACAAGCTATGGAAAGCCGACGCTTTTTTTGCGTTAAGAAGAACTTCAGCTACTTTGCTTGTGGATGGAGGAGCTGATATTACTTGTTTGAAACGGCATGGAGGTTGGAGGTCGAGCACTGTCGCTGAAGGATACATTGAAGACTCTTTGTCTAATAAAAAACAAACTGCAGAAAAAATCTTGATGTCGAATTCTTCTTAACTGTACCTTAATGCAGCTTCTCATGGGCGAAATTATGTCGACGTTGATGTAACAGAAGCAACAACAAGTAAGGAGTCACGGGAGATTTTGTCGATGAACTCTTTCAACTCTGCACAAAATTCGCTTGAATTGGAAGTGAATAAATCACGTAGTGCATCAAATATGTGCGGTGCAACCTTAAATAACTGTAATTTTACTATTAATAATTATTAACGTTAATAAAGTTCGAAAGTTCAACAAATAATTATTTTCCCTGTTAAAAATTCTACTTTTTTGTACGGCCGTCAGCGTACAAAAAAGTACTTTTTTGTCCGCTCACGGCGGTACAAAAAAGTGGCGTCTGTGAAATCATACTTCAACATCATGAATTGACGTTAATAATGTCTACTTTTTTGACGTTTGCGGAAAAAATACATATTCGTCCGCCGTTATCAGACCCACAGCATTGAGAAACTCTTCCAGGGCGGTCTGACAGGGGAAGACGTTCGTGTAAATAAAAAGTGAATAAATTGAGTTTTTTGTGATATTTCGAAAGTACTATGTATCGTGTGAAGTTATTACTTGAAAACTTGAACACACATCTTTTGAAAAAAATGGTTTTTCAAGATGAATATTTTGCCGAATGTTCTCCATATAATTTTTATTTTTCACGAACAATTAAATGATGTAAGTATTGAAATCTCAGTGGAAAATTGATGTATCTCAATAGGATGATAATATTGAGAAAGGAGATTTATAGAGGCCATTCGCAGATCATCCATCATCCTCAGTATCATCCTAGATAATTTGGATAAACGTAGTACGCATTCTCTATTATTAATTTTTACCAGGGGCGTACTTTTATATTTAGCCTGGTTCATATTTTTTTCCTCATATGACGTGCAGTTTCCGCATAAAGTAATAAAATGTATTCATTTACAGAATATAAAATTTCATTTGGAGGACACTACAAAATGAAAATTAAAAATTCTGATAGGTTTGAACCGAACCATAGTTTTAATTGATTCAATATGTTACAAAAGAAGATAGAGTCGCGCAACACCTTCATCAAATGAACTTCTCATTGAATTATAGTGGAGTAAAAAGGCGTTCGAAAGATGCTGCTATCACGAAATAAAAAAAATTGGGGTAGAACAAAACAAGTGATGAATAGCCTTTTTAGGAATGTTACTGGCTATTACAAATCGATATTTACGACATCGCCAGCAGAGGCTGACCCTTTTTATAGCGAAAAATGTGTGAAAATATGAAAAATACAAAAAACGTATTTTCTCCGATATAACTCGTGATAGGTCGCAAACGTTTGGACATATCAGAGTGAACTTATTTTATTCGATAGTAGAAATATTAGCGCTGGTGTCAGTGCAGCCGAATTTTCGAAAACTTACTTATTCTTCTCGAAAAAACATTGGAAATACTAATATTTAGTTTTTGTGCATTGATGTCGGGAGCAATCGAAAAACTTTTTTATTTTTAGGAATTTTCACATACTTCCTGCGAGTAAATTGAAGCAAAAACATAACAGAAGTTTTTTGAAAACATTGTCATAGGTTGAGATCAATAGGACACGTAATAATCGCACCGAAATTAAAATTATGTCTCCCGCTTGCACTTCACCCGGAAGATAAGCGCGCGCAAGACGAAATGTGAAAACTTGTTCATGTTGGGGATCTTGATATGATGTGATGTTCATTGTTAGTGAGCAGAATCAACAAGAGTGAAAAAAGGGTTTATCTATAATGTCACCATTAAAGTGCCCACCATATGGGAAACTTTTTTTTCGAAAAGTTTCAATGAAGTTTAACTTCGGCACTTGTTTGTGCTTTGAATTTAACGTAAAATGATGTGGCCAACTGCGACCCTCTGACGTTCAGTGTTTGTCAAATTAAACTTTTTTTTTGAAAAAAATTGAAAAAGTGCATTTCTACATCGAATTTAACAAAAAGTTACTTGAAAAAGCTGTGTCTACGGCAAGTTTATATCTATATGCCTTTAGTTGCCTCTGCTTTTTCGAAATCAAAGCTTTGTTCAAGAAAATAGCCAAGTGATTGAAATTTTGCACCAGTGATGTTGAAATTTTTATAGCAAATTTTTATTTTCTCTTTAAAAATGTCCGTATAAGTGAAAATGTATCAAAAAAGTTAAACTCCATGATAAGTTTGTTATGTATACATGAATTGATGACAATTAACCGAACTTGTTTTTTAAAATAAAGGGGATAGGTATCTGTCAGAAATAAGCAAAACGTTAACTTTATCCTAGTTTCATAAAATTTGACATATGGATATAAAATTACCGTAGACACAACTTTTTCAAGTAACTTTTTGTTAAATTCGATCTAGAAATGCACTATTTCAATTTTTTTCAAAAAAAAGGTGAATTTGACAAACTGAACTGAACGTCAGTGGGTCGCAGTTGGCCGCATCATTTTACATTAAATTTAAAGCATAAACAAGTGCCGAAGTTAAACTTCATTGAAACTTTTCTAGAAAAAAAAGTTTCCCATATGGTGCGCACTTTAATAGTGACACTGTATATGTATTTGATTGTGCTAGTCTTGTGTAGGTAGGTACCTCATTAGTTACATTATCATATACGTTTTAGAAATAGTATGTTGAAATTTTGTATAAGCTACAAAATGGAGTGCATTATATGTTGAGAATCTGTTGAAAATCAAGATGAATCGGTTTTGCGAAACCCTACAAAACAGGGTGTACAAACTATAGTTGGTACCGCAGAGGAAAGAAGAGATATTTAGGAAAGAAACAAAGACAAGTGAAAGAGTGAAATATTATCAGAGTTATAGAAAAGCATACACTAATGTCCAAAATATTGGTTTACCAAATTCCTACAACCTAGGACGTCCCCTAAATGTCCTGCACGAATCACCAGTGTAAGGGGTCTGTATGAGTTTGTTTCAAATTATCACGATCGTTTGAATTTTTTTCTCAAAAGTCCTGTAAATCGTAATACAAATGAGACCTATTAATCAAAACATTAGTTTATATTACCTATCGCAGTCACAAATAGCATTGCTATTTCCAGACTAATGATGTTGAGGTGTTTTCGTATTCTATTTTCTGTTTTTCATATTACCTATATGCAATATTTTTTGTTTTTGATCCATTGAGAGATTTGACAGTTTTCATTCATTTTGAATTATTTTATTGAATAAACTTTAACCAAACAATTTGCATGTATTTATTTGTGATCATCAGACCCCGTTCTACATATCCAGTTGAAATAATAATATGGAATGGTACTATTTTCCAGGTAAACTGAGCGAATTATGGAGTGTCATTCATTCTGCCTATCACGATGAAAGTTCAGCATTTCATAATTTCGTCATGAATTACAAACTATTTTTTCATTACAATTGAGAAAATTATGTTCACCTCTTGTACTTTATGATGAAATGAAAATAATAGGTGATGTTGATATATTCCACTATCCGCTATTTGGTAATAGACCTTCTGTCACCAATGCAGTGGAGTGATCAGTTCTTGTATTATTTTTTTAATAATAATATTTGTGTGATATAGGGAGTTGCTGACTAATTGGACGTGTCCTGTTCAAAAGGAATTGTTCCTCAATTATTGCAGCATTTTTTTTCGGGGTAGATGTGAAGCCTACCCATGTACACTCAAATAGATTCCAATATCAGATCTTCTATCACGGATCCAGTGGAGCTACTCACTTTCTACAGTGTTGCCAAATCTTGGGATCAACAACGTCGATAACATGTTGTGGGTACGAGAGCGTTCTTATATAATTATATACTATATACATATATATTTTACACGCCCTCTGAAATGAAATCCTCGAACTAAATCTGTATATAAAATCATGTTCTACCGACTTTTCGGACCCATTTTTCATTTTTTCCCTCCATGCTGAAAGTACTCAAAAATGGTCGGGATATCGAAAATGCCCATGAACCTTCTCAGAGCGTCGATTTTGGTCTGACTTCGTCGGTAGTGTATGACGTTTTGGGTCTGTGTAAGCGGTTAAATAAATCTATATATATTTATATATATATATATATATGTTATATATCCCTAGACAATGGACCTATTGTACCGGATTGCGTATTATATAATAAGGTCACCCTGGAGCTAATGCGACTTATTCCAAACCGCTTATTTATTTCCTTTCTTCAAGGTTTGCTCCATCAGCAGAGACGAACCTATACAATAATCCGAGAATAGATCAATGTCATTCTAGTCTGGTTTCACGCAAGTAAAGTACGAAAAGCAAGTCGAAAAGTAATAAAAGTAATAGAGTGAATACACGGTATCCAATTGTCGAAGTACGAAAGTGCAGAGCCAGAGAGCAAAGCAAAACCAAAGTGAACCACCAGTTTCCTGGCGACCCCAGTACAGATTTGAGAAGAAAAGAAGAAACAAGTGGAAATAAAGAAACTTCCCTCGTAACTTTTGTGTCTGTTTCTAAAAACACAATCGCGAAGGCTACGACACAACCAATTGGCGCAATCGGTGGGATTGACTCAACGTTACTAAAAACTCAGGACGGTGGTTATCAAGCCTTCAACGTCAAGAAGAATCCACAACCCCCACGGAGACGGTCTCTCTGACGGTTCTCAACACAGCAGAACTGGACTCGTGGTTAACCGGGTAGGAATTCATCTTCCACACCTAGATCAATTCATCAACTTCATGAATACCATACTTCGGTGAGTCGTCATCTCGATTTTACCTTCATCTCATTGATATTGATTATATCGAATAGAACTGTTCCGATATCTTACATCCCAGGACTCACTTACCTCACATGAACAACTTTTGAGTGCATTTTCCAATCGAATCCAAATAATACGATTATTTGAAGAAGAAAAACTGACACATCAATCACAATTATCATTCCAAATCAACAATGGCAGAAGTTGAACCATACAAACTTGAAATTTTTTCCATTGTACCTGAATGCGACGAAAACTCCATATTTTTGTCAACTTGTCTAAGAGCATGTTCAACGGCACAAAGAATGGCAGTCGTCGATCAGAAAATTTTTGTGACTTTGCATATTAAAAACAAACTTAGAGGCAGAGCAGTAGAAATAGTAAACTCACGTAATCCAGAAACTTGGATAGCAAATCAAGATCTTCTAGAAACACATTTTGGTGATACGCGTGATTTGAATTCTTTAATTCAAGACTCACGCGCATGAAACAAATGCCAAATGAAAACGCATTGACATTTGTTTCTCGAATTCAGACGCATGTAGCTAAATTATATTCAGTCCTCAACAAACAAGCATTAACTCAACCACAGAAAGATGCACAAACGGAATTAATCGATTCCATGAGCCTGAACACCTTACTGGTATTGAACCAAAGCTAGGACAAATCATAAGAGCGAGTAATCCACGAGATATTCTAACAGCAGCAGAAAGAATAAAACGAAAATTGCAATTGTGTTATTCAGAAACTCAAAAATTCAACAAAATCCCTCGAAATTTCAAACCAATAATCAACAACAATAAAAATATACCACCGAGGCAACAATTTCAAAAACCTCAACCATTCTTTCAAAAAATGAACCATCCCCAAATTGCGATGAGTGATCGGCAATTTTCAACCTTCAATAACAGACAACAAACTATTGCGAATTTCTAACCAAATAATTATCATCAATAAAGCTCTAATACTAATTACAATAATAATTTTCGAAAACATCGACAATCTCGTCCTAACCCACATCCGAGTCAACAATATAAGACAAATCAGTCAATACCATCAGCAATTCAGCAAAATCTGAATCTAAGAGCGCACGTAATTAACTTCGACCAAGCAGAATACGATTTATATAATAGTGCAGGAAATACTGATTATTTTCCTGAAAATATCGAAACAGATTATAATAATTTTCATTATGACCGAAACCAGTACTCAAACTATAACACTGATACTGAATATTCCGCACATTAAAATGACAATGTATACAATACACATGGAAATTACAACGTTCCGATTGAATCGAAACAAAAATTCGAACTTTACAAATAGACACCCAAACTTGTCCTTCAAACAAGAAAATATACAACGCCAACCAATCGAACGTCAACCAATTGAACGTCAAAGCCAACCAATTAAATCTCTATTTTTAAATCTCATACTGTTGAGAATTATCCAAATCGAATGAAAGAAAACATAACAATTCAAGGGATAACCGATCAAAAATTGAACTTTGACGAATCAACCATGATACCTTTTGCAACAGCCAATCCACATAAAGTGTATATCTACAATTCAGATATTCAATTCGACGGACTTCTAGGATTAGATTTTTAGAACATTATGATTGCATAATTGACATGAAAAATAAATAACTTGTGACAGATTTCAAAACTGTTGATCTTCATAAATTAGGAGACGAAGAAACAAATTGTTCAGTTCCCGTACAACAAATTGAACCATATAATGATAATTTTTCTAATGAAATTACTCTCCCACCAGGAACCGAACAAATTTGTAAACTAAGAACGAAGAATATTAAAAATACTGAGGCTATACTGATAGCTCAGGCGATAGAAAAGGTACGTTCACCTAATGCTCCACAACGAAGGAGAATTTCTGCCTTCAGTAATGAATCCAAATGCTATAACGAAAACTGTTGATTTCTTTGACATCCAACTTGAAGAAATCACCCCAATTGAAAACGTACAGATAAATAATATAAATATGGACAAAGAAAACCAAAATTAGGACAGAATTTATGAAATAAAAAAACAACTGAGATTGAACCATCTAAACGAAGGCGATAAACAAAAAATTGAAGAACTTTGTTTACAATTTGCCGACATCTTTTATTCAAACGGTGATGTTCTAACTTTCACAAACGAAATAAAGCATTCAATCAATACAGGCAATGATAATCCAATATTTACAACATCGTATAGGTATCCGCATATCCATAAGAAAGTAGTCAAAACTCAAATAGATAAAATGCTAAAACAAGGAATAAGAAGACCATCTACTTTCCCTTGGTCTTTCCCTGTATGGGTCGTCCCCAAAAAATGGATGCCTCTGACAAACAGAAGTGAAGAATAATAATCGATTATCGGAAACTTAATGAGATCACTGTGAACGATAAATACCCTCTTCCGAACATTTCATACATTCTTGATCAGTTAGGAAGCTGTACTTGTTTCACAACACTAGATTTGGCAAGTGGTTTTCACCAAATATAAATAAATGAATCAAATATAGAAAAAACTGCATTATCAGTAGAGAACGGACACTACGAGTACATTCGTATGCCCTTCGGGATGAAATATTGCCCATCCGTATTTTGTAGACTAATGGATAACATATAATCAGGATTACAAGGTGAACGATGCTTGGTGTATATGGACGATGTCATTATATACTCAGCTACCGTTGATGAACATCTTGGAAGATTTAAAGCAGTATTACAAGACTACGCAGAGCAAATTTAAAGATACAGCCAGATAATTGCGAGTTCGTACGGACAGAAGTCGCTTATCTAGGACACAAAATTACAAAAGACGGTCTACAACCAAACGCGAAAGAGGTAAAATGTGTTCAAGAATTTCCCCAGCCTACGAACGTGAGAGAAATAAAAGCTCTCTAGAACTCACAGGTTACTATAGACGCTTCATTCCTTACTATGCCAAATATCAAAACCTTTAACAAAACTTTTACAAAAGATACCAAATTCAATTTGGATCACTACTGTAATAACTCATTTGAAGAACTTGAAGAAAAATTAATGAACTCTCCAATATTGAGATATCTCGACTTCAATGATGAATTTTTATTAACAACAGACGCTAGTTCATACGCTATAGAATCCATATTATCACAAGGACCTATTGGAAAATACTTTTCAATTGCTTATGCTTCAAGAACTTTAGCTCCTGCAGAAACTAAATATGCCACCATAGAGCGCGAGCTCTCAGCCATATTATGTTCAGTAAAGCACTTCAGAGCATATTTATACGGAAGCCGATTCAAACTGATAACAGATCACAGGCCCCTTACTTGGTTATTTTTCATCGAAGATCCAGGAAGCAGATTAGCACGCTGGAGATTAAAATAAGAAGAATAACACTATGAAATCGTAAATAAGCCAGGCAAACTAAATGAGAACGCTGGTGCTTTATCACGAATCAAAATAATCATTACAAAGAAATTTCCAAATTCCGAACATCAATTCTAATGGCAAACACTAATAACGAAAAGTCGGACACTGATACTGACAACCCAGTCTCTGAAATCTCAGAACCAGAAACAGAAATGGCCCGTGAAACGCGTATCGAAGAATTCAAAAGATTTCTTCATGTTTCCCATACAAAATCAATTATAGATTATTCAAAATTTGAAATAACAAATGATTAACTTCTAAATAAAGAACGAATAAAAGAATATTGACTTTCATACAACAGAATAATACCACAGATCTACACGAGACTATATTAGACGATCTAATTGAAGACGACGATATTCATCTCCAAATTAACAAAATGAATATCATTTCGAGCAGATCAATAAAAGATAGGCAATATTCCATTGTACCTATCTTCTTTGACAAAAAAGATATATTAATCTATATGTTCAACGCTATCTGCTTTTCTCAAAACGAATTCAAACCCAATGAGATTAATTATGTCGAAAACAATTTAGATTTACCCACATAAGAAATGCTCTCCTACATCTTCGCAGAAGATGATACCATCAAATTCAAAATTTGTCAAAATATTGTCACAACCCCCTAAGAAGATCAAATACCAATGATTCTAGACCACTTCCATAATGGAAAAGCCAACCTTCACTGCGGAATAAACGAAACAATCAGAAAAATACGTAGTAAATATCAATGGTCAGGAATGACTAAAAACGTCGGAGATTTAAAAAAAAAAAAAACGTGACATGTCCAAAAACAAAAAATGTAGGAAAGTTATCCTATGGTTATAACAGAAGCCCCTAAAGCTTCTTTTGAACGAATGAATATCGATATACTTGAAGTTACCACCAAAAACTACGCGTTAAGTATTAATGAAAAACTAACTCGATCCCAAATAAATCCTGTCAAAGAATTGTCAACACATTACTGCTATTTTTCCAGCACTGCGGTACCCCACTAAGGATACATTGTGATGCGGGTAGAGAATTTAACTCAGCTATGATGAAAGACCTGTGTACACTTTACGGTATTGAATTAACACATTCAAGCGTAGATAATCCACAGTCTAACAAGTACAAAAGTGCGAAGGCAAAGAGCAAAGCAAAACCAAACACTAGTTTTCTAGCGACCCCATTATTGTTAAAAAGAAGAAACAAGTATAATGAAGAAACTTCCCTCGTAACTTTTGTGTTTGTTTTTAAAAACAATCGCGAAGGCTACGATACAACATATATATATATATATATATATATATATATATATATATATATATATATTCCCGCGTGTTCGGCGTTTCCTCATCAAGGAACAAACAGGTGGTTTTAAAATATATTTTTTTAAAAAAAGCGTTTTATTATGTGAAACATTGTTGTTCGTTAACGTCCTGACTGGCGTGTTTTATTGTCTACGCGCAGATATGTGGTGTCCAAATAATTTTATTCATCGTGCCGTTTAACCTCACTTACACTCATCCCTGATGATGATAATAAAGATTATCGAAAGCTTGGAATCTGTGTTATAAGAGTACACTGTTTTGGCCTGCTGCATACCCAAATATTGTCTCACTCATTTCCTAACTAGTCAGCAAACAAGACTACCCTTCTATATATATATATATATATATATATATATATATATATATATATATAAAGATCTATTTATCTAAGATCTATCTATCTATAATTATGTTCTCGGGCAGTCGTGGCAAGGTATTTTATATATTCGTTTCGGATATTTGATTGTTTGCTGTGAAAACTGCCTTGATGTCGTATTTTGTCAGAATTCGGCTCACTTAAGATACAATACCCAACGAATCACAAGGAATATATGAAATCCCTTGCTACGACTGCCCGAGAACATATATAGGACAGACGAACCGACGAGTATCAAACAGGTCCTACGAGCACGAAATAGCAGTACGTAATTCGGACATGACCTCGACTCTCTTCAAACACCACCACGAAACCGGACACAAAATTGACTTCAACATCACGAAGACCATTGCCACAGCAAAAAGACTCCACTCCAGAGTCATTCGCAAAGCAATAAAAATTGAAAAACGCCCTCAATGCCTCAACAAACGAGACGACTTACAAAGACTCCCCAATTCCTGGAAACTAAATTCAAATTCAAACCAATCAGAAAGCTATCTGATCGTCGTACGATCTGATTCCGTATCTGTCTGAATCCAGCCTGAGCCGCTGAGGAATTCAGTATAGTTATTCAAAAGACAAGATAAGGGAAAATAGCTTTTTTCATTAATTTCTTTTGAAAATAGTATTTGAATACAGAGGGCGTGTCGAATATATATGTTATGTGTGTAGTAAATATAATTATATAAGAACGCTCCCGTACCCACAACATTCTATCGACTTTGTTAATCCCAAGATTGGGCAACACATTACCAAATACCAGATGACGGTTCCATTTCATCACTTCATTAAACAGTTTAATTTGTCAGATTGGTCAATATTTTAAGAACCGAATGATTTTTATAGAGTTTTGATATACTCCATTCGTCGTGAATCAGAATAACTTGATGAGTAGTTACTGAGGTACTCAATGCTAAATGAGGACTGGTGTTCACGGATGAATCAATTCGAATTTCCTGGTTGAACTTCATTCGAGGCAAACCTAATGAAATGAGGAAAAACCATCAGATTTCTCAATGTATGGGATACAACAGAAATGCTTGATTCTAATCGAGAAAAATGAGGTTATTATCAAAAACGCTTATCGCTTTCATTCACGCTACAATTATACACTTCATAAAAGAATATAACAACGAAGTTCCTCATCATGTTTTAACTCTCGAATCAAGAAAGCAATGCTCGTTTGCTTTGCTGATTCTTGCATCTTAGTTTGTATAAAATGTTCTTACTTTGATTCGTGGTCAAACTTTGTGTTCTAAATGTGGTGGAGGAAACTTCGGATTTATTTTCTGCATCGACCGAATATTGGTATTTAGATGCTCTGAAATGACACTTCACACCATTCCAAATGCCATCAGAATGGCTGGACTTATGTCGCACTTGGAAGAGGAAGGGCGAGAGTCAAAAAGTCAGAAGAGTCTGCGCCGATTTTCTGGAAACTCCATGGGTCTCTGGCATTTTTCAGATTGCAGTGCAGTGAAGCTGCATGCTCCAAGTTTGATTTGAGCAGTCTCAAACGAGAAATCCGAAAGATACGCCAAAAATGAATCTATTCTACCTCCTGATTCTGGATGAACATAATAACGAAATAATTGTTTGCGCTACTAGCCAAAGTTTACAAGATCCATCAAGAAGTCAAGCATGGTATATGGATTGCATTCATGATGAAATAATAAATTCGACATTGATTTCGTTACCAAGTTTTTTTGTCAATCAAATCAGTAAAATTCTCTGTGAAAAAACAACTTTTCTTCTTCCTGTTTGTCCAGAATCATTAGGCGAAATATATTCATTTTTGAAAATTTCATTTGAAAGTTCACTAATTTCTAGAGGCATCGTGGGTTCCTAATTTTTTTGGGATATTAATCCAGTAAAAATATACATCCTTGCTTGCAGAAGATCCAATCATTCTGAATTTTTCTATGTTGACCTCAACCAAGGTTGAAAAACCAGATTCGTAATTTCCGAAGTGCTATGCCCAAGAAACCATGAAGTTTTGCGACTTTTTAAAATTTTTGGTGAATATCTCCGTGGAGAAAGGGTAGAGTTCGTTGTAGTCTCAAATTTTGGTGAATTTAGTCTTTTATGAAAGTGTGTAGGATAATTATACCGATCAGACTCTTCCTTCGCGGAAATATTGAGGGAAAACTGAAAAAAGTCCTGAGTTTCATGGTTTTTTTTTGGTGGATGGCCGCTCGCACAGCACTTTGGAAATTGCAAATCTGGTTTTTCAATATAATAACTTCTTTATTTAGCACATAAGGCTAATTGTTAAAGTAACATATTGAAATATATACTACTGCCGACTTGTCTGACTGTCCCAGGCGACAATTTCTCTTGTGTTCGGAGAGCCGTGTCTTGATGCTTCTTTTAGTGGTTCCAATGTAGACTGATCCACAGCTACACGGGATCCGGTACACACCTGGTGTTGCCCACGGCTCTCTTGGATCTTTGGCTGACCTTAGACTATTTCTAACGGTTCGTGTTGGCATCAGTATTGCTTTCACATCGTGTTTTTCCAGCGTTCGTCCTATGCGAAGAAGCATCAAGACACGGCTCTCCGAACACAAGAGAAATTGTCGCCTGGGACAGTCAGACAAGTCGGCAGTAGCCGAGCATGCACTCGGAGAAGGCAATCACGCGATTGCATTTGACGAAACGGAAGTGATTGACAGAACGCAGAGCTACTATCCCAGGTTACACAGAGAAGCGATAGAGATTCACAAACATAAAGACAATTTCAACCGAAAAGAAAAAGGCATACACATCAACAAAGTCTGGTTACCAGCTCTAAAGCACACACGACCCAAACCAGTCAAGAGGAAACAAGCCACGCCCACTTCCAACACGATAGTATCGGACGTCGAACAGGAGAACAGGTATAAAGCCGATCATAACGTCAATAAAGTAGTATCTACTGTGAGAACGAGATCATTGCGTCCGTTACCTCACAGACTTTGATAATGCCTACCATAGTCGTAGGCGAAACGTCAGGAATAAAAACCTGTGGACCACGGCCATCAAACCCGGAAAACACCCAAGAATCAAATATATCACACTAAAAATGTAAACATAACCTATACGATAAAAAAAAACAGTAGAAACATCGTAATTCAAACACAGTGAGACATGAACTGAGTAGGTAGGCAAGAGTAATAGTAACAATCATGTATGACATTCGCGTAAAAGTGATATTTTCAATTGTTTTTTGAACGTTGTAATAGTGCCGCAGGTTTTCAAAACATCTTCTAATTCATTATAACGTACTATGCCTTTATGGAAAATAGATTTTTCTGAGCTTTTTTTTGTTTTTTGTTGAGACTCGTATATCTGCCCTTCTTCGTGTGTTGTAGTTATGCAAACTGTTGTTCAATACTAATTTAGATGACAGATACGATGGAGCTAATGACATTTTCATTTCTGGTCAATTGCGCCTGCGCAGGAAGCAACGACCAACCAAAACAGAGAGAGAGAGAGACATTTTCATTTTATGGATTAAAATCATAGAATGGTACTCCAAGTAATGTTGTATCGAGAGCCAATTCAATGTACGTAACATGGACTTGATGGACGTGTCTCTTGGAACATTCAATATAATTCTCATGGCTTTATTCTGCAATTTCTGCATCCGTCCCATCTCATTTTTATTTGCCATGTACAGTATAGACGACGCAAATGTGAAATGAGGCAATATTATCGTATTATATACTGTTTTTCTAGACCAAGGTGTTAAAGATGGTGCGACTCTAAACAAGAAATTTATGTTCTTTGATATTTTATTGGTAATGTACGAAATGTGTTCTTTGAAAGTCAAGTTTCTATCGATAATAATGCCCAAGTATTTAATCTTTTCCACCATTTCCACCTCCTAATCACCAATTGTAATCATATGATTATTATCTTTGAACTCTTTAAACTTTTTGTGGTTGCTAATTAACACGAATTTAGTTTTTTATTGGTTTAGGTCCTGACGGAATATAAAAAATACAGACCGTCCAGACATTTTGCAAGCACAACCCCCTATCTCTCTTCTTATGTTATGTTGTAACAATACTTGTGCGCATGTATATGTGTGTGTATATATGTATATGTATATATATGTGTGCATATGAGTCTCTATATGGATGTTAGTGTATTTGTCTATTTACACATTTGTAAATGTGCTTTTACTGCAATTGATTACCTTCATTATGAGACTATGTTTTCACAATGTGTCCTATTTTAAATTCTTGTTTTCCTTATTGTCCCCCCTCTTAATTCAAAAAGATATATTTTTTTCCGAATAATGTAATAGAGATGAACATGAAGAAATAAATGATGTACAATACACATACTCATATCACGTACAAGCTGGCACCACAGCTTCTGTGATTGTTATGTTTATTCTGCAAAATTTTGTCCTAACACTCTTTGTTTTGGAAAAAAAAAGTGTTACTTTCATTTATATGTTACCTTACAAAAATCTGTATTTACACTTTAATTGTACCCCTGTTTATATTTTGTATTATACCTTTATACACATTACTATTATTACTGCGAATAAACATTATTCTATTCTATTCTATCTTAATGGACAATATATTTCGAATCGTTTCGAATCAGTCAAATTTTATGATATTCAACACCCGCACATGTAAAGCAGCATTGCTTTCTGATGCTTGCTTTTTCACTTCATCAACTTGTTTCAATACCCCAGCTCTGCCCCAGGTCCTGAATGGTTGTTATTTTTTTTGGCCTTCATTATCTACAATAATGGCTCTTTTTTTGTAGGATTTCCACTCTCCCTTTCGTACAGGTTTCATTTCCACTTTTTCTTCCCTTTGTCCAGGGACGTGTTCGAAGATTTTGATACATAACATTCAAAAACTGGATTGTGTAATTATAGTTGTTTTTAGCGTTACTTTGTCTTCGATGTATTTTCCCTCGATGAATTTGGTTTTCAGTCTTTTTCATATTTTGAAAACTGATATTGATTTCTATCGAATTTGCTTTTCAGATAAATTTCATAGCAAACATTTTCATTTTGATATTTTTTCTCGGTATTGTTACCGCATCTCATTTCTGAGCGTATAACAAAACAGCATTCCTTTCATGACATCCTTCAAATATCAATTATAGTTCTAACTCATCACCTCCGGGTTAACATTATTATGATAGAGAATTGAATTTTGTGAAAAGTGTAACAGTCTTCTCATTGAGCTTTTTTATATAACTATCATTACCCAGGTGATTTTTTTTGCAAAATATTATGCATTATAAATATCCATGGTACACTCAATAAGTTGAAATGAATTATCATCTGATAATTTCGCCGGTAAAATGTAATTTTCATGTTCTCATTATCAAAAGAGTCGCAAATAAATCTGTTCCGTTAACCCATTACCCACCAGAACAATTTTTCGTGATTTTTTCTCATTTCTATGAATTCAGCAAAGTACGATGAGAATAAAACAGTTCATTTTCGGATGGTTATCAATGTTCTACAATACCCAGAGTAACCTGATATCATATGATATCACTAGTGGCTACCAAAAAATATAGTAATATTTCAAGGAAATTTCAGAAAAAAAACATGAATATCGAGAAAAGTATTCAAATTGAAATGATATATTTTCAAACTATGATATTGTATTCACCTTGTTTTGACCCCCAACGCATTTCTTCCGAACGATTCACAATTTGTAACATCATTTCAAAGCATGTTCTCCATTTTCACTATTTGCTTTAACAAATTCCTGAGAATAAAGTGTTTTCATAATTCATAAGGTAATTCCTTGTCATAACTCACGAACCCGCAGCTCACTTGTTTCGAAAATACGCGATGTTGAAAGTCAGAGGGATAATTTCATTTTTTTTAAATTGAATATCTAGAAATATGATAATTCTCATCTTCCTTCTATTATATCCCATATTTTCTGAATTGTCATCGGATATTTGAAATTTCGAGAATGAATGGTTGTGTCTATTGTTTTTGAAAAACGGTCACTTCCATTGAACTGGGATCACTGTTTTGTTCACAAATGAAAAGGCTACCGAAAGTATTCATTTGTTGTTCTGAATTGCTCTGACTGGTTTCCGTTAACTAGTTGACGAACGTCAACCCTCAGGAGTCGTAACTTGTGCGAAAAATGGATCAACGAGGCCTTACCTTTCAACGTGCGATTCCCAGAATGGTGGCCGGCGGAGAATCGAACCCAGGTCTTGCGCAGGAAAGTGAATGTGCCAACAACTACACTACTGTGAACCAGTTGATCTCCTCCAGAATTTTCGAAACTCTAATGATTCCTCACTTCTACTCAGACATCACCGTTTTTTTACTAGTTTACAAGATATCCAATAAAAAATTATATTTTTCCTCGAATGTTCTGATTTTATTTTCATTGAAAAGTTTCTTCATGAAATTTCACAATTAATCGCCCCTGCAATAATTGGAAGCGCTTGAGTACGACAGACCTGATGATGCTCATCACTATATTGAAACAACCATTCCAAACAAAAATTGGGTGTTATTCCAGAGAAACACTGAATAGTGAATTCTACTTGGACTCAGGTCGAATCGATGATGTGAAATGTCTCAGTCGAATATCTGATTTCGAAAACATGCAAAATACAGTGAGTATTTCCATTCCTAGAGATTCAGTATTTTTTTTTGCATCGTTATTCAGATGATACTTTCAATAGTTGAAACAATACTAGGATCAATCCCCAATGGAAACTCACTGCACCATTTTCGTTTAGGTTACTAAAGATGCAAAATTATATATGAAACCATCCATGATATTTGAGATGGTGAATCATATACTTTTTATCCCGGTTTATTGATAGGTTTCAGTATTTAGGTTATTCTGAACAGACGTTCTGAGGGAGTGAAATCAAAGGACTCACATACATTTATAACATTTATGTGATGAATAGTAACATATATTCAACTTACATTTATAACATTTATGTGATAAACTGTAACACACACACACACATATATATACATATATATATATATATATATATATATATATATATATATATAATTCAGGAGTATCTTGACTGAACTTGGTAAGAAATGATATACTTCTTGGGAATGCAGTCAGGATCAGATGGCCACAATTAAAAGTGTTCTCTTTGGTAGGT